>CM020186.1:8825049-8869064 GCA_009805545.1 Oryza longistaminata | reverse complement strand
CCTTCCGCCCGCCCGCCCGAACGCGGTCGCCGTCGCCGCCTGCCCTCCCCGGCGTGCCCGCCGTGCCCCTAGCGGATGAGAGAGAAGAGAGAGAGGGGGGTGAGGTAGGAGTACATGACAAGTGGGCCTATAGTTTTTTAATATTTTTTGTGATTGGATTGCCACCCTGGTGCCACGTGTGTGCCACGTAGGAGCAAAACCACTCCGGGTTGAGCCAAGGGGGTAATTTGTCCAGTTTCAATAGTTTAGAGTATGAAATGTTTGGTTTTGAGGTTCGGGGGTTAATTTGTACTGTCGCGATTGTTCGGGGGATAATTTGTACTTTTTCCTTTATATTTTATCAAATTTAAACTTTTTCTTTTCAATATTGTTGTTAAAATACAAGTAAATTGGCTGTCTTTTACCATCAGTTTAATCTTCTGAGTTAAAATTAGCTAGTGTATGTACTCCATCCCAAAATAATTTTCACCTGCTAAGGGATGCAACATTTGAGCAAATTGTGTCGTGCGTATAACTCGGTATAACTAGACTGTGATTCGCTTCATGCATATAACTCGGGAATTACAACTATGTTTGTACTAATTTGTCCGTGCTAACACTATGGTAACATTTAATAACCGTTCACGTATAATGCATGTCATGGCCAATATGAATTGAATTTGATCATTGGCATGATCTAAGTATCTTTTTGAAATATTATCAATGTCTAGAATATGTTTTTTGAAGTTTCTGATAAATGATAGTATTCCGTAATACACATAATCCACAATAATTGACCAAATTTCTAATATTTACTTAGACACATGAATTTCTGATTTATTACTTACATTGCCACGATGTTAGGATAAGGTATGTCGAGGTGTGAGCATTCCTGAATACCATCACAAATGATGGATACAACATATTACTCCCTCTGTTTCAAGTTATAAGACGTTTTGACTTTGGTTAAAGTCAAATTGCTTTAAGTTTCACCAAGTTTGTAGAAAAAAGTAGTACATTTTCAACCTAAGATAAATTTATTATGAAAATATATTCAATTATTAATTTGATGAAACTAATTTAATATTATAAATATTACAATATTTATCTATAAAGTTAGTCAAACTTTAAATAGTTTGACTTTGACCACGGTCAAAACATCTTATAACCAACGGAGGGAGTATTTATCTAATTGCTAGGAACATTGTATTTAGAATTCATACCATCACTAGTCTATTGAGTCGTGCATTCGCGCGACTATGACCTTTATGTTTAACGTTACTATAACATTAACAAATTTATATTGATTTGTAGGTAAGAAAATTTTTATAACATCTAATATTTTACTATACATATTACATGATAATTACTTACCTGTTGGTTTAATTTTGGAATTTTTATTTGTATTAATATTGTAAATTGGTTTGTGTTCTGAAATGCCAAACCCATCTTTTATACGCACAAAACGATGAGTGCAATGGCTAGGGTTAGCGTTTACATTCACCTTGTCCGCTCCGCACCACTGCTTCCTCTTCTTTTTTTTTCTTTTTTTTTTTTTTTTGCGCGCGACTACGTCGCCCTCTTCGTTGGTGCATGAGCTTTGAGCAAAACAAAACAGTCAGTGTAATGATTAGGGTTAAGATTTATATTCATCTTCCTCTCCATGTTTTCCCTTTCTATTTGTGCGGCTACAACAGTCTTCTTTGAGCTGATTAAGCGATGTTCTTGCCGCCGTCACCAATGCTCCATTATCTTAGAGAAAATGGCATATCTACCATCGCATAAGAATGGCTTCACTAGAATATATTATGAAAACGGGCTTCGCTGGAATACCACTCCCAAACGTGGGTGTTGCTACAATACCATTTTTGGTGTTTCTTGTATCTCGAAATTTTTTTGTTAATTACAATTTCTGGGACGCTTATACCCCTAGGTCAACACGTTGAATCACGGTGAGAGAGGAGATAGAGAGAAGGGGCGGCACGCCGCTGCCGCCCACCACCGCCCTGCCGGTCGGCTGCCGCCTCTCCCCATTCCCCACCGCCACCCCAACCTCGCCGCTCCTCCCACACCCAACCCCTGCCACCTGCGCCCGCCCCAACTGAGGCCACCGCCGCCACAGCTGCCGCCACCCTCGCCCCGCCCCGACGCCGCCCCGCTCTGGGCGCCGCACGGCCGCGCTCACGGGCTGCCTCGTCGTCGTCAACGTGGATCGTCCTCCTCGTCTACGTCTATTCTGAGGGTGTTCTCGCGCAAGCGCGCCGCTGCTGCACCTCCACTAGCAACGACACGCGTCGTCCTCCGCCTCGGCTCGGCCGTGGCAGCCGTCTCTACAAGGACCCGGGACAACGTCCTGGCGTCGTGCCTGCTCGTGTTCGTCATGCGCTCGTCCGGCGGGGAGAAGGCGGAGTGCGCGGTGTGCATCCGCGAGCTGAGGGACAGGCGTCCCTAGGGTCGTGCAGCACGCCCCGCACAGGGCCCCCAATTTTCAGGGGCCCCTAGGCCGAAACTTAATACTAGATATACAACTTATAAGTAAATTGGTAGCCTAACTAGTCTCGAAAATTTGTTATTTTTCTTGTCGTTTCGGTTCGATTACGCCTTTGCGGTTCGCACAATTGCACCGGTTCGCAATCTTGAATCGCCTCCCATTGTGGACCTCGCAATCGCAATCGCACGAACGAACGAGAGGAGAACGACGCCTCACCCCTCTCTCTTTGTGCGGTCGTGCCGCTAACGCCACTGCCGCTGACGCTTGCCACGCCCCTGCCTATTCTTTCGTAATTTCTAATCCGGTAATCCTAATTTTAGATTATCATTTTAGGCCATTCTAGATTGCTATGAATATATTACGGAGTATAAATTATTTTCATATTATATCATCAATTAAATTTTTATCCTTCAACTTTGCACAGGCCCCTAATTTGAGGGACGGCCCGCTAGGGACGGCACCAGTGTTTTGGTGTATCAGAGACATTTGCAGAATGTATGTGGTGCAGTGTTTTAGTGTGGCAAAATGTGCTTGCAAAATGTGTTTTGATTTCAGTAATATGGATGAGGTGGGGTCGACGCCGGCGAGACCGCACCTCCCGCCCGGCGCCGCTCGGTCGGCTTACTCTTCAGCGACCGACAAAAGAGGTGCCGAGACGGATGTGCAGGCGTGAAGGAGAAGAGGGGAAGGCCGGCGGCAGTGAGGTGGCTCGACGCCGGGGAGACCTCTTCCGCCGCCGCTCGGTCTCGTCGACAGGAGAGGAGCGACAGAAAAAACGTGCGCCGAAAAATATAAGATGCCGCTCGGTTTGGGATAGAGAGAGGACGGAAAAAATATCCAGGGGCAGTTTCGGTACAAAAAGTTGAAGAAAAGGAGCAAAATCTTTTTTATTAGCCCAAAATGATGAAAATGGTAAAATAGCAAACTGCACTGAGTTGAAGATGGTATTATAGCGAAACCCGTTTTTGTAATTGTATTCTAGCGAAGCCATTGCGATGGTAGATATGCCATTTTCTCACCTCTTATCCTGCTTCTATATTTTGTTTATTCTCCGGTTGTAGTACGTATATTTAGCAAATTTAATGCTGTTTTGACGTACCTGAAGTGTTGAGAGAGAAAGCCCATTTCCAACAGAAAATAGATTTATCTTGCTTTATGATAAACAATTATTACTGTGACAATAAATAATTTACCATATGTGTCGTCTTATAAAAATTTCGTGAAGTTGAAATATAGCAATTTACACCTAGCTACTTTCTCATTTTAACCAATCACAACTATCATTTTATCTTTAGCTTTAGTATGTATGAAAAACTTCATAAAATTTTTATATTTTAGATGGCAAGACTAATATATTTTATTGAGAATTTGATTCTAAAAGTTTGTTTTTAAATAGTAATCCCTCCGTCCCATAAAAAACCAATCTAGTACTAGATGCGACACATTCTAGCATTACGAATTTGGACATAGTACTGTCCAGATTCATTGTACTAGAATTTATCATATTTATTTCTAGATTTTTTTTTCGGGATAGAGGGAATACTCCTTTGTACAGCACGAGAATTTGACCCATCTTTATCTTGTCCCATTACTTCATGCTCTCTTCATGCGCATCTAGGAGCTGGCTGTGGCATGAGCTAGGAGGATCTAGGACGTGGCAAACCCCGATGACCCCCGAGCTTCTCTGCCAAATCATCGACACCGAGAGCGTATGGTTCAGCGGCAGTTCCAGGCGGGGGCGGCGGCGGCGCAGCAGCAATACGTTGTCCCCCGTCCCCGTTCCCCCCAACCAATCTCCTCTTTTCTTGCCGCCTGCACTGCACTGGTCGTCGCTCCAACCATATGAGAGCCGAGCATCAGTGCAATCATGTGGCCTCTACGCAGTGATTCCAGAGTCTTCCGGTCGAGGCATCTAAGCTCCCAAAGTGTCACAAACATCCAACTGCTTTGCTCGTTTCAATTTATCTCATATTCCATATAGGATGGCTATTATTTTTCTGCTTACGTGGTCCAATGACAGCACACTTTGGGATTAAATTTTCACTTAGAGAGATATGCGGACATGATAACAAAATTATGTAATAGGTAGAAATTTTTATTTTTTACAAAATCAAACCATAAATTAGAATAAAGCAAATGGCTTATTTAGCCATAAAGCTCATGTCATTCGTCAATGTACATCCGCAATAATCAAAACTCTAATATTACAAAGAAACTCTCCACACCAAATTTACACTTTTCTCTGTCAACTCACCACCAAATCCACCATCCTGAATATCTGAGGAGAATTCTTTAAGCCTTGAATGCTATCAAGCATGTCGCCAGCCTGCGACCATATCCTATAGGAAAAAAGTACGTTTTACCCCCCCGAACTACAAAAAAGTCATCCCAACTATTCCTTCCATCCAAAAAAAACTCAACCTCACCCCTCCTAGGACAACGAATATGGACTAATATTTGTCCAGATTCGTTGTTAGGGGACCCCTCCTAGGTTGAGTTTTTTTAACGGAGGAAGTAAGTGCAATTAAAACAAATTTCCTGTTAGAGTAAGCCACGTCACCTTGATTCATTCTGGCCATCGGATTGCACATATACATTTGGATAGCAACCAATCAATCAACTGGGGATAGCAATCAACGGGCTCCATCCTCTGGCTTTTTTTCAAATAAGCCAAAACGGCTTATTAGAGAATAAAAATGAATTTGTAGGTAAAATTTTTATATATGTGTTCTCGGTGACTTAAAAGACAATGCTGAAAAAGAAACTGCGTTGAAAATATCTCAAAATCAATGTCAAAATTAAGTTTGAAAATTTAAAAATTGACTTTTTCTTTGACAAGAATAGGCCATCCGATGGGAGCCAACATAAACATTTGGCAACGACTAATTAAAGAGGCCCACCTAGCCATCTCTTAATTTCGAAACATAAAGTTGGAATACCAACAACAACGCATGTAGTACTCTAGCAATAGAAGGGGGTCTTAAGCCTCTAAAGTAGTCCTTATACATTGTGATAGTAGTCCATATAGTAGTCTTTAACATGAGCTACCCATATGCATAATGTCCACCCATAAGAATAAAATAGCAATATTTTCTCTTTTCTCTCACATGCCATGCAATTGAGTGGGACCAGTGGGACCCAGGCTAATGCCTTCTCTTACCATATACATTGTAGCAAACACTATAACTAATACCGGGTCCCACCTTATTACCCAAGTAGACCTTATACATAGAGCATGCCCTTATAAGCTCTTAAATCTTCCATTGAAGTTATTTTATCTCCTGTAACCGATGAATCAGATGAACAGTCAGCCTGCGTGCCTTTATATGCCTGTTTAGAGCAGGTACAAAAGCAGGCTATTAGCCAGCTATAAACATATTTTAATGACATAAACGATGAGAGAGAAGAGCAGCGGGCTACAGATTTGTAGCCAGCTACAGCACGGACTCCAAGACGTAATATGTGTATGACAGGTAGGACCATATATTAATAGTATAGTAAGCAACTATTGTATGAATTGGCTATTAGATTGGCTATACATAAATTGGAGCTTGTAGTGGGCTATACTATTGAACTTGCTCTCTGAATTAGCTATTAGATTGGCTATACATGAATTGGAGCTAGTAGTGGGCTATACTATTGAACTTGCTCTTAGTAGACTGGAGGTGCCATTTGCTGCTCACCATCTGTGCTTGGCAGTCTTTCCATGAATACAGTATTTCCATCATTTGCCAACTCATCTGCTCAAGTCGATGCTTCAACAGATCAACATGCACAATCCGCTTTGGTCATCTCTCTTGCTTGCCTGCGCATGTATTTCTTTTTCTGTTTTGAGAGAATTGTATTTCTTTTTCTTTCTGTTATAGAATCTGAGGAGAAGAAAAGAAGTAGGAGTTTCAAATACTAGGTGATTTTCCGTGTTTTGCGGCGAAAATTACTAAATAACTTTTTACTTTTTTTTAATAATCGAGCTAAAAATAAAAATTCTATTAGTTATTAACAACAAATAAATCTGGTTTGTCAAACTATGTTAAGAGAGAAATAAATTTAGTAGACTTTGTATAAAATTGTAAAATTGTAGATGAATATAATATCCCACACTTTGATTACTCTAGGTAGGCCATGATTTTTTTTCAACTTTATTTTATTTCTATATATTGGGTTTAAATTTGAAAAGTTTGAGAAAATTTTCAACTACAAGTTTATAAAATTTCAACCTAAATATCAAAAGGTTTCAACTCAAAATTTAAAAAACCTTCAACTCAAATTTTATAACTTTTAACTTAAACTTCCAAACTTTTCAACTTAAATTTAAAACTTCCATGTCAAAATTCAAAATCTTTCAACTCAAATTTTTAAAAACTTTCAGCTATAAATTTGAAACTATCAACTATTTTTTAAAACTTTTAACTGGATTGTTTTATGTATCATATCAAAAAATAATACTAAATATTGTATCATTAGTACTATCATTAACGTTAAGTACTATCATTAACGCTAATAATCAATTGATTTGCGTTGGGGAGGGTGTGCTGCGTGACTTATCCTGTGTTATTCAGTCTACTTTTCCAGCTTAACCTCCCTAATTTTTCGCATGCGTGTTTTCCAAAGTGTTAAATGGTGTGTTTTGTTTTTATTTTTTTCTATAGGAAAGTTACTTTAAAAAAATATATTAACCTATTTTTTAAAGTTTTTAACTAATACTTAATTAATCACACACTAATGAGTGTTTTGTTTTGTGTGTCGGAGATGAGGGGTTCCTTAATCCCTCCTCACGAATGCAGTCTTATGTTTCTAGCGAGAAAATGGATATTTGGCCGCGTTCAAACCAGGGTTTCGCTAGTATACGTATGCCATTCTCAAAACGGGATTCGATAAAATGTCAATATGGAGCACGAGCTTACTACCACATTGCCATTTTCACAGTTTTATTCATTTCTGAAATGATTTTCGCTCATCCGCCGGATGATGAGAGATGGAAATGCCCTTGCTCCGCCCTCTCCAGCACTGCATCTCTGCCGCCGCTGTTCGACCAATAGAGGAGAGGCGTGCTAAGGGCATACTCGCTTCTCCTCCTTCCCGGCGAAGGATGTCACCGGCCGCCACGGTTTGGAGACAGTAGGTAATGCACAACAACAGTGTTGAATTCTCTGTACTGTTTTGTTTTTGTTTAGACTGTTTGTGATGAAGCCCATCTATTTCAGGTTTAGGTTGGACTTGCAAACAAACAGGAAGCCTCTACCTTTACGCTCAGCAAGTATATCATTTTGTTGTGGACCATCTCTATAGATTGCATAGTTAGGCAACCTTGTTGGGAATCAAGCTGTTTAGCTCCCTTGTGCACACCACATGCAGTGGATTTGAGAGAAGTGGGATACCACTTTGTTGTAGTAAAATATCAATGTTTTGAACGAAGGATTTCAAAAATGTGTGACCAATATGCTCAAAGTGAATCCTAAAACACACTATCTGGCCTTGATTGCAATTGGTTGTTTTTGCTGTTTGCAATTCTATCTTTCTCCCCACGTTTGGTACATCTTAATTTAGGGAAATTTTTAATGATTCAATCTTTTAATAATTCTTGTGATGTGCGTATATTGCATTGGTAGTTACTAGATTATATGCATAGCTTTAGGTGCCTAGAGTTCAGTTCGATCATTGTTGGCTTACACTAAAACCTTCGTACGTTAGTACTTCGTTAAGTTCTATGCTTATGGAACTTTTCCTAGCTTAACTTTAAAGCTTAGTACGTTAGAAATTAGGTAATTTCGAAGCCTATGGAAATAGCGGATATATTATACTTTAGGCAAGTTAACGCATTCTTCTCCTTTTCGAGTCAAAATACTTGCAACGATTTACTACCAAATGCTACGTCATACTTTGTTAAAAGTTGTACTTGACTTTCAACTTGACCATGCTATGAATCTGTGTGGTTGCATGGCCTAATTGTCTATCAGCCTCATTTTTTCCTCTATGCTTATGTTTATCAACCAAAGTTTAAAAGTTCAACCTTAATTTCAACCTTAAATTTAGAGTTGATTTTAAGATTTTTTCTTATAAAAGTTTATTTTTTAGCTTTTGCTTCTAGATCGCTAAGAACATGTATATAAAATTTTATTCATAAATTATTTTTTATTTGAAAATATGTTATTTTGCTTATTCCTTATGGAGTGGTATGTTTATTGGTTTGCAAAAAGAACTGGGTGTCTACTTTTCGTTCTACCTCTTTTTTTTTTTTTACCGAGAAAATTTGTGGTGCTTAGCGTAGCATCTAGATACTTCTAGCAATCTAGACCTGCACTTTCGAGGGCTACTATGTGGTTGCCTACTTCCATCGCTGATGCCATGCTCTGTCGCTGATCTTTTGATCACTCCAAGGTAAACTTATTTTCTGTTGACAAATCAACCTTTTGTACCGCCAGCCACATCTTTTGCTCTTATTTTGTATTTCCATTTTACAGGTGGATAACTGAGGATCTGGCACAGTGTGTCTATTTCCTCCATCCTATAATATCATAATCTACGATTAGATGAGATATTTTATAGTACAATAAATTTGAACATTTTTTTATTCATTGCACTATAAAATGTCCTATTTGCTATATTATAGGACGGAGGAAATATATTTCTATTTTGGCATTTTATTATTCAGCAATATTTTAGGACGGAGTTAGGTTGGAACAAGCCGCTCCTCAATCTGCATCGATGATCTGCCATCGATCTTCGATCTGTCTGGTTCGGTCCAACGAAAATATTAATAATATCCTTGTTTAGCTTAGCCGATTCTTTTATGCTTTCTGTACTTAAGCTAGTTAATTTACTTTGTTGTTCCACGCTTTTGAGTATCATAGTTGTCCAAATACACCAGCTCCTTGATCCGACCACAAATAAATGATATACTGCCATATTATTCTATTCTCATAGTTTATGATCAGTTGCATTATCCTCGTTATCTATTGACAAGGCAAAGGTTGGTGGGGTTGGTGTTAATCCATCTGCACTATATTGCAGGTTGAGGTTTCGGCTCCTGCAAACACGGAAAAAGAAAACTGCCCTATGTGTTTGCCTCAATTTACAACAAGTATGGCAAGTAGGTTTGACCTAGAATGCAAGCAATCATACATTACGACTTGTGCAGCCTTCGGATTTCTAGTGAGAAGATTCACTTTGATATGAATGATATGGTACACTCAATTGCTATGCGCAGTGATAAGTCCTATATCAAAATTCAGCAAGAGTTTGACAAGGCGGTTATTTTACTTATAACTGCGGTAGCAAGCAAAGCATCCAATTTGTCTACAAAATTTGCTACTGGACAAGAAATGTTCTTAGTAGATAATTACAAGTACACAATATTTGGGCTTGCACAATGCTTACCGGAGTTGATATCTTCAAGTTGTCAGTTGTGTCTTGAGGATCTGACTTCCACACCAGGTTTTAATGGGTCCATGGGTGGAAGTAAAACAACGATCTGGTGCGGTTATCAGTATCAGTTTTACCCTTTCTACACTGGTCATCCAATGGTTAATTTATCCACATACAAGTCTGCATCCAAGATTGAAGGTAAGGGACACAATCTTAGTTACCCATTTTATTAATAGAATATATATTATGTCAACTCTATGTTAGTACTATAAGTATATAGAAATATGTTCTTGACTAAAAAAATAACTAATCCCTTTGGTATGACTGAATAAACATATTCTTGCTTTCCTATATGATGATCCCTGTGAGAAGTTAGTAATATTTTACTCTAGTTTGTTAGATTATTAAGTTCTTATCATGTCCTGACTTGCAAATAAAAGCTATCAATAAATTTAGGTGAGATACTGTTAGTACACTTCTACAAGTTCTATTCGCCCAACTGTGCAGCAAAGCTTAACTGATAATTGCGTTAATTTGAAAGCAGCAAAGCATAACTGATAATATGTCAACTGTGCAGGAAAATCGAGAAACCGTAACAAGAAAAAGACAATTCTTTGCATTGTACTGCCAATTGTTAGTGCAATAGTGATCACAGTATTACTTATAGCACTTTATTTTGGATGGAAAAAATGGAGGCAAAACCCAAAAGCTTCCAGTAGGAGTACAATCAACACTAGAAGACAGGTAAGAAGCTCATCACTATTTATAACAGTGTTTGTATTTTTCACTTGGCACACACATTTATTTTTGCCAACAGCTTTATCATGAATTGAACATTTCCTTTTAATTGCAGGTTGAATGCCTTTCGGCTTTGCTATCATTTGAGGAAATCACAGCCAATGCACATGGAAAGAGGATTGCACTGTTTTTGGACTATGATGGCACCCTTTCGCCTATCGTGGATGATCCTGAGAGGCATTCATGTCCCCTGAGGTATGAGCATACACCATACTAAAATGCTACTTTGATATACCTAAAATTTATTTATCTAACATTTGTTTATTTGAACCCAAAACAAAACCTACCTGATGCGTGAAGCTGTGAGAAATATTGTGAGGTTATTCCCTACTTCCATAGTAAGTGGGAGGTCCCGTGAGAAGGTACAACAAGCTACTACCCCTTATTTTTCCTTAATGCTTGCTTATTTTTCCATTTACATAATGAGTGCTGTGATAATTAAACTTGTGAGGTCTGAGGTCAAACTTATTAGCACTGATTTCCCCCAAGACGTTCCTTGCCAAAACCCAATATATATTGCATTTTCTCAAGTTGTAATTTCAGTTGTCCTACACTACCTGGATTTTAAATCCAAAGAAATAAGTTGTCCGTTGGAGAATTAGCATCATGGCTAAAGGTTAAAATCTGTTTACAATGGGCCATAAACTAATAAACTATTAGAATTCCAGTTAAGAAGTATGTTGATATGTAAGGAAACCTTTATTTTTTTCACTGGATGATGGCATTGCTGATAAGAACTCGGTATTCTCTCCTGTATCCTAGTGGATGACACCCTTGATTGCAGAATTACCAGAACATTCAGAGGGAACAGCTCTTCGGAAAATTGTCCAATCCAAGAAAATCACAATACATAAGCACAAAGTAGAAACAGTTAACTGAGTTGCATCATGTTAACCTACCGTTAGGCTGAATATGAATGATCCTGCATCAATGAACATTACGAAAATAACATTCAGTTCTAACAATTGTAGAGTGCAATGAATTTTGCATGTTGTACCTAACACAGGAGACTCTTATATGTCCTAGGTTTCAAATTTACACGCAAGCATGCCATAAGTCAATTAGTTATGCCAGCAAATATTAGCTGTAATCCAAAGTTAGATCACTATTTAAAAACCAATCTGATCGAAATTAATGTAGAAAATTTCTAGCAGTGACACAAAAATTAGGAGAATAAGACTATATAATTGCTTTCTATAGCTGCATTCTGGAAAAGACCATTTAGATTTAACTGCCAAGCAATGATGTATTTGGACAACATAGATATTACTAGTTAGCTGCCCGTGCGTTGCAACAGGAAATGAAATAACATCAACTCTAACTTACACTACGATGTCAAAAGAGTTTAAAATGTGATGATTGTCAATGTCAACATGCATTCCATTTTTTATAAAATATTTCACCCTCGCAGATCTCATATATACAGCAACTATCTTCTAATTCACTAACACTACAATGTTGGAAGAAAACGCTACAAAATCGTGCTTGGCATACTATGGAAAACGCACATGATGCTTTCTCCTCAACAGTTAATAAGAATATTTGATATATCAAAGGGTTCATTTAGATTTAGTACCCTCAATTACAGGTTCATTTACTTATGCATTACAGCGGCTATTAAATAAACGACACAGAAACATCTAGAGTTTGTATTTAATAATACCAGATCCAATACATCCAGATGGCATAGGAACAAATTTGACTGCTTAAAAGTAAAATGTATAATATTTTTCTCAATAAAATATTTGTCTTAACAGCTATTGTTATCGAAACGACAACCGCATACGTCGAAAGACGTGGTTACTCAACGGTGGTTGGAAAACAGTTATAGTGTATTAAATTGAGAATTTTTTTGGGATCCCCCTATTACTTGGCCCTAGGGGCTATTTATAGCCCCATTACAGATTCCCACTGCTAGGGTTTAGGTTATACAGGGGAATTTACATGGTTACCCTTATGATAGAGACATTATGAAGGGCACACTGTACCCTTTACACATATGGGCCCCTAGTGGGCCTAAATAGCTCGGCCCATCTATCTGGCGAAATCCCCCGAGGGCGTAGCAGTCCACCAAATCTCCCGTCAACGAGGTTTGGTGCTATGGCGAAACCCGTGCCCGTGTGCCGAGGCTTTCGCCACATCATCTTCGCCCGTGCTGCCTTCTGCCGAGAACTCCACTTGGCGAAGGTGGTGTTACCCCCAGTCACGGCTTTCGCCCGTATGGCTTCGCTCTTGTCTTTCGCTGCCCACCTTCGGCGTGAGCATATTGCTTGAACTTTTTGGTTTCGGCAGGTTCGGCCGAAGGCCCTCCATGACAAGCCTCCAACAGCTATAAATTTATATCTTTTCGATCCTAATTCAAAAATAAAATAAACTTAGAAATTTGATATGTTAAACCGTCATTAGTTGATTGGCTTGCTACTCAGAAAGTCAGAATATTTTTTAGAGAACAGGTCAGAGACCCGGCTTTTCACTGAAAGCCATAACGGCAGGTTCAGCTGGGGATGCCAGCATGGAAAGTTCAACTATCAACAGATCGACAAAAAATCAAACAACTCTAGAAAGGCCTAAACAACTCTCATGACAACAAAAGGACAGCCCACATCTCCCCAGGGGATACAGAATTAAGCTAAAAACAGCAGCATGTCACTCTGGGGACAGAAACCCAGAAATTAGCCTATCCCAGTTCTTGTCGGTCTCAGATTTGCCACTGCATCTTTCATCTTCTGCACCATCGATTCTAACTTGCACAGATCTTCACATCGAATCAGTTTTCTCCACTGCATGAGATTAGAAGCAACAAGGAAAGGAACAGTTAGTGGAGAATAAACCAGCTTTTCCTTAAACACCATATTGTTTCTACTTTATAGTAATCCAAAGATTCCAGCACATAGCCGCTAACAAACTCAAAACAACCCTAACAGGTATTTGATTATTGTCACAGAAAGTCAGAATATGAGATGATAAACAGTCAACAGTCTCACATGATGCATGATAGATCCACCCACTGACCAAAATTCAAATGTGGGATAACACAAAATCAAATTAAATTTCAATGGAAAGGATTAGTCAGTGAGGGAAGAATGATAATTACACCAAATTCAAATCTGAAAATCCCCGCAAAAAAAAAAAAAAAATCAAATCTGAAAGTGTGGGATGATGTAAAAAATGTCAATTTCGTAAAGTTTAATGACATAGCCTAATGACCCCTTCTGAATATGCAGACTTAATCACAGAAATATATTTTGTTCTTTCAGAATACTACAGCAAGCAGTCACACAAACATACTATAAATTCTTCATGGAGGCATAAGCCTTGACAAAAAAAAGATGATGAGTTTGAAATTGCATGCACACATTTTATCTACATTTCATATTGCATGACACATAAAAAAACTGTAGTAAATTTCCAGATTAAGTGTCAAGGCAGTAAGTTGATACAAGATTTCCTTTTCTGGGATCTGCACTGAAGACCCCATCAACATCAGTCCAGATAGTGACCTTACCAGCCTTAACAAGTTTACTAATTATGGCTGCAGAGAAATCACTTCTATATCTTTTCAAGGTTGTAGCTGCAGAGAAATCACTTCTATATCTTTTCAAGGTTGTAGGAATGTTTTCAGGTGTACTCGTAATAAACCCTATTGTCTCAGCTAGTCGTTGAACAAACCATTTCTCAAGTCGTTTCTCAGATTCCAAATAGTCAGGATCTACTTGGTTAGAACCTGTAGGATTTACAACTAAAACTTCTCGTGTGTCCATACAACTGCAAGGGGCTTCAGACTGCATAGTGTAAGATATTTTGGTGTAAGTCCATGTTTATAAAGGTATAAGCTAGGTAATATTTTTATATGAGCAGTGCCTTCTGAATATAGTAGGTGTATTTTCATAGAGATTACTCTAAACTAAATGCAAATGCACAAATTGGTTTTGTTGATAATAACAAAATTAAAGAACCAAATGGTTTGGCACAAGTGTAAAACTACACCCCAAATATTTAAAATAAGGTCCTATGCACTTATACAATAGAATATTTATTTCTCATGAAAGATAATGTTCAGAAAAGGAGATCGAGCACTGCTAGTTCTATCTCAAAAAAGAAATGTGCAAATAGACTACATTCAGCTGTGGCTTGACCGGATTTCCACAGAAGAAAGGATGATCCAATGAGCAATTATTACTGAGGCTACTGTAAGGAGGTTCTATGCATGAATTCTACAGCGAGAGTAATTGCTTTGTGCCATAGAGATGTTACTCAATTTCTTTTAGTGTGTTCATTGTTACCTTCTTTATGGCAAATGACAACAATTGAGCTGACCATATCTCTCCATGTCCAACAACAAAATCTGAGAAAGACTCCGTGGCATGCCCAGCTGCAAAAAGGGAAATGTATCATAACTCAGCTAAGACTATATATCTGCAATCAAACCACACCATTGCTACATAATAGTAAATAAGTCAGCAGTTAGAACAGAAGTACTAAGGGCCCATGTAAATCCTCTCCATAAGTAGGACAAAAATAAAGGACAACCTATTTTACTGAAAAAGAAAAACATATAAGAAAAATAGGGTGTGATTAACCTATGCAAATCGCACGAAGCATTGCTTTTAGATTACTGACATCCGCGTGCAACTGAGATAAGAATCTTGCAAGGTCCTCTCCTCCAAGCAGATCCTTTGCTGCTGCCATATGCTTCTCAAAAACTTCATCAAGTGCAGTGATATAAGAATCATCCCTTGATTGAGCCTTATTTACAAGGTTGTACATCATGTCAGTGACTTTAGACATTGCAGACACAACTACCAGTTTCCTCTCAGAAGGGTCGCGAAGGATTATGTCAGCCACATTCTGAATCCTCTGGGAGGTCCCCATGCAGGTCCCACCAAATTTATGCACAGACCACATGTCACCTTTTGGAAGGTGAGCACTAGCTTCAGCTTGCTCAACTGAAACAGCTGAGATGAAATTCATAAACTTAGATGGCAATATATTGATGATCCACTTCTATCAATACAATGAAAGAACTATCTATTCCTATTTTTTGTTATCTTAATGAGACAAAGACCAGCCTTCTTTACCACTTAAGGGGAAGTCAAGCAAAAGGAAAAATGTGGTAGTAACAAAAACATTGATAGTGGTTAAATTGTATCAAAATCGAAACCTGAGATGCAATACCAAAAATGAAAATAAGTACCCTGCAATAGCTTTAATCAAAGAACAGTTCCAATTGAGTAATGTAATCTAGCCTATGGAACTTCTCCGTCAAAAAAGGGGTGAAAATTATACCACAATCTAGACTATACTAAAAGTGAACTGGGAGAAAGGAACAAATTCAAAACAATGGCCATGAAAGATGATAGATAATATTACCAGCAGCTGGCTTGAGCATATTCTTCGAAACATCCCCATAAAGTCCTCCTGGAAGGTCGCTGGCCCTGAATAAAGCAAAAATAGAAAAAAAAAAGAAGGAAGAATTGATTCATTCACTGAAATTTCACATTGCCTGATGGTTACCAAAGATGATATAGAAATAATAATTTTATTGAATGCAGAACTGATAGAATAGAAATTGACTAGAGAAGAAGACCGTTAGGTTGCTATATTTTGATAAGAAGACAGTTATCTGATAAGAATACGTTAACATTCCGTAAGGAGTATAACTGCTCAACAGCTTTTGATAGAACATACATGATGCACCAAATATGCATTTCCCCAAATTTCCTTTAGAAATGATACTGCACCACTCTATCAATTACAGCTAAGCGAAATGCACAACAACGAAAAAAAAAAACATCATGTCTGTGACCCAACGCCAACGGCCGCAGTTCTTGCAGTTCCATTCCATCTCGCCCTCCTTGTTACCGGCCTTCTTCTTGCGCAGGAGTGCCTTGGGATACGGGTGATGGCGATTGCGTGGCTTTGTCATGGTGTCGGCTCGTCGGTGGGCGTCGGTGGGCGGTGGTGGATCTCTCGGCGGTGGGCGGCGGCGGCGAATGCGAGTCTAAGTTTAGACGGTGGCGTGCGGTGACGATTGGTTGTAACAAAATCAAGGGATAGAAAAAAACGGAGATGTGTTTAGCAAAAAAAAAAAGGGAAAAAAATGAAAACAGAAGCCAATGGGTAAATCTCGGAAACGTAAACAAAATTCGACTGCCAGCCAAAACTCCGGGCGGTGAAACAAAACATTAAAACAAAACAATATTTTAGATGTTTTATACTAAGTCGGTAAAAATTATTTCAAATGTACCATTACTTGATAAAAAAATGTTTCATCGCTTGGTGAAAAATGTTTCAATCAGATGCAAACAGATTGAAACATCGATATCCTACTACGTGCAACATCGAAGAAACATGACGTCTTCCTTTACTTTGGTTGAATCCACCTTTCTCTACTAGGTACTCCCTCTGTTTTGACTTTGGTAAAAGTCAAACTATTTCAAGTTTGATTAAGTTTATAGATAAATATTTATAATACTAAATTAGTTTCATCAGATCAATAGTTGAATATATTTTCATAATAATTTTTTTTGGGTTGAAAATGCTACTACTTTTTTCTATAACAGTTGGGTGCCCGTGCGTTGCAACAGGAAATGAAATAACATCAACTCTAACTTACACTACGATGTCAAAAGAGTTTAAAATGTGATGATTGTCAATGTCAACATGCATTCCATTTTTTATAAAATATTTCACCCTCGCAGATCTCATATATACAGCAACTATCTTCTAATTCACTAACACTACAATGTTGGAAGAAAACGCTACAAAATCGTGCTTGGCATACTATGGAAAACGCACATGATGCTTTCTCCTCAACAGTTAATAAGAATATTTGATATATCAAAGGGTTCATTTAGATTTAGTACCCTCAATTACAGGTTCATTTACTTATGCATTACAGCGGCTATTAAATAAACGACACAGAAACATCTAGAGTTTGTATTTAATAATACCAGATCCAATACATCCAGATGGCATAGGAACAAATTTGACTGCTTAAAAGTAAAATGTATAATATTTTTCTCAATAAAATATTTGTCTTAACAGCTATTGTTATCGAAACGACAACCGCATACGTCGAAAGACGTGGTTACTCAACGGTGGTTGGAAAACAGTTATAGTGTATTAAATTGAGAATTTTTTTGGGATCCCCCTATTACTTGGCCCTAGGGGCTATTTATAGCCCCATTACAGATTCCCACTGCTAGGGTTTAGGTTATACAGGGGAATTTACATGGTTACCCTTATGATAGAGACATTATGAAGGGCACACTGTACCCTTTACACATATGGGCCCCTAGTGGGCCTAAATAGCTCGGCCCATCTATCTGGCGAAATCCCCCGAGGGCGTAGCAGTCCACCAAATCTCCCGTCAACGAGGTTTGGTGCTATGGCGAAACCCGTGCCCGTGTGCCGAGGCTTTCGCCACATCATCTTCGCCCGTGCTGCCTTCTGCCGAGAACTCTACTTGGCGAAGGTGGTGTTACCCCCAGTCACGGCTTTCGCCCGTATGGCTTCGCTCTTGTCTTTCGCTGCCCACCTTCGGCGTGAGCATGTTGCTTGAACTTTTTGGTTTCGGCAGGTTTGGCCAAAGGCCCTCCATGACAAGCCTCCAACAGCTATAAATTTATATCTTTTCGATCCTAATTCAAAAATAAAATAAACTTAGAAATTTGATATGTTAAACCGTCATTAGTTGATTGGCTTGCTACTCAGAAAGTCAGAATATTTTTTAGAGAACAGGTCAGAGACCCGGCTTTTCACTGAAAGCCATAACGGCAGGTTCAGCTGGGGATGCCAGCATGGAAAGTTCAACTATCAACAGATCGACAAAAAATCAAACAACTCTAGAAAGGCCTAAACAACTCTCATGACAACAAAAGGACAGCCCACATCTCCCCAGGGGATACAGAATTAAGCTAAAAACAGCAGCATGTCACTCTGGGGACAGAAACCCAGAAATTAGCCTATCCCAGTTCTTGTCGGTCTCAGATTTACCACTGCATCTTTCATCTTCTGCACCATCGATTCTAACTTGCACAGATCTTCACATCGAATCAGTTTTCTCCACTGCATGAGATTAGAAGCAACAAGGAAAGGAACAGTTAGTGGAGAATAAACCAGCTTTTCCTTAAACACCATATTGTTTCTACTTTATAGTAATCCAAAGATTCCAGCACATAGCCGCTAACAAACTCAAAACAACCCTAACAGGTATTTGATTATTGTCACAGAAAGTCAGAATATGAGATGATAAACAGTCAACAGTCTCACATGATGCATGATAGATCCACCCACTGACCAAAATTCAAATGTGGGATAACACAAATCAAATTAAATTTCCATGGAAAGGATTAGTCAGTGAGGGAAGAATGATAATTACACCAAATTCAAATCTGAAAGTCCCCGCAAAAAAAAAAAAATCAAATTCGAAAGTGTGGATGAATGTAAAAAATGTCAATTTCGTAAAGTTTAATGACATAGCCTAATGACCCCTTCTGAATATGCAGACTTAATCACAGAAATATATTTTGTCTTTTCAGAATACTACAGCAAGCAGTCACACAAACATACTATAAATTCTTCATGGAGGCATAAGCCTTGACAAAAAAAGATGATGAGTTTGAAATGCATGCACACATTTTATCTACATTTCATATTGCATAACACATAAAAAAAAACTGTAGTAAATTTCCAGATTAAGTGTCAAGGCAGTAAGTTGATACAAGATTTCCTTTTCTGGGATCTGCACTGAAGACCCCATCAACATCAGTCCAGATAGTGACCTTACCAGCCTTAACAAGTTTACCAATTATGGCTGCAGAGAAATCACTTCTATATCTTTTCAAGGTTGTAGGAATGTTTGCAGGTGTACTCGTAATAAACCCTATTGTCTCAGCTAGTCGTTGAACAAACCATTTCTCAAGTCGTTTCTCAGATTCCAAATAGTCAGGATCTACTTGGTTGGAACCTGTAGGATTTACAACTAAAACTTCTCGTGTGTCCATCCAACTGCAAGGGGTTCCAGACTGCATAGTGTAAGATATTTTGGTGTAAGTCCATGTTTATGAAGGTATAAGCTAGGTAATATTTTTATATGAGCAGTGCCTTCTGAATATAGTAGGTGTATTTCCATAGAGGTTACTCTAAACTAAATGCAAATGCACAAGTTTTGTTGATAATAACAAAATTAAAGAACCAAATGGTTTGGCACAAGTGTAAAACTACACCCAAATATTTAAATAAGCTACTATGCACTTATACAATAGAATATTTGTTTCTCATGAATGATAATGTTCAGAAAAGGAGATCGAGCACTGCTAGTTCTATCTCAAAAAAGAAAGGTGCATATAGACTACATTCAGATGTGGCTTGACCGGATTTCCACAGAAGAAAGGATGATCCAATGAGCAATTATTACTGAGGCTACTGTAAGGAGGTTCTATGCATGAATTCTACAGCGAGAGTAATTGCTTTGTGCCATAGAGATGTTACTCAATTTCTTTTAGTGTGTTCATTATACCTTCTGAATGGCAAATGACAACAATTGAGTTGACCATATCTCTCCATGTCCAACAACAAAATCTAAGAAAGGCTCGGTTGCATGCCCAGCTGCAAAAAGGGAAATGTATCATAACTCAGCTAAGACTATATGTCTGCAATCAAACCACATCGTTGCTACATAATAGTAAATAAGTCAGCATATCTAAAATGAGGGACAGCTATACTATAACAGAATTCTATGTGGTTGATTTATATGTTGTCTCATATCATTATGGGTATTAACATGCTACTTTAACAGAGCCTAACAGATTGATTGTTAAATGTGTAAAAAACAAAGATGGACATCATGGAAGAATTGTTTTGATTGAGTCAAGAGATACATGAGTTCACCACTATAATGCCAATGATTTCCTCTAGTACTACAGTAGTATATAACTTCACTTTATTAGGCTATCTGTTAGTACTCTCTTAGACCACAAACTTTTCAAACCATAGCTTCCTTTGTAAGTTAGTATGCATGATTTTGTTAATAGTGACCAGTAATTAGACATTCCTGAGGTTGTAGGCCAAATGCAAGATTAAAAAAGCACAGTGAGAAACCTGTCAATTAAGCGTTTATGGCTACTGTTACAGACCTATTCGAAAATAACATGACAACAAAGCAAACAGAGTATTTGACGTATTTTTTTTCAGAAATATTCTTATCCAGTGCTTTGAAAATGAACTTGTTATTTTTTTTTTTCGAAAACGCAAGAGCCATGTGTTTCATTTCATTAAGAAGAAGAAGAAAGAGCATGTAAGCTATAGTCATAAGCTACTCTATGTCATTAAAAAGCAGCATAAGTAGTGTACAGAACAATGCAATTTATTTTTATGTTTTTCCTGACTGACGTCCTAGTATTAATAATTTCTCCATGAGCCTTTTATTTTGACAGAGACAAATTAGTATTACTCACCCTAAATGAGATTATTGGAGCAGATAATTCAGTCTGCCAAAAAGACAAGAACAGAGACAAATTACAACTACTTCACACTGAAGTGGAAACTCCTGCACGATTAATAAGAAAATCTTTCACAATGGAAATTAAATTAGAAGAATGTTGGTAGTCCAATTTTTGTAAGCTGTGTTGTGCAGTAGTCAGACTCATCATAAATCATGGGCAGGAGAACAAGACTGAATCCATGTTGCAAATATGTAATGCGAACAAGACTGAATCCATGTTGCAAATATGTAATGCAGTCTGAATGACCATACCAATTTATTCATAGACTTTTATAGACATGTGTTAATATAGCTGCATATTAAAATGGAGAAGACAATAGGTTTTCCTTTAATGATATGTGAATTTGGGTTTCATTGGAAAATACTGAGTTGGTATATAGTTCACTTTAGCCCCACCTTAATTGCGGACGTCCATTACAACCTGAATTCCAGCGGCTGCGTTGGAGTGGTCATCACCTAGCGAGTTGCGGGCGCTTAGTGCACACCTGCAAAAGTTCCATTAGGTCTGAAATATAACTTCGTTGCTGTTCTGCTGATCAACGATATTGATTGGCCAAACAATAAGAAATCTCACTGAAAAAAAAATCTCTCTCTTACATGAGAAGCAGAGCAAAAAAGAGATCATTGTGAATAATGGTGCAAGGGTCAAAAAAAAACTGAAGCAACAAGGGCCAAATGCTGTGAACCTCACAATATCTTCAAGAGAACTTTAAGCTGGCGTCAATACGGCAAAATCAACTGTGACTGTTCTCACATCTCACAATTTGCTGGATGAAAATTCGTTTGCTGAACCAAAAAAGGCAAGACAACCATTGGTTGGATCACAAGTTATTTGTTTCATAACTATGCACTGAATTAGCGAATTTAGCAGAGGGTAAGTTTACCATTACAAATTTTTTGAATGCCACACATATGCAAGCGGTATGTCGTAAGCAAACTTTGTCTTTCAGCTTTCTTTGTAAGTTTTCACGGAACTGTTTATTTAGTTGTCTAGAATTATTCTCTATTTCAATGCAAGTCCAAATGAGTAAACTGCAAGTCAGATGGATGCCTTGTTTTTGATCTAAACTAATTAAAACTATAGCACGACGGTGAACCAATCAAATCGCTTAACAACACTTAACAGCCCAAATGAGTAAAGTGTGTGTCAGATGGATACCTTGTTGATCTCATCCTAACGCACCATCACCATAGAAGCAGATCGGGGGAGCTAATGAAAGGAGGAGGTGGGAAAGAGGCACCGGCGTACAGTGGCGGACGCAGGATTAAAATAAAGATGGGGCGAATATGCTCGTCTCAATAAGAATAACTAAACGCAAAAAATACCATATTTATGTTGTAATCATATAAACATATAGTATAATCAATAAATTAAGGCAAACAAAAAACAAAAATGATATTAAAATAAAGTAATAATTTTTGCGCCATACATAATTCATCATACATAAAAAGATACCAGTAAACATATCAATTTGTAAATATGAGTCAATTCATAAAGCATGGTTGATAGATATCTTTTAAAAAATAAATATATGAGAAGATATCGCATACCCAGAATAAGATGATTATTATTTTGCTTAGCGGGAGAGAGAGAGAAAAACATTAGGCACCTAACTATAGTAGGAGACGGGGGTGAGCAGTGTCGAGGAATTGACTTAGGAAAACATCACATACGCAGGATTAAAATTAGACACTTAAGCTGCTTATTTATGGGCCAGTTGTGAATTGGATGTGGTGGTAGGCGGCCTAAGAAGGATATGGAGGGTTGGGGCGGCGTGGGCCGTAGCTGGGCCGACCGCCTAACCCCGCCTAATGGGTGGTACCGCCCCTGCCGGCGTAGGAGTAGGCGTCGGCGGGGGGTGGGCGGAGGATTCTGTTGAATAGTCCCACATTGGTTGTGGAAGGGCAAAGGACCTAAGATATAAGTGGGGGAGCCCCTCATCTCAATGGCTAGCTTTTGGGGTGGGAAAAGCCCTTTACGATCCTACAAGTGGTATCAGAGCCTCGTTTTCTTCTTTGGATTTTTATTGATCTAAAGTTTTTGCCATGGCTACTCCCGCTAGGTTTTCAACTAAGCCTCATATTTTCGATGGAACTGATTTTCCTCATTGGTGTAGTAAGATGCAATCTTACATTATGGCTGAAAATTATGATATTTGGAGGAAAGTTTCTCATCCTTATGTGATTCCTGAAGCCATTAATACTGATGCTTTAAAAACTGAATTTGAAAATAATTGCAAAGCTCGTAATATTCTTTTGAGTGGGATTTCTCGTTCTGATTATGATCGTGTTGCACATCTTGAAACTGCTCATGAGATTTGGAATGCTTTGAAGAATTTTCATCAAGGAACAAATAACATTAAAGAGCTTCGTCGAGATCTTTTTAAAAAGGAATACATTAAATTTGAGATGAAACCTAGAGAAGCTTTGGATGACTATCTTTCTAGGTTTAATAAAATTTTGAGTGATCTTAGATCTGTTGATTCTTCTTATGATGCTAATTATCCACAATCTGAGATTTCTCGTCACTTTTTGAATGGTCTCGACATGTCTATTTGGGAGATGAAAATTACATCTATTCAGGAGTCTGTTAACATGTCTACTTTGACTTTGGATTCACTTTATACTAAATTGAAAACACATGAGATGAATATTCTTTCTCGCAAAGTTGATTCTAAATCGAGTGCTTTGGTTTCTTCTTCTTCTTCTTTGGTTGTTGATGCTTCTTCATCTATGTTTTCTTTTCTTGCTGCTTTTAATGCCACATCCGATGATCAACTCGAACAAATCGAAGAGGAGGATTTGGCTTTGGTCGCTAACAGAATTGCTCGAGCTATGAATAATGCCAGGAACAGGAAAAGAGGTGGTCCAAATCGTTGCTTTGAATGTGGTTCAATTGATCATCCTCGCTCGCATTGTCCTAAGCTTGGGAGAGGAAAAAGAGAAGACAAAGATGGTGAGAAGACCAACAACAACAAGCCCAACAACAACAAGTCGAAGGGATCATACCAAGGAGGTTTAGACGAAGAGGAACCTGCCTGCAGCATCTGAAAATCATACTTTTCCAGTTGGGGACTCTTAAGAGGCCGCTTACCGAAGAATAGCCATCTCTTTCGTCTGCGGGTTGTCTAAATGCAAAAAACCACCCAAATCATTTACTTGCTGAATGTTGTTCTCTAAACCTGCCTACGATCAAAAATAGGATGGGCATGCCGTAAAAATCATTTTAAGTTGTTGGGGGAGACCGTTGATGACTGGAGAACGGGAGGGAGAGGCCCTCGTGGAGGTGGCGGTTGCTCCTTGCCACAGGTGGGAAGGAGACTAGGCTACTACGGTTAGTGGGCACGAAGCAGCACTCTTAGTTGGTGACGGGAAGCCCGAATAGGTGGAGTTACCAGCTGCACCTACTGGTGACGCGCTTTGGTGCCGGGTCGGCCGAGGAATCGGAGCTTGAATGCTTGATGGGAGCAATTGGTGTGGGGAAATAGGTTCGAGGGAAGATTTGGTATTCCATAATTACAACAAGTGCTGAATACTCCCGTGCATTGTCTGCTGGCGAGTCTTAGAATGATTAACAATGAAGTAGAAATAATGTGTTAAAGTACTTTCTAGACGATATAATCGTTACATATAGTTTGATATGTTTTACGGGTAATTTAGAATTAGTGATATTTAAAGATGATTGGATTTCATAATATAAGAAGTAAAGGTGATGTGGCATATTACAGAGAGAAGAAAAGGAGTGAAAATAATGTTGAACATAAATTAACACTTCAAGGGATAAAAAAAATATGATGTGAGTATGCTTTAATAAGACAAGAAAATGATGAGATAATTTGCCATTTATAAATTATCATCTGATGCTAAAATCAATTATCGTGATATACTTAATGAGAGAAGAGAAATTAATATTAAGCCAAATGAGGTATAAACTATACAGGTATATAGAATATTATAAAAAAAGATGGAGACGTTATTTCAAAATATTATGTGAATTATTGTGGATGATAATTAACAGTTGCATTTTAAAGCTCTAAAATTTAACAAAGTCATAAATTATAGATAATATAGCATGCTCAACATGATGTATAAGATGTAATTAGATTATTAGTGAATGATGAGTTGGCATTTTTGCATATTTAAGTTTAGAGCTTTGAAGTGGGTGTAACTTTATTTATATAGTAAATATGATTCTTTCTTTTTTATGATTGGTGTGTACTTAATTGGAGACTGAAACGCAAATAAGCAGGAACTGAAAAGTAGAATTACTTTCTCAAAAAAAAAAGAAAGAAAATATAATATTTACATGTGAGGTCCCATAGCCCTGTATATGTGGAGAAAAGCTGTGCCGCTGTTTGGCCTTTCATACGCTAATTGTTACCCTCACCTTTTAGCCGCTGAATAGGTCCTAATAATCTAACAGGTGGCGAATTAGGGCCTAAAAAAGTGAATTAAGCTCCCCCTCAAAATTAGCCCCTTCCAAAGCAATACTAATGGGGCTTAATTTTTATGGGACATCAAAAGGCAGCCATATTCTCGCGAACATCGCTCCTGCCTTCTGCCTCTACTCTCTCCACCTTTTAAACTCTCATTAGCCCCATAGGAATAATCATGTCGACCCTTAGGACTAATGGTTAGCCTTACTAATTAAGACTAAACATTAGCTCTCAAATGTTAGCCCCTTGTCTTCCCTCAACACTAGCCCTGAAGGGTTGTTCCTATCCGTAGGTGATTACCCTCTCACCGCTTGAAGACCACGCCATAGAAGAATTTTACACGTGAATGGCATAATGGTCCCGGTCGGAGATGACAGTGCACACTCATTCATTTTACCTGGATGTTTAGACGCCGCCGTGTAGACGAAAAGCTAGGTTTGGCATACTAGAAAAAGAGAAGTAACATAGCATATCCGTCGAGATAATCAGAAAAAATTAAACCACTACGGTAAAACGACAATGTGAAGGATCCTAGCTAAGAGCCTGGTCACCAAGCACCTGTACTCCCATTGACATCTCGGAGGTACGTATATGCGAGCACCAGGGGTACGTCGCGAATCGATGATACGAGGAGGCACAAGCTTGATCGATCCGTGGGACGTGGGGAGCGGCGTGATCGCACTGTCGGTGGTTGGGCGTCCTTCCTGGTGAGGTGTTGGAGGCCAAGTGTGCGCAAACCGCGCCGTGCGTGCGGGTCTCACGGTATGCCGTTGTTCTGCCTCGTGCAGGTCTGTGGATGAATTGCACAATGGTTGTGTTGCGTGGCACTTGCCAGCCACCGGGTGGTACTTTTACGGCTATACGCCTCGATCCCATCTGCGCCTTCCCCTTCCAGGCCAGGCCTACAGGACCAGAAAAGGCATTGCCGCTATTCCCGGTAAATGCAGGCCGTTCCATTACGTGGGAGTAGTTTATCTCACTTGCCCATACAGTGAAGATTGGTTGGAATGGACAAGGCGGTCTCCAATTTTTACTTATACTTATGGCCCTGTTTTTTACGTGTCCTAACAAAAAAAAAAATTATACCTGTGTCACCAAATTTGTTTTTAAATACCCTACATAAATATTTATAATTACAAGCTTAAACAATTTTCAGTCTAATACTCATAATTTAACAATGGTGGGTGCTAAAGTAAACATTTGCTAGATAATGGCATTCAATTAGGCGCTAATATAATTCGTCTCTGTGTTACTGACAGATTCTATTAATAGATTTTTTTATTACGTTCCCGAACATTCCATATGACTATCTATATGTTTTGTAATGACCCGAGTGAACGATAAAAACTTTTTACACACCCTCAGATTAAACACACCCCCCTTAGAATTACCTGACTAAAGCTTAATGAGCAGGTACAATAGCAGGCATATCAACAACCAGGCTATTCAGATACATACTTTTAAACGAGATAATAAGAGGACAAAGAGAAGAGCAGCGGGGCACATTAGACTCCCTGTCTAGCCAGGGCTAGGAGATAAGGAATCACCGCATGCTCAAATCAAATAAACAAAGCATGACAATACTCAAACAATTAACTGATGCGATGGGCTGGATCTGTTTATACATATAAACTACTTTTTGATGACCCCAAACAGAGTCGATAACGTAATGCAAAAGTCATGAACTGTAACTAAATCACTACATAATATGCATAAATAGATGCATATTCAATAATGATACGCGTAAAATTGCCCCATCGGAACCTAGACACCTGTTTTAGTGGCATACCACCAATAGATTTCCGACTGGCTTGTCGAATAAACTCCCAAATTAAATCTTACTAAAACCCTAGATTGAGCTTGACTTTTTTTGAAAATCCCGATCTGAAGATGATCACGACCGAAGATTTTTTACCCACAAAACGCAAAGAGGCCACAAGAACCCCCAATATTTTCTCCTCACAATCACAAACCCACAGGTGCATAAACTGGAATACCCACTCATTTTTCAGATGAAAAGGGGGTTAGAGGGTCTTAGGGTTTTTCGCAGCTTGGCCTTGTCCTTCGGTTAGGTCTCTTTGTACAACTGTCACGGCCAGAATATTCACGAACCAGAATTATCTAGCCTGAATGTAGCATTAAATTCCCGTCCAGGACCAGCCAGGGTACACAAACGTACAATTGTTGACATACAGATCCTATGTCTTACCAAAGTAATATAAAAGATTACAAATTTGCAAGCGGAAGAAAGGTAAAACTAGCTAGACTTTGACGCTTTGAATTCTGCAGCGGGCGACTAACTCCACAAGCAACCCTTGACAGACAACGACGAAACCAACTTTCAACAGAAGAACAAGGCTCCGCAACTAGAAGAGTCTTCAGCTCGAGGGGGGGGAAAGAGAGCAGAGACTGGTTAGTTACTACCCACGACTCAGCAAGATTCATACCGGAATGAGGAGTAGGAGTATGATGCAGCAGGGATATAACCAAGCGAGGCTAGGGTTCATTGCATTAAACAGGCATTTTAAAAAATAGTAGTTGAAACAGATGCTAAAAACTCCCAATTCTGCTATAGTAATACAATCAATATTCAACCTCTACTGTCCAACGCTTACCCACCCACTAGCCGGTTCGGCACATGCACCGCCCGTAACAACTACTGAACATCACACCAAGTCTTAATAGCAATGAAACTAGGGGTTAGGGATTCCTAACCTCACTTGTGAATCTTAGCGGCAATGGAGTCGCCATTAACCCCCGCGGCATCCGCACGACGGCCGGCGCTGGGCCGCCCTCACGCTACTTTGCATTCTACGTGACTCATGCGTCTTTCTCCTTTTCGTCTCCTCGGTGTGCGTTGCGTGTTGTAGAAGAGGGCGGACTGATGAGATAGCCGTTGACCCTGCGGTTTCAATGGGCCGATTTCAACCCAGATTGACACTCCTTAATTCTTTCCTTCTGGCCTCTCAATTCTTTCCGATTAGTCGTCACCCGTTACGTTCTTCCTTACGCCTTAAGGTAGACTAGTGTGATCCCTATGTTCCACGGTGCTTGGTTGGCGTCTGTCCTGCATTGACTCAGTGGAACTGTAGCGTTGGAGCAGTGATTGCACGTAAGTTAATTCCAGCTGATTAGATATCTACAATTGTTTACTGTTTCAATCCCCTATATTTTTGAATATGCCCTGGCTTTGATGCAAAGTGAACCCGTGCCTCCTGTTGGTTATATCCCTGCATCATACTCCTCTTCGGTAATGACTTGCTGTAGGCTACCTGTTGTCTCTCTTATCCGTAGTGGGTATGTTTATCTCAGTTTGCCTCTTTCCCCCACCAGAGCTGAAGATCTTCCTCGTTGCGAGCTGTCCTGTTGAAGTTGGCTTTTCGTCGTTGCTTCAAGGGTTGCTTGTGGAGTTGGGGAGTTCGCCCCGCTTGGGCAGAATTCAAGGCTCCAAGGTAGCAGTTCACCTGCCGGCTCAGTATCGAATGAAACAACTGACAAAACACTACCCCCCCAAACCCACCAGTTTGCGCGACAAAGACAGGCGTGGCTAAGCTGTGCTGCCGTATAATTTTCGCATCATGTGTCTGGCAAGTACTGCGTCACTAGAATCACAGTTGCCTCACCCTAAAGATAGCTACGTATCATGCATAAACTCGCCAGAGGACAGGCACCCCATGATTGACTCTTTGCTCTAAGCAGCTAAATGACTTACCACTTAAGGCCCCCACGATTCTCCACGCCGCAGCGTTATAGTTATCAGAATTGCGCAATAATAGGTGTAACGCAGAGTATCTATAAGGAGGTTAGTATTACATCCACTAACTGTTTTCGTTCACCAACCTGATGCTTGTCATCTCGAGCTAAGATAGCTCGCCTAGTAGGTATGGCATAGCACTACTAGGACCGTCTTTAGGTGTCGTCCGGATATTGTACGAGTAAGTTATCGATGTCGTGGTCGATCAAGTCTAATTGCATAGATCGGACTTAATCGCCCCTCCCTATTGACTCTGCAGAGTCCTTTGCTTAATGGCATAGCGCATCACCAGTAGCGCCCCTTTGGATCCTGTCCTGCAGCCACGTCGTTGTCGACTCGCAGATGCATCTACGCATTGAATTGCTGCGCAATGGCCCGACAATTAACAACCTTTGCGATTCTAAACGTTTTTGGCGCCTTACCGCTCATGCTCTTAATGGAGCTATATGTACCCCGCTTTTTTTGACCTGTCTCCCATATACTCTTTGTATGCTCGCGTTGCAGTGATAGTACGTACGGATGTGGACCTACATCCCCGGGCCTGAGATCTGTGTATCTTGCCCCATCCGCGTAGGCCGCTGGCATTCCCTAAGCACGATATTCTATGATTACACCTATCGGCAAATACTGACTATGCCATGGCACGTCACAGCGCAGCCTACGGTTCTGTTATCCAGCCGCTGCGAGTCACACGTCGTTATAGTACGCCAATCGAATTCTGTAGCCGCTACGGACTCCCGCGTCACACACGTTGCGCTTCAACGGAGCTCCTTGAGGTGCGTTATGGTATATGGAATTGCGCTACATTCTTATGTGCATTGTACATAAATAGCAGTGCAGATGGAATGAGTATATAGATGCATTGTCGGGTGTAGAGCAGGCGCGTCGAGTCTACGCGCCTTGTAGTAACCTGCCTTACCTTGCTAGGTTCCTCGACGAAGAACTAGTGGCATCTGCTTAGCATCTAAGATGACTAGATCTGTGCAGGTACGAAATTCAGTATAAAACGCGCTAATAAGCTATTGTCTAATCCGTTGCAGTTAGTCGATCGACGCCCACCTCATGTGCTTCGGTTTTGATACGTTACTAGGCAGACATTTGTCACGGCTCTCACCCTGCCGTAGAGATTAGCCGACTTTCTGAGGAGTTACCTGTGTCATCCCCCAGCGCAGTATTATTCTAGCAATATAAGTACTAAACCATTAGCTACGATCATGGTAAGCAGCCAGTCTGTCTTCGGCCGACTGCCAGTGGTTCGAATTGCATCCTTCTTTGCCAGAGGCTCTCTTACATCTAGTTCTCTACAGGTGTGGTGTTAGATATATGGAATGGCGACAATAGCGACGTTTTAGGGTTGCGATCAGATTAAGTGAACGTCAATCGTGCTGCTCGACAAGCTCGCCGCTTCTGTCTTTTAAGCGCGCTTCGTACTGTGACCGACGCACCCATGTATTACGCTTACGGATCCTGGCTAGGGTGCGGAGGAACATTGTTGCGACGTGCAGTATTAGTGTAGTAATACTTGGTCGTAAAGCGCGGTCCGACAATTAAAACCTGACACTTAGCCCTCCTTAGCCGTAAGCCCAGATCGATACCATCAGTCTAAGCTGCGTCTTTTTTAGATGTACCGGCATAGCATCGCTCATGATCATACACCGTCCCGCCCATCTCCTCACTCTCTGAGACTGACTCTAGTCGGTTCGCCAGAGAAGACTTGGACACCGCCTCAACCCCCTACATCTTTCGATGCATTCTTAAGTTACACTAAGAAATCGAGCTTACGTATTAGGCACATAGCATTTAGGATCGTTTGGTTTGCGCGCGCATATCGTCGTAATATTTGACTGACGGCGTGACACACAGGCTCTCTAGGAGTCGTGGTTAGTTTTTATACAATGGTGAATGGCACAGTAAATGGACATATCTACGCTGATAGGTCTAACGCTCTTAATAGACAATGGTCGCTCGGGTCGCTTACCCTGCCAGCTCTGCCCACACGTGTAACGTCACAACTAACGCGCTGGCCCCCTACTTTGTCCCTTAAGTGTTGAATGCTGTCCAGCGTCTATCGCCTCGCTTAATTGTAGAGCTGTATGATCTCGCTGCGATTCTGCCATGTCGTCCATGTTACGGAGTTGGATGATTTAGTGCAGAAATTAAAACGCTTTAATAAGCGCATATGATTCTTTAGTCTTGCTTAATGTACTGTTTTGCACGTTGCGTAATTTCTGGCAGCCTAGTTTTGTTTGCACGGCCCTGCATGATATCGATTTGCGCAGACGCCCCGCTCGCTCCACACCGTGAGAGACTGGATCCGATTTACATAGACTGGTGGTAACCCCAGTCTAGATATTTTTGCGTTTATTAGTCAATGATCAAGATCATTAACTCCATAGATATCATTTATAAGACGCCGACGTATGTTATCAGCTACGCCGCGTCGTGTAATCGCATCTTTGTACCTTTTGATGCCCGCAATTCTTTATTTTGGGTTTTCTGTGATTTAGATAAACTGACTGATCGTGTCATCAACTGGCTCATTCAGACGTTTGACTGTGCTGCTGCCCAGTTAGCTTATGGATATTGTTGTCAGCCCGCACCATGAGCCTGGTCCCCGTGGTAAGCTGTAATAAGGCTTGGATAGTTAGCCAGTCGTATGCCGCTCACTGTGATGTGGCGCTAGTTACTACTAGCTTGATGCGCTATAGATCTAACCGCGCGCCAGCCTTAGTGTCGATCTTATGTGCTTGTGGTATTTCTTGCCTCAACTCGTTATGCCGCCCGGCGTCTCTTGTGTATGGTTAAGCCCACTGGCCTTCGGCATCATTCGCCTAGCATTGCTTGCAGGCTATTCTTATCTGGCTTGGATTAACTTTAATGAACCTGCCTTCCTCCCCCCATCGCATCACTGCATAACTTTAGCCCTTACCCGCATGTGCTGATGCTAGGATCGATATGGCTAGATATTTGTATTGTGCACAAGTTGGCTGCTAAGCCATTCTCGTACGCCTCATTCAAACCTGCCTGCATGATAGACTCTGTCATATTGTGATGCCATTGTACGACACGCAGTGCTGTACTCCAGAGCATTGTTTTGCCTTAGAGATAAGATTGACTTACGCTGCTTAGCAGTTCACTGATCATATCGAGCCCAGCGGTATGCTTTTCGGCCCACCCTCATCCGTCGAACGCGCGCTAAACGTTTCACGGCTCAACTACTAATTCTCGCCTGATGTTTGTACCTGCTCTTTCGTCCACTCATTATTGTCATTGTCTCAAGGCCAGTTCTGCACGCTCGATGTTCTTGTGCCTAGCCGTAAAGTCGTCGACAATAATGCTGGAGAGCTGATATACGCGTGGTAGTATGTCTTATGACGGCATCAGCTCCCTAATTGGCCCTGTCCCGCTCAGATGTCCGCGCCTCTGCCTATTTCTTACGCCGTCGCATTGCTTAAGGATCTGACAATGTGCCTCGACTTTTTTGTGTCCCCCCGACGCATCTGAGCTCCAGTAGTCTGTAGTCCCTATGCCAGAGCTATGCGTTGTCACTGCAATGTCTAGTCTTGATTCGTCGCACTGAATTATATATACCTTATTAACTGTTTAAAGTCTTGCACTGGTCATTGATTCGCATGCCTCTATTGCCCTTTCATTGCTATCGTACTGAGCCTTCAGAATACTAACTGGCGCACACCCTTAACGTGGCTATCTGCATGTCGAAGATGCCACTATAGGATCTTAAGAGTTTACGCTTGCCGGACCATCCCAGAGCGATTTTCCATGAGAAAGATGACTTTATTCCCATTATGCACAGAACGACAGCCCCGCCAAGGTGCTCAATCGGCGTACATGGTATCAGATAGATCCTGTAGGACAATTGTCGCCACTAACTGTTGTATTCAATCGACTATTATGGAATTAGTGTTTAGTCTAGTAATGGGCCACCAATTTATGGATCCATTTAAGGTGGATTAGATTAGCACGAGGTGTGCGGTGTCAAAGCCGTCGTCTGACTGTATCTCCCTGCATGCCGTTTAAGAGTTGTCTTTAAGTCTTATATCCCTGTGCGCCTGCGCTTGGCCGTAGTACTTGCTGCCCACCGCCGATACAAATAACAATGCTAGAGGCATCACTGCCAGACATTGCTAGTCGCGAAATTAAAACCGTTGCACATAACTCTCGCCTTTCCGGCTGTTCCTCACTGTCGAAGTCCTGAGGCCTACATTGCCCGTATGTTTTGTTGGCATGTGTCCCCCCTTACATGCATATCGCACGGGCCCCGATGCATAACCTGCGAGACTCAGCTACTGGTGCATTATTCTGACGTGCATCGGATTAAGTGCCACCCCTCTAGAGATATTGTAATCATTATGATAACAGTATATACCAATAGGCCTCCACTTGCCAACATAGCGGCCTCGTTTTTTCTGTAGACCCGATCAAATCTTTGTCAGTAATCAATACAGTCAGCCTCACCTTCGTCCACACAGTCTCTTCTCAACTTGAGTGCTGGTTCTGCTATCATGCCAACTTGCGCCTCTACATAGGACGCTAGTTGCTACATCATACTATGGTCGCTATCTAGGCTATAAAATGACCTTGTCTCATCGTCGTCGCTCAAGTGATCTGCGTTCGACTACCATAGTTCGACCGGACTTCTTAATTGTCCGCTCTAGCGACAGCCTGTCGCTTGGCGCTGAGACTGTTGCGCTAAGCCTACCTTTGACCTGCCCTCCATGCATGTCTTTGAGCCATTGATTCTGATCGCTCCCAGACGGCACAATCATCAATACCCTTTGCATAAGCTTATGCGTTCTTCGGATCATGCGAATGAGCTATTGCCTGTTATATATTTTGATAGACTCTGCGACATGACAATAAGTCCTAGTAATCACGCTGCAGCTCATGCCTCGGTAGCGATTGTCACTGGCTGAATTTCCGCCAAGGAGCTGGACTTAGCTAGCGATTTTTCTAAGCGAATGACTTCTCATAGGCCCCTACGTACATTTAGCGAGCGTACTGCTTATAAATCTATGGCCGTATCTTCTCCCCGTTTTCTCTAGTCGGAATGTGCGCCATGGCCATCTGTGCAGGGTCACACCACAACTGCGTCTCCAACGCCTCCACGCGTGCCGCTTATGTAGTTCGCCCCGAATAAAGCGCTCACAATAGGCTACTGCTCTAGTTTAGTACTCTCATTAAGCCGTCGATAAGGCGATCAGATTAGCCACGATCGTCGATCTCGCGTTGTCAAGCCGTGCATCGCTGCTGCCCTACGCAATAACCCGCCCGAATCCACTTGGTTGCGTAGCAGGCCAAGCTGTAGTCGGCCTCCAACTAAAAAATCGAGGGACCCGATATTGCCCTTAAATTTCTGTTCAGGTAAGACTATCTAGTTATTCATAGAACCTAAGTGTTTCGATATATATAATAAGAAGGGGCATAAGAAAAGGGCTGACACACCAGATAGGAAAAGGGAGAAACTGTCCCGATGCGCTATAGTTTTGTACATGCGGAAGTACTACAGGAGCGTAACATTCGTATGTACGGGAGGAGGTGTGAAAGGTTGAGTTTGATTGAAGATTTTTAGTTTATAATTGACTCCCAAATGGTTGAAAATGATGTCGTCACAAGAGTGTTAAGTGAAAAGTAAGGAAGGATATTTTCTTTTTTCTCAGATTTTTCTTAATTAGTAGAGTGCCACTGGCACTTAGGAGCGTGTAGCGAGGCCACGTGCGGCTTGAGAGCGTTTATAGAAGTTTAATGGACTTTCACGTAAATATAATAGATAAGGGCTCTTACCACCTCCCGTAAAATTAGGTTCCAAATTTTATCTACAAAGAGAATAAAATAGACTAATTTTGGTTATGAAGAATGGATATACTAACATTTGATTGTCATTTTTTGATGTGCTAGTGTATGATAAAATTTAGTAATGCATATTTGCGAATGGCCATTACATAATATTGTACTTATGTTTACAGATTTTTATTTCTAAAAACAAAAAATACAGCATGCATTAAAGATGGTGAAAATTACCTACACAAAAAAAAAATACAAATCTCCCATGCATGCAGGCATAAGCAAGATTCATGGAGAGGGTAATAGAAGTGGCAACGGCCGAACGTTCACCCCGACCCCGCCATCGTCCTCACCGCCGAGAGCGACGGCGACCAAACGAGCTTCTCATCGAATCCAAATCATCCCTCGAACACCCCGGAGTATCGCCCTGCTATGATCCCTTACCGCCACTTACCGCCCAGTGGTAGTCGTTTCATATCCTACACTTTTCGCCAAATATAATAAAATTATACGACTCTCATTAAAAAAAGCGAATCCTACATGTGATCTCAACTCGTAGGTGATTTGTCTTTTAATTGTAGGGACGGAGAGGATCCGGTACTAATGAATCTGAGATAAGCTTTATGTGCTATGATCATAGCTAGAAAATCCCTTATATTTGAAACAAATGTAGAGCAAAACAATCATACGACTAGCCATTTTGTAGCTCCATCCGTACCATGAATATAAGGTAATGTCGTGTGAATGTGACACATTCTCTAATACAAATAAATCTAAACATATTGATCTTCCAGATTCATTTCTACATTTGTACCTAGAATATATCACATCCAATATAAAATTTCTTTATGATCATGGACGAAAGGAGTTATGTTGTGCCAAAATCCTGTGCACCAAGCTCAGTGCTCGCTCAAAAGGACCCATCAGAGTGGCTGACATGACACCCATGCGGCTGTGCGCGCGGTGCCTGTGCATGCAGTTTCGACAGGACCTGTAGGTGAGGACTGCCGTTCAACGTCGGGCCGGTTGCACTTGCGACAGCAACGAACGCGTTCCAGGTCACGCCGCCGCGCTCCAGGCGCGTACGACGAGCCGCTCGCGGGGCGCATTGCCGCGTCCGCGGCGTCGCTGAATCAACGAACCCTCCAACCCGCTCGGCACCACGCGAGAGCGCAGGCGCTAGGCATCCTCGGCTTCGTTCGCTGCGCAAAAACGACATCCACCTCGTCTCCGGGACGAGATTCTACTCCCAGGCTCCGTCTTGCGCCGAATTGCCGCCGGACCATCCCCGTGCAGAGTGGCGGAGCCTCGTCGAGTCGTCCTGCTCGCGCGCACGCCTGCCGTGGGCGAGACACCCAACGGCGTCGCCGACCCGCCTTGCACGTTCGTGCTACAAGGCTTGCCAGGACCTGGCATCCCGGGGTTCCGCGTCGCGTGTTGACTCGCAAACAACACGCCGTCGGTCGCCGCGTTCGCGTGAAAATTCGCATTGTCGAGCTTCACCTATGGTGTCGTCGCAGACGCCATGGAGGACCGCTGGCCGCCGTGCTGTCCACGAGGCGTTGTCGACGCCTACGCTCGCCGCCAACCGCGCGCGCCTTCCGGGAAAAGCGGCCGACCACGTCGTGGCGGGCTGAGCCCGCGCCGCGTGCCGTGCTCTGCGCGGGCAACGCCGGGCTGTTCGTTGTGGATGCGACCATGCGGGCGGCTCCTGCCTCGCGACGGCGCGACGCGCGACCTTCCCGGCGAGCTGAGGCTGTGGACAGGCTGCCTGCGCGATGGAAGCCAACGTCTCGCCGGCTCCGTCGTTGCACTGCTCGAGCCTCGACTGATCAGGTTGCTCGCGAACTGAGCCCCTGGCCACCCTGGATGTGCGCTGCCGAGAGATAAGCCGCTCATGAACGCTGCGTTCCAAAGCAACACTCGAGAGATTTAACCATTTTGCACCCAACAGATGTGAGGTGAATATTGTTACTGGGCAGAATACCAAGGGCATGTGCAACAGTAATCCATTGACTACCTAACCTGCTAATACGTAACTTTAATTTGTTGATGTGGAGTGAAAGAGTGAGTGAGAGAAACATTAACTCGATCCTTGGCCTAAGATATAGGATTGATGGCATTTGAGGCCAGGAAATTGTAGGAGATGGAAGAAGAAGGGAGGGATAAAAATTTTAATTTAGTGATTAAGTTTTACTGTGAACTGTTGCTGCTACCTGGAGGCTATGTGTGTAGGCTTAACTGTTCTTTTTGTCAGAATGGCCAGTGTTTTCTTTTTTTTCAAAACGGGATTGAAATCCACTTAACTACGGTTTAACTATGTTCTTCTTATTTACCCCGTATGTGAGGACCAGTTTTAGTTCAATCAATTTTGCCACTCTGTAATGTAATTACGTTTCACGAAAAAAGGAAGATCAGGCATCTCCCCCTGTCTACTAAATAAGTCTCTAGCCACCCAATTAAATTGAAAAGTATATTGTTAATTGTTTTTCTCAAAAATATTCGCAATGTAAACAGTCTGGGACAGAAACCAGAGTATTACCGCTGCACTCGCGTAACCTATTGTCGCCAGGAATGATTGTTGGCATGACGATGCACGCTGTATCGCGCTACGTAAATCGCGAGGCGCGATACAACTGCCTCGCGGATGAAAGGGCCGAGACCGCAACGATCGGCTCGCCCCGTTACCGAGTGGACGATACCGATGCCCCTGAACCGATTCAAAAATTTTTAATACCCTGAATAGCCACTAATCAATATAATTAATTACTAATACTTATTAATTAATTTCTAATCTTGAGTAATAGCGCACTGGCATTCCCTGGCGACCCAATCGCTCATTCCTGCCACTAAACACGCGACCATCTCGCGTTTTCATCGCGCGAAACCGCCGGTCTCGCGGCTTTCGTCACGCGATCTTACCGCATGTAAACGGTCTCGCGCCGTCATTGTGCGAGACTGTCCGCATCGTTTCACCCCACGTCATTCTCGTATACGGTTGCGCCAGACCTATGGTTATATTTTCTGTCAAAACTTTTATATCCCGAATATTTTTGAAAAAAGAGTACAAATTCAATCATTTTATTTTCAAATTTAATTCTCTAGATACCCGTATTACGATTAATTATTTATGTTGTATACAGCTTAAGAGTGCCATGATATATGTAAAGGCGAACTGAGTGTTAGTACGTGTGTTTTAGAACATCTTGATCTCCCACACAAGCATAAAGTAGCATCATGGCATGTCGCATGTAAATATAATTTTGGCCACGCCGTGTGAGCTAGTACGATCAAAAGTTTAGTTTTGAAAAACATTAGGAATTGTTTTTTAAAATTATTTAACAAAATGGTTTATGTAATTTAAAAACAATTACCTGCAGCACGTTGTTGGGATTAATATACTAGATATATATAAGAAATCCGTCCCCATTGTTTCGCTATTCGTGAAATAATCCAAATGGTATATTTGCAAAACGAAAAGTAATTTGTTATAAACTTTTATATAGTTCTTAGTGATCTAAAAGCAAAGTTAAAAAAATAAAACTTCGAATAAAAAAACCCCAAAATCAGCTTTAAATAAGATTAAAAATTCAAAATTTGACTGATCAAGTATAAGATAAGCCAAAAGATGTGCTTTCTTAATCCCGGTTCTCTGTCACTCTGGCTGAAGTTGTAGCAGCCAGAGTTGTAAAGTTTTGCGTGTCACATCGGATATATGGGGCGATATGAAAGGCATTAAACGTTGAACTAATAACAAAACAAATTATCGAATGTCCACCTGTAAAACCGTTGTGTTTCCCTTGAGACGAATTTTTATAGCATAATAATCTGGTTATTAAGCAAATGTTGCGTAGCACACATTGTCAGATCAATGAGCGATTATGCCTTAAAAGATCATCTTGGCAACTTTACACGTAATCTGTGTAGATAGCTTAGTCCTTTTTCCGTTAATCATAAAAATTAATACTTCTCATATATGTGTCCAAAACATTCGATAGTGGAGAAGTAAATGTTTTTTGCCAAGGATCTAAATAGGCTTGTAAGGTTGTGTCCGGAGAAGCGTGGAACCCCTGCATAAACACTGCATGGCGAAAAACGATGTTCGCAATTAAACACCCTTGATTAATTAAGGAAATTAGCTACTTTTTTTAAAAGAAAATTAAAATCATCATGATTTTTTAAACAACTTCGTTAGTAGAAAATTGTAAAAAAACACACCGTTAAACAGCTTTGCAAAAGCAGTGCGACGCGGGACAAAGCGAGGGTAGTGAGTGGCAACTCATAGCAAAGGAAGCGCTAGCCTCCCAGATTCATTCGCGCAGACCCGCCCCCTCCTCCCTCACTCGACACGCCGGCCGTTCTCTCCCTGCTCCTCTCCGCTGGCGCGGCTCCCTCTCCTACCTCCAACCGCGCCGGCTTCTCCTCTCCTCCAGCCAACCCGGACGCTGCGTGGGCGCGTCCTCTGGACGCGTACTGTATAAGGGCATGACAGCGGCGCGCCATGCCGTGCAAAAATGCGCAACAATAGCGCGGAACCGCTTGCTTGCGTCCTTCACGACAGAAAGCGGGCACGACAGCGGTCGTATCCTCGAAGAAGCCGTGCACGAATAGGGTGGCGGCGCGGAATTCCTGGCATCCTCCTCTCTCTGTCCAAGCGAACGAGGCAGACGAGCGCTCGTGGTCGTCGATCTTTCTCCTTTGTGTCCACTTCCGGCTGGCGACAAGACCAGTTTCGAATGGCGGCGGCGCGGAAGCGGACGCGTCATCCCGGGGACGACGCTGGAGGTCGACGCACGCAGAGCTGGGTATGCGCAATATCCGCCTCAAAGGTACGGGAGGTCAGGCGAAGGCCCACGCTCTCCACAGTGCAGGCTCCAGCCGTTCTCCCACTCCAGCGGCGACGAAAAGAAGCACGCTTCCCTCCTTGGGAGCGAGCGCCTCTGAGGGATGCGCAACCTAAAAACCCTGCGCCATGCAAGACGCGAATCCTAGCTAGCCGGGCCTGACAGCACCGTCCCATGTCCCCGCAACTCTGAAGGCCGTATCCTTTTGTTCTTGTGCTCTGCAGCTGTCCCCACCCCTTGCCCTAGACAGTAGATTCCCCCATTTCCTAACACTGCAGCAAAAACGTTATATGTTGTATCACCTCCCATGCATGTTTTTTATGTTATTTTAAATTAAATTCCGGAGAGAGATAGTCAGTACTATATCATTATAAACTCTGTAGAAGTTAACTTGTAAGTTTGTGAATGACTATATTTTTTATATTAATTGTAATCTTATTAATTTTTTTCAAATTTATTGATGACTATTTTCTTTAAGAATTACACGAGATTATAACGCAAACACTACAATCAAGCATACCCACCCCATAACGGCACGCACCGCAAACCCTACACCTGTATAAGATTTTCGCCAAGACTTGCTGGACGACCCAATCCTGGAGAGTTGACGAAATACATCGACAGACGTCTTGCTGTTCGACGGTCACGACTTGTACGAATACGAGGAATAGTTCCCCGTCCGTAGGTGCGATGTGAAAACAGAGATTTCCTCGCTTTCCCACGAAATGCACGGATACGCCAACCAGTATTACCATGCTAATTTTTAGAATTTCCAAGTAGTAATATTTACAGTAGTTAATAAGATTTAAGAGCGTAGGTCGTAATCTCATAGGAACGCCCTCCTACATACACCGTTACTACATGATATCGACCCGCTATCATCTCGGCGGCAGCCTCGTTATTAGTCTGTGTGGAATGACACTGTCGACGTCAAGCCTCCTGCCGTCGTCGTCTCGAGCACAGAGCCGTCGTTCAGACTGTCGCACACCTTGTGTTCCAAGCCCCAGCTGCAACTCCCACGGCGTCACCGGCAAGATTGAACGACTGCAGCCGCCTCGCCGAGTTGCGCGCGCCAGCGATCCCGGCTGGTCAAAGCTCGCGCCCGGGCAGCACAAACGTGCGTAGCCGTCTGTCCAGCTTAATCCGTTCGCCCTCCTAACACCTTGCCACAGCAGCGCCTCTCTGCGCCGCCGCAACGCCGCGCCGCGTCGACCGCAGCAGCGCCCGGATCACCGCCTCGTATGAACGTGCCCCTCGACGTTCGCAAGTCCTTGTAAACGCCGCCCCGTCGCGCCCCTCGTCGACACCCCGAACTCCACGAACAGCTACCGAGCATGGCCGCCGATGCATCGCGCCCTCGAACAAAAACGTCCCGTAGGTCGTCCTCCACCCACGAACGTCGCGCGAGACCTTCAGCTAGCCGCCTCCTCCTCGTCGGCTGCTCCGCCGGCAGCGCCGTCAAGAATGTCGTTAGAGGCTGCGAGCCATCTGCGCGTGTCGGCCGCCGCGGCGGCTGGCTGTTATTCTCGCATCCCTTGTTGGCCGAGCTTGAGCCAATGTGATCCGGTAGAACGTGACGGAGGCGAAGTTCGTACGCCGAGGACCGCAAAGCGGTTGCAACGAAGTGTCTGGTCCATTAAAACTGCCGGCTGGTAGCGACGTCGGCGTTGGTTCACCCGCGAGCGCCCCGCGGCAGGAACAGGGCCCGTTTAGAACCCCTCGGCGCGACGCCGAGCAGTGCGCCCGGGATCGACGACTACGCGTGGAACGCCCATCTCCGCAAGATTTCCACCGCGCCTGCGAGCGTGTGTCCGCCGGTGTCCGGAGCGCAGCGCGTCTCCGTTTCATGAGCTCCCCAACGCCAATGAATGTCGCCGTCGTCCCTGTACGCCCACGCTTTACGCGTTCACCCTCGTCGGCACCGCCGTGGAGCGTGTGCGCTGAAGTAGCCCATCACGGTCTCGTCGGAGAAGGAAGCGTCGGCGCCGGAGCGTGCAGGTGACGGGCGCGGACGGCGCGGCTCTCGCCCACACGCACGTTAACTTTACCGCCTTGCCGCCGTAGTCGTCCCAGTTGTTGATCAGCGGAAGGATCAGCCTGACTCTATGTGCTTCGCGCCTCGCCTCACACGAAATCCAGGCCTGCATGCACGCACGCAGGTGGAGGACTTACCTATTATTTCCTTTGAACGGACCAAATACCTGGAGAATTAATTAATTAATTTGAACATGAAATGCAAGCAATCGATTCGATTCAGCTTCAAAATTATAATCCTCAAAACAAATAGAGTCACACGTAGTATTATGTAACAGTTAATATGTACGCCGATCGATGCTAATATGGGGAATTGTCAACCCTCGTCCAGTTTATGAGAAGAGATGCCTGTCGTCCATACCCAACCTATGGATTGGAATTCGATGGAAAATTAAGCTTGTGAGAGATGTTGAACCACATGGAGGCGTCATTATCTACAAGCAACAGAATTATTGTTTCATGCTGCATGGGTAAAATGCACAATGCATGCTACATTGCATTATTCGTAACGGAGAGTCTAATTAGTGACACCAAAGAGGTTCCCGAGGTAACTCCATAAGTGTGTCAGTCAACGATAAGATTGTAAAGCTCAATCCACGTGTTTGAGTCAGGCGATAGTACTTATAGTATTGATATCACCATTAGTTAGTAAATGTACAACAATCATAAATCTAAGCTATCGTAATCATGTTAATATATATCTCAGATCAAGGATTTAAATACAACGCATCACTGTAAAGTATAGGCCACAGCTAATTAATCATCGACGTGACTTCACGTGTTTAAATTACATATTTGTCCTTACAATGGTAAATGCAAATACAAGTGCTTCAAAATGTGGATCTAATACAATATTCAGTTCAAATCAAAAAGAATAACGAAAATATTTGCGAGCTTGGTGGCACTAGCTTAGCACTTCATCATCGAGCTCGCTCAACCTTGTAAGACCTCCTCGTCGTTAGACTTTCCGGGATCGGTGCGACTTCTGGGAGCGCCCGCCACCCCCGTCTCTTGAACGCCCACGTCCGCAAACACGTGAGCACCGACCGCCGCCGCCTGCCGGAAACACCTCGGGACTTCCCCTCACGTCCGACGGGTCGACGGCGTAGGGCGACCAGTCAGCCAGTACGTGTATGGAACCCGATTCACGTTTTAAAGCGGCCGCCGGCCGTCGCCGACCACCGACACTGCCGAACAGACCACCTACTCTTCACCATCACCCCTACTCCCCGCCCCGTCACCACCTCGACTGGCATGCTCGGACCATCGCCGTCGTCGCCGTCAAACGACGCATCCGATTCGGTGCAGCGATTTACAGCGCCACTCCCAGTATGATGACTCGTGACTAGAAGCGGGCGAATCGCTCGCGCCATGGCGAGAGCTTCCGATGTAGAAGAAGAAGTGCACGTGGAGCAGGTCAGCCTTCCCGCTTCTGCCTTCCTGTACGTCGTCCCATGGCCGCCGCGCTGGTGAAGCCACCATGTGCAAATTATATACCTGGAGGCGGAGGATGCATGAGTGAGCTTGCATAGCTCCACCAACGTTACAGTGAGTGACGAAAGACAGGGTCGTCTCTGGCTTGGAAGCAACAGATGCAGAGAGAGAGAGAGAGAAGAGAGAGAGAGATCACATGGATGCAGTAGATGGTGAGTGGCTATACTCCTATGCGACAATTGCTGAGGACTAAACACTTGTATTAGTATTAATGGTTTCAAGCAAAAAGAATAAGATGTCGATTCGGAGGAGGAGATTGAGACGATGGATCATGGATTGATTTGAGCCTGGCTTGTGGAAGGAATGGGTTTGGAAGGTAGAACGCAACGCAAAGCGTACTGCTTGCACGGAAGAAAAATCACTGCTCTTGTTGGAAGTGGTGCCTTTGTGGCTTCTGTCTTTTTGTCGCCAGTTAGTGGGCCAGCCCATTTTCGTAAACAGCCTTGCATGGCTCGATTATTGATGTGGAGGACGAAGCTATGCTTGAGCTTATCGGATTTTGCGTTGCACT
>CM020186.1:8785550-8825024 GCA_009805545.1 Oryza longistaminata | reverse complement strand
CCCCTCACCTCCACTCTTTTATTTCGTTCGTCCCACTCCCACTTCCCTCACTCATTGCACCTTTCCCCCTTACTTACCCTCTCTCTCCCAATCGGCCGGCTAGCCTCCTCGCCTCTCTGAGCGACAGTGGCAGGATTCGAGCTTGGAGTAGCGACGGCCTCGGGCGGCCACAGGAGCGGTGGCGTTGGCTTTGTGCAGCGGTGGTGACCACGGCACCATGAGCAGTGACCACAATCACAGTGGTAGCGTGCGGTAGATCCACTGTTGGCGGGCTCGGGAAGGACAGATATGTTGCCAGCGGGCTTGGGAAGGACGGATTTGCTACCGGCGCGCTCGAGAAGGATGAATCCGCCGCCTGGCTCAAGAATGGTTGATCCGTCCTCGTGCGTGGCAGAAAGGAGGCTAAAGGACAGCACGGTGACCACGGCACCAGGAGCGGCGACCATGATCACGATGGCGGCGTGCGGGCTCGGGAGCGATAGATCTATCGCCGGCGGGCTCAGAAAGGGCGGATCCGCCGCCGCAAAATGGCTCGGAAATGGTGGATCCACCCTCGCGTGCAGTAGAGACAAGGGCAGTGCGGTGGCAGTGGCCTAATGGCGACCTAGCTAGGGCTTTGGTTTTCTTTAATCGGACGTTCCAACTTGGCCACTTGCAAAAACCGGGTCTTTGCAAGCGGCCTCTTTAGGATGGCTATATGCGAAGATGGTATCGCATGCGGTTGTGGCAGCGCACATGAACGTGAAAATACCCATTTTCGCAGACTCTTGGTGCCCGGCAAGTGGAGCACTCAATTGCGAAGATCCTTTATGTAGTAATGCAACCTCGTCGTTGGAGGCTGTAGGTGGAGCATGACATGTTCCTTTGGCCTTGACTGATACCAGGCTTGGTTACTTAAGTATCATGCTGACGTCAATATGGTATATAGGTAATAGAATATCTGGTGTCTACGGTATCATATCTTATACATATACCATGCTAACGTCAACACACATAAAGTGTTCTATTGGCTGAACGGTATACCGTTCTCTACTCACACTCGAACAATAAACCCAATTATAAGTACAAATCTGGCACCTATGATAATCTACGTGTTTCCAAATATATATGTGTGACATGATAATTCATGGTTTCCATTTTCGTAAATAAATTAATTTAGCCATATATACCGCGGATGCACCAACCGAGCACGCATTCCCGCACATTTAATTCCCGGTTTAATTCATACACATGTCTACTATATACTGGCACTTGCCTATATATACCCCTCCACACATATGGGATGGCAGCAAAGGACACAGTACACGTACTCACACCTGTCCTGCGTTGCATTCCGTTGCTTTCTCTGACGAGCACTGTGCGAGAAGCGAGAGCCCAAGAGAGCAGCTAGCTAGCAATGGGTGTCAAGCTGCTGGCTGACGGCTGCGCCGGCGCCTCGTCGTCGCCTGCGCTGTCGCGGGTGGCGAACTCCGCGGCGCACGGCGAGGGCTCCCCCTACTTCGCCGGGTGGAAGGCCTACGGCGAGGACCCCTACGACGCCGCCCGCGAACCCGGACGGCGTCATCCAGATGGGCCTCGCCGAGAACCAGGTCTCCATCGACCTCCTCGAGGGCTACCTCCGGGAGCACCCGGACGCCGCCGCCTGGGGCGTCGCCGGCGACGGCGGCGGCGGCGGCAATAAGGTCAGTGACCACAACTGCTTGAAGCGGCGGTGATCAGCATGAAACTATTAGTGAGGGCTTCCATGTGTGCATTAGTGTGCCAACTGTGACCATGTGCACACTAATATGCACATGAAAAGAACAAGTAGGGTTTGTTTTTGCCAAGATATAGTTACTACATTAGGACGCGATGACTCGAAATTTCGAATGCCATGTCAACCAAAACCACACTAGTCTTGAGAGTAAAGGGTTTACTGATTTTGATAATCAAGAGGGTGAAACTTAGACGGTCATGTAGTTGAAGGGTTGAAGTTGGATTCTTCTGGTAATTGAGGATGTATACTAGATATATACCTATTTCAAAATTGACAGAAATATTACAAGCTGATTTGAAAGTATGATACTATGATGCTAGATGTCCTCATAATTCATTCTTGTACAAGAGTGCAATGCATGTGGAATTTATGTCACAAAAAAAAAGAAAACTATTCACAAAAGTCAATGCATAAAGACAGACTAACCACCAAACGATTTCTTGTATTTTATTTCTCCCACAGAACAAGTTGGAAACAATGAGGGCATTCCATTTAATTCTCACATTTATAGAAGTACCTAAGTGGGTAAACTACAGGCTTTAATCACTAAAAAAACTTCAACCTGAACTGAACAAATATATTTCAAAAGAAAAAACAAAATACACAGGAATGGTATCTAGGAATAAATAGTACAATGCAACTGGCATCATACAACTTAGAAGGAAGGCATACCCATTTTTCTTGAAGTTCTCCACTATTTTCACAATAGAGTCAATCGGTACTGCAAAGCTCAAACCATCAGCTGCCCAGACTTTCATCACATTAACTCCGACAATTTCACCGTCAAGATTCACAAGTGGACCACCAGAGTTTCCCTGTGTCCAATAAATGCGTGAACTATTTGACATAGAGAAATTGAGAAACTAGAACAGGAACTAGGGGAAAAAAAAATATCCTAGAAGTCGGTACATGTGAGCCCAATCATCCATGGGACAGAGTACAGAACCAACAAAAAATAACTCCAACAGACACAAAGGAGTTTATGTTCCTCCAAACAAGTATAACAAGAAAGCAAGAAAATTAAAAGGAAAATGGGATGGTTGACAGCACAATGTACCATATTGTTAGTTGGGTAAGCCCTGATAAGAAGGGGAAAAGTGATTCACAATTTTCCGATTACCCCCTTCTGCAATTACTAGAATTGCGATCCTGAATCAAATTGTATATGCTTCAGTAGAATTGAACTCTAGGATCAAAGCGTAGAATCTTAGACCTATTCCAAAGTGGCACGAGAGTCCGTTTGATCACTGTGGCACCTAATTTGATTCATTTATCGTCTATCTTAGCACCATAATACTGTATTCCTCTTAATAACATAATACCGTGGAATACATGCATTATTGACTGATTTTTTTTTCAGCAATGTGCAGTACATTCCATGGGTTAATGGTAAGCATGTCTATTATATCATTTACACATAATTTGGTTGGTAAATATACTCCCTCCGTCCCAAAATAAGTTCATCTTTGCCTCCATTTGTTTGTCCCAAAATAGGTTCATTTTTAAGCAATCATTACATTGTAGTTTGTGAAAGTAGGGGGACAAATGCGTTGGAAGTAAGTGGGGGACAATTCCATCGGGATTTAGTTGGAGGGTATTCTAGTCCTCTTGCTTTTGTATTGGTATGTATGTGATGGGTGAAAAATGAACTAATTATGGGACGGAGGTAGTATTATTTAGCAACTAGGTCACATTCTGATATCATTTGAACAATTCTACGCCTAGAATAGCAATTTTAATGATCTTGACATTTTATGTGACAAACTAAACTAAATATATGTAATCCATTTTTACTTTTTCATCCTTCAGGATTCCAAATTCAAAGAGAAAATCTAATTCATCAAATAATAACTTCAAAGTAATCAACGTAGAAGTTCTAATTCTTTCCAAACCTGAGAAAGACCACACAAGCCAACTCCCAGAATGGTACAATCTTATACGATCCTACACGACTAGTGATCCTATGACTGGGATTACAAGCATTCGTGGATGAGCTGTAGCTCAGTGGTAGATCACCCAGTAGAGGTCTTGGTGGGCTTCGTACCCACTTCCCTGCACAAGGTTTCGGGGGCCCCTTCTTTAAAGCTAACTCAAGGGGGACATACTTCCCCCTTCATTGAGTTTTTTTAGGATTGCGAGACTTCCAGATATGATTCTTGATATGATTTGAGTTGTTTGGTTGGGTGGAATCGTAGAAATCACCCTATAACTAGAATCATGATTTTAACAACCAATTGTTACCACCCAGTGAGATGATATACCAATGGTAACCACTCACTGAACAAATAGAGTACATAAAGGAGATAACACCTATGAGTACCACTCACTGAACAACAGAACAGAGTAGTTGAGAACTGTGTGGTGTTACGTTCCTTGTTTTATCAGTGGGTTTGAACCACAAAACTACTTTGACATATGCTTATTAGATATATTAAAATTTCTGCATTTATTGTGATGGTTTGGTGACAGGGAGTAGTACAATGGCATAAACATTAGTATAAAACAATCTAGTGTACTCACAAAAGCAATGACTTAGGGGTATAATGTAAAGGGTCTTGCCTTATTAATAGCACAATCTGTTTGCAAATACTCCCTTCTTATTCCTCCAAGACCTAGGTCACTGCTTTTCCGGTCAACACAACTACAAGAGAATGGGGTGGAAGTGAAACATTGAAGCCATAAAAACAAGTAGAAAGCTTGCAATCAGAAGGTAGCTAATAATCTTAGTGATGGACAACAAATGAGAGTAAAATAACTAAAGAGATTAGGTCTGCACTTAGGGAGGTGTTAACCTTACAATACCAGCTGTAACTGTGTTTTGAAGAGAAAGTGGGCAGCCCAAAGCAACAACCCAATCACCTGGTCGAAGTTTAGATGATGATCCAAGATTTGCAGATGGTAAAGGGGTCTTCGATTTAATCTTCACAACAGCAATGTCAGAGTGGCGATCAGCATTGAGAACAGTGCCTTCAAACTCACGACCATCTTGCAAAGTCACACTAACCTATTACAATTTCAACCTTTGTAAGAAAAAAATCAGGATTTATACAAACACATTGCAAAAATAACCTATATCAACCAAAATCATGCAAGAATTATCAAATAGTACTACGTAAGAAACAAGATAAAAGTATTTATCATAATTCATAAGGACAACTATTGTATAATAATTTTTAAGAAAACAAGTACTTAGATGGTCCGGACCATTAGGCACTGAATTATCCATTCTAACATGGACAATAATTTGGCCCCACACTTCATAGCTATCATAATCACAGCTATAATAATTTGACCATACTAAAATTTAGGATTTTACCACTAGTACAGAGAAAAAAATTATTCTACGTCATTCTCTTTCTTCAAAAGAACATTAAAGGCCTATAACACTCAGTTTGTCCAAGTGCAAAGTGGTATTTGAAATACAAAACCAAACAGTAAATTCCAATACAAGCCAATTGTAATTTGTTGCATCTGTACTAATATAAGGAAATAGGTTAGTACATAAAAGCCTGAATTCTAAAGCTTGGAGTATATCAGATAAGTGTGTTTCTCATGTCCAAGATTATTTTCCCATATTAGGAAAAAAAACACTAACCCCGGAAAAGAAGAAGAAAAGAACAATATGATATAAGGGGTTATCCATATCATGGCATTTGAGTTTCATCAAATGCCTATGTGTGCCACTAATGTCTCACCAACGTAAGACAACTGCATGTTACCCTCACATTTTTTTGGCATATTGCAGATATTGATGAAAACTATTGGCACAGCATGGATTTATCCTATAAAATACTGGTATACTTCCCCCGTGAGTAAATTATATTCAGAACTGAGCAAAAATCACAGATTTATATGAATAAGTGCAGGAAACATAATGAAGAAGTGTACAGCTTGAGATGAACAGAAAACTACAAAAGTTAGTGACATGTTAACAACCTTTCCCCTCAAGATTGGTTTTGTGCTTTGAAAATCTAGAACAACATGGGCACATGTCAATATTGTCCCATCTGGGTCTATTATGGTTCCAGATCCAATGCTCTTCTCTAGAACCCATCCATGAGTTTCTACAAAAAGACAAACAAAAGTTTATTATGTATAGCTAATGTGCTGACTGTAAGTTTTCACACCCTCCTTTATACAGTTTTTACCTTGTGTAGAGGAAATGTTGACAACAGCAGGACCAACTGCAGCTGCAGCCTTGGCGATTGTATTTCGGTTAATACATCCTGGGCAACATTTTGAATCATCTGAGTTTCCATCAGAGCTCTGGTTGCTCAAATTAGTGGGTGGAACTGACGCAGATGCGAAGGAATTTTGGGTGGGAAACCGTGCACTCCAATTTGATGCAGATGTGAAGAAATTTAGGAAGGAAAACCCTGCACGTAAACTGTACACATTAAGATCTTCAAGGAAAAAAATACGAGAGCTTAATCCAGAAGATATGGTGGCTACTATTGTTTTCAGCAAAAATAAATAAATAGATTCACTTGACTGCTTCTCTTATATAGTGAATATGTTGTTAAGTTACACATCGTGAATATTCTCATAACATTTTATTGACAATCACAGAAGCTGTTCAGGTCAAATACTCATAAAAGGCATTTATACAATGTAGAGGCAATTTCATGCCTTCTACAGAACAAGCGAAAGTCACAGCTAACTGTTAACAGCTGAAATCTAGCACATACTTACATGGTCAGACATCCGCAGATTCTGCAATGTAATGGGATAGCATACTATGTTCTCATCTCCACACACAACATGCCATCAGATTGGTCCTCAACCAGTCCTTTTGGTACACAGCACAATAGAGTACATATAATATAACATAGTGGGGGCACACGCTCAATTTAACTTTTTTATTTTAGGAATGACTGAATTTAAATTAACTACATATCAAGAAAGTAACTGCACAAAGAAAAACTCCCACCCACAGGAGCTCTCACCCACCTACAAAAAATTCAGAAGCAGTGTTCATTTCCAAATCGAACCACCATTTCCGGAAATCACAATGGTGGTTAAACTAGAATAACTCCAGCACATTGATGCACAACACCGTAGTTACACACCACACGCTAGAATGCAAGCATACGACTAGGCGGTCACAAACTTATTGCTCAATATCACACCATACATAGTTGGCAACATACATTGAACTCGCCAGGAAAGCAGATGACGCATCTACGCCAAGATATCACAGTAGTAAAAAAAATGATAATCAATCTACCGTTGCGTTATTTTTCTTCTTTGGAGTAAGTCTACCATGCCTCCCTCATTCTCTTGCCCTCATTCTCTTGTTTGGCCAATTTTTTTTTTTACGTATATAGACACACATTTAAAGTATAAAACGTAAACTAATAATAAAACAAATTACAGATTACGCCTGTAAACTGCTAGACGAATCTATTAAGTCTAATTAATCCGTCATTAGCAAATATTTACAATAGCACCACATTGTCAAATCATGGCGTAATTAGGCTCAAAAGATTCGTCTCGCAATTTACATGCAAACTGTGCAATTGATTTTCTTTTTCGTCCACATTTAATGCTCCATGCACGTGTCCAAACATTTGATGTGACATAATTTTTAAAAGTTTGAAGAAAAATAAACACAGCCTCAATCACAAAACCGATGATACTCTTTGCTCAACTTCAAAAACCGATGCAAATAAAAAACGGTTTATGCAGCAGAAAATACTTAAACAATATCAGTGGACCCCATGTGGCCTCTCTCTCTCTCCTACCACCGCCTCCCCAGCCTCCGCTTGGTGGGCTGTATTTTGGCCCATTGTCGGCGACGTCACCTTGGCCCTTTTGCATGGACGACCAGTTCAGTTTGGTTGTTTGGATAGGCCTAGATGGGTCCATGTTTTTTCTTTTTCTTTTCCAAATTCATTCGTGTGTGTGTGTTGCGGGGTACCGAAAACCTAGTGCTCTCTCTGTTTTAAATTAAGGGACATTGTAGATTGATGTCAAAATGTGCCCTACTAATTTATCGGTAGTTTAAATAGTAAATGTGATAGTTTGGAGTAGTTGGTAATGCCCATGCTTTTATTATAAGATTTGACATCATGTTGCTAACAAAACATTAATAACGAAAAAAAGTATTAACAGCCGCATCATTTGCTTGTTAGCTTATCAGATGTAATCAAAATTTAAATTTCAAAAGTTAATTTTAGATTTGATTTTAAAGTTTCTTTCGTTGTAGTTTATTATTTTTTAACATAAGCTTTTATAAGTTACTAAAGAATACAGGTATATAGAACTTCTACTTATAAATTATTTTAGTTGCTTTAGGCCCCCGTTCGTTTCCTCTTAAAAGAATGGATTAAGTTTTGGATTTTTGTAGCACGCTTTTTAAATTGCTAAACGGTGCGTTATGTGCGAAAACTTTCTATATAAAAGTTGTTCTAAAATATCATATTAATTTATTTTTCAAGTTTGTAATAATTAAAACTTAATTAATCACATGTTATTACCACATCGTTTTACGTAAAACACTTATTCTTCATCTTCAGGAGATTCAAACACCACCTAGTTTGTTTTTCTACGGATTATCAAGTAGGGATCAAGCAATGAGAAGCGCTAAAAGAACTCGCCCAATCCTTGACTTCACCAGAGCTATTTAGGCTGTGTTTATCCACGCTAAAATTTTCTCTCTGACTGATCTAATATTCTTCCCTGTTGGAAGCTTCCATTGTACGGTAACGTACAATTGAATTTTCAGACCGAATCGAATCGAAGCAGTTTTTCCAGCTCCAGGCAATCTCTTATTCTTCCAACATACACATCATCATACATGATGAAACCAAGAATTCGTCGTTCAAAGTTCTAAAATCGAGAAAGAGAAGCAGTATCAGTTTAGTACTTTTATAATTTATATTTACGCCTGCGGGCAACGGACGCTGTCTGATGCGAGACAACATCAGGCAAATTACATCGATCGACGACAAGTTAACTAACTCCATCCACCACTGCTGGATCGATTTCATCATACATATATGTGCAAAACGGAATCAAATCGCTTCTCATTCTAGCAGAGATCAGAGTCTGAACTCGGGAAATTAAACAGCAGTTCAATTGTCTAATCAACGTTTGCTCTTCCTTCTCTTCTAGCAGAGAATTGCAGAAAATGATGATAGAGATTAATAATAAAAAACTTTCGCGAACAAGTCGATGCAACTGATGATGATGCCAGATATGGATCTTGTTCAAGTGCAGACAAATCGTGAAATCGACCAAATTTTCAGAGCGAACCGAAGCATCGATCGATCGATCGTCTCGCCCGGTGCAGTTTTTTTTCCAGCTCCAGCCAAGAAAATCTCTTCTTCCAGGATATACACATCATCAGACACGGAAGAACTTGCCGTTGAAAGCTCTGCTGTTTTTGTTCTCGAGAAAACAAAGTTACGTTGTCGTGTAAAGAGGAGCACGGTCAGTCAGTATTCGTGCAGAGATAGATCACTGTCTGAAAAAAAAGAACAGTTCAAGATTCTCTTCTTCCGTTCTCTGTTTAGATTAGTTGTAAAAAAAACCTTGCGTCCATAGTACAGATTAATGATGGTTAGATTAATCAAACTTTTTTGCAGAGAAGTCGATCGATGCAAACTGATGAAGTCGAAGCAGACAAATGGTGATCAGTTTACTTTCTTCTGCTGAAGATTTCTGAAGGCAAACGTTGCTTGTTTTGCCGCCATGGACGAGACGACCAGGCTATAGGCGGCCATTTTCGTCCCTGACGCCATCGATGAGCTCGATCGATCAGATTCCAGACGAAAAACCTCTACATGATGGTTTAATTGCTTAATTAAATCGCTGTGCTGTTTGTGATCGATGACGTCCATGTGGATCAGAGACAAAGCATCCGTGGAATTACTTTCAGAATAAGAGTGAAAGATATTGTTGCAGCCTTATCATGATGCACTTAGAAGTTAGAATGCAGTTCAGACGATGACAAACCGACCATTGCAAACAAAAAAATAAGTAGAATTAATCTCGTAAAATAGTTTAGAGCTGATGCTGATGAACTGTGATGGAGACCTGCATGTTGACATGTTGTGTCTCTCCTTAATTATCTAGAGCATGGCAATTTAGTGTGATTATAAAATACTAGTAACATTTCATGCTAGCTAGAATGACTCAACATTGTCGTTTGGATTGATCCAATGGGCATCTGATTCGACAACCACATGCGTGACTTGTCTTTTTAATTTTTTTCATAATTTTTTCAAATAAGACGGACAGTCAAATGTTAGACACGGAAACCTAGGGTTTGTCTTTTTTTTGGGACGCTGCTCTTCTCTATCCTCTTTTATCTTCCCAATATGTGTTTATAGCTGACTTATAGTATACTATTGTACCTGCTCTAATGTTCACTTGAGTTATAATGAGAAGAGCGAAGATATGAGTCACGTGTAAACTAGCTAGCTCAGACGACACCATTACTCTCCCGCAGAGGAAATGGAGTGACTCGTTAGCATATGATTAATTAAATATTATCTAATAAAAACTTGAAAAATAAATTAATATGATTTTAAAGTAACTTTTATATAGAAATTTAAAAAGACATATCGTTTAACAGCTTAGAAACGTGAGCATGAAAAAGAGATATTTTAGGTTGGAAACTTGCCCATCCAAACACAGCCCAAATCTAAAATGGTTCGAACCAGCCAAAAGTACAAGGGGAATGACTATAGTTCCTCGTTACAGGAAAAGGCTACAACCAAGGGTTCAAACCGAGAAAACTCGATATTTATTAATTACGAATTTCAGAGCTATGAAAACATAAAAGTTCTCTTTTAATTAAATGTCAATAGTAATAACCGCGGGACTTATGGATTGGTGATCAGTGAAAAATAATTTAAAACGGAGGAAGCATGCATTGTGAAAGATATTTTTTGGGACTACCTATTACCTATTGATCTTTCCCCAAATTTGAAGCTTCAAATCTTATAGAATTTTCAACCAATTAATGGATATAGCATGTTTGGAATGAAATAATAAAAAGGGGAGATAAACATGTTAAAAATCGGAAATCTAGAGACAAGCTAATTTGTGAAACCTGAATTTTTTTTTTTAATGTAACTGAATGTCACTGTAACTGACTATAAGTGATATGTAGCTGAGTGTAATTGTAAGTTTGATCTTCAGTAACACAAATCTTGATACACTATCATACGGATGAAAAATCGAAAGATGGGAACCCAAAATCTATTGCGAGTGAAATAGCAAAACCATAATTTTTTTTTTGGAATGGAAGTTAAATCTAAATATGTGTTTAATTCTGTCCCCTTTAAACACTATCAAGATACTATGGCCCCGTTCGAATGTACTTAAAAGGTGGATAAAATTTTGGATTAAAGTGGCATGCTTTTCAAACTGCTAAACGGTACGTTTCGTGCGAAAACTTTCTATATGAAAGTTGCTCTAAAATATCTGATTAATCCATTTTTTAAGTTTGTAATAATTAAAACTTAATTAATCACACGTTATTACCACATCGTTTTACGTGAAACACTTAATCTTCATTTTTAGGAGATTCAAACACCACATATATATATATTGTCCATTTGGATTGCTTTTTAGAGATAGCTTCAAGGGGGACAAAACAGGGCCACACCACACCCATACTACGGCACCGCACCAGCGCCCAGAAATCATGGAACTTTAACATTCCAGTCAGCTGGCATATGCAGCACATTTTGACTTTGTGCTTCCACCTCACGCCGGCAGCTAGCTAGAGCCATGGCCCATGGCTACCCCCCTCACGTAGTTTTCCTTTCCCATTCGGAATCGGGACGCCAGAGGCCGGATGCCTATCGCCCGGTTGCCACGAAGACCGGCCAGTAGCCACATGCGAAGCCAGTGATAAAAGGAGTAGCTAATCTTCTCGCTTATGCTTATGCTTATTGGTTAAAATTTAAATTTTTAACTTTGAATTTGGGTTCGATTTTGAGGTTTTCTTATCGAATTTTATTTTTCAGCCTTTGATTTTAGATCGCTAAGAACACGTGCATAAAAGTTTTATTTACATATTATTTTTCATTTACCGTTTGGGAGCTAAAGAAAGCGATCGAGGCGGCCAAACCCAAACCGAAACCCAAAACCCCAAAAGGCACGCGCGTTACGGACGTCGTACGTACTGCGCTGGTCGTCGATCGCAGCTGCTGCCGTAGTGGAGGAAAAGGAATTCCAAAGGGCACGGATAGAGCTGATCGATCGATCGATCGATCATCCAAGGAGATTAGACCAGATCCCCGTCGCGGCCGCTCGAGAGCGATGGGCCCTCTCTCTTTATTTCCTGTCTCCACGTTTTCCTTAATCCTGTTCCACTTGGTTATGAAGATAGCGAGCTGGCTGTACAGTGATTGATACACGTACGTACGTACTACGTACGGTAAAGCATTTTTAGTTTAGCCGAATAAACTTAAATACATACTTCCTCGGTTTTTAATGTACAACTAGGAAGGTAGCCCACGCACATGCGCGGGCACCTTAGTTAATGTGGTGAAATTTTCTTATGAATATTTATGTACGGGTAACTTTTAATAATAATGCTTTTATTATATTCTAAACTAAATTAAACTTACTTATTTTGCTTTGAACGTTGGCACCCTCGCTACATATAAATTCTAAAATAAAATTACTTGAGATCGTGCAGTTGTGTCGAAACAATGTATGTGGTTCCCATGAGAAAAAAGCATAAGGGGTCTTAAGACTGGACACACTGATGAGAAAGGATGCTAGTAGTCATAACTGGTCATGTCATACATTGGCAAACCAACATTCAACTTAGTAGATACAAAAAAAAATAGGGCGATTGGCACATGCCATAATCTAAGATACACTGGTCCTGTCATTCAGTGCATTGGCATAACACAAGACTAATCACCATAATAAGCATACCTCCTACAAAATGCAGATTGTTAGTTTGTTACATCCTTGAAAGACCTACATTATGTCAAGTCAAATTATCTTTGTTTGTGTATATTTTTGGAGCACTGTATTCAGTTAATACTATCTCTGGATGCCAAATTTGGAAAACCAAAGATACCTGGATGAGCCGGCAGTAAGAGCATGTGAAATCCCTAAAATAAAATGGAGCATACAACCGTATCACAGGACAGAAATTACATGACAAAAGATATTGAATATTACACTTCAGCAGCATAAATTCCAAACATAAACAGGTGTACCTGGTGGATGTTCCAGGAGGATATAGATCCATCGTCTGCTGTAGTAACAAAGCTGTAGTGGATTGTGGATTTTGCTGCTCTATTTTGCTGCGACTCATGGCAGAGTTTAAGCTTCCACTTTTGGAATTGGCCTGCCTTTTCTTAATCACAAAGGCATTTAATTTAGCATAAATAAGTGGTGTACGATACTCAGGCTCAGCACTTAAAATACATATATATCATAAGGCAAAACAACATAAAGTAAGACATTACTTTGAGAGAGTTGTTGTATTAATAAAGGTTGCATGCATCCTTGAGCCAGCTGTCAACATATCAGGTAAATATCTAACAGCACAAGAGTCAAGTAAACGCAACGTATAAGTGTCATCATCTAGGGAAAACTTCAACATCCGCAAGGATCAATTACCCTGGAGAAGAAGTGGCTGTATATAGGTATTGTACCAAGGTAAGTAAAACCAGCAACCCATATAGAATTATGTACCTGCCATCAAAGCAGATTGTAGAATAAGATTAAATAGAGGGGTGATGGAATTTCTTCTAGATATACATATAAACAGAGAAATGACACAATAGTGTTTTCAGTTTCCAAATAGGCTGGATAGCATCAGCTGACATTCAGCTGTAGTATATATAATATACAATAGTTAGTGAAAGGCCTTTTAGAGGTGCTAAGATAAAAATAGAAAAAAAAAACTATATATTACATATAAGAGTTGGTCAAAGGCCTTTTAGAAGTGCTAAGAAAAGAGAGAAGAATTACGAATTCTCACAAAAAAGGAAAAAAAAAACATCTGGCCATTGATTCAGTGGACCCTCATTGAAAATATGTGTCAATAAAGCATAACTGCTGGTTTTTAAAACTTCAAAAGCTGGCTAACACGGGTCTCATGAGAACTGAGCACATACACGTGGACCTGCTAGAAGAAGTACGTGCATGTGGATTATAGGAAAGGGGCAAAGGTCTGCTGATGCCATCATCATGTCAGCACTGGTTGTTAAACATACATGTTCCCTTTTTTAAATATAGGCACAACTTTTGATCCGATGCTCTATTTTCACATATAGCTCAAGGACAACAAGATGAACAAAGAAATATGCACATGGTCTATGGACTATATAATATTTTAAATAAACACGTTTTTCATCAACTTTTAACAGTAAAAAGTGATTTGTGGTTCCGATAATACCTTGGTAGCTTGATAAGGAAGGAAGGGAGCAACACATTGTATCTATTGAATTATTGATCAATAGGCATTTATAATTCACTTGTGTTCTAGTAGCATAGTTATTCAGTTCCTATGAAGGTCACTTTGTCCAAGTCATAAAATGTGCACTAGAACATCTGAGACAACAATATCTAAATTACAAACAAAAAACATCAGTTTCCATCAGGTGTATGCGGTATGCTTTATGGCTTATACTATCTTAGTTCGGAATATCGAATTGTTATCTAAGTAACAAAATATGTTGTTTTTAGTTTTCAAGGTCAATAACATGCCGCTTTATCCACTAATATTATTATAAAGTTCATGATATAATGCTACTGCAGCATTGTTCGAAGCAGATTTACCCTGGCATGTCCATAGTAAACTACAAATTTTAGACAACATATTTGGTGAAAATCATACGACAATCATGTTGTTCCATTTAAAACTTCTATTAATTCATGTGTTGAATAGGATGAACGAGACAAATGAGTGTCAAGCAATATGCCCTTAGCCCCCATGTCACCATTTGCGGGACACCATGCTAATTGTCCAAACATGTTACGCAATCCTTCTTTTTCTATATCAAACTTAAATACAATTTACACTATTATAACATGCTGGAAGGCTCTCAGCCCAGTAATTTCACGACCTCATCCTCACAGACGGCATTGCAGATAGAAGGCATACATAAAAACCATGCTTGTTCTCAACTAAAGCAGGCTGCGACCTGACACAAGCCAATTGCCAATTACGACCCGACGAAATGTTGCCCATGTAAAGAGCCCTAGTTGCCACCCGAAGCTAGGAGCATATCGACTCCATATAGCTCAAACAGAAACCAATAACACGAACTCCGACGGAAGCAAAAACTTTGTTGATTGACGGCACATGTGCACTGTTAGCATCCTGACCACCTCTCTGAACAACTGCTACACTTTCATTCTCCAGAAATATGTTTATATCTTCCTCACTAAAATTTTGATCTGGATTTTCTGCACTTTTATCTTGTTCTATTTCCTCAACTTGCTGAAATGTAACTATTGCATGATCAGACAATAAATCCTCTTCTGTTGCTTGCTCAAAGTGCTGGTCAAAACAGGCATCAGCCTCAATAGTTTGAGTCTGCATTTCATTATAAATCACTTCTACAGATGATGCTTTCAATTGTACTGTTGGCCTGCACATCTCAGCTTGATTATCAACATCAGCGCTTGATTTCTGCATTTCATCATATAGCATGTCCAGTGATGCCACAGGAGGATGCACAGCTACACTTTGTGGCAAAGAGTTGCACATCTGAGAGGTGTCTGTTTGTGCATTTTGCAGGTCATTTTGTTGATAACCATTGTGAGGATCAAAACCCCAAAAGGTGTTGTCATACTCAAATCTATTGGATGTCAAATATAGAGCACTCTGCAGTGGTAAGAAAAAAAATTCTAATAAAGAGATCTTTTTTATAGTTCTATTTTGATTTGAACTTTTTAACCAGATTAGCTATATCCACACCAATCATGAATATGTTTTTTAATCAAATAATGGGATGGCATAGCACAAATCAAATAAACAAAAGGGAACACACCTCTGATTCAATAGGAGCTTGCAATAGCTGCATGAAACTGCCATAAGTGTTTTGGAGCAGAGGAAGACCACCCTGTTTTGCAAAAAAAAAAAAAGACAGTGTGGGAGTTATGACTGTGCACATAAAGTTTTAGTTAAATATTTCATTTAATATGTGTTTTATTTTTTCTACTCACTGCCACCTCAACACTAGGAAGAATTGCATTAGGTGAGACAGAGACTTGCTGGATTAAATTTGTATAGGTGATGCCTCCCTCCTGTGATAATCTGAATAACATCCCATAGTCTTCATTTGATTCTGCCTCTGTGCCCTGCACATTTGGATAGATGAAAAAAATGGCATTACATCCTTTTTTCTGTACAATGTAATGGCATTTGCATGAACTGAGAGCTCCCATAATTCAAAGAATGACTACAAGAGAACAAATGTGCAGTTTTAACAGTTAGCGAATCAAGATATTTCTGAGTTGTGCACTATTTAGAAATTCAGTCACCCAGTTGGGCATAAGGAAAAGCAGACACTCTGCACAAGATTTGCTATAGTTGAGGGCAGTTTTTTTTGCAGTATTTTTGCATTACAACCACATGAAAAAATAGACCAGATTAATGTTGTGTTGCTTATGAGTTTTTATATAATAAAGTTTTGTGCAGGGAAGCAGCAGAAAACTCAGGGATAGTGGAAAGGGAAGAAAAGCAAAAAAAAAAAAACAGAAAGGAAGAAGAGGTTAAACTAGAGAGGGGGAACACAGAACAAAAGAACCCTCCATCAAGTAAATTTCAAGTCGGTCCTGGAGCACGACTGCCCAGCCACCGTCTCCTGCGCCGACATCCTCGCGCTCGCCTCCCGCGACGCCGTCGCCCTGCTCGGCGGGCCGAGCTGGAGCGTGCCGCTCGGCCGCATGGACTCGCGGCAGGCCAGCAAAGAGGCCGCCGAGGACGCCAACAACCTCCCGAACCCGAACAGCGATCTCGGCGAGCTCCTCAGGGTGTTCGAGACGCACGGCCTCGACGCCCGCGACTTCACCGCGCTCTCCGGCGCGCACACCGTCGGCAAGGCCCACAGCTGCGACAACTACAGGGACCGCGTCTACGGCGACCACAACATCGACCCCTCATTCGCCGCGCTCCGCCGGCAGTCGTGCGAGCAGGGCAGAGGCGAGGCGCCGTTCGACGAGCAGACGCCGATGAGGTTCGACAACAAGTACTACCAGGACCTGCTCCATCGGCGCGGCCTCCTCACCTCCGACCAGGAGCTCTACACCCATGGCGGGGAGGTAAGTAGTGACCTCGTGGAGGTGTACGCGAAGAACCGTAAGGCGTTCTTCGCGGACTTCGCGAGGGCGATGGTGAAGATGGGGGAGATACGCCCGCCGGAGTGGATGCCGGTGGAGGTGAGGCTCAACTGCGGGATGGTCAACAATTGATGGCTGACCCTGACCTTTTCTTATTGTCAGGTGTGCAACCCGATTACGTGGGAATCAGATGTAGGTCTGAATTACTCCCTCTATTTTTTAATAGATGACGCCGTTGACTTTTTCTCACATGTTTGACCATTCGTCTTATTCAAAAAATTTACGTAATTATAATTTATTTTATTATGAGTTATTTTATCACTCATAGTACTTTAAGTGTAATTTATATCTTATACATTTGCATAAAATTTTTGAATAAGACGAATGGTCAAACATGTGAGAAAAAGTCAACGGCGTCATCTATTAAAAAATAGAGGGAGTAATTCAGACCTACATCTGATTCCCACGTAATCGGGTTGCACACCTGACAATAAGAAAAGGTCAGGGTCAGCCATCAATTGTTGACCATCCCGCAGTTGAGCCTCACCTCCACCGGCATCCACTCCGGCGGGCGTATCTCCCCCATCTTCACCATCGCCCTCGCGAAGTCCGCGAAGAACGCCTTACGGCTCTTCGCGTACAGCTCCACGAGCTCACTAGTTACCTCCCCGCCATGGGTGTAGAGCTCCTGGTCGGAGGTGAGGAGGCCGCGCCGCTGGAGCAAGTCCTGAAAGTACTTGTTGTCGAACCGCATCGGCGTCTGCTCGTCGAACGGCGCCTCGCCGCTGCCCTGCTCGCACGACCGCCGGCGGAGCGCGGCGAAGGAGGGGTCGATGTTGTCGTTGTTGGCGCCGTAGACGCGGTCCCTGTAGTTGTCGCAGCTGTGGGCCTTGCCGACGGTGTGCGCGCCGGAGAGCGCGGTGAAGTCGCGGGCGTCGAGGCCGTGCGTCTCGAACACCCTGAGGAGCTCGCCGAGATCGCTGTTCGGGTTCGGGAGGTTGTCGACGCTCTCGGCGTCGTCTTTGCTGGCTCGGCGCGAGTCCATGCGGCCGAGCGGCACGCTCCAGCTGGGCCCGCCGAGGAGGGCGACGGCGTCGCGGGAGGCGAGCCCGAGGATGTCGGCGCAGGAGACGGTGGCCGGGCAGTCGTGCTCGAGCACCGACTTGATCTGGTCGATGACTTCGAATCCGGCGAGCGAGGTGTTGGCCGGCTCGGCGTCTTTCTCGCTCTCCATGGAGTCCGTCCGGTCAAGAAGAACAGAGGCATCACATCCCTGCATGCCATCGAATATTGTGAGATAAAAGCACTCGTAATGGCGTCCTCCTACCTACTATGAGAGAGTGATAGACTACTTACGTTGACGAAGCAGTCGTGGAAGAAGAGGCGGAGGATGGCCGGCGCCATGTCCATCCTCTGCGACATCACCGTGCGCACGGCGTTCTCCATGTTGGGGCACGTCTTCTTGTAGTACGCCGGTGAGAGCTCCGGCCTGCTCTCGTCGGCGAAGGCCAGAGCCACGAGGAGAAATAGCGTAAACGAAGCGACGAAGAGACCCTTGGACAACGCCATGGCTGCTGAAAGCCCGAGGTCGTACTCTTTCGACACGCTCTGAGCAGGAGATCTTAGGTAACTCACCGGGATATATCGGTGGTGGCTTGAGTTGCTTTGCTGTGGTGGATGATGAGTGCGGAGCTCATGGAACGGAGCTGTGCTTTATATAGTTTCCTCTCTCTTGCTAGCTGTGCCTGTGCGCACGTACGCTTGAATCGGGATCGGCTTGGCGAAAATTGAAAACACGTACGAGCGCGTGTCCATCAGCATGCATGCAAGCATGACTGGTCGTCGGTCTGCACGCATGCTAGGCGGAAAACTCTGACGTGGTCAAGAACTCAGGAATGAATCAACTGACAGCTGAAACTTATGTGCAGCCCTCATAGAAAAATTGAAGGAATGGAGATCACGTTGTACACTTGGATGCTTTCGAACGTTATCTACTTAAAAAATGTTTTTTTTTCATGACGTCACCTTATTTTGCTTGTGAAAATGCAATCGGAAGGTCCTTGGTTAGTAACCTCGCTCTTGCGACAATCGACAATCAACTTTGTGGAGATTATGGATATCCCATATCTATATGGCAGTTATAGTTAGGTTGGATACAGGGTACCGAATATAGATAGAATATCTTTATAGGAATTCGGGTTTGTTTCTTAACTTGTACGTCAAGAAAGTAACCGGAGTTTTAGTCGGTTACGATTGTATTTTATCTGTAACCTCATATTCCGTTAGGGATATGGACGGTATTTTGTAATACGGACCCCTTCCCCTATATAAGGAGGGGTCCGGGTCCTTCCTGGGACACGATTTTCTCCAAGATCATACAATCAATAACACACTCGGCAGATTCATCTCCGGACAGGAGTAGGGTATTACTTCTTGAATAAGAAGGCCTGAACCTGTATAAAATTCCTTGTCTCCAAACCCATCCACTTTTCTAGCTTGATAGCCACCCCTTTTAGTATTGCCGAAATCTTATTTCGACAGTTGGTGCGCCAGGTAGGGGTTACGTCAAGCTTTTCGCCGATCAGTGCGATGGGTTCCGTCTCCGGCATCGACGACTTCGTCTTCCCTCCCGGACAGGCGTTTCGGTTCGGCAGTCTCGACTTCATCACCAACGACTTCGGCAAGATCTCTTTCCTCGACTCGGATTCAAACCAGTCAGGAAAGAACCAGGTCTCAGCCCCGTTCGGAATTCCGAACTCGGCCAAGATCTATTCCAAGCGCATCTCGATCGAGTCGGCTTCAAACCACTCGGACGAGATCCCATCTACTCCAACACCACCAGATCAAGACGATGGGGCCTACCCACCGATCCTGATGAATCTCCCCGACGATTTGGCTGCCGTCTTCACCACAAGGGCGTCTTCTCCCCGTAGGCCTAGGCGGAAGTCGGCTTCAACCCCGATCCCGCCTAGCTCCCGGGAAGTCGGCGTCATACTCCAGCCACTCGGCACGGTTTCGACGGATCAATTGGAAGGCTACTTCAGCTCCCGCGGCGTCGACTCGCGTCCAACCGAGATCATGGAGTACGATGAATTCGGCTACCGCTACGACAACCACGACCTCGACGACTTCGACGAAAGCTTGGAAGACAATTATACCCCTCTCTACTTCGGCGTCTTCATGGCTGACAACGAGACGGAAGAACAACGCCAAGCCCGAGAAACAGAAGCACGACGCGTACAGCAGGAGGCCGAGCGATGCCGACTGGAAGAAGAGCGCCAAGCACAAGAACAAGAACGGCTGCGGCGTGAGCAACAAGAACACGAGCGGGCTGCAAAGGAGGCCGAGGACCGACGACAACGAGCCTTGGATGTAGGGCGACGAGCGCGAGACCTCATCGGCCAGCAAGACGTTGAGGGGACACCGGTCTTCCGCACCCCCCAACAGAATGATGTTGCCGCGATCACCCTTCTCAACACCCTCCTCAAGGAAAACGCACTCAATCAATCTGATCACGTCGTCAACATCTTAAACCAGACCAAGACCATGATCGCCGCTTAGGTCCCGGTTAACTCCGAAAGCGTCCGCACGCCGACTGGCAGCCGGGTCCCCCATCTTCGATCTCATGATTACCACCAGCCAAGCCTCAGCATCACCGGCGTAGGATCCAATCGCAGGAGCAGGGGCCACGACGAGCGACCTGTTCACTCGCCTCCCGAGCGACACAGGGAGCGCCGAGTCGAACGGCCTCGCTCGCCACCTCGCCGACGTCCCGTCGATCTTCGCGATACGATCATCCAGCGCCGGGCAGCACAAGGTCATCGCCATTCACCAGATCGCTATGACAACGACGTGGATGGAGTCGCCGCCTTCACCAACGACCTGCGTCGAGTGGATTGGCCAGCCGGTTTCAAGCCGACTGGAATAGAGAAGTATGACGGCACCACCAATCCGGAGTCCTGGCTCACCGTCTACGGTCTCGCAATCCGCGCAGCAGGAGGAGACAGCAAGGCCATGGCAAACTACTTACTTGTGGCTTTAGCAGATTCTGCCCGGTCCTGGCTCCACGGATTACCCCGTGGCACAATTGGATCATGGGCAGAACTTCGCGACCACTTCATCGCCAACTTCCAGGGCACCTTCGAGCGCCCTGGCACACAGTTTGATCTCTACAACGTTATTCAGAAGTCCGGAGAATCCCTTCGAGATTACATGCGACGCTTTCCTGAACAGCGAAACAAGATCTCCGACATTACCGACGATGTCATCATCGCCGCCTTCACCAAAGGAATTCGCCACGAAGAGTTAGTCGGCAAGTTCGGGCGCAAACCTCCCAAGACAGTCAAACTTATGTTTGAAAAAGCCAATGAGTACGCCAAAGCCGAAGACGCCATCATCGCATCCAAGCAGTCGGGCCCTAGTTGGAAGCCAAAGAAAGATGTGCCGACTACGGGAGGGGGTGGAAGTAACAATCACAAGGACCGCAAGTGTAAGCCCGAGGAACTTGTTGTGACCACTACACACTCCTCCCGACAGCGTTCGCGCGTCAACACGATTGACAAGATCATGAACTCCCAATGTCCACATCATCCCAACTCCAACCACGCGGCTAAAGATTGCTTCGTCTACAAGCAGTTCGCAGAGCAATATGCCAAGAACACACGGAAGAACTCTGATGGAGAGCAAAGCACGTCGAAAAAGAAGGATGATGATGACGATGCCCCGACAGGTTTTCAAGACCATCGTAAGGAGCTCAACCACATCTTCGGCGGCCCTTTGGCTTACGAGTCCAAAAGAAAACAAAAGCTGACTGAACGGGAGATCAACGCTGTCCAGCCCGATACGCCCCAATATCTTCGGTGGTCAGAGACAACAATCAAGTTCGACCGCTCGGATCACCCTGACCGAGTGGTCCACCCGGGGCGGTACTAGACACAGTGGTTCGCAATGTCAAGCTTCGCAGAACCCTCATCGATGGTAGCAGCGCATTGAATATCCTCTTCGCCAAGACCCTGGACGACATGCAGATCCCTCGCGCCGAGTTAAAGCCGAGTAACGCGCCCTTTCACGGAGTCATCCCAGGGCTATCTGCAACTCCACTCAGCCAGATCACTCTCCCGGTTACCTTCGGCACCCGGGAAAACTTTCGCACGGAGAACATCTGCTTCGAAGTCGCCGATTTCGAGACAGCGTACCACGCCATACTTGGACGCCCGGCGTTAGCCAAGTTTATGGCCGTCCCGCACTACACCTACATGATGATGAAGATGCCTGGTCCTCGAGGAGTCTTATCCCTACGAAGTGACATCAAGCAAGCCGTCATGTGACAAGGAAAGTTGCTAGATGGCCCAAACCCGCGAGATCGCGATCGCTCGAGAAGACATCCGACTGGCTGCAACCACGGCAAGCGAAGGAGAGGTGCCTACTACCAAGATTTCAAAGAGTGGAGAAAGCGAAGCCAAGACTAAGAAAATTCCCCTAGATCCTTCTGATCCTGCTAAAACTGCTGTAATAGGCGCCGAGTTAGATTGTAAATAGGAAAGCGCGCTCATTACCTTTCTTCAAAATAATAAAGATATCTTTGCGTGGAAACCATCCGATATGCCTGGTATTCCTAGAGAGGTGATTGAGCACTCTTTGCATGTTAAGGAAGACGCTAAACCCATCAAACAACGACTCCGCCGCTTTGCACAAGACAGGAAGGACGCGATCAAGGAGGAATTAACCAAGCTGTTAGCAGCGGGCTTTAACCAAGCTGTTAGCAGCAGGCTTCATCAAAGAAGTCTTTCATCCCGACTGGCTGGCTAACCCAGTCCTAGTTCGGAAGAAGACTGGGCAATGGCGCATGTGTGTCGATTATACCGACCTCAACAAGTCTTGCCCTAAAGATCCTTTCGGGTTGCCTCGCATTGACCAGGTAGTCGACTCGACCGCCGGCTGCGAGCTACTCAGTTTCCTGAATTGCTACTCGAGGTATCATCAGATCCGACTGAAGGAATCCGACTGCTTGAAGACCTCATTCATTACGCCCTTCGGGGCCTACTGCTACATCACCATGCCATTCGGACTAAAAATCGCAGGGGCAACTTACCAACGCATGATCCAGAGATGTTTCTCAACTCAAATCGGCCGTAATGTGGAAGCCTATGTGGATGATGTAGTCGTCAAGACCAAGCAGAAAGATGATCTAATCTCGAACCTGGAAGAAACCTTTGCGAGCATCCGCGCTTTCAGGATGAAACTAAACCCTGAAAAATGCACCTTCGGAGTACCGTCAGGGAAGCTGCTTGGATTTATGGTGTCTCATAGAGGCATACAGGCCAACCCTGAGAAAGTCAACGCCATCCTCAACATGAAACCGCCAAGCTCCCAGAAAGACGTTCAGAAGCTGACTGGATGCATGGCGGCGCTCAGCCAGTTTGTCTCACGACTCAGCGAGCGGGGGATCCCTTCGTTAAGCTGTTAAAGAAAAACAGACAATTTCCAGTGGGGACCCGAAGCACAGAAAGCCTTCGAAGACTTCAAGAAACTCCTCACCACCCCACCAGTTTTGGCCTCGCCACACCCACAAGAGCCACTACTACTGTACGTATCAGCCACCTCCCAGGTTGTGAGCACGGTCCTGGTTGTCGAGCGTGAGGAAGAAGGCCATGTCCAAAAAGTCCAGCGACCGATCTACTTCGTCAGTGAGGTCTTAGCCGACTCCAAGACGAGATATCCCCAGGTTCAAAAACTGTTGTACGGTGTTCTGATCACCGTCAGGAAATTATCCCATTACTTCCAAAGCCACTCGGTCACGGTGGTTACATCGTTCCCACTCGGCGATATACTTCATAACCGTGAAGCAAATGGACGGATTGCAAAATGGGCCTTAGAACTGATGTCCTTAGACATATCGTTCAAACCACGAACTTCGATCAAGTCCCAAGCTTTAGCCGACTTCGTTGCCGAGTGGACCGAGTGCCAAGAAGATACCCCCGAGGAAAAGATGGAGCAATGGACCATGCATTTTGACGGGTCAAAGAGGCTTTCGGGCACTGGAGCCGGAGTGGTTTTGATTTCCCCAACTGGAGAAAGATTAAGCTATGTGCTCTGGATACATTTTTCTGCATCCCATAATGTTGCGGAGTACGAGGCGCTCCTCCACGGACTACGGATCGCAATTTCTTTGGGAATTAGACGTTTGATAGTTCGCGGAGACTCACAGTTAGTTGTTAACCAAGTTATGAAAGAGTGGTCCTGCCTCGACGACAACATGATGGCTTATCGACAAGAGGTACGCAAGTTGTAGGACAAGTTCGACGGACTCGAACTCACCCATGTTCTTCGGCACAATAATGAAGCAGCTGACAGACTAGCCAATTTTGGATCCAAGCGCGAAGCGGCCCCTTCTGATGTGTTCGTTGAACACCTTTATGAGCCAACCGTGCCCAAGAAAGAGACGGCTGAAGTTGCGGACACTCAAGACATAGCCATGGTCGAAGCCGACTGGAGAGAGCCCCTCATACGATTTCTGACTTCCCAAGAAGTCCCTCAAGATAAAGACGAAGCCGAGCGAATTTCCAGGCGCAGCAGGCTTTATATTTTTCATGAGGCCGAGTTGTACAAGAAAAGCCCATCAGGAATTCTGCAACGCTGCGTATCCTTAGAGGAAGGGAGACAATTACTGAAGGACATACATTCTGGCATCTGTGGCAATCATGCTGCCGCACGCACTATTGTCGGCAAAGCTTACCGGCAAGGCTTCTTCTGGCCCACTGCTGTGTCCGATGCCGACAAGATTGTGCGGACATGTGAAGGTTGTCAATTTTTCGCCAGACAAACTCATCTACCAGCTCAAGAGTTGCAAACTATCCCGCTGTCCTGGCCGTTTGCGGTTTGGGGGCTTGACATGGTCGGCCCGTTTAAGAAGGCAGTCGGCGGTTACACGCATCTATTTGTGGCTATCGATAAATTCTCCAAGTGGATTGAAGCTAAACCGGTCGTCACAATCACGGCAGATAAAGCCAGAGATTTTTTCATCAACATTGTGCATCGGTTTGGGGTACCTAATCGGATCATCACTGATAATGACACTCAATTCACCGGTGGAGTATTTAAAGACTTTTGTGAAGACTTCGGTATCAAAATCTGCTATGCCTCCGTAGCGCATCCCATGAGCAATGGGCAAGTTGAACGAGCCAATGGCATGGTACTTCAAGGAATAAAGGCACGAGTTTTCGACCGACTAAATCCCTATGCCAGCAAATGGGTGGAACATCTGCCATCTATACTTTGGTCCTTGCGCACTACCCCCAGTTGGGCCACGGGCCAGTCGCCATTCTTCCTAGTCTATGGGGCAGAAGCAATGTTAACTAGTGAAGTAGAATTTGAATCCTTTCGTTTTCGCAATTTTTGCGAAGAACGCTACGGAGAAGACCGAGTAGATGACCTGCACCGACTAGAAGAGGCCCGCGAAGTAGCCTTAATTCAGTCGGCCCGATACTTACAAGGGTTGCGTCGTTATCATAATCGTAACGTCCGATCGCGAGCTTTCTTAGTCGGCGACCTGGTTTTGAGGAAAATTCAAACTACACGGGATCGGCACAAATTATCCCGTTTATGGGAAGGGCCATTTATAATCTCTGAAGTTACTCGGCCAGGTTCCTATCGACTCAAGCGTGAAGATGGTACACCTATCGACAACTCTTGGAATATCGAACATCTTCGTTGTTTTTATGCTTAAGCTTATTTCTGTATTTCCCTGTCTTGACTGACAACATCAAGCTTCTCCTTGAAGTTATCAGTTGGGGGCAGCTATAATAATAATGGAGTGTGATCTTTATCAATTCAATTTGCTTACTTGGTTTATCATTGCCTTGCTTGATTTTTCGACTTAGTTTACGAGGACTAAAAGTTTTTAATAGCTTTTGCGGGTTCTAGGCTCAACAAGGCTTGACAAAGGCTTTTAAGAAATCAGAAGCTAAGTATGAAACACCAAGCACAGCATAAATTTATCAGTATTGTACAAATTGTGTCTCCATCATCTATCATCAAAATCAATCAATACATCAACCAGTGTCAGTTTTTTCATCATCAGAACTGTCTGGACCAGTCGGCCGGAGATCGGTATCTTGGAATCTCTCTACCACATCAACCGCCTATTTTGTCGGCAGCTTTCTGTGCATCGTTGATGAGATCGAGAGCAGCTTCTTCACTCGTCCCGTCTGCAAAGCCATCAATGGCGTCAATGTCAATCTTCGGGTACAGGGATTTGGTCATCGCTAGTGCCAGACTTGCTCCCATACTCCCGGCTTCTTTGATGTTCTTGAAGTATGTGTCCGGAGCGACTTAGCTTGTCGAAGATCTCGGAAGCGTCGAATCTACTCGGACCGTTGTTATTAAAGAACATTGCTTGGACGAGTGGAGTAGCAGCGTTGGCAACCTCGTCCCTGGCCCCTTCAAGCCTTTTGATTTTGCCGACCAGGACGTTGAACTGATCTTGCGATTTGATCTTGCGGTCTACATCAACAGAATCATATCAACGAGCTGGCATACAAAAGAAAAGTAGTTTTCAGAGTATCAATTGATTGTACCTTCAACGTCCTTCAAGGCCGAGTCCCTTTGTTTGGCCAGCTCTGTTTTATCGTTCTCTAGAGTTTGAATTTGTTTCTCCAGTTGAGATATCTTGGTGGCTTGCACTATATTGTTTTCAGTTAATTAAAGTTACAAAGATGACAGCGCAAGCTAATCGGACGAATTTTGTGTTTACCTTTTGGCGAGCCGCTCAGTTCAAAATTAGACTCCTGAAGTTGAGTGATCCGATCCCTTAGATCGTGCTCAGTTTTCCTAGTGAGTTCTTTGACTTCGCGCAGCTGATCTCTAACAGCTTCAAGAGTTCCAAGATGAGGAACCAACTTTTCCAGGGTTGTGGTCTTTGCCTCATTCCTAAGATGGATCCTCTGCATGATGACTTTATCAGCGCTCTTGCCGAGAAGCAAACGAGGTAGTTAAGGTCAGGAGTCAGAGAACTTACGTTGACAATGCGAGTTGCTTCACCAAGTGCATTTTTCAGCTGGCACACCTCTTCGTCCTCTTTCTACCGGTTTATTACAATGCCTTCGGGCCGCATGTCATCATCCCACCACTTGACTAGAATGGGAGGGCGTGAGTCTTCAGCCGCTCGTATCCGGGGAATTTCTTCTTCGTCACCGACCAGCGGTCCTGATGCATTCATGGATAAAAGTCAGATAATCAATTGAAGTCATTTGGATCAGCATGGTTTAGGGCAAGGTGTTACCTGTGATGATTCCCGGACGGGGGAGAGTCGATTCTTGTGCTTTAGCCAGAGATCCAGGCCTTGGGTCGTTACCGGCGTCTTGTTCTCGAGAGCTGTCAGCCTGAGCTTCAACTTCCGGGATTTCTTGGCTTGGCCCTGTTTCCGACTGGTTTCCAGTCGGGGGCTCCTGACAGGCTTCGGTTTCAGCTTCAACCAACTGGTTTCTAGTCGGGGGTTGATCACCCGAGTTTACATTGTCGGTTGTCGGCTGGTTATCACTCGGATGACCTTCGACAGTTGGCCTGGTTTCTTTGGAAGAACTCGTCTCCGTGTTAGCCGGATTAGAGTCCTTTCCAGATGGATCTATGTCGGATGGTTTCCTACAAGTTTTTGTTATCAGTATTACTTTCATACTGGGAGCGCATCAAAACAAGGAAAGACATTAAATGGTTTGTACCTGGAAGATTTTCTGATCTTTGGCATGGGGCGACTAGATGTTTTCTTCTTTGGAATACCATGCTTTGGCAGTTTTCAGGGTGTTTCTTTATCTCCAGATTTTTTGCCATCGTCGCCTTTGTCGTCGCTCAGCACTAACTTCCTCTTGCGGGAATCTGACTGCCCGGCTGGATTAGAGGTGTTAGGCTGGGGTTCGGACCTGATTTTTGGTCCCCCGCTCCCCTGAACGGTTTGACGACGAGGTGATCGGTGATGGGCGATTGGGGGGTTAGATTTCATTAAAGCAAACTCCTGGACATGATACCTTCCACTGTTAATTGATTCAACAAGAAGACAAGATTATACTTTGAGTAAAGTTGAAGAATTCTGATACATACCAGTGGAGGAGGGTTGAATGCGTTATATGGTACAACTGGCAGCAGATGTGAATAGCTGACGACGATGGCATTAGAGAAGATCTTGTACATCCTCTCCTTCATGATCTTAAAATCTAGGGAGTCTGGATCTTCGCGATTTGGATCATGTTTGCCATCAAATTCAAAAGCCGTGCGGTATCTCTCTTTGATTGGAGCTAACCGACTTTTGATGAAGTGCCGAGTGATCTGCTCTCCCTGCAAACCTTGCTCCTTGAGCTTCAGCATACGTTCCATCAGTTCTACGGCCTGAGCAGCTTCATCTCCCATAGGCAGTGAATTCCATGTGTCTTGGTAGACCGGAGGAAGACAGGAATACTCGGGGAGTGCAGGCTCAGGGTTTTGAACATAGAACCAATTGTCATGCCAGCCTTTATTTGAAGTTTTGAAGGGCATGGAGAAGTATTTCTGGCTCAAAGTTCCCCTAAGTTGGAAACCAGCCCCTCCAACAACACATGGTTTGTTCTTATTTGGCTGGGGTTTGAGAAAGAAGATGCGGCGGAACAGAGCAAAATGAGGCCTAATGCCCAGGAAAGCTTCACAAGCATGGACAAAATTGGCGATATGTACTATGGAGTTTGGATTCAAATGATGCAAGTTGATTCCATAAAAGTTCAAAATTCCTCGGAAAAATCTCGAAGTTGGGAGAGAAAATCTGCCATAAAAGAAATGAGAAAAGACCACAACCTCGTGTGTATCAGGGGTTGGGAATGCTTCACCGAACGCCGGTCGCCACCCGATGATCTCCTTCGCTGGAGGAACGCCGTGCGCCACCATCTCCTTCAGATTCTCCTCCGTTACATCGGAGGGCGCCCACTGACTCTCGAAACTTTCCCTTTCTTCCGCCATCGATGCGACCTGAATGGTCTGATTCGGTTTGAGAAATGGCTGGAGAGGGATGGGGAATCAGTGCGGTGGATGCGCGGAGAAATTTCGTGGATTTTTTGAGAATGGATTGGGGAGGATTGATGAACCCTAGTTTCGCCGGCGCAGCTTTGTACTGTTGCAAGGAGTGGGGAAATGGCGAGAGTTTCGGCGGGGAAGACGAAGCGTCACTTAGACTTCGTATTTTGTTAGGGTATCGGGAGTGCTAATGGGCCTGGGCCTACACAGTACTTCAGCCCAATATCATTAACAGCGTGGCCCGTTGTGATCCCTAGGGACTTAGGCATTTTTGCTTTGGCAATTTGTGCTCACGATGATGTGACCCGAAGCTGTCAAAATCCTTTTTGACGCGGTTAGATAATTCTTTGGAATTACTACAATGCAAATAAAAAGGTGCCCGACAAAAAGGTGTTATACTATTTTTGCAAGCTTTTTTAGGCTGCAAAAGCTGTTTGGGTTAATTTGAGATGGCTCGTTTTTTAATAGTCATTCTCTTGGCATGTTATATGCCTACCTTGATTATGGTGAGAGTCATAGCCTAGGCTATTAGACTTGTTAATTACCATGATTTTTATAATATTTGGTGGATCATCTTAAGAGTTTTTACTCGGATTCTTGTCAAATATGTCTATTTGTTGACCTTTTTGAGTGTTATTCACTCGGGTTCTTTTATTCTTGATATATTAAGGCTAAAAAGCAGTCGGCTGGATGCTTTATTGAACGCCGCATATGCTTTGCTATATGATGTTTGGTTGTGAAACCACTTGGTTCTTGACTACATGTTTAGTTTTTTAACTAACTATATAGTCGGGGGCTACACCTAATTAGGTGCATCTATTCGATGCACCATGTTTTATTTTAGCCCTTCACAGTCTTTGATTTTATCACTCGGCAGGCTCGAGTAGCAAGAACTAAAGCACTCGAATTATTGTTCTTGAGAAGGCTATTTCGTCGACTGCAAAGGTCTCGGGGGCTACTGTGGAGATTATGGATACCCCATATCTACATGGCAGTTATAGTTAGGTTGGATATAGGGTACCGAATATAGATACAATATCTTTATAGGAACTCGGGTTTGTTTCTTAACTTGTACGTCAAGAAAGTACCTGGAGTTTCCGGAGTTTTAGTCGGTTACGATTGTATTTTATCTGTAACCTCATATTCCGTTAGGGATATAGACGGTATTTTGTAATACGGACCCCTTCCCCTATATAAGGAGGGGTCCGGGTCCTTCTTGGGACACGATTTTCTCCAAGATCATATAATCAATAACACACTCGGCGGATTCATCCCCGGACAGGAGTAGGGTATTACTTCTTGAATAAGAAGGCATGAACCTGTATAAAATTCCTTGTCTCCAAACCCATTCACTTTTCTAGCTTGATAGCCACCCCCTTTTAGTATTGCCGAAATCTTGTTTCGACAAACTTATATAAGTGTTCGTCTTAAAAGACCGCAGGTGAAAATAACACTATTTTCCCTGGTGGCTGAGGCAACAGCGCAGTTTGTAAAAAGATTTTTGCAAGCAGTTCTCTTAGCCAACCGCTATAACTACCTCTTGATCCCATACGTTTCTTTAGTCTAATCCTCAACTTCTCATGCTTATCACCTCCCTCACTGCCTCTTGATCCCTCCTCCCTCCTCTCCAAGCTCGAGGCGGCAGCGCCCCTAGGTGCCAGTGCTCGGGCGGATCCGAGGCAAAGCTTGGTAGCGGATCCATGTAGCAGCATGCTGGTGGATCCAGGCAGGGCTCGGCGGCGGCACACTGGCAGATCCAGATGGGGCTCGGCAGTTGTGCTTGGCGACGGGCAAATCCGAGGCAATTTCAGCTTCATAAGCTCTGTCGTGCATGACAACCTCAACCGCACGCGCAACGATTAGTGTGTCCACATCCAGCGATGGCGGTCAAGGTGACCGCTCGATCCGGGAGGTGGCTTTGACTCGACAGTGGATCTGATGGCCTCGAGTCCCTGGGACGCGGATTCAACAGCCATGTGTCTTTGAGGTGCGGATCAATGATGGTGTGCCCACCTCCCTGGATCTGGCGGCGGTAGGCTGAGGAGTGGTGGATCCGGCGGCTATGACCCTTGGTGACTACGATATGGATCGATGACAGTAGCGGTTGATCCGGTGAACGAGGCCCTCGGGGACGATGGCAGTGGCGTGGGAATAGTGAATCTAACAAAGATGGTGCTCAGTGATGACGGTGGGTGGTAGATCCGGGCTCCACAGCTTATTCGAGCGTCCCGCAGCCACGACGAGACTCATGTTGATGTTTTTGTGATGTGTTGTGTTACTGTTTGTTCATATTCAACTTGATATCCGGTGGCCATTGATGTGTTCAAGTTGATCTTTTGGATATAGATTGATGCTTGCTTGTTCATGTATTTGGGAAATTGCAGGCAAAACGAGATTTGGGTGGGTGATTTGTTTTTTTAAAAAAATTATCATCGCTGGCGATTGGCTTAGCCTAGCCGATTTTTGCAAGCGGTGAAGACCCGCTTGTGAAGATTAGCATATTCATTGGCTTTCAGTCGTAGGCAGGGAGCCGGGCCGCCTATGAAAACGTTTTTTTTACTGCATGGAGAATCTTATTTTGTAGTAATGATTGAATCATGGTTTCAGTGTGCGAAATATATGTAGCTGAAGTGTTTGCAGTATATGTTGATGCGAAAACACGAGGCCTGGGTGATCTGCTTAACTCCAGTGCAGGTCCAAAAGCTTGCCTTTAGGTTCGTGAGTGTACCAAATTTGGTTGTTAACACTATACTACTACTCCCTCCTATTCATATTACAAGTTGCTTTGATTTTTTTATAGTCAAACTTGCTATGTTTGAACAAATTTATAGAAAAGATAGTAATATTTTTAACACAAAACAAATATATTATCAAAATATATAGAACTACTATTGGGAGCGCTGCGTGCTCCTATATTCCAAGCGCTAAACGTGTATCAGCCAGGCCCACCTCACCCCCACGTTCCATCATCCCGCTCCCACCGTTATCGGAGTAAACGATTTACTTCAATAAAAACAACTTATCTGGTTACGATCCCACCCCACGTCCCGTCATCCCACTCCTACCGTTATCGGAGTAAATGATTTACTTCGATAATAAAAACAACTTCCCTTTCGATCCCGCCCCACGTCCCGCATCGTGCTCCACCATTATCTAAGTAAATGATTTACTCCGATAAAAATAACCTCTCTACTTATGGTATATATTCTATTTTGCCCGTACCCAACCAACCACTCTCGCCCGCACTTCATTTTTTTTCCTTTTTTTCCGGATCTCAATCGATCCACCATCCCAGCCCACAGATCAGCGACGCGAGCATGGAGGAGGACGACGACACCGTGGCAGTTGATGGCGGTGGCCGGTGAGCGGTGGCCGGCGGCGCTTGAGGCGAAGGCACTGCTTTAGGCCTCTGTAACACCCTAAAAATTCGACCAACAAAAATCAAAGTTCCAAAAATATGGGCCTTCAAAAAACTTTTTAAATAAATTGCATCATGCCGATTTTGTTCGATTATTTTATTGGATTTTGATTTCGGAGTTTATAAATCGCGAATAATGGATAATTAGTTAGGAATAAACCCTAAAAAGTAAATTGACAAAGTAAATAATTAAAGTGCAATTTAAAATAAGATTTGGTGAGGATAGAAATGAGTAAAATATTATTACAACCATATTTGTATCAATTAAATTTAAAAGTGACGGAATAAGAATTAACTCTAATTAGATTCAAGAAAATTATATAAAAATAAAATATGGGTAAAATTAATCAAGGATGGATCCATTGGTTGGAATAACACAAATATTGAGTAAACTTCATTTGTACAAAATTTCGGTTTATAGGATCAAATTTAAATAAAGGAATAGGCTTAAATCGGGTTAAATAGAAAACGGCACTATTCATTGCGCGATAGGTGTTCGATCGCGATCCCTAGCCCTAACAGCCGCGCATGCCACTCCGCCATCGACCGTCCTCGCGAACCGGCCGCCGTTCGTCAAGCCGTACGCTCGCGCTCCGAGCCCGCCGCTCGCCCGTTCCATCGCCCGCTTGCCCCCGCCGTCGCATTCGGCCGTCCGTTCGCGCTCGCCTAGCTGCGCCGGCGGCGCTCCGGCCGTCGCCGTTCGCGTCTCGCCGCCCCGCGCGTACGCGCCGTCCCGTCGAAGCCGCGCGAGCGTCCCTCACCCCCGCGCCGCAGCGCCGTCCCCGCCGCGCGAGCGTCCGTGTCCATGACGCCGCCGCCCCTTCTCCCCCGGGCGCCCTTATTAAAGACCCAGCCCCTTCCGCTTCTCCACCCCACACCACCCCCCTCCATTATCCCCTCTCCTCCTTCTCCACGCGCCGCTGCCGTCGTAGCTACCGCGCCACGCCTTCCGTGCGCCGCGCCGCCCGCCTCGAAGCCGCCGCGCCGCGTTCAGGTGGTGCGCAGCACACGCCTCTGCGCCGCCACCGCCCACCGCCGCGCCTGGTGACGCCGTTCTTCTCCCCCCCTCGCGCTCCCCGCCAGCCCACGGCCCAGTAGAGGCAAAGGGTAGCGCGAGAGAGAGAGAGGGAGAAAGGAAGCCGGGGAGGCGGAGAGAGAGGACGAGAAAGAAAGAAAAAGAAAAAGAGGAGAGAAATGAAAGGAAAAAGAAAAAGAAGGAGAGAAAGAAAGAAAAGAAAAGAGAAAGAGAAAAGAAAGAAGGAAAAAGGGGAAAATAAATAGGAAAAAATAGGGGGAGATTTAGGATATTTAAATAGGTAGAATTTAATTTATAGGGTTAACAAATCTAGTATTTGCAAAGTAATACAATAATCGTGGATGTATTGTAAGAACTAAACCGATAGGTGAATTCTCATAGATTTATATAGATTATTTTAGTAACTCGATAAGAAATTTAATCGCGCTAGTAAATCTAGATGTTTTAGGACTTAAATAATTAGATGACAGTTCTTAGGACGGTAAATTTTAATCACCAAAATTGCCTTAGCGAAACACAAAATATCTTAGAGGAGGATAATTCCCTTCGCGATAATATAATTGATATAGATTGCCTCTCGGCGCTACGTTAAGTAGCCTATATAGAATTCACCTCCCGCGCTCGTTTTTCAATTCGGTCATTATTTGGATTTTGTTTGAATTCTAATCGAATTCAAATTGTTCTTACGCACGTAACTATAGAGACCGAGGGAGCCGCGCGTATCCGGGTGAAGGCCAAGACCCGCAAGACCTCGAGCAAGGCAAGTCATCACTATTCCTTGAACATGTTGACCCAAATTGCGAAATTATTTTTATTTACAAATAAGAATGCATACAATGATGAACATCCTACTTGTGATTATGCCATGCCTTGTTTATTGTTCACCTTTAAATCCTTGTAACCATAATTACATATGAGTCCCTAGTCAATTATGACACTTGCTTAGAAATGCCACTTTAGAATCTTGCATGTTCATATTTATCAAATATTATATGCTTGGGCAATTACCTTTGGGAAGGTAATTGAGATGCGGCATGTAGAGACAAGAGCACCACATTGCCATGATAATGGTGACATGAAAGGAATTAAACATTTGTTTTAGACCGGGGCGGATGGTGGATTTGGGTGGTATCCGGGAAAGGCTAGTACCGTCCCCGGTCAATTAAGGACCGAGCCATGAAGTTAAGCATGAAACGACCCCGTACAACCACATTTCTCGAATGGGGATAGACCTAGCGGAGTAAATAGCTGAGCGGAGGCAGTATCCATGCATAGTGGTTTCTCATGTGTAAGGCAGGAGCTCTACAATGGTGTCGCCATTGCTAGGACTGTCGTGTGTTGAGTTGAACCTAGTTATAACTTAATTACGGGTGTAAAACTTCCCTTCCCGGGTGCGCCAGAACTCCTCTCACTGCTAGAAACTGTGTACGCCTAGAGTGCATGAGGATGAAAAGTTCATGGAGCGGGTACTGCCAATGCGAGGTTATCGAAAAGCTTTGCCGTGACGAGTCTCATGTGTTGAGACAAGGCTCATGTGTTGGGCAGTCGCGGAGTGTGGGTAAAGTCTACATCCACTGCAGTGTGAGTAAACCAAATCTATTCGAATAGCCGTGCTCGCGGTTATTGAGCACCGGGACATGTATTACACTTGGCTAGTCTCTAAATTCTTAACTTGTGTGGGATGGGTTGTTGCATGATGAATTTTTATGCTGTTGGAGCCACTTCCTGAGAAGGGGGAAAGTGGGCGTCCTCAGAAAACCATAACGACTCAATGGCGGGAAGCTATCATTGGGATCACAATGGATGGTGGACAGAACCGTCGTTGTTTAAATACAAACACTGGTACTAAAATTTGATCAGTCAATGCTAGGTCTTAGTTTTGTGAAAAGAATTACAAAACTTGCTTTGCGCAAAAGAACCATAGCCATCCTTTGAAATACCCCTTTCATATGCATTGTTGCTGTGGTGGCTTGCTGAGTACGGTTGGTACTCACCCTTGCAAATATAAACTTAATCAGAAGCGGGAGATGAAGCTCTGGAGGATCCCTATGCCTACTACCAGGAGGGAGAAGAAGACGATGGCGCTCAGTAGGTCAAAGTACGGTCGTTGCCTGTGGCAATGGCATGCCGCTGCCTAAATTCCGCTGTCTTATTTATTTCTGCTTTTGGATGTATTCCGGACCGCTCGGTCCGATGATTTAAGACAATGCCTGCGGGCTTATGATGTAATAATTAGCACTAGACTCTCTTGTATGTGCATTTGGTATTTCAGCTATGAACTCGTCTGTACCAGACTACTTGATCCGGGGAAATGGTACTGTTTACACGAATGATTCCTGTTATAAAAACGGGGTCCACAGCCTCGCTGCCGCAACATCTGCTTCAGATCGATGCTGAAGAGACGTCTGGCCCATGGCGAATGAGGTGGACGTCGTGGGACGGTGAGTTCTCTTAGCAATTCCTAATGAGATTCTTGATTTCTTGCAATAATTGTATACAATCTATGATTAATTAAATTCTTTATCCCTCTTGATTCTATGCAGTCTGACTTCTATTGGGTTGAGCACTCATCTTGGTATGCTTCTCTATTCTCCCTTGCATGGCGGAGATCCTGTTTGTGATGGTCAATCGATTTGGTAACATCGGCAAGAAACTGTGATTTGTTTCATCACCTCTGTCATTGCCCAGTTTATGACAGTGAGGCAGTGACAACAGTAACGGCGACCTCCATCTTTGGCTCCATCGCCGGATCCGGCTCCTACCGAGGTCGCAGCGACTAGACTTGGTGCTGCCTCGGCTCCAGCCTGCATCTCCGCCGCTTTGTCTTCTTGCTCTCTCTAGCAGGACAGAAACTCCATTCAGCCGTCACGACGAACCGGCGATGCCGTGTATTGCTGTGTTTGTGTGTAAAATTTTTATTCTTGTGCTTTTACTATGATGTGCATGTAAAATCTTTATTTTTTGTCCCTTGATTTAGGATGGAGTGATTCAATGTATAAGTAAAAAATTTATTCGCGTATTATTTGGGGTAAACTAATTAGGCACCGGTAACTCCCTCCTTATTTATTTTCCCTTTTTTCTTGCTTGATGCACTCACTATAAGAAATCATCAACCAACGCTAGCAATAATGCAATTACTACAATGCACCATCAATTTTCATTTACATCGACAGTAATACGAATACTACAAGATTTGATCAACCAATGTATTCATAATCCAACTACTACAAGCACATGCACCATAAATTTTCATTTATGTCGACAGTAACTCAATTACTACAAGATTTCACCAAGTATGGTTGTCGTTAATCCAATTACTACATGCACATGCACCATCAATTTTCATTTACATCGACAGTAATTCGATTACGACAAGATTTGGTCTCAGTTTGTTGCACACCATATCATAACTACCTCGATTAGAAACAGAGATAAACCAATTACAACGATTATTTTCAACCGACCACCGATTTTTACGGATCTGTAATTGATTTACCCCGAATTCAAATAGAACTAATCTACACAGATCGAACGTGGGCAACCGAACACCAATTTTTGCGGACTCTGGGCGCCATGTGCGGTGCTCGGAACAATATTCCGCGCTCTAGCGCTCGGAATAGCGCTACCAAAATATATATTTATTTTATTATTTAATAAAACTAATTTGGTATTGTAGATGTTACTAAATTTTTTTATAGGTTTGGTCAAATTTTTTTATAACTAAGGGACTGAGGGAGTATTATATATACACGGTTCTAAATCATTGGCTGACTTCTGATGCGATGCAACTTGGTCGTCGATCTGTTGAACTATTCCATGTCGATCTCCAACAACGTAGATGAACAATGATTGGTATTGGAACAATTAATCTTTTATTAATCCTGTGGCCAGTTTGAAACCAGGCATACGAGCATGACATCTTTGTCGTCGCAAATTTGTAGACTAAATTAGATAGTAAAGAAATGTTGATTTTATTTTGTTGTAACATAAACTAACATATATTTATATAATAAAATTTTGTTGTAGAAAAACGTTTTTTTTCTTCAACTTTATGGGAGTAACATCTAGATTTGAAATTCCAGAACGAGATTTCTGAAATTTAAGAATTTTCGGGTGTGTCGTTGGGTTCCCGATACATCCGATCAAAAATTTACAGGGAAAACACTGTTCACGGTTCAGATCCCCAATTCCCATTCCCCTCGAATAGCCGTGCTCGCGGTTATTGAGCACCGGGACATGTATTACACTTGGCTAGTCTCTAAATTCTTAACTTGTGTGGGATGGGTTGTTGCATGATGAATTTTTATGCTGTTGGAGCCACTTCCTGAGAAGGGGGAAAGTGGGCGTCCTCAGAAAACCATAACGACTCAATGGCGGGAAGCTATCATTGGGATCACAATGGATGGTGGACAGAACCGTCGTTGTTTAAATACAAACACTGGTACTAAAATTTGATCAGTCAATGCTAGGTCTTAGGTTTGTGAAAAGAATTACAAAACTTGCTTTGCGCAAAAGAACCATAGCCATCCTTTGAAATACCCCTTTCATATGCATTGTTGCTGTGGTGGCTTGCTGAGTACGGTTGGTACTCACCCTTGCAAATATAAACTTAATCAGAAGCGGGAGATGAAGCTCCGGAGGATCCCTATGCCTACTACCAGGAGGGAGAAGAAGACGATGGCGCTCAGTAGGTCAAAGTACGGTCGTTGCCTGTGGCAATGGCATGCCGCTGCCTAAATTCCGCTGTCTTATTTATTTCTGCTTTTGGATGTATTCCGGACCGCTCGGTCCGATGATTTAAGACAATGCCTGCGGGCTTATGATGTAATAATTAGCACTAGACTCTCTTGTATGTGCATTTGGTATTTCAGCTATGAACTCGTCTGTACCAGACTACTTGATCCGGGGAAATGGTACTGTTTACACGAATGATTCCTGTTATAAAAACGGGGTCCACAGCCTCGCTGCCGCAACATCTGCTTCAGATCGATGCTGAAGAGACGTCTGGCCCATGGCGAATGAGGTGGACGTCGTGGGACGGTGAGTTCTCTTAGCAATTCCTAATGAGATTCTTGATTTCTTGCAATAATTGTATACAATCTATGATTAATTAAATTCTTTATCCCTCTTGATTCTATGCAGTCTGACTTCTATTGGGTTGAGCACTCATCTTGGTATGCTTCTCTATTCTCCCTTGCATGGCGGAGATCCTGTTTGTGATGGTCAATCGATTTGGTAACATCGGCAAGAAACTGTGATTTGTTTCATCACCTCTGTCATTGCCCAGTTTATGACAGTGAGGCAGTGACAACAGTAACGGCGACCTCCATCTTTGGCTCCATCGCCGGATCCGGCTCCTACCGAGGTCGCAGCGACTAGACTTGGTGCTGCCTCGGCTCCAGCCTGCATCTCCGCCGCTTTGTCTTCTTGCTCTCTCTAGCAGGACAGAAACTCCATTCAGCCGTCACGACGAACCGGCGATGCCGTGTATTGCTGTGTTTGTGTGTAAAATTTTTATTCTTGTGCTTTTACTATGATGTGCATGTAAAATCTTTATTTTTTGTCCCTTGATTTAGGATGGAGTGATTCAATGTATAAGTAAAAAATTTATTCGCGTATTATTTGGGGTAAACTAATTAGGCACCGGTAACTCCCTCCTTATTTATTTTCCCTTTTTTCTTGCTTGATGCACTCACTATAAGAAATCATCAACCAACGCTAGCAATAATGCAATTACTACAATGCACCATCAATTTTCATTTACATCGACAGTAATACGAATACTACAAGATTTGATCAACCAATGTATTCATAATCCAACTACTACAAGCACATGCACCATAAATTTTCATTTATGTCGACAGTAACTCAATTACTACAAGATTTCACCAAGTATGGTTGTCGTTAATCCAATTACTACATGCACATGCACCATCAATTTTCATTTACATCGACAGTAAT
>CM020186.1:8700627-8785525 GCA_009805545.1 Oryza longistaminata | reverse complement strand
AAGTTGTGGTAGGACATTAAGGCATCTTGTTTTACATTCTTCAATTACAAATTGCAAAGCATCTAATTCACTTATCATTTTATTTATTATTTAACAGGGACAATGGAAAACTTTGGTGCTAGCTTTGGTGCTTTCTTGCTATGGTTTTGGGAGCGTATGTAATGTCTAACTTGCACCTGGCAGTCCAAAGAAACAACATAATCAATAAGTCCCCTTTTAATAGTCTACTTAAAAATAGTAAAGTTACTACTTTCCTTCCAGTTGTTTTGGCCATTCCAGGATTATATGCTACAATTGTTTCTATATAATGATCAAAAGCCCTCCTATATTTTCCATGAGAATAATGTTGCTTTTAAATGCACAGGTAAGTGAGATGCTCCAATTTGAAGGCTGGCCAGTTGTTTTTGGTTCTGCTTGAGGGGGCGGGGGGGGGGGAGGGCGAAAGATTAATCTTAGTATAAGTAATTTTAGAATTCGCTGGTGTTCATGTAAGAAACACTTGTGTTGTTACTATCTATTGGCAGTATATGGATCGTGTAATGGCCTAATTTTCTTTTGTCGAATGTTTGATGTATGGCATCATTGCAACAGACTAAGTTATTTGTCGTGTCTATGTTTAGTTATTTGTCAATCTGTGAACATTCCTTTCGATCAAAGTAACACTGGGAATCATATTGTACTGTTTAGTTCGAATGAAATTAGGAATATTACACCATTGTTTGTTTGATAAATCCATCTGCTTTGTGATAAATCACAATGATTTATTTTTTTATTGATTGAACATAGTCTTGCATCTATGGTTTGACATATAAGTGGCTACTCAAGTGAATGTTTCGAGTTGATCCTACTAACTTAAAGATACAATTAGAGAATTAAATGCAGCTTGCTTTGGCTAGAGACGGCTTGAGGACAGCATGTTTTTTTTTTCAAAAAAAAAAAAATTTTTTTCTTTTTTTTTTTTTTTTTTTTTTTTTTTTTTTTTAAAAAAAAAATTTTTTTTTTTTTTTTTTTTTTTTTTTTTTTTTTTTTTTTTTTTTATTTTTTTTTTTCTACATCTTATTGTAAATTGTCGTCTGTTAAACCATTATAGATGCAGTGGAGGATACTAATAGTAAGATGTTTTACTATTATTGCCCTTGCCCTTATCGGTGGTCCCGCGCCACGACGAGACTCATGTTGAATGTTTTTTTGCGATGTGTTGTCGTTACTGTTTATGTTTCATATTCAACCCTGATATTCTATGGCCGTTGATGTGTTCAGTTGATCTTTTGTATAAAAGATTGTGATGCTTGCTTGTTCATTGTATTTGGGCAATTGCAGGGCAAAAACGAGATTTGGCTGTGTGAATTTGTGTTATTTATTTGTGCTAAAAATTATCATCACAGGTGATCGGCTTTTACCCACCTAGCTAATTTTCGCAAAGCGTGAAGGCCCGCTTGTGAAGATTACCATTTTCATTGGCTTTCAGTCGCAGGCAGGGAGCTGGGCGCGCTACGATTTTTTTTTTTTTTTACGTCTGGGAATCTTATTTCGTAGTAATGAGATTGAATCATGGTTTCTGTGTGTGAAATATATGTAGCTGAAGTGTTTTGTAATATAATCTACTACTCATCCTCCTATTCATATTCCAAGTAGTTTTTGAATTTTTTTATGTCACCTTGTTATTGTTTGACATAATTTATAAACAAGATAGCAACATTTTTTAACCGAACACAAAGATATTATCAAAATATATTATATTTTAATTAATTTAATAAATTAATTTTGGTGTTGTAGTGTTATTGAATTTTTTCTATAAGTTTAATCAAATTTTTATGTAACCTAAGGGACTGAGGGAGTATTATATATACATGGTTCTAAATCATTCGCTGACTTGTGGATGCGCATGCAACTTGCGTCCGTCCGATCTGTTGAACTATTCCATGTCGATCTCCAACCAACGTTATAGATGAACAATGATTGGAATTGGAACAATTAATCTTTTATTAATCTTGTGGCCAGTTTAAACAGGCTATACGAGGCATGACATCTTTGTCGTCGCAAATTTTGTAGACTAAATAGATAGTAAAGAAATGTTGATTTTATTTTGTTGTACATAAACTACATATATTTATATAATAAAACTTTGTTTTATGAAAAACGTTATATATATTTTTCAAACTATTATGGAGTTAACATCCTAGATTACGCAAATTCCGGAACAAGATTTCTTAAATTTAGAATTTTTTCGGCGTGTGTCGTTTGGGTTCCGATTACATCCGATAAAAATTTATAGGCAAAAACCACTGGTTCCACGGTTTCAGATCCCACAATTCCCATTCCCCAGTCCCCACCTCACTTTCTCGCGCCTCCTCCCAGCTGGAACAGTGATGCAAGCGGGACGGACAAGCGGGTTTTTTTTTAAGCCTGCTTATCTCACCTCTAGTTTATTTTTCTTTTAAATTTTATACTACCCTATAAAAATGAAACAAGCCAAACAGGTACAGGTTTTCACGTCGGTAGCGAGACTTCCTGCTTGCATCCCTGAACCGGAGGCAGCCGGGTGGCTTAATGGTCGGCGGCACCTTCGCTGCTCTCCGGCGCGACGACGACAACACAAGCTGCGCGGCAGCGGCGGGCCTCGCATTCCTCGGGTTTGGCTGGAGTGCCGCGACGGCTCGCGGGTCCGGCGCGACGGCGACACAAGCCACGGTCCTCGCATCCTCGTGGGTCGATGGAGTGGCCGCGGCGGTTTTGTGGCTGTCCGGCACGGCCGCAACGACGACACACGCGCCCGCAAGCCGCACAGGACGCGAACGACGACAAAATATATCCTTGCGGTCATTCTCCGCGATCCTGTCCCTCTGCTTTCGGTTGGATGGGCTCGATTCTTGTCTATTCTGTCTATGTCAAATTTCAGTAATTTTTGTTGTTTAAGTCAAACTTTTTGGAGGAAATTTTGTTCAAAATTTCCGAAAGATTTCTGAAATTTTGAAAATTATATTATTTCGCTACCCCAAAAATTTTCCACCTTATGATAGATTGAACCCTGAAGTAACTAGGAGGATGGCTCATGTGATGCATGGGCATCCATATTATTAAAACTTGTTAATTAGTGGATGATGATGTGGTATCTTTGTAGTTAAGCTTAAGTAGTTAGTGCGGGATAACTTTATAGTAAGATAGGATGTAAGACCATAGTTTGTTCCAAAATTATGTTATAAGAGCAAATTTAGTTCAGATATACCTAAATACCATTGTTGACTTAGAAGATAGATCAAGGTTATATGACTTTTGAATCGACTTTTGGGTCAAGTGAAAAATTATCAAGCATACCATCTGAATATATACCATTTAATATTGCTACAAGCAAAAATTGGGACATCAAGAAACTTCAAGTTATTTAGTGAAAAAGAAAGGAATTTAAGGTTATTATGGCCGAATCGTCTCATGAAGACGCATGATTTAGTGACAATCAAATTAAGGATAGATTAACGGTTAGAATATATTCTCTTATTAGAAGTTCAAACTTTTCTTATTTTTATATACAGGTTTAAAAATTTTGAAGGCATTTTATATTAGGACACAAATCCGCCCCCCTTCATAATAACTCCCTTGGTAACAACAGTGGGTACGATCGATGAGCCATGCATGCCGCGCAGGCCGCCAGCTCATACTCTCTCGCCTAGCAGCCATACAAATTTGGCAAATTGATACTTTTGAAAAACTTATTTTTGGATGAAGTTTTTTTGCATGGTTCAGTTTCGAAATAAGTTATTGAAAGAGTCAAATTGTCAAAATTGCGGCTAGCAGCCACCAAAGCAGGAAGGCCGGAAGCTGATCCGCCTGGAGATTCTCAGGTGCAAGAACCGGCATCTACGCCGACTGGCTGGCTGGACCGGTTTGTTTGTCCATCCATGAACCCATCATAACCATCGTCGCTCGCCATGATGCCTAGGTCATAGTACAAAATACCGGACCGGACCGGTGGTTGAACCGGATTAAACCGGAACCAGACACCACACCGGCTCGGTCTGTTTGAAAGACCGTTCACGTAGTTGGACCGGTGGTGAACTGGCTGAACCGGACGGTTTTTACATTAAACCGCTGAACCGGCAACACTCTGAACCGCCGGGTCATGCTATTGGGCCACCAGATGGCGTGAGCACTTAAGGCCCAATAGCCCAATTGGCTAATAAATGGAGGTGGACTGGTTTTTATGTGCAAAAATGACTGAGGGGGAGGAGGATAGATCCTAGGTGGCTAGGCTGGAGCAACGCTTGGACAGCCACTAGGCTACACATGCAGCTCTGACCATAGTAAAATAATAAATATACTTGACCTTATAAACCGCGGTTCGACCACTGGACCGGTTGAACCGATCTCACCGGTTCAACGTCCGGTCTGGGTTTTCGTACTATGGCCTAGGTACCTGCCATCGATCACTTGCGTTGCTACCTTATAATCGCTAAGAATCAGAATAATTTTATTTATTTACATATCTACTCCCAAACTGAAAAATTAACCTTGCCATTTAGGCCGTGGCTTGCCGAAAGGAATGGTTGGTTTAGCTTGTGCTTACTCAGCGATTCAACCGTGGTCAATCTTAGCCACGTTAGTAGAAACCATTTCTCAGCCACGTTAGTAGAAACCATTTCTCAAATTATCGAAATAGTCGATTTGCACTGATTTTTGAAAACGGGGATTGAGGGAACAAGAACATGATATGAGGGACCTGGATTAGACTCATTGCTTGTGTATTCCTGATGCACCTGCTGTTCACTAACGACTCCACGGCCCACCTGCATATGCATTTGCGGATTTACGCAGGTGTATCCTCTGTCCCTATCACGCGTGACCGCAGCGTCCGTACTTAGTGCCGGGAAATGGGCCGTGCCTCGGCCACAAGCCCAAATCAGTGCCATCGATTATTGCGTACCCACGTCTAGGTTGTGCATGCAGAGCATCGGCTGTACTAGCGAGCATTCTCTAGGTCGCCCCACTACCCCGCGTTTCCATGATACCAGTGAAATCTCAAGCGTTTCTGCGGAAATTTACTATGATAGCAATAAATAAATTAATATGTAAGATAACATAAACAACATAAGATTATATAAATATAAATTACATAGGTTGATGTGATTTAAATTTAAATAGTATGTAGAATGATGATTGTAATGTAAAAGTAAAATGATGTGATTTTATGAGAGAATAAAAGAAGGAAGATAATTTAGACCATACATCTAAAGGTTAAAAAATTGAGATGACAAGGCTTAATGAGAGAAGAAAAAATAACATGATCTACTGGAGAAACCATCTTTGGTCGGTCAACCAAATTCCATAATAGTCCCGGTTGCAATAAAAACCGGAACTAAAGAGTCTCGGTTCAAAAAGTTAGAGCTATTTTTTGATCTTTAGTCCTGGTTGGTGTTAGACTAAAGATCATTTTTAGTCCCAGTTAAAAAAACGACAGGCGGTGTCAAATCCCTCTATTATCTTTAATCCCGATTGGTGTTACCAACCGGGACTAAAGATCTATTTCAGTCCCGATTATTAAACAACCAGGAAAAAAGATCGGCATGCGTGGAGAGGACGAGGCGTGCGCGCGAGATCAAGGAGGAGGAGGCGCACGTGATCAATTAATAAGTTATATCTCCTCCTCCCTCACCTATATCTCTTCTTCCTCTCCTCACTCACCCCATCTCTTCCTCTTCCTCCTTCAGATCTGCCCCCTCCCCTCTCCTCCCCACTTCTCAGGCGGCGGTGGCCTCACGCAGCGGCAGTCGGACGGTGGCGAAGGCGGCCGGGCGGCAGCGGAGGCGGCGTCCGGCGGATCCGGAAGGGGAGGCGGCCAAGGTGGCGGCGGCAGCCTCGCGCGGAGGGCCGCGCCCGTGGAGGCCGGCGCGACTGCACCGATTTTTTTTCTTTTTTTTCTCTTTTCCTTCTTAATGTGTGATTCGATCTGTGTTGAATGTGTGATTCGATCTGTGTTGAGAGTGAACTATATTGTTGTGAATGATTTTTAGAACAAACTATATTGTTGTGGATTATTTGGGATGAAGTATGTTGCGGTGAATGATTTGGGATGAACTATGTTGCTGTGAATGATTTGAGATAATGGGCAGGAGATATACAAAATAGCAAAAAAAAGGGAAAAAAAATCTTGCCAATCTTTAGTACTGGGTATTTGAAACGGGACTAAAAGATAGGTATTTGAACCGGGACTAAAAGATAGCGATCTTTCCTAGGTATTTGAACCGGGACTAAAGATAGCGATCTTTAGTCCTGAATTCTTAGTCCCAGTTGGAAAACCAGGACTACAGGGGGTTACCAACCGGGATTAAAAAGCATTTCTCCACGAGTGTAAACTAAGTGCGGATTAATTATATATAGGTATATAGGATAGTATAAAAAATGATGTCGAGATATATTGAAATATTATGTGAATTATGTGGGATGATTTGACATGCTTATATTTAAATTCTCTAAAATTTAGTAAATTATTAAATTATAGATAATATAGCATGTTTGTATGATGTTTAAATGTAATAATTGTTAATGGATGATGATATAGCATCTTTACATGTTGAACTTTATGAATTGGTGGGATATAACTTTATAGTAAGAGAGGATACTTACAATTTGTTGTTTATATTTTTCTCTCACTTTTTTTGGGGGCATTGTGATTTGTGATGCGCTTGACCGTGTCTTACTTCCACTAGAACGGTAACCCCCATCTCAATCGGGCGGCAACCCCCATCTCAATCGGGCACGGCATCCGTTACAGCCTAGAAGTCACAGATGTGAAAAGCTATCTCAATCGGGCAAATGGCCGTCACGGATAAAGCTATCTCAATCGGGCCTTAATTAAAACCCATCACCGATAGCTTTGACCCAGACCACCGGTCAAACTATAGCCCGTCACGGATGACCTATCTCAGTCGGGCCATAACTAGCACCCGTCATGGATAACCCTTATTTGTGACGGGCATTAACTCTAGCCCATCACAGATGACCCTTATCTGTGACGAGCATTAACTATAGCCCGTCATAGATGACCATCATCTCAATCAGGCCTAAGTTAATGCCCGTCACAGATGAGTATAATAAAAAAATAAATTTTATTTTTTGCCTAGCCTTAGGCCTTTGCTAGGCATGTCATGCCGTCCCGCCTCTCCCAGGCCAGTCTTTTATGTCCTCGCTCATGTGCACCCGAGAAGAACTTCCCGGTCGGCTACCATCCTGAAATTGCTCCAGGCCAAGCACGCTTAACATCAAAGTTCTTTGGAGATCGGTTTCCGGAAAAGTAGTGGTAACTTGTTGGTATGAGTATTCTATTAATCCTATTAAGTCCTAGGCCAGGATGTCACACCCCAACATCCCCCATTCATATACATTCATTCACATACACAACCATCAATATATTTAACACAACCACATTCACATAACATCCATTTTGATCACATATTTCATATCCATTCACATATTTCACTAGCAAAACCGAGTTAATTGGATCAAATATATAATTAGAAAGTATTATCATGAAGAGGAGGTAAATCAGACTTCCAGGAAAAATGAATTTCGAATTGAATTTTATAATACTAAATAAACTCATATGAAAAAGCTGTCAAAAACAAAGTTGTAGAAGTCATCGAGATCTGTCAAAAATAAAGCCCGTCACAGATGAGAACTTTAAATTTAATTTTAGGCCGATTTTTGTGTGTCAAATGCAAAAATCATAAACTAACAAAATTGTATAACTCATCGAGATCAACAACTATTTTAACGGTCCTTTGTACAAATAAGTTCATTTGAACGATTCAAATTTTGAAATTTCAAAATTTGACAAATTCGAACAAAAATTGGGGTTAATAAATGATTTTAAATGGAAAAGTCACCAAAACCAAAGATGTAGAACTCATCCAGGTGCAAAATTTTTATTTTGGTCATTTCTTCATCGAACTCTATTTAAACGATTTGAAATTTGAAATTCAAAGTTTGAGAAATTCAAATAGAATTTTAGATCAGTGAACGACTTCGACTGAAAAAGTCACGACAACAAAATTTTATAACTCATCAAGATTTATAACTTTTATTTTGGCCATTTTTCTATATAACATTTTTTGAACCGTTCAAATTTGAATTTGAAAATATGACAACTTCAAACAAAATTTTCAAGTACTAAATGATTTCAACCGAAAAAGTTATCAACAACAAAGTTTAATAACTCATCAAGATCTAAAACATTTATTTCGGTCATTTCTTCATCCGACAAAGTGATAGTAACATTGTTCACAAAATTGACATATCTCTTATCTGGTTTTATAAACTATAACATATATAAGTAAAATTTGTGAACAATGTTACTAACATTTTGTCGAATGAAGAAATAACAAAAATAAAAGTTTTAGATCTTGATGAGTTATACAATTTTATTATTGATGACTTTTTCAATTGAAATCATTTAGTATCTGAAAATGTTGTTTGAAGTTGTCATATTTTTAAATTCAAATTCAAACTGTTCAAAAAATGTTATATAGAAAAATGACCAAACTAAAAGTTGTAAATCCTGATAAGTTATACAATTTTGTTGTTGACAATTTTTCCATTTGAAATCATTTACTACCCGTAAAATTATTTTGACTCATAAAATAAATTATTATACTACAGTTAATTATTTCGCTATAGTTTGACTTACAAATATAAACATTTCATATGAAAAATGGAAAAAATACTAATCGGTGATGGGCTTTAGTTAATGCCCGATAGAGATTAAGTCATCTCAATCGGGCATTAGTATATAGCCCGTCACTTATGAGTCATCTGTGACGGGCCTAGTTGTTTTCTCAATCGGGCCTCAAGTTGGTGCACGTCACGGATGATGGTCATCGTGACAGGCCCCAACTTGACGCCCGTTTGAGATATAGAATGTTATCTCAATCGGGCCTAAAGTTGGTGCCTGTCACAGATGATGGTCATCTGTTACGGGCCCCAACTTCAGACCCGTTTGAGATATGGAATGTTATCTCAATCGAGTCTAAACTACGGCCTGTCATTGATAGATGTCATCCGTGACGGGCTTAAGTTTTATGCCCATCTAACATATCTGTGCGACCATATCTCAATCGGGCACTTTTTCGACCCGATTGAGATAACTTCCTTGTGACAGCCCGCTATTTCTAGTCATGTTAGAGGCCGTCACAGATAGAAGGATCTGTATTAGTTCATACTCGGCATTGTTGAAAGGTGGGGGGATGACTTCACAGTTATGTAAATCTTTGTTGCTAAGGACTATCCGGATAGATGAAGTTGAATTCCTAACATGTATAACTGCGACGAGCTCCTCCTAATCCTTTCCCGTGTAGGCCGGAATAAAACATTGTTCCAGGCTAGCCTTGCGTCGTCCTCCGCGTTGGCCAAACCCCGCCTCCACCGCCTCTCCTCCATCCTCCCCTACCTCACCGCCACTGGAGTGAGCCGGCTGCAGGCAGCAAGCTAGGACAGCGGCGGCGGGGCAAGCTCGTGTTCTGAAGCCCGGATTTGACGTGGAGAGGAAGGGTGGTGAACGGGTTGCACAGTTGACAATAAGAAAAAGCAAGCCATCAATTGTTGACCATATGGCAGTCCAGCATTACCTGCAGTAGCCGCACACTACAAAACATCAAATATATGTCGCCATTATAGGTGCCGGTATGATAAAACCGGCACCTATAGGCCTTTTCCCATCTTGGCGGATTGAAATCACAAAAAAAGGGCACCTTTAAGTAATTATAGGTACGGTTTTAAATAAAAACCGACACCTATTGTATTTTGTGCCGGTTTTTTAAAAAAACGGGAACCTGTAATATTAAAAACCAGCACCTATAATAAATTATAGGTGCTTTTAAAACCGAGCCGAGCCGAGGAGCAGATAAGACCGAGGAGCGGATAAGACCGAGTCGCTGAGCCTCTCTCTCTCTCGGTCTCATCACGTGTCCCGCGCTTCTCTCTCTCTCGCTCTCATCCGAGCCTCTCTCTCTCGCTCTCATCAGCCCTCCCCTCCGCGGCGGCGGGGGCGACAGCAGCTGTAGCGGCAGGAGGCCAGTGGCGGACCCAACGTTGAAATTTAGCTATGGCGGATTAACATGGCACATCGAACATCGTTGTAATTTCAACAAATAAGCTAAAATTTATTTATACATAAATCACACTATATTTACACTCATTAGCTAGAAAATATAGCACTACGCACAATTAACAAAGGCTATAATCCTGATTTTTTTATGTAAGTTTGACTAGTGAAATAATTTTCACAATGTGTTCCCCATTTTACAGATGTGTGCTTACTCTTGTATTAAATTTTTTTTCCGCTGTTGCTTCCTATTGTGCCTTCTGGTTAGAGCATTGGACGGTCAGTCCAATCAACAGTTATGCTTAAGAAAAAGAATGCAGTAAACAAGTGGATATTTTACTAGAGGTTGAACTTGTACGGGTTAATATTTTGTTATTAGGCAATTCATTCATTTTTAGAGACACAAGGCAGTTATACCATAGACCTGACATCCAAGTAATCAAACAAATAGAGTTTCTACCAAACCAAATAGTCAATTAATCATCTAAATGGCCAAATGTCCATATATGCTACTTAGTTTGGCTGTGGCATAGCTACGGCAGCAGCTGCGGCGGTGGGAGGCGGCGGGCGGCTCCCTCCCCTCCGCCAGATCTGGCCGGGAGGGGAATCGGCAACGCCGGGAGAAGCTCATGCTATCTTCATGTTGTGTTCATGTTGTGTTCCCCTTGAAGAAATTGTTCATATTGTGCTCGGGAGCGGGGTTCTTGTCTTCATGTTGTGTTCTTGTGTTCTTGATATTCGGGAATGTGGTTGAAAGGGATGGGGGAATTGCTTGATGCATCGGCTCGAATCGAGCCAATGCATTGAGCCGACAATTTTTTTTTGTTTTTTGCATTCCAGACCTCAAAGGTGCTGGTTCTGGAACCCGGCACATATCAGTTCCGTCATCTGTGCCGCCTTCGTGGTGCCGGTTGGAAAAACCGGCACCGAAGGGGGTTTCCCAACCTGCACTATTTAGGTATTCTATAGTAGTGGCATCCACTCGGGCTGTGGAGGTCACCCGGATTTTACATTATAATTGCCATTTGAAATGAACATATCAAGTCAAGTAGAAAGTATAAGAGTAAATTGCACCGACTGTACAACAACTTGATAGGTGGGTGCGATATAATGCAAGAACTTGAGAATTGAACGCCTGAGTGCAACAACTTGATAAGTGGGTGCATTCTAGTATAAGAACTTAACAATTTAGTATTTTGGTACATCAACTTGGCTAAGCATATGCTACGCGAGTTTTTTTCACGATGTTAATATGCCATTACATAGTAATCATACGGATATTACCTTATAATATTAAATTTAATATTTAAGAATTATATTGCACATTGTAGTACAATTTACATTCAATTACCTTATCAAATATCAACCAAAATATAATAATTTCTACATCCAGTTTAATTGACTTTCAGTTATTAGTTATTAGGACAAAAATATTAATATACTTATATAAATCAGCGCTAGTATATTGTCAAAATAAATATTTTAAAAATGAATTTATATAAAAAAATGCTCCAAATAATTAAGCTGTCGCATAACTTTTTAATTTATTGTATGAAAATCGTACCTACCTTGCAAGTTGTTGCATTTATACGATCACTTATAAAGTTCTTATACTAAATTGCACATACATGCTAAGTTTTTGCACTAGAACACTCATTTCTCAAGTAATTGTACCAAATTGCACCCACCTGCCAAGTTGATACACCGTAGATATAATTTACTCAAAGCATAATATAAAACCCGAAACCTCGGGTAAAAGACACAAGGGATGAAGCCTGAGATGTACTCGTCAAACTCCACGAAGGCAGAGATTAGATGTGTTACACATTCAGGAGACTTGACAAAATAGCTAAAGCCGCATCCCAAATGTTCTAAGCCCATACTCATGTGACGCTAGTTCCCAGGATGTGTACTAGCCTCACAATTTCATTTTAAGAATGATACACATAAGAAAATATAACTAAGACAAATAAAATTCAGATTACAACTACTTTGGTTATACATAGGTCGACCGGTCAAATAATCAGAGATTCACATAAGCTTGGCTATCCAAACCTCAAGCAAACCGACTATGGGTAGGCCCCTATTAGAATCAAAGTCCTGAGCATAACAATGGTCTTGAGCTATCTATTTAAATTAAATCTATCACTTACAAAACGAAGTTATATTCATATGGCAAGAGTTAGTATATTAATCAAATTAATGTACTTGCAAGAGCAAAATCAAATCAACATACATGAAGGCTCTAAATCAAGGAAATCTTCTATCTAGTCTAAATTTTAGCATAAAACAAATTTTATTTCGCAAACATTTTGCAACGTATTTAAGGAAAACATTTGCAAAGAGTAAAGCATAATTAACATAGCATGGCATGGCATCATAGTATAACATCGTAATATCATTCTTGTGCTCTCCATGGCAACAACCAACATATATCCATTTCAGCCCATACCGAGCAAAATTCATCATTTCAAGTACATCAAACAAGTTCACAAACATTTGTAAAACATAATAGTATACACACATCACATGACGATGTTGCCCATGACCGTGAGCACGGCTAATAGATTAAGTTTAGACTCTAGAGAGTTTGTATAGCTTTACCCATGTGATATGAACACTCTAGTTTGTTTTGTGCTGGCCAAACCACTACCGCACTCTCGGGTTGAGTGGGGTCTAGAGGCCATAACAAGACTTTTTACATTGACTACTGTCTAACCTTGTATGAGCACAATAAGTGTGAATCCACTCTACTCTTAAGTCCTAGAGCCGTTAGGTGGCGGGCCCATGCCTTACCCTAACACCGTGGCAACGAACCCAACCGTTCCCCCAGGAGGCACGTTATCGTTAACTATATAAATTTCTAAAATTTAATAATCAAAGATACACTGCTTAAAAAATAAATTTTGTGAATGCACCCCCCTTGTTTCTCTGGCAAACAAAAAGAATGATATAGTACGTAGAAAGATTTGAAAAGTTATTGGTCCATGTGCAAAAATATATTTTCACAGGTGAAGTATTAATTAAGAGTCCCGTTTATAAAATAAGCCTATTTTCGCCGTGGTTGTGCCCCATTTGAGAAAATACCGATTGCAAAGATCGTTTCTACTAGTGATAGGAAATATTTGAACTAGGGCAAATATATATACATATTTGAACTAGGACAAATATATATACTATGACAACTAATTTAAAACGGAGGGAGTACATGTTGGGTTGCTTAGTTGACATTGGGAAGGAATCTATATTATTCTCGTGTGTGTCCTTATCTCCAGAAATTTTTTTAATATAAAGTTGTAGTAGTACAAGTGATGTTGTCTGCCCACTTATAACATATGGAAATGCTAAGTAAAGCTGAGTGTGTTGTCCAATTAACAACCACAATAACGCGGCACCAGGTGATGAAATGTTGCTATCTTTGAAGAATCTATTTTCCTTTTCGTCCAGCAATATAATGTTGCCGGCCTGAGTCCACTACAGCGACAATATAGGGTACGAAGACGCACGTAGAGGGCTGAGTTCGTAGCTACCATACTATACCGTGCCTTTGAGTGAGACATACGTACGTACATTACATGCATGAAAGGCATGGCATCCATATCATTGACCATATCCGAAGGTTTTTTCTTGAAACATATCATGGTCGGTTTACCATGTGAGTATAGGTCAACTGGGTAAGTTTCTTATGGTAGAACTAGTATATCCGGGTTCGAATTATAGACTTAATACCATGAAATTATTGTTATGATTAATATTTTTTTATGAACAATTAGCTTTGGAAATGATATTCAATTAAATTTGTTTAGAAAGATATATGCATGTTGGTGTGAGTGCGTATGACTAATATGAGTAAGGTTGTGATATCTATGTCCAGAAATAGTTGTTTTGTTGGATTTTGTGCATTTGACTTGAGGTTAGCTTCAATGGTGAGGGCCGAGATTATACTCAGGGAGAAATAGATGTCTGATACGATCAGCATACCATATGAGAAGGTGACTAGAGTCAGGATTATTGAAGGTAAGCTTTGATCAATAATGGGATCATGACTATATATATACTTAGTGGGGAGTTAATCGGTCCAGATGATCAATAATGTTGGGTGACGAAGCCGGTGATGAAATTGAATACGAGATGACACACGGTAAATGGAAACCGTGTAGTAGAGATCTTCACAGTGGGCCAGCTTCACAAGGTGTGTGTGCAAGTGTCGATGATCATTGGAGGGGGAAATCGTGGAAGAGTATATGGTGCCACAGTACACATGGTACTGTACTGTAGCATGCAACTATGTATTGTACGGATCGATGCATGTGATGTGTTAAGTCAAGTTTGAGAGATCGAAGAGTTGATAGCTCTTTGTATTATGGTTTCATGAGAAACTTGTGAGGGGTGCTATGGTTGCATTGCATCGTGTGAATAATACTTGAGCAAAAATTATCATATTCAATTTTCAAGGCATCGACGATCTCTTCGGCCGGTTTCATAAGTTTTACGCTATTTTTTAGTTTTTGCATTGACTTGTGATTCTTTGTTTTGCTGCTATGTTGTTCAAGTTAATCCAGCTAAAACCTTTCTAATGTTTCATAGATCAGATTTGGAAGGTTACGCTGATTGGTTCTGGCTAGATTCGAATTTGTTTAAATTTTAGGTTTTGTTTAGATATGCTGAAATTATGTGATAGCCGACCTTCAAGGGTGTTTTATATTAAACCGTTTATTAGTTTGCAAATCTGTCTGGTGGAGTTATTTCTTGGTTTATCTACATTATTGGGACAAGTTGCAGCTCGATCCAACGATTGGTTTTGGAGAAAACATACTTTTACCGAAACTCTGTCATGCTTTATGCTAACGGTCAAACCATGAGAGACCTATGGGCAGACCAGCCAGACCTCGGTCAAACCGACCCTAGTAGGTCGGATAGACCGTTATGCGTGTGTTTCCTTAGTTTTTGAGGTTGGATGTGTTTTGATCTATTAAAGTTTGATTATTTGATTTTCACCGATGTAATTTACCATTCACCCACTTTGGTAGGCTTGGTATCTTGTTGTTTGATCCTACAAACACGGGTGCTCATATTTATGTCAAATTACTTTTTTAGTGGTAGGTGATATAGCTATTGACAACGAGGCGTACTTCGTCGATATCAAGATATACGGAAGGTGTGTAGTGTAATATTTTGCCCTACATGGAATCACTTCTATCAAAATTTATTTTCTCATCCAATATTTTGCCCATGCCCTAAGTTTTTTCATCGAAATTTTTTGTTCAACATTGTGTTTTAAGTCAGTAAGGTCACATATATAAAACTTTTACCTATAAATTTTTATTATTAATTTGCTAATACGATGTACAAGTATTATGAACATTTCGCCAAAAGATGGATGGCATAATTGTGCGCCCGCCTAACACTGTCATTGCATGTGCAATGCATGTTTGTTTAGAGATCATGCATGGTCATTGTATACATATATACTCGGCGACCTAAATGTAAAATCAGTGGCATAACCTGAGAGAATTTTGACCCTGGACAAACTTAAATATACATAGCGTTTTTAGAGTTAGCTATGGAAACTCCATCATCAATTTGTTTAACAAAAATATAATATAATATAATAGAGGGTTCGCCGACAAACCCTTTAGAGCCGACCGTAGCCATATTACATTTTCACCAGCAGACCGTTTAGCCGTCTATGTGACCATAGGCTAGTTAAAATAGATGACCATCGTAGGCGGGCCCCATGCGCTTGCGAAAATCAGTTTTCGCTGGCGGATACGGTCCGTTAGCAAAAAGATTTTTAGCAAAAAAAAATCATTTTTAAAACCCACCACCAGCAAAAATATAAATATTTTTGCCAAAAAAAATCACAAATTCAATCCTCCACAAATCAAACATGACATCTGTGACATCCCGGCTCAGGGCTTAATAGGATTAATAGAATGCTCATGTCAACAGGTTGCAACTTCTTTTCCGAAAGCCGATCTCGAAAGAACTCCGAGGTTAAGTGTGCTTGGCCTAGGGCAATTTCGGAGTGGGTGACCGACCGGGAAATTCTTCCCGGGTGCGCATGAACTAGTGTTGGTCTGTGAGGGTAGTCTATGTCCTAGGAAAGCTGCTAGATGTAGAGAGGGCCCGCCCTCGGAGAGTGCGGGGCGTCACAGATGGTATCAGAGCCGACCCTTGCCGCTATACGGCGGGCATATGGTGCATACGGGATGATCCACGATGTGGTCGTATGGCATGACGTATGTGCGCCGAAAAATGTCTGTATATACGTGGTGCTAATAGGAGACGTTCCTGGCCTGGGTTGACCGACGAGGACGTCGGTATCTTAAGGGGGTGAGAATGTGACATCCCAGCTCAGGGCTTAATAGGATTAATAGAATGCTCATGTCAACAAGTTGCAACTTCTTTTCCGGAAGCTGATCTCAAAAGAACTCTGAGGTTAAGCGTGCTTGGCCTGGGGCAATTCGGGATGGGTGACCGATCGGGAAATTCTTCCCGGGTGCACACGAGTGAGGACAAAGTGTGCGGGAAATTCTTCCCGGGTGCGCACGAGTGAGGACAAAGTGTGCAGAAAAGACTAGTGTTGGTCTGTGAGGGTAGTCGAAGTCCTAGGAAAGCTGCCAGATGTAGAGAGGGCCCGGCCTCGGAGAGTGCGGGGCGTCACAACATGCTCCAATCCCACAATCACAAATTCAAGAAATCATAAACCACAAAATGCAGTACACTAAGATTAACAAATCGTGTCGGCATCAAGCTTGTTGGCGTAGAGGAAGGAGCACGGTCACAGAGTCGTTGTACTCCTTGTTGGTATTTATTATGGCTACAGAATAATCTGTAAGCGCATAGATACCATTTTAGTCTTCACCCAAAAGTGTTCTAAGGTATTGTATCCATAGGGAACGTGTGTGTATAATCTAAGAACGGGATTCATCCAAGAACAACAACTAAATGGTAGGCCGAGGATAGAGAGGATTTCTAAGGGTTAATTTTCTTAATTAAGGTAAGGTAAAACTCTATCAATTGTTTCGTGCACCGGCTTACCCCTAGTTTGCCAAGGAGACTCCGGCCTATAGCTCTATGATGTACCCGAACGTGGAGGATTACAAAGGATGGACAAGGCTGTCACCACCTGCCGTGCATACCTCTACAACCCGTGGAGCACACAACAAACAAAGGTAACATCCAGCCTAGACATCATGTCTATGCTACTAATTACTACCCTAATCCCGATGTCACATAGAAGATTAAGGTACTCTATCTAAGCAAAGCAATGAACCCGTAACGATGAGAATATATCTTACTTAAATAAGAAAAATAAATACCAAAGGAGATCACGAATACTTACTTATAAATGAAGCATTCGTTTGTTAACAACGGAATTTTGTCATTGCCAACTAGAGATAAAGCTCGATTGAAATAATTGTCATTGCCAACTAGAGATAAAGCTCGATTAAGGCAATTGTATCTATTAATTAGGGTATTTAGGGTATTTATGTCGGTTTGTTAGAGACTTGGCAAGAGATCAATATGAAGGTCTTGTATGTATCTTATCTTTAGGAAAGTTCGAGTCATGTTTATAATGGACTAAGTTTGTACTCGGGGTATAAATATGAACCCCAGACCATTGCAAAAGGGGGACAATCCAATACAACTTCGGCGGATCGCCACCCTTTTGTTTTTCTTGTTTCGGCGAGTTCTCTCGACAAGAGGTAACCCGTCTCGATGGCTTGTGCTATCGAGGCTATTATGTCATTTTAGATATTTTAGTCCTTTTATCATAACCATCTGCTATCATATGTCTTAGTTAATCTAGTCTTAGCATCTCGATTTAGCTCTACCAGCTAGTTCTCGTTTTAGTGTTCTACCGATATCGGCTAAATCGTCTTGCTAGATTATATTAGTTAAGGCATCTACCATCCTGAAAAGTGGTTAATTACTTGATTGTTTAGACTTTAGGTTTCTGTATATACTTTGCGATGCATCATCCCTAGTCTTGTTTTGAACCCTAAAATCCAACCTGGAATTAATCATAATTAAGGATAGTATCGGAGTTTCAGCCGATCTTACCTAATATACATGCTTCTTTACCAGTTTTATGTATATTTGCCACTTATATAGATAGATCACTCCATATAAATATATCAAGTCTAGGTCAGTATCGGTTGGGCTATCAATTTGACAATTTATCTCGATTTGATATATTTCTATAAATTGATTTGTCTATATTTGTGTGTATCATAGAAAAAGGTAGAGTCCTGGGATTTTTAGCAAAACTAAAAAGAACCGCTAGTGTGCAGAAGAGTTGTTGGTGCGCGTCACACCAAATCAATCTTCTTTTGAAAGAAATCAGCACGAGATTGTGCTATTTCATTGAACATAGAGGTAAAAAAATAGAACTCCTTGGGGTAAGGAAACAAAAGACTATACAGTGCTATGCGCAGCCTTTGATTGGTCTAGTAGAAATTCCGTAAGCCGCCTTTGCTCCTGCCATAGCCCAAGTTCTTGCCTCCTTTGTTTTTTGTCAGGACGCTAGGAGCCACGGTCTCCTAGTGCTCGAAAACCTGTTGGTTTCTTTCCTTCTAGATTTCTCAGTCGACGAATAGTATTATGGTCCGTAGGCCTCATTTGGGTACTTCCTTTTTGTTGGCTAGTATTTCCTATCAGTCTTGGACGCTCTGGCTTGGATCCCAGTGGCTCGTGTCCCGTTGCTGGCATGCCACCCAGGAGGCAGTTAGGCTCCAAATCCTCTTGTTGTATCTACAGTGGGTGATTAGGTGGCTTGCCAACTTGTTCGTCGTGTGGCGGAGGGGGCATATCTCATTGTTTGGCTAGCCTCTAGCAACGAGTTGATCGGATGTCCATACTCTATTGTGCTATTGTGTATCACTAGCCACGCGTAAAATTTGCACTTTGCAAGGCCCATGCTCTCCAAATTAAGTCGTTTTTATTGGTACCTTTGGTTCTTAGGCATTGCGCGCAATATATGCTGGTGAGGCCGAGTATTCTCCATGGTTCGATTGCTTCCAAGTGATTTGGTCAGGCTCATTTTGGTCGAGAAGGATGCTCTGGGTTGCGTCCCACAGGGACACGAGTTCGTTGATCAGATATACCATGTTCTCAACGCCTTCAAGCAAGGTATTTCCTCTTTTTTTGGACACTGCATAGGCTAGTGACATAATGTCTTTTGGCCTTTGCCCATCTAGCTAGGCAGAGTCCCAGAAGCGAATTGTGTTGATATCCTCGATGGTTATTTTAGTGGCTGCAGCGAAGAGCAATTTGTCTGTTTCGTAAGGTGGCGTTTCAAGGCCCACCCACGGCTTGGTGGGGTCTTTCCATTCGTGCCAGAGCTATCTTAGTCGTAGGGCCCTCATGAACTTCTGCATATTGAGAACACCCAGTCCTCCTTGTGCGGTTGGGAGGCACGTCTTTTTCCAGTTAATCAAGCATTTCCCCCCTTTGATGGCCCTTGTCCCCGCCCATAGGAACCTCCTTATCTTCGCGTCGAGGAGACCTAGGGCTTCTTTGGTCTCCTTGAGTGTGTGAAAAGGTAGATGGACTGCACTGTCAGTATCGACTTGACCAGTGTTGAGCACCTTGATGGTCCCATGTTTTTCCCCCTCCAGCCAATGACCCGCGTTGTAGTCTTGTGAAAGGTCGGTTTTATATCCATCTTGCCCATCCTTCCAAGGAGTTGTGGCAGTCCTATGTATTTTTATAGGGAAGTGTGCCTGCACCAATGGCACATCGATTAGAATGGAGTCCAGATCTATGCTCTCGCATCTGATTGCGGCTACCTGAGATTTTTGCTTGTTTGTGGCCAGGCCATGTCTAATGCTGGAAACACATAAGGATGTCAATGAAGGTTAGGACATCCATCCTGATGGGATTGATGAAGACCACTTCATCATCGGGGTACATGGAGATTCCTAGGCGGGTTGCTCTGCCCTATAGCTTGGTTTGGCCTTTAGATTTGTTGCTTTGGAAAGGAACTATTATAGGGGGGTCGATTGCCAGGATGAAAAGAAGCGGCGATAGTGGGTTGCCTTGCCTTAGGCCTCTATCATGTAGGATTTTGCCACACGGGATCCCATTGAGGATTGCTTGCGATGTGGAGGTGCAATATATGGTTGTCACCCAATATGTCCATTTCTGCGGGAATCCATCGTGTTGTAGCATAGCCAATAGCTAATCCCAGCGCACTGAGTCGAATGCCTTGGTTATGTCAAGTTTGTAAAGTAGCATTGACTGCCTCATTCTATGGTACCTTCTTGTCATGGATCCTCTTGCCTTTGATAAAGGTACTCTGATTGACTGAGATGAGGGTCCAACAGCTTAGAGAGGATCTTTGCTATGCCATGCATTAGGTTGATGGGTCAATAATCTGTCACTTCTTATGCACCCTCCTTGTGAGGAATTAGGGCAGTGTTGGCCGAGTTCAAAAGACTCATGTTTGCGCATCACAGGTTGTTGATCGAGTTCAAGACTGCAACAATATTTTCTACTTTGATGATGTCCTAGCAGACCTTGAAGAAGTTTCCAGTGTAGCCGTCTAGCCCTAGTGCCTTATCAATTGGCATCTCCTTAATTACCCGGTAGATCTCCTGCTCCGTTAAAGAGTTTGTTTAGGTGTGAGAGGTCCGCTGTCGGAACATGTAGTGCCTGCCAATTGAGCTCACACGTTCTCGGCTTCGGCCGGCCCATTATCCTTCCAAAGTGCTCGCAGATTACGATCTCCTTGTCATCGTGGGTCACAACCTAGCCGCCTTCCTTGTGCAATCTTTTAATGTTGTTCTTTCTTCTTCGGCGCATTAATTTTGAGATGGAAAAATTTTGTGTTTGTGTTCCTCTCTTATGTTCGCTATGCGGGAGGCCTACCTTTTCCTCACACGCTCGATCATTGCCAGGCCAAGTAGACGGCGTTTGAGACATATTCTTAGGAGGTGCTTTAGCGCTGTAAGTTCTATTTGCTCTTGCGCTGCGTGTAGGCATTGTATAACATCAAGGGCTATGTGGAATTGCAATTTTGCCTCTGTGCAGATTCCCATAGACCACTCTCTCAGACACTTTCCCGTGGTTTGTAGCTTGTAGTTCAGTTGATGAATGGGTTGTGTGTGTGTCGTTTGTATGTTTCATGCAGTAGTGATGATGTCTTTGAAACCTGGGATCTTTGTCCACAAGTTCTCAAACTTTGATGCATTGGAGAAAAGAAGAGGGCAATGGTCTGATGGGCCTATTGGTTACGCATGCAGGACGTGCTGAGGAAAGGCTAAATCCAGGCCTCATTACATAAACATTTGTCTAGTTTTACAAATGGTTGGTTGTCTCTCATTGCTCTAGGAGTACTTCTTGTTCTGCAGGTTGACTTCTTATAGCTCACAATGGTTGAGGGCTAAGAGGAAACAACTCATAAACGCGAGGCTTATGTTCGTGTTACTCTTGTCTCTAGCCCTGTATATCATATTGAAAGCCCCTAGGAGCGACCAACTCTCTCCTAAGCTTGGCATTAGTCTACTAACATACCTCAGGGAGGCGTGTTTAAGCCATTGTCTTGTGGGGGCGTACACTCCTGTGAGCATGATGGAAGTTTGGATGATTGGGACATACACTGAGGTAGTGAAGCATCCTACGTGGACATATTGGACATTGATCGTGTTGATGTCCCAGAGTAGTAGGATTCCTCCTTTTATCCCTCTGGCTGGCTTGAAGACGAAGTGATCAAGTTTGTAGAACCCTAGGAATCGGGCGAGGGAATCATCGATGTTTTAAAGATTTGTTTCGCCGAAGAGTTGGCCTGCTGGGCTGGTAGCCTGTTGCGTCCTTAGTGGGTGTCCTGGTGCACGGTTTGGGCCGTGGCTTGGGCTATGGAGGCCGAGGTGCTGGCCCAACCTGGTACGTTTCTTTTCCGATGCCGGAGGCCCTCATCCCGCTACATCTGTTACCCTTATCGTTGCTAAGGTCGCCACCATGATCACACAGTTCTCGGAATTAATTTTCGTTCATGGAATGTTTTGGCCCTGATTCACATAGACTAACATAATTATTATATCAAATGGAGTAATCTAACATGTTATTTTACCTATTTAATTACATCAACCATAAAAGTTCATATACCCTCAATGTAATTTCTCTTCAAAACATATCCAAAATGTACATACATGATATTATCATCTGTCACTTCCATCAAAAGTCATTCAAAATTGATGTACACATGAAAAAAAGATAAAGTATATTTTTCATTATTGTGTGGAGTTTTTTTAAAAGAAAATAACGCACGGATTTAGGACTAATTAGCAGCTGACAAATATATTCTTCGGATTTTTTTTAGATTATTTCAAAATCTTCGTTAACTTTTTTTTTAAAAAAAATAACTCAATACTACAGTGTCAAAATTCAAAATATTTTTTTTCTAAATACTATCTTATAGTTATATTGGATAATCTGAGAAAAACACTACTACTTGGTACGTTTTTGACATCCATGTATATAAAATCTTGTAGTTAATATTGATGGATCCATTCTTTGTGTTTTTGTTTTTCAAGGATGGGTAGTGAACTCCCAGAAGATGACTTCTGCGCCGATACCTTTGCAAGACATGAGGCGTTGACAGTCAATAATATATTGGTTCAACCGGCTCTATGTGTTGAACTTTGCACGAAGGCTTAAAAAGCTCTCCAAATAATATTTTGTGGCTGATTTTTGGAGCTTGCACAAGAGCAAACCAAAATAAAAAGGTGGACGTATAGACATTTGACGTTCGCTCCCTGTTATATGCTACGTATGTGTATATATGCTTTGTCCCAATCCCCACTTACTCGATATGTAAGCTGCAGGGGTCCTAATATGGTGCTCTCTATTGGTACTATTGATAATAGAAAATAATATAAATCGTGGATCTAGTTTTATCTAAGAGCTCAAATCTATTTATATTATCATCTCACTTTACTCTATACTGGAAATGTAGAGAGGCATAATTATAAAAATATGTGTATAAAATGTCCACATGGAGGGGCATATAAAAAATATCACGAAATTAGTTTTGCCGAACGGCATATATAGATGCGTCAGTAAAAATAAAAGGGTGACGCCGAGAAAATTCATTTTGTAATAGACTAGTAGTGGCCCCTTGAAAACGGATATGGTTTCTATAATTCAAATTCGGCCGTTTACATCCTATATCGTTTTGAAGTTTCGGATAATAACGTAATTAACCATCTTTTATTCATTTCCTGTGGCTAGCAGAGAATGCAGACGTAGCTAGGTGTCATGTGTCGAAAATAGATGAATGCAGTATTTTAATTCCCCCACATACATCGACTATACAAGTTTAGCCCCGTGGCCGTTAAGCATATGGACCCATGCAGAAATATGGAGAGTCCTTTTCAACAACCAACTCACCGCACTTGATCGATCCTAGTTATACTTTTGAGGAGTGAGTGCTCTCAATATTCGGCACCTTACTCACCGGTCTATTCATCACGCGTTCGACATGATTTAATTTATCCGATACTTTTTTACATGTACGTTTGTTTACATAATTAACTATGTTGATATTGTCCATCAACTTTTTTTTTGAGGTGAATTGTCTATCAAACTTTGTGATATATAATTAAGTCCGTATAAAGGTCTAGTCCATATCTCTGTAAACCTCAGGGAAAAAAATTATCAACCTTTATCCGATAGCAAAAAGAACAGGCCACATACGGAGTAGTAATTTATATGTATGTGCTGCTGTGTTCTATCGATAGAAGTATGAAACTGGTTAAACTGAAAGTCTCGACAATACTGTTGGCTATTGGATTACTAATTACACTACTGGAGAATCGATCTTTACTCGATCGGCAAAAACAGCAAATAACTCGGATGTATAACGAACCAGTGCTAAAGAAGGTCTTTAGCACCGGTTAATACACCCAACGGCATATTGCAATTTTTAGTATCGGTTAGTAACACCAACCGATACTAAATATTATTTTTAGTCCCGGTTCACTCTTTGTCGGAGCATGTCAGGCTCCCCGAGATCTTTAGTACCGATTGGTGGCAACAACCGGTACTACAGATCAACACCACCAATCAGTACTAAAGATGTATTTTTAATCCCGGTTATTTTAACCGGGACTAAAGATAGTTATCTCTAGTCCTGGATTGTGCGTCCTGGTTGCACAACCGAGACTAAGTTGGGTTGTGAACCGGGAGCAAAAATGAACTCCCCAACAGTGTTAGTTATCGCGATAATTGGTATTACCGCCAGGTACAATAATGATAGCTGTGCAGGAACTCATGAAACTCTGGTTTGCCATGGTTATCACGATTATCGTGCTTTACCGCCGGGGCATGATAACCTAGCCCTCGAGGTACAGTAAATTTGGGTCTGGTTCACAATGATATTACGAGTACATGACACTATTTCACATTATAAGATATTTTGGATTTTTAATAGATTCATGCATGTTTTCCTGTATCTGTTTTATATATTTGTGTCTAAATTTATATAGATGTTATTGAATCTAAACGAGTGATGGAGAGATCAACATCTCATGATGTGTACATGTCAGTGCCACGCTTTTTCTGCATATTGTCTCATATACGTGACTTTGATATAGCATTGTGCAGCGTCAACGTTGTCGTCGACTCTTCCCAGCCTCACGAAGACTCTTTGCTATTGGCTGGTGTGCTCTATAAAAATACACTGTAATACATATTCATGCAGGCAATGGCGCCATTGCATTGCTAATGCTACTATATACATATGCATATATAGTTTCTAGCTAGATCAAGTAAGTTTTGAGCGAGCAAGCAAGTTAGGTAGTAGCGCTATATCTTGAAAATTAGGTAATTAATTAAGATGGCCGGAGATTTGCCGGAGGCGCCGGTCGGGCAGGCATGGACCACCGGCCTCTGCGACTGCTGCGACGACTGCAACAGCTGTGAGCTCAGCTAGAGCTAGTTTTGTACACTGTGGCTAGTTGTAGTACTCCATATATGAACTGAATTGAAGGGTTAATTAATAATAATATGGCTAGCTACTAATTAAGCAATCTGATGGTTGGTGCACAATATTGTATGTGCAGGTTGCCTGACGTTCTTCTGCCCGTGCGTTGCCTTCGGCCTTATCGCCGAGACCCTCGACAGGGGCAGCATCTGTAACGAACTGCCATCAATTAATTACTTATGCTAGCTAGCTAGCTATACTCTCTTATATATATTTAACAAAAATATTGACTACTATGGCTTTAGTTATGTGACATAATTAAATTATATGTTTGCTTGTGTACGGACGTGTGCAGCTTGCGCCATAGCAGGCATCACCTACTGCTGGATGCGGCCGAGCACGGTGCTCCCAGGCATGCACACCATGTACTCTTGGTCCTACCGCCAGAAGCTCCGCGCCACGTTCGGCATGGCGCCGGAGCCCTGCGCCGACTGCTGTCTGCAGCTCTTCTGTGACAGATGTTCCCTCAGCCAGATGTACCGCGAGCTCAAGAACCGTGGCGTCAACCCTGCCAATGGTAATTAAACCCGGCTCACGCCTTACCATATTCTACATTAATTATATTTTTAATAATGATAGAATTATGTGAACTGTTACATTGATCTCGTCCTTGTTTTAATTAATATTCCACCACATAACCCATTTTATTGTAAAATCTCAATCATCCAAAATTGCTCTGCGTACATGAGTAACTGATTCAGCCCATTTCATCCAACATGAATTCACCATGGCCATATCAGCCCAGCATGGCTAAGAGCTGAATCCAGCTCAAGCTCGTTATTAGACCTATATTTTCTCGACTCGAGGTCGGGTGAAGGGCATGTTTACTGTGAGCTGGAAGCAACACCATTCTTTAGCTATGGACGAGTTAATTTGAGTCAAACTCATCACACCACTCTGGACAAGCCTGACCTGGCTGGTATAGTGATATGGCCCAATGCAGATCCACGACGGAATAAATGAGTCGAATCAAATACTCACGTGTGGGTGGGAAGTAGCCAAGTTTGGTCTAGAAGAGTTGGGTGGGTATGTGTGGTTTTGCAACAATGTATGTTATGGGGCGAAATATAGAAAAAAGTTGATAATTGAGGTGGTTTATGTAATTTTGCCTTTAATTATTTAATTTAGACCCACATAAATAATTTAGACCCACATAGAATTGAACCTGAGAATTAATTGACCACTATAGGAAAAGCTTATTACATAATTTTCTCAAACAGTTGTGTGTATCATAGAAAAAGGTAGAGTCCTGGGATTTTTAGCAAAACTAAAAAGAACCGCTAGTGTGCAGAAGTGTTGTCGGTGCGCGTCACACCAAATCAATCTTCTTTTGAAAGAAATCAGCACGAGATTGTGCTATTTCATTGAACATAGAGGTAAAAAAATAGAACTCCTTGGGGTAAGGAAACAAAAGACTATACAGTGCTATGCGCAGCCTTTGATTGGTCTAGTAGAAATTCCCTAAGCCGCCTTTGCTCCTGCCATAGCCCAAGTTCTTGCCTCCTTTGTTTTTTGTAAGGACGCTAGGAGCCACGGTCTCCTAGTGCTCGAAAACCTGTTGGTTTCTTTCCTTCTAGATTTCTCAGTCGACGAATAGTATTATGGTCCGTAGGCCTCATTTGGGTACTTCCTTTTTGTTGGCTAGTATTTCCTATCAGTCTTGGACGCTCTGGCTTGGATCCCAGTGGCTCGTGTCCCGTTGCTGGCATGCCACCCAGGAGGCAGTTAGGCTCCAAATCCTCTTGTTGTATCTACAGTGGGTGATTAGGTGGCTTGCCAACTTGTTCGTCGTGTGGCGGAGGGGGCATATCTCATTGTTTGGTTAGCCTCTAGCAACGAGTCGATCGGATGTCCATACTCTATTGTGCTATTGTGTATCACTAGCCACGCGTAAAATTTGCACTTTGCAGGGCCCATGCTCTCTAAATTAAGTCGTTTTTATTGGTACCTTTGGTTCTTAGGCATTGCGCGCAGTATATGCTGGTGAGGCCGAGTATTCTCCATGGTTCGATAGCTTCCAAGTGATTTGGTCAGGCTCATTTTGGTCGAGAAGGATGCCCTGGGTTGCGTCCCACAGGGACACGAGTTCGTTGATCAGATATACCATGTTCTCAACGCCTTCAAGCAAGGAATTTCCTCTTTTTTTGGACACTGCATAGGCTAGTGGCATAATGTCTTTTGGCCTTTGCCCATCTAGCTAGGCAGAGTCCCAGAAGCGAATTGTGTTGATATCCCCAATGGTTATTTTAGTGGTCGCGGCGAAGAGCAATTTGTCTGTTTCGTAAGGTGGCGTTTCAAGGCCCACCCACGGCTTGGTGGGATCTTTCCGTTCGTGCCAGAGCCATCTTAGTCGTAGGGCCCTCATGAACTTCTGCATATTCAGAACTCCCAATCCTCCTTGTGCGGTTGGGAGGCACGTCTTTTTCCAGTTAATCATGCATTTCCCCCCTGTGATGGCCCTTGTCCCCACCCATAGGAACCTCCTTATCTTCGCGTCGAGGAGACCTAGGGCTTCTTTGGTCTCCTTGAGGCCGTGAGAAGGCAGATGGGCTGCACTGTCAGTATCGACTTGACCAGTGTTGAGCACCTTGCTGGTCCCATGTTTTTCCCCCTCCAGCCAATGACTCGCGTTGCAGTCTTGTGAAAGGTCGGTTTTATATCCATCTTGCCCATCCTTCCAAGGAGTTGTGGCAGTCCTATGTATTTTATAGGGAAGTGTGCCCGCACCAATGGCACACCGTTTAGAATGGAGTCCAGATCTATGCTCTCGCATCTGATTGCGGCTACCTGAGATTTTTGCTTGTTTGTGGCCAGGCCATGTCTAATGCTGGAAACACATAAGGATGTCAATGAAGATCAGGACATCCTTCCTGATGGGATTGATGAAGACCACTTCATCATCGGGGTACATGGAGATTCTTAGGCGGGTTGCTCTGCCCTATAGCTTGGTTTGGCCTTTAGATTTGTTGCTTTGGAAAGGAACTATTATAGGGGGGTCGATTGCCAGGATGAAAAGAAGCGGCGATAGTGGGTTGCCTTGCCTTAGGCCTCTATCATGTAGGATTTTGCCACACGGGATCCCATTGAGGATTGCTTGCGATGTGGAGGTGCAATATATGGTTGTCACCCAATATGTCCATTTCTGCGGGAATCCATCGTGTTGTAGCATAGCCAATAGCTAATCCCAGCGCACTGAGTCGAATGCCTTGGTTATGTCAAGTTTGTAAAGTAGCATTGACTGCCTCATTCTATGGTACCTTCTTGTCATGGATCCTCTTGCCTTTGATAAAGGTACTCTGATTGACTGAGATGAGGGTCCAACAGCTTAGAGAGGATCTTTGCTATGCCATGCATTAGGTTGATGGGTCAATAATCTGTCACTTCTTATGCACCCTCCTTGTGAGGAATTAGGGCAGTGTTGGCCGAGTTCAAAAGACTCATGTTTGCGCATCACAGGTTGTTGATCGAGTTCAAGACTGCAACAATATTTTCTACTTTGATGATGTCCTAGCAGACCTTGAAGAAGTTTCCAGTGTAGCCGTCTAGCCCTAGTGCCTTATCAATTGGCATCTCCTTAATTACCCGGTAGATCTCCTGCTCCGTTAAAGATTCGTTTAGGTGTGAGAGGTCCGCTGTCGGAACATGTAGTGCCTGCCAATTGAGCTCACGCGTTCTCGGCTTCGGCTGGCCCATTATCCTTCCAAAGTGCTCGCAGATTATTGGGACATACACTGAGGTAGTGAAGCATCCTACGTGGACATATTGGACATTGATCGTGTTGATGTCCCAGAGTAGTAGGATTCCTCCTTTTATCCCTCTGGCTGGCTTGAAGACGAAGTGATCAAGTTTGTAGAACTCTAGGAATCGGGCGAGGGAATCATCGATGTTTTAAAGATTTGTTTCGCCGAAGAGTTGGCCTGCTGGGCTGGTAGCCTATTGCGTCCTTAGTAGGTGTCCTAGTGCACGGTTTGGGCCGTGGCTTGGGCTGTGGAGGCCGAGGTGCTGGCCCAACCTGGTACGTTTCTTTTCCGATGCCGGAGGCCCTCATCCGCTACATCCGTTACCCTTATCGTTGCTAAGGTCGCCACCATGATCACACAGTTCTCGGAATTAATTTTCGTTCATGGAATGTTTTGGCCCTGATTCACATAGACTAACATAATTATTATATCAAATGGAGTAATCTAACATGTTATTTTACCTATTTAATTACATCAACCATAAAAGTTCATATACCCTCAATGTAATTTCTCTTCAAAACATATCCAAAATGTACATACATGATATTATCATCTGTCACTTCCAACAAAAGTCATTCAAAATTGATGTACACACGAAAAAAAGATAAAGTATATTTTTCGTTATTGTGTGGAGTTTTTTTAAAAGAAAATAATGCACGGATTTAGGACTAATTAGCAGCTGACAAATATATTCTTCGTATTTTTTTTAGATTATTTCAAAATCTTCGTTAACTTTTTTTTTAAAAAAAATAACTCAATACTACAGTGTCAAAATTCAAAATATTTTTTTTCTAAATACTATCTTATAGTTATATTGGATAATCTGAGAAAAACACTACTACTTGGTACGTTTTTGACATCCATGTATATAAAATCTTGTAGTTAATATTGATGGATCCATTCTTTGTGTTTTTGTTTTTCAAGGATGGGTAGTGAACTCCCAGAAGATGACTTCTGCGCCGATACCTTTGCAAGACATGAGGCGTTGACAGTCAATAATATATTGGTTCAACCGGCTCTACGTGTTGAACTTTGAATGAAGGCTTAAAAAGCTCTCCAAATAATATTTTGTGGCTGATTTTTGGAGCTTGCACAAGAGCAAACCAAAATAAAAAGGTGGACGTATAGACATTTGACGTTCGCTCCCTGTTATATGCTACGTATGTGTATATATGCTTTGTCCCAATCCCCACTTACTCGATATGTAAGCTGAGGGGTCCTAATATGGTGCTCTCTATTGGTACTATTGATAATAGAAAATAATATAAATCGTGGATCTAGTTTTATCTAAGAGCTCAAATCTATTTATATTATCATCTCACTTTACTCTATACTGGAAATGTAGAGAGGCATAATTATAAAAATATGTGTATAAAATGTCCACATGGAGGGGCATATAAAAAATATCACGAAATTAGTTTTGCCGAACGGCATATATAGATGATGAAACTAACGGAACGGTAAAGATGTGAAGTAAGGAAACATGGAAATAGAAATTGGGTGGAAAAAATATATCCCTGTCTCGCAGAAAACGGAAAATAATCAATTCTATCTGTATGCGTCTGCAATGCAGCAAAGCAAACACCAAAAATGTGAAATCATCTGTCCATATCTTACCGTGGAGGAAAATCAGGAAATACCGAACGGATGGATGGATAAAAAAACTAGACTAGATACCAAGATAACCCTAATCATTAAGTTAATAAATTAGTGATATGCTCTTGTAAACTGGCATTCATATTGATTCTACTGGTAGTATAATATTATCATTAGTGAGCACCGTCGCGTTTCTTATGTTGAATGAATGATTATCTCATCTTTATATAAATGAACGATTATTATGCCCTAACATGTCCATGGCCCCCGTCGTTCAAAAAACATGTCCATGGCCCATGTGAATTGGGCTAATGTGTTTCGATCGGGTGATATGGGAACATCACCGGCAGCACCAAATTACTACCAATGTCAGAGAAAATTGAAAGACATAATTGGTTTCTTCAGTGCTCTCATCCTATTACCAACCTTCTACACGTACGTGTACTTTCATGCTGCCAGTAGGATAATATACAAATAGACGCTGCTTGTCGAGATCAGGTTCCGATGTTGACAAGCATGGGCCACCAATAATTGCTCAGGACAAAGTCTGTCAACCAAAACGAAATGATGGATTCGGGGTATTCAATCTCTAACTTAGAATAATGCTCTGCTGCTAAATAATCTGTACAAATTTTATAGTCCCATGGGTAAATCTCCTATTAAAGTTAGATCATGATAACAGTTAGATCGTTTTCGTGGAATAAGATAATATGAAAGTTCTGGAGATATTTGAAACCATATAGCAATTTGTCAACTAGTAGAGGAAATTAATACTCTATTTCTCTTAAATGATATTTTATCTGTTTCACATTGTAAAACATTTTGGGTTTTGAGTACATTCATGAATGAATCTACATATTTGCTTTATATATGTGTCCAAATTTATATGAATGGTAGTGAATCTTCACGAGAGACGGAGAGACCAAAACAACTTATAATATGAAATAGAAAGGGGAAATGGGAAGGTCGAATGTTCGGAGAGTAGTTAATGCCAGGGACTACAATACACTGTGTGGTACCCTTCTAATTTTCCAATGAGTGACACCAGTAAATCTTGCTTTGTGACACCAGCGTGTGAATAATTTCGCACTTTCGTTAGACGAGTTAGCTTATGTGAACATGGACAACTAGACAACAGCAACAAATTAACTCCTAGCAAACTATAATTTATAGTTATTTGACCATGCACAACGTCTAATTCAACTAGACCATGCACAACGGCAAAATAAAGTTCATGCATCAGAAGTTTTCTTGAGTGATTAGGTGAAACATAAGCAACCACTACTATTGTGAGGAATTTCTTGTATTTTTCATATGTAGTATTGTTTCACTTAAATCGTGATCTATTATAGTTAACGAATGACAGCATCGATCTAAAATACTAGCTCCGTCCCTGGTTAATGCCACATTTGTTCGCATTCACCACTAAACTAAATATTGTAGTGCTAACATGTTGGTCAGCCTGATCAACTGTCTTCTATCTTTTAGCTTCGACTCTCAGTGTACCATAAAGAAAATGATGGCATGTACTCCCTCCATCCCATAATATAACACATCCCTCCAAAATCCCTTATATTTTGGGAAGAAAGGAGTACATGTCTTAAAGTAATATTTTAAAACAAATTTCATTGTGCACAAGGAGGAAAAAAAGAATAATGAATGATGTCAGTCTACGAACATGTGTGCACTAATATTTTTTATGAAACATTGCATATCAGTACATATATATCTTTGCACTTAATTATGAAATTTTAAGTATTTTAGAGAAATTTGGGTGCACATTTTTTCTCCCAGGGTGCTCCCGTATCCCGCGAAACTTAGCAATGCTCAAGCAAGATTATCAAGAGTGGTGTCAGCAATCTCTCTAGCCCTATAGTGTTTACTGGGTCCCTTTGGAATGTTTATAGGAATTCCAAACCCTATGTTTCATCGGAGTGGCCGTTACTTGTTGGTCCCCTTGTTTATGCCGGAATGATATAGTTTTTGATAGAAAAGTTATTTTTTTCTTTTTTTAGGTTATTTTCTCAATTTCGATTGGTTGTGCACCTAGGTTACACTATAGAAACTTGGTACATAAGATTTGGTTGTTGCGGCGTGTCTATGCTTGAAGGATGTGGGAGTGTTTTATCAAGGGACATGAGTGACAATCTAGTCTTAGTATCGATGGCCCGTAATACTTGTACTGTTTTTTTATATATAAACTTGAGAGTGTGTGAGTGATTGGTTGTGTGCATCTTAGTTATTCAGAAACCAAGAGGTGTCTCGGTACGATTATACACTACTAAAAAGGATTATTTTTGGGCGGCCAAAACAATTATTTTGCATGCGGTTGGTTGGCCCGTCTACATCCAGGTCCCTGTGAAAATCACATATTTCTATTGGGGTAGCTTAACCACATGCGCATGCGGTCAACTATGCCGATTGCACGTGAAAATAGTTCCGGTGAAAAGAATAAAAATCCCAAAAAATAAAATTGCCTGAAACTGTTAATGGTGAAATTTGTTATATTCCGTTAGATAAGGAATGTGTGGAGCAAGTTCGATGGAGGGACTTTAGGATCTAAGATTGCATTGGCTACGGTTAGAGGGGCTGTATCAGATGGGTGTATTGGCTGCATGGTTTTGCAGATAGCTGATGGAGGATGGACGATGGCTAGAGGTCGATTCCTTGTCGGACTAGGTTGTAGACAAGATAATGATAAATGTTGAAGAGAGGCTGATTTTGAAGGAAATACGGCAAGACAATTTATCTATTAGGATAAATTGGTTATTTTCCTTTTATGATTTAGGAAAGTTTGTCTCATAGTATATATGGGCTTGCAATTTATTTTTATCTTTAGGGAAGTTTGAGTCGTGTCCAATATAATAAGAACTAGTTTTGCCGGCATCAACTAAATTGTTTTGTTGATTTAGATTAACTAAGGTATCTACCACTCTAAAAATCAGTCAAAGGTTTGATTATTTAGATTTTATGCTTCTTTTTCATACCTAGTATTGCATCAGTTGAGTTTGATCTACTAAGAGTGAGACGGTAATCAATATAACAAGGTAGGTAATGCAACAAATAGGTCATTTGTATCAATACCCCATTTTTATTAAACAACTCATGCAATTTGTAAATAGTAAACCATTTGCAAAAATATAGAATTAACATGATCGAAGAAGGATTTGAATAGAACTTGCCTTGCTCAGTTTGTTCCTCAAATAACTCTTGGTCCTACATACTCTCGTCAATGGCAACAGTCTATTTGCTCTCTACTTAAATTTTAAACGTACATTCAAAAGAACATCCAATAAAATTCCAAGATGAAATATGATGCATGAACATGTTCAGTGATTAAAGGGTGATTTATTATAAATTTCAGAGCAAGAAACATCTAAATCTGATGTTGTATGTGCAAGTTATTGCGTTTCTAAGATTTAAAGTATGGCATTCAAATTTAAATTAGTCAAATTTTATACAATAGTGGTGCGAAATTTGAGTGCACAGTATTAAAGAGGAAATTATTATGAATCTAACAAAATTTGGTTCACCTCGAACGGAGCTAAAATGAAATTTTCTATGATTTTCCAAATTTTCAGTATTTTATTTTATAGTGCATAAATAATTAACGGAACACATCACTTTGGATTTATTAATTTCTTTTACAAAAGAGGCCAAAGCATACTGTCCAGAGCACCATGGCCGGGGTGGCGGCGGCCGGCGTGCTACAGTCGACGGCGGCTCAATTAAACGATAGGGGAGGGCCTAGGGACTACTAGAAACCTTACCCCGCGCTCGGTTGGAGTGGAGGCGGTCCGAGGCGGCGGACGACGGCGATGGTGGTGGCGATGCTACGGCGAGGAGGACCTAGAATTAGCTGATGAAATGGGTTCAAGGGGCTCCCGGGGTCTTGCCGGCGCAAGGAAAAGGAAGAGGGCTCACCGAGGCGACGGCTCGATGGTGTAGGTGGCGGCGGCGGCTCTGTTCGACCGGCTCGGGCAGCAGTGATGGCGCGGCCAATCCCGTCGATCCAGTGGGCTTCTTGCTTTGGCCTTCGGTTGGGAAAGACAAGTGAGGAGTGGGATGACGCTGGCGAGCGAGCGAGGAGATCGGTGTCGAGCGGTGGTTGTCGTGACACGGAGGCTTGTGGGCGTCGACGTGCAGAGAGAGAGAGAGAGGAGATTGGCGGTGAGGAACGGTGGCTCCTGGTTTGGGCGGGCCAGCAGCGGTTGCGGCGGTTCTTTGAGCAGAGCAGCGTCGGCCTTTACTTGGCTTTTGCCAGGCGGAAGTGGCTTGGTCGGCTTGGAAATGACGACCTCGGTCTCGCACGCCAACTACTCGATCAAATGCTCACAAGGGGAAGAGATGAAGAGGAGGAATGCTGAGAGTTTGGGGAATTTTTCGGAATAGCTACATTGCTCTAAACTATGTGCAAATTTTACTAGAGCTTTAGTGTAGCCATGAACTCCATTTGGTGAATTTCTGAGATTTTTCTCGTGTGCAGTTTTTTTTTTTTTGGAAAATTCAAACAAGTTTACTGTTTATATTTCAATTTGAACAAATTTTGATGTTTTCCCCTTTTTATTTGAGATGCAAAGCTGAGCTTTCTAGAACCCATTATATCGTCAATTATCATTCTTGTTTCATCGATTTGGCTTATCCTTTCGTATATCACCCGAGCATGGTACAATTGCTTTGCTTCTTTAGTTTTGTCCATTGGTGTTTGTTTGTCACACTTCACTATCTATTTTTCATCGTGTCCATGCAGTGAGCTAGATGGGGCACTGTCAGAAAAATAATTTCTGATGAGAATTCATATTTTCCAGTTGGTTTTTCACTCATAGGATAGAGCCTGGTCTGGTAGTGAGTACTTATAGGCCGAGTTTATTTCCAAACTTCTTCATCAAACTTCCAACTTTTCCATCACATTAAAACTTTCCAACACACGTAAACTTCCAACTTTTCCATCACATCGTTCCAATTTCAACCAAACTTCCAATTTTGGCGTGAACTAAACACACCCTAACTTGGGAGAATTATCAATGGATGATTGTCAGGATCAGAGCAGTTTAAGTCTCATCTGGCTGCACCGTTTTTTCCTATATGTACATTTTGGTCAATCGACTACCTCACATACAGAGATACCAAGTTAGTATAATAAAGCGATAATCTATTCTATACCACTAAGTTTGTTCGAGTTCAATGATTTCCTATCAGCATTTTCTTTTTCTCGAGTTCAATGATTTCCTATCAACATTTTCTTTTTCTATAATTATACCGACGACTTTATCAATGATTCTACAATACGCCATTGGACTAGGCCTTCTTTTGTAAGGAGTCCACATAAAAGTTTTCATATTATTTTGAAACTTCTGATGAGATGAATCAATATTTAAACTTGTATGTGTATAAGGGTATTTTGGGTATTTTTAAAAAGAAGTTCTAGCCCAATGGTGTATCGTATAACAATTGATAAAGTCGCCGATATATTATAGAAAGTGACAATGTCAATAGTAAATTGTTGAACTCAAACAAGCTCAGTGGTATATAATAGATTCTATCTATAATAAAAGTTGGCACCTCTAGATTCCTAAGTACAGTAAAATTAATCTGTCACCGCAACACATCTGAACAAGCAACACCATTTAATAATTGCATTCTCTAGCGAAACAACTCGAAAGGCCACGCTGTACATACTACCAATTACATAGGAATTCATCTCACTTAAAGCAAACTCAAATGTAAATGTAGGATGTTAATAAATTTAGGTAGCATTACACAATAAATCACATGTAAATAGTTCATGAGTAGGCACACCATAAGAGTAGAAAATAGGCAAGAATCCATGAACTAAGATCCAACACTTATTCCTTCACCTTGTACATCCTTTTCAGCCACCCAAGTCTTCCTTCACGCGTATCAAGGGTAAGAAATATTTCCCTATATTCAGGTTTAATAAATAATAAGGTAGCCATGAAATGCTCATCACTGCCTTCCACAGCTCCTGCATCAACAACTAACTCCATTATCTCTGAAATACTGCATCCTCCTCGACAGATCCTCACAGATGATTCTAAGTTAGTTGGCTTCTCTTTCTCAATGAGATAACTGATTGCTCCATCTGCATAAATTTTCTGAGGATCCATTTTGTTATTTGGGACTTCATCATAAGATTTTTGTAATATTGCCTCTTCATTTTGCCTATTGACATTCTTACGAGTCATCTCGACATCATTTGCAGCTATGGAAGATTTATTGCCACCAATCATGGCATTGACGCAAATATTAGATTCAGCACCTGCTGAATCTGAATCCACCATGCCTTCAAATATTATATTTAGCAAATCAACTTTTCCAAGTGGTTCAAAGCGAAACTTACTACAATCCATCACTGCCTGCAAAACAATTGAAAGGATAACATGGTTGAGTAAATATATATATACTTCAGGCTGTGTAAATGAAAAAAATGCTATTCCTAGTCCCATCTAATAGCTCATCGGAGTGCAATATATTAAATCGATTCACCAAACACAAACATGACATTGAATTTCAAAAAACATTATTTCACAAATACTGAAGTTGAAAAAATATATATACATATATAATTCCAAGAAGATATCATACATAAGTTTGATAAAAAAAGATAACTGTAGTACTTAAAAACTAACTATTTGACATGTAAGAAAGACATATATATTACAACAAGTTGATGGAATCAAATAACTTTATGAGATTATGATAGTGCTTGTCAAGGTAAAACTATGCACAAATCATGGTTTTCATGTATTCGATGTTGCAGGTTTATAACTTAAAAGGCACCCAGTACCACGAAATCTGATCAACCATATTGAAATAATATATGGCAAATCTTTTCATAACATCTTTAATTAATATGCTTAATTTTGATAGCTGGACGTTACAAATGGATTATATATCTGTGGCCTGTGGACATTTTTTAGGTAAATAGCTCTAAAGGATATATAAATAGGATTAAAATATTTTCTGAAAGATTATGTACTTCATGGTCACCATATCATCTTAAAAGCAGCTAAGAATAGTATTAATTAACTGCATAAATTGCCAGATCATTAACAGATATTTGGGTTTGTTCTGTTTTTCTTTGCGTTGGAGGGTGTGTTCGCTGTGTGCAGTGTAGTGGTGCAGAGGCCCGGAGTGTCCTCAAATTGTTTGGCTGAGTTCAATATAACTTTCAGTACCTAAAAAAGGATCATTAACAGGCAACATTCTAGCAATGGAGGGCGGCATATGAATACCTGAACAATGTGATCTATTATCTTATTTGTGATCAACTTTTTCTTGAGCAGGGCTCGAATGAAATTAATATTTCCCAGTGTTTCAAGTTTCACTACCCTTTCTTTATCCCGTTGCTCCATCTCTCGGTCTTGTCCAATCAATTTGTCAATCTCAGAACATACGGTGTGAGCACTTTCGAATATTTCTTGACATTTGTTCGACAGTGCTTGTTTGAACGTAATTTCTTCACAATCACAGTCTTCAGGATGGAATGGAGTGAGGTTTTGATTTAGATATGTGCAAAGTGGCGCATACGTCGAACAGAAGGCTGGCTCAGCAACAACGTTTTCAAATATAAGATTAATAACATCCTGAGTAAAAGCATAGTAGAAACAACTCAACATCAGTCCAAAACATAGAAGAAGGCTGCCTGAACAAAAATAACTTTGCTTTTTATTAAACCAAACCTTCAAAATATCAGCGCTAGAGATTCTTGTTTCTATTAGCTGGCCCTTCTGAAGATCGAACATCTTTGGTGTAAATGTGTTTAGTATACTGTTTAACAAAGACAACAAATAAAAATATGCAAACAAAAACAGATAAACAAAATACACTTTTTGAATATGCAATTGATGGGAAAATGCTTTACTAATGAAACAAGAACAGAATTCCCAAATGAAATAATACCTTTTCAATGTTTTCAGAACTTCATCGTTGCCAGAGATAATGCCTCTCTGGATTGACAAAGGGACTTCAGCCTTAACAAGAACTGAGATGGGGTCATCCTGTTGTTTGTAGTAAAATCCAAATGTTAAAATAGGCATCACCGAAGTAATGGTGGTAATTATTACCATACTACAAAATTAAATCAAAGTGCTTTTGCAGGGTGTACACTTTATAAATTTTAACCACTAATTGAGAGACAAGGTGAGAAGACCATATTGTACAATTCAGATCTGATAACAATTTACTAACACACTTGTATTTTTAAGATACCTGATCTTTAGAATCAAAGTGGAAGCTTGATTGGTCAGGCTTGTTAAATTTCTCTTGCTTCCAACCTAAAGAATAGGCTTCTTTTGCATCAGAGAAGTTGTCCCAAAATTTCTGTTCCCAATTAGTTTGTGCAGACCGTGAATGCCAGTCACGGCTGTCTGTCGCGTCAAACCGTTTATATGATGGAGTTTGTACCTAACAGATATACCCAAAAAAACGCAACATTGTACTTACTATGAAATACAAGACTTTGCATCTTTGAGGAACATTAATCAGAGCAGCACAAACGATTTCTGCCATGATGACATATGAGAAGGGAAGGATGCTCACATGATCTTTCTCTGCTCCAAATCCCCAAATTTTATCTTCACCATTCAGTTCAACATTAATATCTTGACAAAATTTTAAGATGTCCTTGGGCACTTCGACATTCTGCATAGACATAATTCATACATTAATAATATGTGAGAAGGCCATACAAGTTTGCGTAAAGAACTTGAACATTTCTGCAGCGAAAAACAGCAATACATAGGGGATAACAGTCATCTATTGATAAATATAAAAAAATATGATGGAATTTTCACAACGACTAATTATGCTACTTTGTAATGGCTTGAAGAATGTTATCCGTCTTACTTACGATAATTTGCACAATACAGCAATTAAATTTTAAGAGAGAAAATGAGTGAAACATATTAGTCGCCCAGAACTTATACCTGACCAAGTTGGAGAAGTTGGTCCCTTGTGTAACTGATTCGTTGGTGAAAACTTGGAATCCCTGGCTGCAGCAGATTAATGCAAAAGTAAGCATAGCAAAGATACTAACAATATTTGTTTGAGGGAAAATCTCTCTTGCCGCACACATTATCATTACTGTCTACCTTATACAATCCGATTCATGTTTACGCTTGTTGCACACTTAAAATGCTTGCTAGGCATTGACTAATGTTTACCACTCAACATTTCTCAATTAATCCAAGAAAATTCTCATATCAAACTTCAAGACTGCTCAATTTGCATGGATTGCCAATCTGAAAAAAATAGGGCAATTTTGGTGTAGTGCCCTATCAAATCAACACAGGCAAGTATTGGCAACAGCAATGTTTTAGTATGTTGGTGTTATATCAAATGTGTAGAACTGGAAAATATTGGCATCAAATCCGAACAATTAGCGAGTATTACCTTAGATCCATATTATAAGTCATTTTGATTATTTTTAGGTCAAATTTATTTAACTTTTACCTAATTTATAGATAAATAAAGTAATATTTTCAACACACAACAAAGAAACTACCAAAATATGTTCAATGTTAGGTATAATGAAACTAAGAGGTACTCCCTCCATCCACAAAACTTACACCTATTACTTTTGTCACCAAGACCAAGGAGAAATTAAATCATCTTGGATTTAATGAATGTAAAATCAAGGAATAAATGCAAGCATACAACCAATGAGTATTTAGATGACTCATTAGGTTCTAATCAAACATTTAATTTATCTCTTCATTAAGTCTTAAATGCATAAAAACTACAAATAGGAATAACTTATCTGGAAAAACTCAAATGTGAAATATCAACTTTTGTGGATGGAGGGAGTACTATAAGTGTGACTATATTTTTCTACAAAGACAGCCCAGAATATTTCAACTGGATAATACCTGATGGACTTCTTCGGAGGTAAAAGTATGCTCATTCGATTCTCCATGGTCAAGCACCGAGTAAATGTTCACCTGAGAGGAAACTTGATTGGCATTACTTGAAACGACCCACTTCTCATGATCTGAGCCTGGATCTGGGTGGTCAAACTTGCAGTTAGTGCCAAATTTGCAGATTCCCCGGTTCATGTAGTATGAGCACAACCCTGTCCCCTGAAGGATTACATGCATGTATCATGTTTTCACCAACAAAATAGTAATTTTTGAATTAAACAGTAGTATGCAATGCCCTAATATATTGTGATCAATGGAAAAGGCAAAAAGAAAGCTCTGTTACAAATGATTGGCCTAGCTAACATAATTGCGTGCAGAAGAAATAAACCCAACAAGAAAAGAATTAGAAAGACTTACAGGACGAAGTGGAAGCCCAAGAACGTTCAGCTTTACTTGCTCAACTTTACTTTTGCCTTCACTATGGTGGCAGTGGCATGCATTCCCAGAGAAATACTAAAAAACACTTTCTGTGAGATAAAGAATACTCCTAACAAACAATGTATTAATGTGATGCATGCATAAATTGATTTGCGGAAGTAATTAATTAATGAATGGGTTATGTGTAAAATCTTGAAAATTAGGATTTTATACAAAAAATTCTTTTGGGGTCACTATTTGTGATTCAAGTCCAAGCCACTCTCATATCTTCTCTTCTTCCCCTTTCTAGTTTTTTCTTCTCCTCTCTTCCTGGACCATAAGCTTTACTAGTCCATTGTTCGTCATGGCCCAAGCCCAACTTGTCCAATGCCCGGTCGACATCTAGAGATAACGAAATAAAACAAGAGTCTACCTAGCTAGCTATAGCACATTCCACATACGAGTAGTTATTAGGGGGAAAAACGTTCACTGTAACTACGTTTGTTTGTTGCTGAGAAAAATACTAGGGTCTTGGCTGCTCACTGACGCCAGAAAATAATCTTGATTTTTTTAGGAGAGAAGTAATCTTGATTTTTCTTCAGAATAATTTTGTACGACGGAAAGAAACAAGTATTTTTCTTCCAAAGGTTTTTACCAATATAATACGCATGTGTTTGACATTATTACCTCTTGTTGTGGTGGCACTGGCATGCGGGGAGGGTGGTTGAACCTGCAATTCATGCCAAACTTGCAGCTCCCGAACTTGACGTAGTAGCTGCAGTCCGGCTCCCCCGGTCGCCGTGGGTGCTGCTCCTCCACCTTCTTCGTCTTCCCCGCCACCGGCGGCTGCGGCTTCGACGTCGTCTCGCCGTCGCCGACGACGACGGGAGTAGGGCGCCCCCAGAACCAGTCATCGTCCTGAGGCATGGAGCTGGCGGCGAGCCGCTCCAGCACACGCGACGGCGAAGCAGCGGCGGATTCGTCGGAGGTGCTGCAGGTGCTCCACCGAGAAACAGAGAATTGATGATAATCTCAAACTAATCAACCATGAACGGGGTCATTAGAAGAGAAGGGAAATGCAGCTAGTCCCATGGAGTTTTTTGGGGGGTATTTGGAGCGGTATTTAACCGTAGGAAAACGAGGGATTTTAACGCTACCGCGCACTTGGGAATCGCCACGCGAGAAAGCAGCGAAGTGATTTATGGCGCTGGTGTTTTGCTTCGGGAGGAGACGAGGGGTGGAGATGGGGTGTTGTGGGGAAAACGAAGCGCGCGGGTTCAACGGTGACGCTTCGTTAGTTGTGGCGCAAGTATTACGGTGCTTAATTACGTGTTGGCCAGGGGCTCGTTAGGCCATTCCCAACCAAGACACTCTTTCAATGCAAACACCACTATTTCATACTTAAATTTAATGCTGCTTATCTCACATGATGTCTTGGATATTGTGTAGAAACCATGTCTCATGCAAGACATGGTTTCCTTCTTTTTCCTCATTTATTCACTTGCCACATTATTTTTCATCTTAGTTGGCAGCTTATTTAATGCTATGGACACCATCTAGTCATTGGGTTGGGAATGGCCTTAGGGCTGGCCGGCTGGTCCATCTACGCATGAAAATAACTATCATTATAGATAAAGGTGTGGTCAAAGTTTAAAATTTTAGATTATAAATTATTTTTAAAAGAATGATTATGAATCATTTTAAAACGACATGAATTATCAATCCTAGTAGTAGTAGAAACTAAGGAACGAAACTAAGGAGATAATAAATGAAGCCCTGCGTGTTCATGTGAGAGTTTTATATATGATAATAGTAGAAATAATATGTATGGTACCTAGACGATAAAAATTTATAATATTTTTTATAATTTTCATCTTTGACCAATCATTGAAGAAAAATTTACATTAACATGATAAGGTTTATAACAATTTAAATTATATATGGCTAATTATTCAAAAGCAAAACTATGACTATGTGGCTCAATGAGAGTAGAGATAAAATATGAATTAATCATTCAAAAGCAAAAAGTAAAGTAATATGACTTAATAAGAGAAAAAAAAGTGAGATAATTTGGACCACAGATCAATCACCTAAGGGCTAAAAAGATTTTGAAGTGACCTGGTGGCTTGATAAGAGAAGAGAGAAATAACATTAACTACACTTAATCAGTAAAGAAACGCAAAACTGAGATCATATAACTTCATGAGAAAAGAAAAGTAGAGAGATAGTTTAGACCATATATCAGTCATCTATGGGCTTAAAATAATTGAGATGATGTGGCTTAATAACAGAAGAGAGAAACAGTATTAACGTCATTTTGCAATCCTCTATTTTGCACTTAAATTCCTATTAGAGTCCCGAGTTTTTCCTATTCCTCCATTTTTACATTCATTCGATTCAAAGGGGCCCTTAGTGAGATGAACTATAGATATATATAGGATTAGCTATATTTGCCAATCTTGTTAGTGGCTATTCTCCAAATGCCACTCGTACTCCCCATATCTTGCCACGAGAGAGAGAAGCTTTCCTAATATTTTGCCATTTTCCCCATGTAACGTGACACGTCGGATTGACAGCATGAACAAATTAAATGAAATGACCATTTTGCCCCTACAATCTACTTGTAGGATTGAATACAAGAACCAAACTTATTATAGGGGGTGAATGGTGGAAACACCACAACACATATCTTTTTATAGAAATGAAAGAAACTTGACCTTGATGAAGCTCCGTCTGACATGAGTATACAATCCGGACTGATCGCCCGGATGTCATCGGTTTGACCAACATTGAACCTCCGATCTGACGGCCAGTTGTCGCCGATTGGACCGTCACTTCTCTGCATGTCTATGGCCTGCCGTTGCCAATCTGACCTCCCGCTCTTGATCAGCACACGCGACGGCGAAGCAGCGGCGGATTCGTCGGAGGTGCTGCAGGTGCTCCACCGAGAAACAGAGAATTGATGATAATCTCAAACTAATCAACCATGAACGGGGTCATTAGAAGAGAAGGGAAATGCAGCTAGTCCCATGGAGTTTTTTGGGGGGTATTTGGAGCGGTATTTAACCGTAGGAAAACGAGGGATTTTAACGCTACCGCGCACTTGGGAATCGCCACGCGAGAAAGCAGCGAAGTGATTTATGGCGCTGGTGTTTTGCTTCGGGAGGAGACGAGGGGTGGAGATGGGGTGTTGTGGGGAAAACGAAGCGCGCGGGTTCAACGGTGACGCTTCGTTAGTTGTGGCGCAAGTATTACGGTGCTTAATTACGTGTTGGCCAGGGGCTCGTTAGGCCATTCCCAACCAAGACACTAGATATAGTTTCCATAAAGAAACTAGCACTAGACACTACTCTTTCAATGCAAACACCACTATTTCATACTTAAATTTAATGCTGCTTATCTCACATGATGTCTTGGATATTGTGTAGAAACTATGTCTCATGCAAGACATGGTTTCCTTCTTTTTCCTCATTTATTCACTTGCCACATTATTTTTCATCTTAGTTGGCAGCTTATTTAATGCTATGGACACCATCTAGTCATTGGGTTGGGAATGGCCTTAGGGCTGGCCGGCTGGTCCACCTACGCATGAAAATAACTATCATTATAGATAAAGGTGTGGTCAAAGTTTAAAATTTTAGATTATAAATTATTTTTAAAAGAATGATTATGAATCATTTTAAAACGACATGAATTATCAATCCTAGTAGTAGTAGAAACTAAGGAACGAAACTAAGGAGATAATAAATGAAGCCCTGCGTGTTCATGTGAGAGTTTTATATATGATAATAGTAGAAATAATATGTATGGTACCTAGACGATAAAAATATATAATATTTTTTATAATTTTCATCTTTGACCAATCATTGAAGAAAAATTTACATTAACATGATAAGGTTTATAACAATTTAAATTATATATGGCTAATTATTCAAAAGCAAAACAATGACTATGTGGCTCAATGAGAGTAGAGATAAAATATGAATTAATCATTCAAAAGCAAAAAGTAAAGTAATATGACTTAATAAGAGAAAAAAAAGTGAGATAATTTGGACCACAGATCAATCACCTAAGGGCTAAAAAGATTTTGAAGTGACCTGGTGGCTTGATAAGAGAAGAGAGAAATAACATTAACTACACTTAATCAGTAAAGAAACGCAAAACTGAGATCATATAACTTCATGAGAAAAGAAAAGTAGAGAGATAGTTTAGACCATATATCAGTCATCTATGGGCTTAAAATAATTGAGATGATGTGGCTTAATAACAGAAGAGAGAAACAGTATTAACGTCATTTTGCAATCCTCTATTTTGCACTTAAATTCCTATTAGAGTCCCGAGTTTTTCCTATTCCTCCATTTTTACATTCATTCGATTCAAAGGGGCCCTTAGTGAGATGAACTATAGATATATATAGGATTAGCTATATTTGCCAATCTTGTTAGTGGCTATTCTCCAAATGCCACTCGTACTCCCCATATCTTGCCACGAGAGAGAGAAGCTTTCCTAATATTTTGCCATTTTCCCCATGTAACGTGACACGTCGGATTGACAGCATGAACAAATTAAATGAAATGACCATTTTGCCCCTACAATCTACTTGTAGGATTGAATACGAGAATCAAACTTATTATAGGGGGTGAATGGTGGAAACACCACAACACATATCTTTTTATAGAAATGAAAGAAACTTGACCTTGATGAAGCTCCGTCTGACATGAGTATACAATCCGGACTGATTGCCCGGATGTCATCGGTTTGACCAACATTGAACCTCCGATCTGACGGCCAGTTGTCGCCGATTGGACCGTCACTTCTCTGCATGTCTATGGCCTGCCGTTGCCAATCTGACCTCCCGCTCTTGATGACGATGCGACTCGTTTGGGATGACTCATCTCTAACAGGTCGCAAAGTATCATGTTTAAGATATGATGACATCACTCCTTGAGATAAGCATGAGGCTAGGAGATGGATGTCCAGTTCATACCAAGTTCGAGCCCATCTCATCATCCAGGAGCAGCCCGCACTCAAATGGCCACCCAAACCACATTCGGACTCCATTTTCGACGCTCTACATATGTATGGAAGATAACGAGGCCACATTTCCAAAGATCCAGAATCTGTTTGGGTGTTGCGTCACCGTCTTAAGACCCGTTGGGTCGTGTATTGTGTTGGAGTCCATTAGGGATACGTCTAGGGGCCATAGGTTGACCATACAACCTATTTAATCAGTAACTGTTTTCGAATTAGGGTTGCGTTTTGCTTAGATTATTTTTGCCATTACAATTTCACTGTTCATTGATTTGTGGAACCCCAACTTTGAGTTCTTGATTAATCATTCATCTGCAAATGAGTTGTTGTATTTCTTATTTTTACTTGTGTTCTTTGATTTGCACGTAGGGATTAGCCTTCTCAAAGAGGTCTATCGGGTTTCGGTATGGCTGTTAGCCCGAGGAGATGTGTTGTTGCGATAGCAGGGTCCAGATCATGTTGATCGAAAACTAGATCATGTGGTTTGGGACAAATCAATAGTTATCTTCACCTGACGGAAGATCGAGTATCCCATTGCTACCACCGTCACTGATATCATATCATCTATGTCGGGTCGTAATTATAATACATCATGGATGAACTATAACGGTTACGACAATGCTTCGTCATAGATTACATGTCAATGTCATCCACGGATGCGGTTCTCTCTCCCGTGATCAATAATCACTGAAGGTTTTTTTTTTCCGACACAGATATGTGTTGCCACCCATTACGTATGAAGGTTTGCGTTGTAGGGCTGCCCTCTGCACTGCACTACGCTGTCTCGTGCCCTAGGCAGCAACCTGCTAGAGCTAGCCACATATGTCCATCTCCATGATTTCGTCTCCAGCAGCCCCTGTTCGCTGTGTCCAATGTCTCTTGTAGGGCTGTTCACGGGTTGAGTCCAACCCGTTCAAACCGTCAAACCAACCCAGACCAAACCGCACATCCGGTTCTATATTTATTGGGTTGGGTTAGTCTAAAAACCATCCAAACCGTGTACTTCTTCTCCCTCTGCATCCCTGTCATTGTCGTCGCAGTCTTCTCTGTTAGAAAACCAGCCCCAAAATCAACATCAGTAGCTAAACGCGGAAGAAAACGCCATAGAAGATCCAAAACAATGACGACACCGAGACATGATATTTGGTAACGGAGTTCAGCCGTAGCCTACATCTCCGGGGCACTGATTACGGGCGCTCCTCCCTGATCCAGCATATACAGCGTATCAGAGTTACAACGACTCACGGTCGGTCGCCGCCGGCAGCCGCTCCCTCTCGCTATGCTATACAACAGGCACGCCACTCTATTTATGAGAGAACCTAGAATAGAGTCCGACTCATACTCTAGTCCTAATACCTATTACAACTCCAAGTCCTAAACTGTAACCGACTACGTACACATATTCGACACAAACTCTAACAAACTCCACCTTGGCGAATATGTCACGCCAACCTGAATTTGTTACTTGCTCGAACCTCCGTGTACCAGGACTTGAGTTGGTTCTGCCGCAGCTCACGCCGAGCCGCCCGACGAGCCTACGCCAGGCTCGCCGCCTTTAGGATCGTGCACAGCAACACCAGCATACCCATCTTCCATGACTCCACCTGCAACAACACTCCCTTGTAACTTGTACAAACATGAGCTTGTCCTCTCACCAGTCATAACAGTCTTGCCGTCCTTCATGATATTCATGGTCTTACTATCAGAATCCACCTGATACAACCAACCATTCTCATGTAGGCTCCCAAGCGAATTCAAACTCTTCCTTAGTCCCGGCACGTGTCTCACATCTGAAAGTAGCACCTCGTTTCCATCATACATCTTGAACTTGACATCGCCCACTCCAACAACACGATAACTCGTGTCATCGCCCAAGTAAACAACACCAAAATCACCAGATTTGTATGAAGAGAACCACTCCCGCTTCGATGTCACGTGATAGGAACTAGCTGAGTCCAACATCCACGCTTCTCCAGACTTCTCGTAAGACACTGTGAGAATCTCATGACTGCTGCTATCTGAATCATCACCACGAGCTGCTAAACTTGCAATGCCACCTTTCCTCTTCTTTAGTAAGCGGCAATTCCTCCTTATATGTCCAAACTCATGACACTTATAGCACTGTGCCCTTCTCCTTGCTCTTCGACACCCCCGCTTCATGATCATGCTTTGCCTTGACCAGCAAACTCTCAGCCTGAGAAGCCCTCATTGCCTGTCGTTTTCTTTTGATCTTCTCAAGTCTCGCGCAATCAACGACGAAATTATTCTCCTCAGTTTTGACAGTATCCTTGCCGTGCGTCAGGGTAGTCACCACATGTTCATAAGACGGTGGAAGCGAGCACAAAAGAATTATGGCCTTGTCTTCATCATCTAGTTTCACATCTAACTTACTTAGATCCACAACCAACTGATTGAAAGACGTCCACGTGCTTCCTAAGATCTGACTCCTCTTTCATCTGCAAACCATACAGCTGTCGTTTGAGATACAACTTACTCGTGCGCGACTTGGACATATACAGGCTTGCCAACTTGTCCAAATTTCCTTCGGTGATTTTTCATCCATGACCTGATACATGACAGAAACCGGAGAACTCAAGCGTATTGTTGCAGCTGCCTGCGCCTTCATCTCCTCCCACTTGCCAGCACCCATCTTTTCTGGCATCGTCTCCTCAAGAAGACTTGGATATCCCCTGTTGAGCCAACAGATCCTTCAGCCTCATCTGCCAGAGAACGAAATTCCCGGTGCCATCGAACTTCACCACCTCAAATTTGGAAACACACGTCGCCGCGCCATCGACGATAATCACTTGATCAGCTGTCGCCTGATTAAATTGATCTGCCTGATTTATCTGACCCACCGACTAAACTTGCCCAGTCACAGCCGGACAAAACAACCCCCTTTTTTTTTCTCAAAAAACCAGTCGGTTTTCTTTTCTAGTAAAAAAACCAGTCAACAGCGGTAAAAGACCGGCTCAGATCGAGCTGATCCCCTTTTTCCTTCGGCTTCCACGCTCCTCCTCTTGCGCAGCGCGTCTTCCTCCGATGCGCCGCCGCCGCGCACGTGCTACGCCCTGGCTGCCTTGCGCCGCCAGCCCCGAGTCGCAACCTCCTCGCTGAAGCTACCGCAACACGCGGCCTCCCTCGCTGTTCTGCGCCTGCGCCAACCCCTGTGAAGAGCCGCCGCACGCCGGACCTCGGGAAGCCGCCGTCCCTGCAAGAAATCGCCGCGCCGCTTGGAGCGCCGTCGCCGAAGACCCCGACGCGACTCCTCTGCCGGGAGCCACCGCCGCCGCCGGAGAAGCTCCTGCCGAGCTGCGACGAAAACCGCGCCGAGCACCGCACGCGCGCCTGCAATGACGCCTCCAGCCGCCCGTGAACTCGCCGCCCCAAACCACGCTGCCCACGAAATCAGAGGTAAGTCTCGCCCTTGCCTTGTGATTTGTTTCGATTGCGTTGTTGCATCCCGTGGTTCCTTTGCTGCTTTTATTTGGGAAAACACCCGATTTAGTGTCCAAATCAAAACCGTATCATACTCCCTCCCATGTTGAACTTGGTATCCATCCAGCTTGTCTTCGGTCGTGTCCATGCCATGACCGACACATAGATAACTCCATGGCCGAGTCTTCCTCTGCATCACGAATCCGACAACCACCAAACCTTGCACGTCCTGGCTCCCGCTCCTTCTCGGCATCATCCTGATCTCCACCGCCGGCTCGGCTTCGACGCAAAACGCGGCACACCGCCGCGACCCTGACCTCCTGGGCTTCTTCGTATCTCCAGCGGAACCTAGCACCACCCGCCAAACACCACTTGCTGACTACACCAATGACTAGTGCCACTGATCTATTGTCATCATGATTTTCTTGATCTGTGCTAGAAACAGTAGAACCAGACCTCTCTAGGGCCAGATGCCAGTCTAGACGCCCTAGGCTTAGTTCTGCCATCCACCGTCTAATACGCCGCCTTTGAAGCAATTCTACCGTGCAAATACCTCGTCACACCTCCAAAACAGCCTATAGGATCACCCCTCGCGACTTCCGATTGAACGCCATCAATCTAGTCGCGAGCCGAAGCCGACAAGTCGCATGCCATCTTCCCAGCCGCCGAACGACCCGAGCGCTACGTCTAAGCCGTCTCCCTGTCGAACGCAACTCATCGAAAGGCCTGGGCCACCCCGCCCAGAGTGTTCGAATCCACCGATCGAGAACGCCGATCGCCTCCCCAGCTTCAATCAACCCGAGCGTGCGGCCGCACGTCTCCCTGTCGAGAGTAGCTCACGGAAAGTCCGGGCCACCCGCCCGAAGTGTCCGACCCACCGGTTGATTTGCCAATCGCTTCCGCCGCCATCAACCCGAGCACCAAGTCTAGTCATCTCCCTGTTGAAAGCAGCTATCAGACGGTTCTGGCCGCCGCCAGAAGTGTTCGATCCACCGATCATGACTCCGTTGCTCACCGCCGTGCTCCACCTTGCGCCAATGCCCCTCCCGGGCATTACAGCAGGCTAGCGGTGTGGAGCACCTCCATCGCGCCCTCTACCATGAACCTCTGCAGGCTCTCATACCACTTGTTAGAAAACCAGCCCCGAAATCGACATCGGTAGCTAAACGCGGAAGAAAACGCATAGGAGATCCAAACGATGACGACACCGAGACACGATATTTGGTAACGGAGTTTAGCCATAGCCTACATCTCCGGGGCACTGATTACGTCGCTCCTCCCCGATCCAACATATACAAGTATCAGAGTTACAACGACTCACAGCCGGTCGCGCGTCGGCAGCCGCTCTCTCTCGCTATGCTAAGTCACCATGCGGTAACAACAGGCACGCGCTCTATTTATGAGAGAACCTAGGATAGAGTCCGACTCATACTCTAGTCCTAATACCTATTACAACTCCAAGTCCTAAACTGTAACCGACTACGTACACTTATTCGACACAAACTTAACATTCTCGCCAGCCTCTCGCCGCCCTAGTCAACCTTGCTGACGGAGGCGCCGGCGTCGAGTCACATGCCGAGAGCCGCGAGTTGCAGTAGGTGCAGACCATCCGCTGGCTTCACCTCCATCTCGGCTTGGACAGATCGGCGGCGGCGGCGGCGGGGGCGTGGCGGCGGGGCGGCGGCGCGGCGGCAGCGCGGCTTGGCCCCATGGGCGGCGCGGCCGCGCGCACGGCCCCTCCCACTCCATGATGCCCGGCGCCGGCAGAGCCTGCACCATCTCAGCTGTTACAAACTTTCAATCTTCTCGCTGAGAACATCCATGGTTTCTCATTTGCTCTAGTTCGTTCTCGTGGGCAGTTGAACAGAGGAGGAAGAAGACAAGAAGTAGATGGTTTAACCCGGAAAAACCGTTGGACCAAACCGTCTAAACCGGATTGCTACGGGTTAAGTTGGGTTGGTGTGCGAACCCGTTGTGGACCGCGAATGAATAGGCTGAGTCTCATGCATCGTGTAGCTGGTCTATGGAGATGAATGGACAATCTCAAGCTAAAAGTACCAATATTAATTATAGCTAGGCATGGACGTGGTTCTGGTTTATATTTAACGATGGAGTTTATACAAGCAGGTACAATAGCAGATTATAAGCTAGCTATAAACATATATCAAGAATATAAAAGAGGAGAGAAAAGAGGAATGGACTACAGATTTGTAGCCAGCTGCATCACGGACTGCAAGACGCAATGTGCGTATGACATGTGGGACCAGATATCAATAGTGTAGTATCGTATGTATGTATGTATTGACTATTAAATTATTATAGATGATTTGGAGTTAATAGTTGGCTATACTATTCAACTTGCTCTAATTTATAAACATTGTTATCGCTGCTGGTGGAGAGCGATCGAGATTGAGTCCCAATGCCTTGCCTCATGTTGAAATTATGATAGGCATGAACTTTAAGAAAACAATGTGTCATCGTTTGCAGTGGAATTTTAAATTTGATTGACAACTGAGTCACAAGGTTCAACAAGTGTTTGGTTCCCAATTTGCTTTTGTAGATTTATGCAACTTTCGAATTAGTAATGATTATCAACAGTAGCCAACCTTTTGTACTAATTGATTTTTTTAGGAAAAAGTACGAATTATCCCCCTCAACTATCACGGTCGACCGAATTACCCCCCTAAACCCGAAAACCAGACATTGCTCACCCTGAACTTTCAATACCGGACGAATTACCCCCCTCGACTCAATCTGGAGTGGTTTTGTCCTACGTGGCGTACGCGTGGCAATCCAGTCAGCATTTTCTTTTTAAAAAAGTTGTGGGACCCATCTGTCATACATCCCCTTCCCCTCTTCCTCTCTCTCCACACACTCTCTCTTAGGGATGGCAATGGGTCGGGTCGGGCACGGGTAGAGCAAAACCATGCCCGACCCGATGCCCGACATTGCCCATCCAAACCCTACCCACTAGAGTTAGCGGGCAAAACTCCGTGCCCGTACCCATGCCTGGCGGGCACGGGTATGTCCGGCGGGTACCCAATGGATCTCACATAAATAATAACTTGAAAGATATGTAATTTAATAAAGAGAAATAAAATCAATAATTTACCAAATTATCGGTTATCAACAATAATTTGAATTACATCACAACTTAGTATCAGTTATCAACTTATCATCACAAATGAATCAAGAGAAATGGTATAAGAATTAAGAAATGAGTCAAAATTAGCTAATACATATGCATCAGGTCGGGCATGGGTTACCCACGGGTAAAAAATGAAACCCGCCTATTGCCCATAACGTCTTCGGGTCTCGGGCGGGCGTGCCCATGGGTAAAAAGTCACACCCACGCCCGTGCCCATCGGGTCGGGTATCCACGGATACCCGGACCCATGGGTAAAATTGCCATCCTACTCTCTCTCTCACGGGTGCGCAGGGGGAGGTGGCCCGGCGGCGCGACGCGAGCGGCTGTGGCGGGCGCGGCTGGGTGGCAGCGGCGCGGCGACGCCACCTCCTCGCCGCAGCCGCTCCTCCCTTCCTTTCCCCTTCTTCCTCCAGGTCCGGCGGTGACGGCCGGAGGAGCCGCCGCGGGGGCGTTGTCCTCCGTGTTGCAGCCGGTGTTCGCGCACACGCGCGCGTGGTGGCCGCGGCGGCGTTCATGCTCGACCTCGGGGGCCTCCTGGTGTTCGCCGTGCTGCATTGGCCTTGCCTTTGCGTGCTATTGGGGGATTGATTGGTTTTGGTTTGGAACGATTCGGGCGCCATGATCCGGGAGGAGTTCAGTGAACTTCCGTCGCGGTTGCTCTCCGACCGAATTTTCACGGCGTATTTTCTTTCGGTGGATGGTTTTTGTGTCATGGGAGTGCAGCGATGGATGCGATGTAGCCACGCGTGATTCTTGCGAGGTCGAAAGGCAGATGATGGATCTAGTAAAGAAGTGAGAGTTTTCCTATCTGATTATCTTCGTCCTCCATATGCTGAGCTAATTCTGGTTGCCCAGCACTCGTATCCAATTCCCATGGCATTCATGCATGAAGCCTAGCTTTGGCTATAATGATACGGATGTTAGTTTCATCTACATCTGCATTATGATGCCGACGCTTAACCGTTCTTTTCATTCATACTTTTGCAAAGCACACCAGTAATGCAAACAGTCTTATAGTCTTATGTGATGATACCTTCAGTGCAAAAGTTATTCTGAAGACTGACAAGCCGGCAGCGAGAGGAGGAGAAGGGGAGAGGCCGGCAGCTGGCCAAGGCGAGCTCCTCGTCGTCGTCGTCCGTGGCCTCGTCGACGGCGTCGTGGGCCAGCGGCTCCACCGTCATGGACTGGGTGAGCCCGGAGACACCGTCTCGCGCCGCTGCCCACTGCCCAGCCCCGCGCGCCGCCGTCTACCGCTCCTCGTCTCGCGCCGCCGCCTCATCCCTCGGCGGCCACGCTGCCCCTCCGCGCCGCGAAGGTGAGGTCGGAGCGGTCGCAGACGCGGTCGACGGCTCCTGCCGGTTCCCCCTCCTCGTTTCGCGCCGTCGCCGCCGCACATCGCCGTGCGCGCCTGCGGCCACGCGAGAGAGAGATTAGGAATAACTGAATAAGTGAAGAGTAGGTATGACAGATGGGTCCCACTATATTTTTTAAAGAAAAATGTTGACTGGATTGCCACGCGGACGCCACGTAGGACAAAACAACTCTAGATTGAGTCGAGGGGGGTAATTCGTCCGGTACTAAAAGTTTAGAGTGATCAATGTCTGGTTTTCTAGTTCAGGGGTAATTCGGTCGACCACGATAGTTCAGGTGGGTATTTCGTACTTTTTCCTTTTTTTTTTACTGCAAAATGACATGGATGGAGATAGATGTAGGCAGCAGTGAACTGCACTGAACCCGCTCTTATGTACAACATTTACCTGACGTCTTGCATATATATAACCAGTGCGAAACCTTGATTCATCATTTGGTTTGCTTCTTGACATCACTCCTTTTGATACACACGCTGCTCAAGTTGCTTTGAGGTCCAATCACTAGAGCTCGTGCCAGACAATTAAATTTACAGGTGAGCTCGTTACTAAATACTTTTTTATATGCTCTTGAGGATAGAATACTACCTAATGATTTAATTATGATTAGTAACTATGGGAGAAGACCATGAAGATAGACAAGGTCATTATGGACGTTTAAGTCAAAGATGAAGGTCTGACCCATATCTAGTTCGAGTCTACTTCAGGCTCCAGTAGCAGCCCACACTAAATTTGTCGCCCAGGTTGCATTCAGACTCCGATTTCTACGTTCTACATATATATGGAAAGCAAACGAGACCACCTTTCTAATGGATCTGGCCCTACGTCAAAATTCCTTCCAAGTCATTGGGAATCTTCGCAACAAGAAAGATTTCAGAATCTGTCCAGGTGCTGCGTCACCGTCTTTGGGCCCATTGGGCCGTTGGGCCGTGTATCGTGTCGGAATCTAATAGGGATATGTCCATAGGCCTAAGGTCGACCCTAGAATGCATATATTCACTAGCCGTCATTGATTTAGGGTTGGGTTATGTTTAGATTACTTCTGCCATTGCAGTTTTGCCGTTAGATCGGTTTGTAGAACCCCAAATTCGAGTGCTTAATTATTCATATGCAGTTGAGTTGCTATCTACCTTGTTCTTGCTTGTGTTCTTTGATTTGCATGTAGGGATTAGCCTTCTCAGCGAGGTTAACCGGGTTTCAGATCGTGTTGATTGGAAGCCGGATCGTGTACGTCAAGTTTCCACCAACTCGAGACTTATCAATACCTATCGGAAGATCAGGACCTAGTTTCTCATCAAGAAGTTCGTTCATCGACAACACTATTCATCTGGGCTCCATTACAAATAGTTCCTTTTTTCAAGAATTGTGGCACTTGGATAGCATGGACATGGTTGAGTTAAAACCGTGCAAACATTTATGACAAATAAGAGCTGGCAACATCACAGAGGCTTATTGGCTAGCCACCGTTTCCCCATGGCAAAAGATTCTTTAGGCTTGTTTGTTGTAACAACATGGGAACCACCCTGCACAACCAACCAAATGAATCATCCACAATTCTTCATTTATGTCACTTATGTATGTCAAGGGGTGGACACTATATATATGGACACATATCGGATCCACAACTAGAAAAGGTCAAGCGAATGAACATCAAAGGATAAAATCACCTTTACTGTGGCAAAGGCCAAGTTGTTGGCATACTCAATTGTAAATCTGCAAAAAAAAAAAGGGAAAGAAAAGCAATGCATAATCCTCATCAGATCAGGCAAACATGAAAAATAACATCAACTGAGAGTATATGAAAAAAAGAATTATATGGCTTAACCCTGCAGCCTGGCCATCCACATGCCATGCTCTCCAATCATTAGCTATGAAGAAGTTAAAGGATCCTATCCATGCCTGAGTGCTCAAAAATGGCAGTATGAGATCATGGTCACCGCTGCACTCACAGATCAACATCATTGTAATTTTAAGATATAGAATAATATTCAACATGTACGAATGATTCAGATAATTGATTTTTCTCCTTTGGTGATATTTCACCTCATCACAAGTGCTCGGTAACCTCTTGTGGTCAAATTAAAATGGTAATTCAAGCTGCTTGGGATGTCTTGAGCATAGGGAAGTACACCTTTATTGCATCTCAACCATTCATCGATGGTTCCCTGTAGCCATATTTGTGCAATTAGTGCATCAGTTTTGCTTACTTTATGTGCAAGATGATACATATATTCTACTATTATGTTTTAAGATTTGAAAAGCATTTCATATAAGGAAAGCCCCTATCTATGCCCATGTTTGTAAAGGCAGGACATATCATATGGTTACCTTCTTGATCTTAAGAGCATCTCTGGTCGTATTGTCATTCATCCAGCAGTATGATAGGTAGTAACGATATGACTGCATTCAATAAAGAAATAAGAAGAAAATTAACATTACAAAAACATGACGATGAACCCTGCAATGTAATGTATCTACACAACCTTCTGTCTAATATCAGTTGATCTTGGCTAACCATAGCCATGACCCGCATGAACGGCTCGATCCACCTAAAGACAATACGCTCCTAACAATGACGGCCGAGTCTTCAGGGGACATGGTCCACCCCGCTTGTCACTCGCACACCTTCCTAAAGGGATTGCACCATGACTGGAGATGCTTGTGCTTTCTATTTAACAGCCCGAGTCCTGCCAACGTCATATATAAAGAAGGGAATGGACTTGTATAATGAATGACGATCTCGTATATCCTTAACACTCCACTGAAAACCCATTTACTGTAGCAGCAATGCACTTGCACAGTCCCTTCTGATTTCTTCGCGAATCCGATGCTTGCACACTTGACCTTGTGAAGCCCGTTGCAAAGACCTCCTCACACGGTGTTCGTCCACCGTGTGCAACCTTGTGTCCAATCTTGTCACCCGGCATCCTTGATCGCTTTGGACCTCAACTCCTCCCTGAGTCTAGTCCCGATCCACCGTTGACCAAGATTGACCCCGATCACCTGCACACACATGAACCAAACAACCGTTGTCTTGGCACAGATGTCGCAACCTGACCAATGTTAGTCCACGCACACACTTCTTGCACTTCCGGTACTTGTCAATTTCCCATCACAAAAGAACTATAACCACACATGGTTTCACAATAGGTGGCTTGCTTAGCCGGCTGTATTCTTCCAGCAGTGCCCTGCTTGCTGAAACATCTATTGTAGGTTTTGGTGCAGCTTTAACACATTTATCCTCTAAGATATTTCCATCCGAAACTTCAGACATGAGCTACACATGGGATTTGTGCAGTAAGATAATACTAGATGAATATTAGTAAACATAGAAATTAGTACAGTGCAATAACCTTACTTTATGAATAGTAGACAAGACATTAGCACACAATTGGTTTGTTGGGTTCACAAAATCTCCTTTGCAATGTGTTACCGCTGCCTTCAAAGAGAAATAGGAAATGTTATGCAGTAGTGTTACCCCACTGAAATTGAGTGTTTAGATATGAAGTTACCTCGTACAATTGATCAGATATGATTCCAACGCCATGAGAATAGGGAACATGGAAATTTTTATCAAATTTTGAACCTGTAATGGGGTTGCCAACTATATATCCCTGTAACTGATTTCGTATTCAGGCACAAGAAATAGTAAGAGACATGAAGCCACATTATCGAAATTTTTATAAACTGTTTGAGAGATATAAAATGGCATGCCTTAAGGTCAATCCATGGTCGTTGCCTTTGTTCATCAATTGCTGGTGAGTAGGAAGAAAATAAGACAAGGTAAGAAACTAGCTAAAAAAATGTACCACGATCATTCATTGGCATGTAAACAAGTTGAACAGTTAAAAATATGGTGAGTCTTGTCACTCCCATGCGGCATAATTTGACTTCTGAGATTAGTTTGAACTTTTAAAGAACAATTTTATACATATTTGAAAGAACACGACAGAGGTTCTAAAACATATGGTTATAACTGCCAATTAGTTTATCATCTAATTCATTTTAGAGTATGTGAAGTGTATCACTGATTACCTTCTGAAATGTATTGCGTGATAACTGGAACCACCTTTCCAGCATATGAGGCTCCCCCAACATAGAAATTATGTGAGCAATAGCGTGGGTGATCATTGAGCCACTACATTAGTATGCACAAGATGATAATTAAGTAATAAACTAGAACACAAAGGCATAGTGTTTTTTCCATTCTTACTATACTAGGATATGTAATATGCTTCTAAATTTATTACCTCCTTCATAAATGTAACCACTTGTAAAGAAGATGATATATCCCCAACATCATAACCGTTGGGATCACGCGCATATGAGAAACCAGAACCGACAGGACTATCCAAGAAAATTATGCTTGCCATCTGATAACAGTAAATTTGAATCACAAATTACTAAGTAAAAATAAGGTTGAAAGGAAGTTCATGAGGGTTTCGGAGTAGGATATATATCACCTGTGTCCATGAGTACTGATTATAAACCAATCTTGGCGAACTACCATTGTAAGTTTCCAACACAAAATTCAAAGGACCTGTAAAAAATCATCACCAATGGATATTTAGTATTTATATGCGTAACAAAAAGATGTACGAATAATTAATATTCACCAGAACAGTCCCTTTTTACTAGAACAATGGATTTAGTTTGGGTGAATAATTATTTTCTTAAATAAAAAAGTTTCGGGTGATTATTGGACTGCTAACCTACTTCGTAGACAACGCCACAGAAGCCCGAACATCGGGGCCCACCCACCAGCCACAGTACCAAAGGGTCTGTGTCAGGGTTCCTCTCTGATTCAACGAAGTAGTAGAAGAGCTCAGTGCCAGTCTTCTCCTCGACACCAATGTACCTGCAGTGTATACATTACACATGTACACGCATATGTACCCAATTCTATGTGATGAGTTCATGCTCGTATAGTAGTAGTATGTAACGGTTGAAGAAAATGGGACTCTCGGTGAGTAGTGCTTACCCAGTCTCGAGGTAGAATGGCAGGCGGCCATGGAAGCCCGGGAGGTGAGTGATCACCGCCGACGACGCCGAGCACGGGAGCGTCAGTGGCGACGACAGAAGCAGAAGAAGAAGCAGTAGGAGAAGGCAGGTGATGAGGCGCGGTGGCTGCACGAGGCTGCATTGCCCTGCGGTGGGGTGATGATGAGAACCCATCGTGAGGAGAGGAGATCCAAGAGGAGCGTGGCTGGCTAGTGCTTCCTCTGTTACTCTGCTAGATAGCTTTATTGAGCTCTCGGCAAGCCAATGAATCCGTGGTGAGAGGCCAGCGGTAAAAGGGAATGCTAAGGGCTGGTGTTCGAGGCTTAAATTGAACTTACCAATATTTGGCAATCTAAATAGTATTTAATAGTGTATAGTTGGTTTGAAGCCAAATTTTGACATGCCTAAGAAAATTTGCCATTTTAATAGTTAATTTGGGCTATTTTTGTTTCAACCCAAACACAAATTTACCATACCAAAATTAGCCATACCAAAACTTACCAAAATTTGACATTGACAAAACTAAGTAAGACCAATTTAGGCCACAAATCAAACCAGCCCTAAAATACTCCTCTGTTTTCTAATATATAAGATGGTGTTGAGTTTTAGCGTGACTATTCGTTTTATTAAAAAATTATAAATTTTATTTATATTGTTCAAAGTGCAAGCATGCATAAGATACTGAATAAAATGTGTAATGATTCACTGTGTCAATTAGAATTACACACTGCTTCCTCCCTCTCTAAATAAATACAGTTTTAGTTTAAAGATATGTACCTAAATAAGTGTTGTTTTATAGTGGTTCACTGTATCTCTTTAATACTACTCCGTCATTCTGAAATAGTGTAGGCTAAGCACAACCACTTTTTTTCTCATGTTTCATAATGTAAGGCACACGCATATAGTTAACTTAGCATCTCTATTTTCCTAAATTAGTTCTTAAAAATTCTCTAACTTCAATATCTCTAATCTCATTAGGTGCATGCATTACATTTACTAAAGTGATCCAAACGAGAATATGGTAATAATGATTTTTTGATTTTTCTTTAGTGATGGTTGTGCCTTATATTTTAGAGTGGAGGAAGTATTTCATCATTTTCTTCTTGATTGTAGCAATTCAACCAATAGTAATCTCTCCATGTTTTCTCCCCCATACCATTCTCGCCACATAAATCAAACAAATTGCCTGCTCCACTTCTGATTCCCCTATGTTTACTGATTAGATTCCCCTTAACATTGGCATCTCCAGAAGAAACTTACAGGGAGGCCTTGCCCGGTCTCAAGGTGGAACGGCAAGCGGCTGTGAAAGCCCAGGAGGTGGATGATCGCCTATGACGCCGAGCACGAGAGCAGCAACGGCAACAAGAGAAATGGACGCAGGTGGCGAGGCGCAGCGGCTGCATTGCCTTGTGAGGTGAGAACCCACTGTAAGAAGCTCCAAAAACACTAGATGGAGCCTTGCGTTTTACTGCGGAATATATGGATGTGTTAAATTAAATGAATATATGTTAAATGCCATAAAATTTATAGATAAATTTGGTTTGGGTTGAAATATTATGAAAAAAGTGTGAGAAATGATAATTTATGCTTTTATGTTGAGGTTTGGAATGTAAGGAATGGTAGATGTAATTGTTATGTATGAATGTTAAGTTTTACGTGTTTAGTGAGTTGATGTGATATGCTTGTATGTTAGACTTTAAGATGTACTTAATAATTATTATGTTGAACTTTAAATGTTTAGTGGGTTGTTTAAATGTTTAGTGGGTTGTAACTTAGTAGTAGAAGGTAAAGATTTGTTTTTTTTTATCAATGCCTGGAAACTCGATTATTCTACAACAAAACCAAGGGCACTGTTTGAACAATCAATAGGCACTACTAACTGATTCTCCATCAGACAGTATGCGCATTAGTATGCGACAGGGGCGTACGGTCTCTTGTGGGCATGGTATGGCACCTGCCATAGCTATGTTACGGCGTGAATGCTCTCATTACTTCTTTATCAGAAGTCTCGTTGAAAGGAAGCAGCCGAGAATGGCTGCACCGGTGACTTGACAAGAGCTCTGGCTCACTGGCTAACCTACTCGATCGGGTGATGGAATCAGTCAATAAGACAATATTCATCGGAACAGTAGTTAGCTCTTAGTGATTATGTGATTAATTGGTTTTTTGAGTTGATAGAAATTTAACTTGGATGAAAGGTGTAGATATCTAAGCAGCACGCAGCGCCAAAAGCGGCAACAAAAAAAAATATATGAGCAAGAATATATGACATTTATAAAGTAGGGAAAAGCTCCTAGCTAAAATTACTTCAATTATAAAATATGCACAGAAAAATAAGGATTATAATTGTTGATCGCATTTAGGGTCATATATTATATATAATAAGTACGGTTGTAATATAGTGTATATAAATTTATTTTTTATTAATTATAAGCATATATCATTTAGTTTCTACGTGTCGACTCCGTCATATCTAAACTTTAGTGTAGGGTACAACATTGGTATGCGATACAAAAAATTAACGTGTCACCATGTCGTTGCCTCGCTATGGCCGCGGCGCCTGCTTGAACAATCAATAGGCACACACTACTAACTGATTCCCCATCACACAGTATGCGATACAGAAAATTAATGTGCCGTCATGTCGTCGCCTCACTGGGGCCGCTGCTCCAAGCGGTGCCGCTCGAGCACGAGGTCTGGTTTGACGCCCCTGAGTCTGGTTTGACGCCCCTGAGCTCCTGGACCCTGAGAGGGGTCAGTGATCGATGTTGGGACTGGGAGGCGATGGTAGCACTCAGGGTGGTAGGCCGGTGGAGACGGTGATGGGAAGGGAAAGGAGGAGGAGGTGGCCGTGCCCGACATGGAGGAGGGAGCGGCGATTCTGTACTGAGAGATATATAGGAGGAGATCTTGGAGGGGAGCGGCAGGGCGGCACTGATTGGGAGCAGGAGTGCTGGACAGTGGAGTTGACAGTTGTTTTGGACAAAAGAATTTTGCTGTTGTTTCCTCCAAATTTTGCCGCAAAATCCCTCTTAACCAAAAGGAGGTCTTTCAATTTAAGGTCCTTGGATCTTTTGATTCTCAACATGTGGCATCTTCATTATGTTGTATGTGCACTAATCTTTGCAGTTTGTGTTCTCGGAACTGAATGTGGCAGCTAATCAAAAGCAGGGCTTTTCAAGTAAATTTCACACCTCGTCGCAATGCTCAGTGATACACCATCGATCATATGATTTTATGTGACAATAAATTCCATATTTCTTCTTTCTATATGATTGCTAAATATCGAAATATATGAGACATTTTCCGCAGGTATTGTGTTCGAAATATCACATGAGCCATTGGTATTGTTATCGCAAGAACCAGATAGAATGGTACCCACAAGCCACAAGCAGGGGAAAAATAGAAAGAAAGAAACACATATCTTTTTTTTAGATAATGAAGAAACACATAGTTAACAATGTGCAAACACGAAAACTCTGGCCTTCCTATTGAGGAAAGGCAACTTAGTTTTCTGGGTAGCAGACTCCTTCACGGCAGCGTGAGCGGGTAGAGAGGCTGTGGAGTGTAGGTGGGACAGGGTGTTGGGGCTGAACCAAAATCATTCAATGTGCAAACTTCAATTCACCAACCGACAAATATATTTCACACATTAATTGAGCTCTCAACTTGCCATAAACTTTGAGAATAGTTTATACTAGCAAATCAGGAGAATAAACACATGCACATAAGACACGATGATTTACGTGGAAAAACCTCCTCGGTGTGAGTAAAAAATCACGGGACCAACAGTCTGCTCCAATCAATAATGCGTACAAATGGAGTCTTCTCTAAAACATCTTGAGGCATATCACAATAGCAGCTATATCATTAAGTTACATATTTCATATCATCAATATCAACAATCACAATTAACAAGAGGTATAACAACAATAACCAGAGAAATAGTAACTTTTTTCCCTTCAGTTTTTAGCTGAGATCTCCCAAACCACAGAAGCAAATTGCACGAAACTTGGCAAAAATGATGGTCTATGAGTCCCTTCCAAGATATCCAAAAAACAGCCCAATCGGACACCGTTTGACCCGTCAAACTGATATTCTACCAAATGCCGCACAAGCTGAAACTACAGTTGCTCGAGCTGACAAACCACCACTCAAATTCGGTGCTCTACTCAACCAATCCTCACACAAACTAACTGATTGAATTGCTCCAAGTGAGAAATGAACTCACCAAGTTTGGTGCCAATCCATCATGTTTGAGCCTCCAATCGCTGACTTGATGAAGATCAAGTAAGGGCCACCGAGCTGAACAAACTACAACTCTTCTTCTACACTCTCCTCTCCCTCTTATGTGCTTTGTTGGTTGCTTTTCTTCTCTCCAATGGCTACTGCCCTGCTGCTCACTCTCTCAATGGAGACTAGAGTTTTCCTTCCTATCACAGAGGGATGAGGCAATCTCCACCCTTGATCAATATATGAATTAATGGCTCATATTTGTTGGACTTTTATGCTGTAATGTGCTGAGAGCAAAGTCTCCACGTGGAGAGAATTTAGCCCAACACAGTGGACCGACTCAACCACTAGCAGAAGTTGCCGTTGAGCGGACAAGCTGCTGGAAAAGGGTGGAAATTTGAGGAAGAAGGAGGGTGTTCCTGTTTTTTTCGCACCCACCTTAGAGTGTACTTGTCAACTATAATAGCAAAACGTAATGGATTTTGCATTTTCTGAACTAAATAGAATATCATCTATCTTGTGCTATGGAACAAAGTTGTGTTTTTTTTTTTTGGGTATTTTGTGATATTGGCTGTCCAGCTGTGGCATTAACCAAATGATCTTGACATTATCCAGTCGTACTAGGTTATCCACTAAAGGTTTTGTTCAATCCTCTTTCTTGAACGTTAATGTATTTAATAGTACGAATTTGATTAAATAGATGCTATTTTTTATATAAACTTGATGAGTCAAACTTGTCTAACTTAGAAGTGTTAAAATATTCTATAATATTCAACAGAGAGAATAATACCAAATAAATTAGCCAAAGTTACAAAAAAGAAACATGTTTCACAGTATCAAACAAAACTCAACCATTGATAAACCTAACATATATGACCGAAGTCACCAAACACCACGCATGATCTGACATCATCTACCATTCAGGATACATAACCTTAACCTAACATATGACCAACTTTTGTATGAATAGTTTAATTCGCATGAATGCACACACGTCAAGGGGTGATGGCGATTTGCTTTCCCCCATCGTCAATATATATGAACAGACTGTGTCTTTCCTGATGATGTGCCGCCAAATAAAAGCTTGATTTAATTTTCTTTTGCAGATTACCGCTAGCAATCTCCCTATCAGTTCGACACCCAGCGGTGTGGAATTCGTATATACAAGTATGGTTCACACAACAAGGGTGCAAATATCTTTGACATGCTCATGTTTGGCCACTTCAGTCTCATATCTATGGATCGAATCAGTACGGTATTAGTTCTCACATTTTGTGAATTCCAAACGACCAAAACTAGGGTTAAATTCAAACCAAAAGGCATTCGAACAATTGGCCAAAGCTAAATTCATGACCTTTCAACAGTAAACACCTTGTAATTTACCGTTATTTTTTTGTTGTTTCTGCAGAGTTTCACGGCTTACATTGCTCACTGTGAACCTCTGTATCGGATGTGCCTTTCATTAGTATTTATTTAAGGATGACTGAACATGGCATTCACTATTCTCTCTGTCTCTTTGTTTACTAAATAATGTCCCCTGACAATGTTATACTAGGGACTGTTGGGCAGTTTGTGCTTATGCACGTAACACCTGAATTTTAATATCACTAGAAAAAACGCGCGGCTTTGCCACGCGTGGTACAGTGAGCCTGGCCCATTGGGCCTAGTGAACAGGTAACAAATTAATACGCATATATGGAAGAGCCAGATTAATAGTAGAGATAATTAACTAAAGCTTATATTAGAGCTTATAAGTTGGCTATAAGATTGTCTCTATATTTCTTTTTCCTCTCTCTTTATCTTACTTATAAGAATTTAATGTGTTTACCTTGAAGCATGTGTAGAGCTAGATTTTACTCGAAAGCCAACACTATATATATATATTTTAATCTCTATCATACACGTAAGTTTATAGCCCACTATTATTTTTGTTCTAAGAGCAAATTTTATGAGCAAGTTTTATAGCAGAGGTGATTGAGACCACCAATTTATTCACATCATCAACTAATTAATTAAGATGTAGCATATGTAATAAATTGTCTCTAACATACCGGCTCCAATTTTCATCCAATCCACACCATTCTTTTCTTGGAGTTTGTGAAGAGATTACCCCTTTCATGAGGGGTGGTTACTTCTCACATACTGTCTTGTAGCTCGTGCTGCAACTAACTAATAATATGTAGTCTATTTTTCTTCACTCTCCTTCGATGTTCTATAGCTAGCTTATTGCTTTATATTGTACTTGTTCTAAGGTTGCATTCGATAAAGGGACAAACAAAGGAAACGTCCATCATTTTTCACCCATATGTCGGAGTGTTTTTACATAAAAATATCTGTAGAAAAGTTACTTTTTTAAATAATCATATTTCTATATTTTTCATGTTTGAAACAGTCCTAAATCACCTGATGAAGCGATAATGGCACACCTCTTTTACGTATCTCATTTTTTCCCTCTCCTCTCAAATATAGCCTAAGGTATGTTTGTAACTTAGGAAAATAAAATACATGGAAGAAAACATTTGGAATATAAAACACATAAATACAGGTGTAAAACATAGAAATAAAAAAACATACTCCCTCCGGGTTGATAATACTTGTCGTTTTGGACAATGGTACGGTCTTAAAAAACAACTTTGACCATTATTTTTTATTATAATATGTATATAAATGTTAACAAATATATGATTTTATTGAAGTACTTTTTAAGACTAATCTATACATATAGTCACCATATTTCAAAGACAAATATTTTAGAAATTATTCATAACCAAACATTTTAAGGTTTAGTCTCACCCTTGTCCAAAACGACAAGTGTTATCAGCTCAGAGGGAGTAGAAAGTTTAAAAAGATTAATATTTGGAACGTAGGATTTTTTAGTGGATGATTTAATTACATCCGGCTAATTTATTTTAATCCCTAACTAAAGTAGGTATTATTAATTCTTTGATCCTCAAGATCTGGTGGTGAAAGGAAGCAATAGCTGCCTGCTTGCCTGGGCTTTGCCAGCCGTACGGCGGCAATGTGAGAAATCAGCGTCAGCAACGTGGTACAGTTCATTGATCAGCATACACCGGGTGTTTGCACTACATGTATGCATAGTAATGGCGCCGGCTCTTCTAGAATCATCACACGGCATAATTCGCATGGGCTACCGATCAATGGCCTATTGGGGCCTGATTACGGAGAAATTTCTGGAGGCCTGCACACACGCACGCAAGAGCGTTTCGTCGATGCCTGCACGAGCGGATGCGAGATCGTTTCGTCGAGCCTCTTATGCGAAACTGGAGTTGCCACGTGGCACGTTTCTCCTTTCGATGGTTTGCATTGAATTCGTATTATAAGATATATATCAATCGCAGTAATGTTTAGTTACTTTGTCAAAATTAAAATCAATTATAATTTATTTAACTTGAATTGTAATACCAAAAATTTTGCACTCCTTAACAAACAAAACCATGCAAAATTACGCTCCATAAGTGCGACATATTTATTGATATGCGACATATTGAAAAATCAAAATGAATATAGGAAATAAGAAACAGATTGTTCAGCATGTCTGCTTCCAATGAAGAAATCAATTATCTTTAAAATAACCGTAAACTCAAATTCTGTTAGTAGTTTTTTCATAATAGGACTTGCTTGTGTCAATGTCCTGATTAATTTTGAAATTTGAAACGACTCTGGTAGCACTAATTTACCTCCCTGTCCTTCCCTGCATTCCTCCAACCACATATACCTGTGTTTAGTTAAGCGCAAAGTTTGGATTTTGGTTGAAATTGGAGATGATGTGACTGAAAAGTTATGTGTGTATGACAGGTTGATGTGATGGAAAATGACTGAAGTTTGGATCCAAACTTTAGATCTAAACACAAGCCTACCGTCAACTGGAAGAATAGCTTCCAGTGCTAGCTAGCAGCAGTTTTGATCGATTCTGACCCCGAAAGAGAGGTGGATGCGGATATGCACATGCAAATCTGCAACGCAATGGGCTTGCTTGTGACGATGCGTACTTGATTGAACTGACAACCATTGCGTTTGCGTCGAAAGCAGTTTTTTCAGACTGCCAAATTGTATTTTCGGAGGTGGTTTCTCGATCCGACCGCCCCTATGGGAATGACTGTTAAAATACATGAAAACAACTACGTAGTACGTACATGTAAAAATACATTTCCACGTGCATCTCCTTAAGATGAGTGCTATGGATATTTTCGTAGGCTGATATCTAAAACATCCGACTATATATGGAAATGCTCTTTCCATGGAAAGGAGGTTAACATGCACATTCCCGACCATACAATACTTTTCAATCCAAGGAAAAAAAATTCCAAATTCACATCCCCAAATTCCCTAAATTCGTCCTAAATTACCCAATTGACAAATTAATATGACAGTTTCTATCTATCCATATGAGTTTGTCTAGAAAGAAAAATCTGACAACTGCAAATGGCCACAATGACAAACTCTGTTCCCCTGCCAAATAAAAAAAAATGACAAAAAGATAAGTTCACGAAGATCACTGCTCTTAGTCGAAGTGCCAAAGATTGAGCAGTTCGGCCTCCACGGGCTTTACATCCGGAGAGGTCAGGCCTCCAGATCTCCTCTGCTATGCTCCTTCTTGAGCTCTATAGATAGAGAGGACAATTTTGGGAGGACACTTAATTCTCGAATGTGGGGGTGTTGAGCTCGCCGATGATGTTTCCTCACTGATCCCACTAAAGCCACCAGTAGCCTCCACATCGAGATCCATATTTAGGACTCCATGCCAGATCGACTCTTCTCGGGCTCCCGGGCTCCCAGGACAACATGGAGGAGGGTAGCACGGAGTGTTTTCAATGCACAATTGTTTTGATCGATGCAATTTAAATGTCATGTATTAAGACCGTTATGATCTATCACGACAAAATGTTTGATTAAGCCACAACGTTCAATTGCGGTGCATAACAAGAGCAGCACTATGTTTAGCAAACATAGATTAAGGATACACTGTACGTGTAACTAATCACATAAGAACTGAACTCACTGAAACATAGTCAAACGCAAACGTGGGTTTAAAACCTACTACTTGATATACAAAAGAGCAAATTAATAAAATTAAGTAGCATTACATGGCACACCACAATGGTCTCATTAATAGATACACGCCTTTTGGAGTAGACAATAGCTAGGCACAATGGAACTGAGATTCAACACTTATTCCTTCACTTTGCACATCCTTTTTAGCCACCGAAGTCTTCCTTGAGGGCTATTGAGCGTAAGAAATATTTCCCTATATTCAGGTTTAATAAATAATAGGGTAGCAATGAAATGCTCATCACTGCCTTCCTCAGCACCAGCATTAACAACTAACTCCATGATCTCAGAAATACCGCATCCTACTTCACTGATTCTCACGGATGTTTCTGAATTTGTTTGCTTCTCATTCTCAATGGGATGACCAAAAGCTGAAACCACATAATTTTTCTGAGGATCGATCAAGTTATTCGGGATATCATTAGAAGATTTTTGTAATTTTGCCTCCTCATTTCGCCTATTAACATCCTTATGAATGATCCCAGCATCATTTGAAGCAATGGAACATTTCTCGATACCAATAATAGCATTGACAACTTTATTAGCTTCAGTTCCTGGTAAAACCGAATCCAGCGCGCCGTCAAAGATTATATTTAGCAAATCAACATTCTCAAGTGGTTCAAAGTGAAAATTTTCACAATCCGTCACTGCCTGAAAAAGAGTTGAAAGGATAACATGTCAGAGTAAAAGTAGAAAAAAAAATCTAGCTATAGATGAAAAGGAAGTTATGCCTAGTTGCATCTAATAGAGCAAGAGAGTGGACTATATTTATCCATAGTCAGCTACCAACACAAGAAAATATCACTACAAAAATAATACTCACAAGCTCCAACACCATTAGTTTTTTTTTCATACAGTAGATATAGCTAAAGTAATTCGGCGCAGTCCATATAACTTTTTACATTTGTTGGAGAAAATAATTATGAACCTAACCATATACCAAGGAGGGTCAGAACTGAAATGGTATATATTAAGAGAGTGCATGTCATGGACATTGAGCTAATCTTGAAATTATGGAATTAAGGAAGTACTAGAATTGAAAACTAAACACGAGTAAAACTTGGTATTTATTATTTCCAATGTTTAAAATTATTGAATCATAGAAGAGCTATAATAATTGAATCCAAAATTAACTCTTTACAATTTCGTATTTATTAATCCTAGCTACCATACTTATTTAATCAAGAAAAACATGAAATTATTAATTCTAACTCTCAGAACTATTAAATGATAAAATACAAAGGAACAGAATAAAAGTATAACATCAGACATTATATACAGAATATAATCTATAAGATGTGCATTTCTTTAGTTATTACTAATCATAATTTTAAAATCATTAATAAATTGAATTGTTTTATTTTGTATGAACTTAACATTGGTGGTTAATTTGTAGTCTAGAGAGAAATTAACCAGAACTGCGGAATTCTGATCAAACATACCCAGATAAAATATTTGTTAAATCTTTAGTTCAGATATTTTATTTGTTTTCTTTTGATAGCAGCTGCTAATCGATGACATAATTGTGATACATTTTGTACTCTACTGTCACCATGTCATCTTATAAACTGCTACATAATAGTATTAACCACAAAAAAAAAATTCTAGCCATCATTAACAGCAAAACAGTTTGGTGATGGATGGTCCCAGTGTTAATTGCATGATTACCTGAGCAATGTGATGTACTATCTTATCTGGGACCATTTTTTGCTTGAGCAGATCACGAATAAGACGAATCTTTCCAAGTATTTGATGTTTCACTAGCCTTTCTTTATCCCGTCGCTCCATCTCTTGCTCTCGTCCAGTCAATTTGTAGATGTCGGCTTGAACATTGCGAGCAATTTCAAATGCTTGTTGACATTTGTCCGATAGTGCTTGTTTGAATGTAATTTGTTCACAATGAGTGTCTTTAGGGGGGAATGCTGTGAGATTTTCATTTAGATAAGAGCAAAATTGGGCATACATCGGACATAAGGTTGGTTCAGCAACCGCCTTCTCTAATATAAGATCAATAACATCCTGCATAAAAATGAACATAGCAGAAGCAAATCAACAACAGTCATAACTAAAGCTTCCAGAACAAGAGAAACATGGAATTAACCAAACCTTCAAAATATCGGTTCTAGTGATTCCTGCTTCTATTAGTTGGTCCTTCAGAATATCGAACTTCTCTGGTGTCAATAAGTTCAGTATACTGTTCAAGAAAAACAAAAAAAAATGTGCAAAAAAAAAGAAGAAAAACTTTTTCAATATGAAATTATAGTGAAAAATGATTTACTAAAGAAACACGAGCAATTATTCCCAAATCAATGAGTACCCTTTTACTGTTTTAAGAACTTTGTATTTCTCAGGGACAGTGCTTCTCTGGATTGACCAAGGGTCTTCAGCCTTATGAAGAGCCAAGGTGGGGCCAGCCTGATGTTTACAGTAAAATTAGAATGTTCCAAGAGTCATTTAAATGGTCGTAAAATATCACTACACTAGAAATCTAAAGTGGATATCCCAAGATGTACACTTCATATAGTTTAACTACTAATTCAAGAGATAATGATGACTCGTCGTGCAGTACACAACTGAGAGCTCAAAGCCAAACCGGCCTACTGAGATAGCACAAAGATTAAAACACTTAGATTTTCAATTTTCAAGATACCTGAGCTTTAGAATCAGCCTGGAAGCTTTTTTGGTCTTGCTTGTTAAACTGCTTTTGCTTCCAACCTAAAGCATAGGGTTCTTTTGCTTCACGAGTATCGTCCTGAGATTTCTCTTCCTCGGCAACCACTGGAGTTTGTAAAGACCGTGAATGCCAGTCATGGCTGTCAGTCTCCTGAAAGCGTTTATATGACAGAGTTGGTACCTAACATATATGATACAACATTGAGATAAAACTTATTAACAAGTCGTTTCGAACAAGTTTAAATAATAACATAGAACAATATTTTTTTGGCAAGTAGTATTATTTTTTGGAAGCGAGGAAAAAATCATTCACAAAAATAATACAGTGTTTAAGCTGAAACAAGGGAGTCTATTATGATTATGATAGACAGGACATGACAGCTTAACACTCAGGAACATTAATTAGATCAGTGATATGCCATGCATGCATCTGGAATGAAAAGGGAAGAGCTCTCACATAATTTGTTTCATTTGGAGCCCGATTTTCATCTTCAGCACGGAGTTCTACATTAATATCTTGAATAAGTTTCATGATGTCCTTAGGTACATCAACAGTCTGCACATATTTATAGTTAGGCATTTGAATGATGTGGAAAGATGCCACACACACATTCATGCATATAGATAACTCAAACACTCATGCAACGAAATATATAAATACTTCATTTCATAAATATCAAATGATAATAATGGATGTTTAACAGCGACTACAATTTCTCCTTCACGGGCAGCCCAAAGAAAATACCGCATGTGAAAATGGCTGGGACCATCTCAGGTCATAGACCATCTATGAAAATTAATTTTTACATGCAGACCTCTAAGAAATGCGGTTGCAAAAATTAATTTTCACAAGCAGCTCTACCTAAGAAATCAACCCTTAGAAATGGGAGAACCACTAAAACATGAACGAAATTGTAGCTCCTTCATATGAAGTCAGATCAATACAAACTTTATATGAAAACTATAGATCTTGATGAGACTTAGAACTTTGTTGTTGAAGGGTTTTAGATTTGACATAATTTAGCATTTTGAATATTAAAATTTTATAATGGATTCTCTTCAACAGAACCGACCTTGAAAATAGAATCAATACTAAGATATAAAACAAAATCAAAACTCTTGCATATTAAGTCGGCTGATGGCAAACTTCACCTAAAAATTATGGCACTTGACGAGATCTACAACTTTGTAATTAAAAGTTTGTTCATTTGAGATTGTTTAGGAGTTCAAATATTCATGTATTTGATCATATATCTATGTTTTAATTTATTCTTCTTATATTTCCAAACGACCTTGAATGGTGACATGTTCTATACGAAAATTTGAGCCATCTACGAGATCTACTACTTTTTTTATTTAAAGTTGATATTTTGAGAAAGTTTAGGGGTCCAAATATTGATTTTCTTTCTGGGATCTATTTTTGAATTTGGTTTTTAGTTTTGCAAACAACCTTGGATGGAGGCAAGTTCTATATTAATATTGTAGAGCACAATGAGAATACAACTTTGTTGATGAAAGTAGTTCTATATAAGATTATTTAGATACTTAAATATTCGTTATAAGTTCTGGCCTATAATTTTACAAGGTGTTATTTACAAAGTACCATCTTGATTTTTTTAGAAAAATCATATTAAATCTGATTGAGCTAAACCAAAGTCCTATGAGATTGTTATAGTAATTCCTGTAATATGTCAATTTTTATACTTTCACAGAATTCCTATGAGATTCTTTTTTCCCGGTGGTCATTTAATAATATCAAGTTACATAACATGCCAACTCGTATAGAGAATAAATAACATAAGTGAACAATCATATTGAAATAAGTGTTCTAAGTAAATATGAACCAAATCATATTACAGAGAATATTGTAAGGATAATGGAGGAGTTCGGTCCATCTCAATCAGACAAAATGAATTTACTACAAAATTTTAAAATTTTGTTATTTTCAAAAAGTAAGGGAAAAATGTTTTTGCATGTGGATTTCTCGAAGAAAACCGGCCTTACAAATTTTTCCCTGACGGATTTCTTTAGCAACAACCCGCATAAATATACAACCCATAAAAACTGATTTGTGTGGGCGGCTTTGTATAAGAAAAAACTCTGTTAAAATGGGAGCGCCACAAAAATATGAAAAAAAAGTATAGTTATTTCAAACTAACTTAGGTCATGATAAACTTTATATGAAAATTATAGCTCTCGACGAGGTCTATAACTTTGTTGTTGGCATCATCTAGGGGGCTAAATATTCATTACAAACTCTTAGATATATTTTTGATAAAACTGATTTTTAAAACTTTCAACTGAGCTCCGATAGAGATATGCTATATAACAAAGTTGCAGAGCTCAACACTATCTACAAGTTTGTTGTTTATGACTTCTCCATTTGATATCATTTAGAGTGTAAAATATTACAATTCTTATAATAGGTGAAGCCAAAAGAATAGCATCCAATTTACAACAAAAACTTCAAAATAGGTGAGATAGTAAGAAGATTACAGACTGAATGAATCAGAGTACCTAGGTTCTAATCCTATAAATTGCACGCACACATAAAATTGCATGACTTGTGACCCTGGACGCCCAACTGTGTATAGATGCATACCGAAATACAAAACATTTTTTCGAGTTCTTTTGCACCTACAAGAATAAAAATTAGAAAATTAATTTTCACTAGCGTGTCCTTAAGGGTGCCACCCATGGAAACCCTCAATTTCTTCCGGCACGGAGTTGCATGCGAGTCAGAAAACGCCCATGTAAACTGGTTATTGGCCATCCGCACAAACATTTTCTTTAGTAGTGCAACGAATACACAAATACTTCAAGGATAATAGTCATATCGTAAATATCATTAGGCGACGCCACAACAAAGCATTGGGGTCTACTAACCCCGACGATTTTTAACAAGCATGTTATACCCCCTCTATTTTACCGGCACTGACCCCGGTCAAAAAAAATATTAGACCCCAGTAGAATTAATTAGTTAAAGCCACTTGTGGTTAGCAGTAATGACACAACAAACAAATTAATATCTAAGCTAGGTCAGCCCAGCCCACATAATGAGAAAACGCTTGAATTTGAGCCCACAAGGCTGGCAGCCCACTACTCCACTAGTCTCCACAAATTCCCTATTTTGATAACGTATTCTAGTATTCCTCCATGGTAATTATGGAGTCTCGACTTCTCGTCTTCAGATCTTCTCGAGTCACACATCTAGGCAAGGGCGGGCGAGACGCCGGGATGGCCAGACAGGCGGCGAACGGGCGAATCAGCAAAGACCGAAGACATCAAGAACTAGGATTATGTGATCACGCGACGGCAAGCACGAGCAGACGAGCTGCCATTTGATTAGGTAAGTAGGTAACCCTATCCCAATTTTTTTCTTGCGGGGACTATCACAAATTCTTGTTTTCTCATCTCTGAAACCTAATCTTAGGAATTTAGGGTTCTGAAATATGCACTTTTCAATTTATTCAGACTTCTGTTACATGGCCTTATGCCTGATGGTCGTGAACGAGGAGGAGGATTGAATTATATATTCATAATTATTTTTTCCTCCCAGCATAATGGATGGTAAGAAACTAGTGGTTTTGCTAAGAGTTGCTGCTTATGCATTTGTTGTCTATATTGTGTAATTGTGTTCCTGATCAATCTTGTTCTATAACTATTTAATAGGCATGCAAACTATGATGGATCGATTCTTGAAAACAAAAATACCCCCCATGGTGATAATGAGAATTGTGGTGGAGTAAATTCTACGGAATCGTATTGGTGATCAATTTATGAATGATTGTACCATATGTTTCGTCGAACCGGAAATGCTAGCTTCAATTCCAAATAATGATGTGGTTGTTGGCTTTCACAAGATGGAGGATAGGAGCCGTATACAAGATTTGTAACATGTAAGAGGTAACCACTAGAGCAATAGACTTTATTTTATCATAATATGGCACTGTTGATTTTGTTCTATCTTATGCATAGTCTTAGGTCATTGCAAGCTATAGATCTGTTGTTAGTATCATTAGTTAGTAGACTCCGGTGACTATTTTTCCTGGCTTCGCCCTTGAATATCAAAAGTAGATAAAAGATGTTTTACAGTGACGAATTATACTAATGACATGAATATTTTGTTTATTAACTATTGTGAGATTATGAGTAAAGTATAGTAATTAGTGTAATTTTATACAATGAGTTAATCTGTAAAATATATTACAACCAGTCAACAAGAACTTAATTAATATACCTCGCGCAGTTTGAGAAGTTGATCCCTTGTGTAACGGATTTGCTCAGCAGGCTGAAAACATGAATTCCCACGCTGCAGCAGATCACTACAAAATTAATCAGCATGGCAAAAGGTACAAACCACATAAAAAGTTGGCACCCCGCGTCTTGCCGCGGGTTTTTTAGTTTTATCGTTAAACAAAATCGTAGTTTTAAATGGTTAGGTGCAACTCTATATATATACAAAATATATAATAATGTGGCTTTATATATATCTTATGTTAGTATAATACAATTCATGCTTTATTTTTCCAAGCGTCATTGTGTATTGCTATAATATATGAATATTATTTTCATGTGCAATATGGGTATTGTTGTAGTTAGACAATTTGCATCTCTCTGCTTCATTCAAGTTTTTTTTATGAAAATTGATTCAGGTAACGATAACTAATAATTATATGCTATCTAATCATGCATAGTAAAATAAAACACACATCTTTAACAATAATTTGAGTTATGCACAAAATATATAACAGTGCTATGTGTGACTATGAGGTGGAGCAAAGGGAGGTGATTGTATAACTAATAAATGATTGAATTGGATGAATAAGTAGCTTCTTGATCAAACGGTTGTTATCTTTGTACTAATGTGATCTGATGGCTTAAAATTGTTGATGATGTGGCTTCTTGCATATCTTGCTTTATAGAAGTAAATGCCCTTTACTAGGTATCAACTATATAAGAAGATAATATAACACGAGTTGCACACATAAATAATGATGCAGTATCAAGTATTGTCTCAAGTCTCAACTCGTTTTCATGCTTGGCTCTCCCATTGGATGAGCTATTGCAGCTCTTGCTCCTCAAACCACTGCTATCCGACCTTACTCCTGTTCATGTCTACCCTTGTTATGCACTACAAGTATATCATAGGCATTGGCTAATGCTTCCCACTCAAAACATGTTTGAATTAAGCCAACAAATTGTAGTATTCTACTATCAAACTTCAAGACAGTTCAGTTTGCATGGAAATTGCCTACTAGGAGAAAGGGGCTCTTTTGTTTGAGTATGTACTGCCAAATCGATCTCTTAGTGCCAACCGTTAGGTAAGTAATTAATGACATTACCAATGTTTTGGATGAATAGGGTTATAATAGCAACCATATAGACAATGCAAATAATTGCATATTAACCCAAACATTTAGCAGGTCTATATTTAACACGTCAAATATTTCATGGTGCAAGTTCGGGATCACACCATATATAGAAATTAAAGCCTACAATATTTTGAACAAAACTTACCTGAAAATCATCTTTAGATGGAACAGGTTGCTCATTTAATTCTCCATGGTCAAGGACCGAGTAAATGTTCACTCCCGAGGATATTTGATTGGTTTGGAGAGAGCCATCCCACTTCTCATGACCTGAGCCTGAATTTGGATGGTGAAACTTGCAATTACTGCCAAATTTACAGATTCCGCGGTTCATGTAGTATGAGCACAATCCAGTCCCCTGCGGAATTACATGTATCATGTTTTCACCAATTAAATTGTAATTTATGAAATATTGAAATTGCAGTATTAAAGGAGCCTTGTTGAGATGAATGAAGAAGACAAAGAGAATTAAAGCTTGCTAAAAAAAGATCGGCTTAACATAACTTTGTGGTGAAGGAAATAACCCCACAAGAAAAGATGTACAGAAAAACTTACAGGACGAAGTGGAAGCCCAAGAAAGTTCAGCTTTACATGCTCAGCTTCACTTTTTCCTTCACTATGGTGGCAGTGGCAAGCTTTCCAAGGAAAATACTGAAAAACACTTTGTTTAAGAAAAATAATACTTCCTTCTAATGACGTAATATTTATGCATACATTGATTTCTGAATGTAGGGATGGGCCATATTGTGCAAAATATGAAAGAAATTTTTTTTACAAAAATGTTTTGAGCCGATGCTTGTGATTTGTAAAGAACTCGCATTTCCTCCATCCTTCCCTTTTTGTTCTGACTGAATTCACAGAATTGCAAATTTAGTAACTAAACTATCGACTACAATATTATATAGTCATTTTCAAGTTACCACAATGTTAGTGGACGAAATTATCAGAAAACTGTAACTCCACTACGACCTGGATTACTTTAAATAAGAAAATTGTCAACTGAAAATGTTTCATATATACCAAGCTTGTCTCTATCAAAAAGTAGTTTGACAACTTTAAATGTTCATTTTATCCAAATAGATCCTAGCACTCCAAACACATATTCGGGCACGTGAATATCTTAATGAAAATGTCTTGAAATTAGACGTTATAGGTTTTTCCAAGCTCTTCTAAAACTGTTATGCAAACCTTGTTTTCATCTGATTTTATATGAAAAATATATCAAACGTTGACTAATCTTTTTTGAAGGGAATGTTGTCCAAACATTAGCATACCGGCATGTTTACAAACATTATATAGCATACCTGAATATACTCCCTTCATTAAAAATATTTTTCATAGATGACGTCATCATGTTATGACATTATGTTTAATCACTCATTCTATTCAATAAATTTATAAAAATGTTATTTATTTTATTTTGTTGCGACATGTTTTATCATTTAATAATGTTTAAGTAAGACTTATACTTGAGCATGTTTGCACTAATTTTTTAAATAAGACGAATTGAATAATCAAACATTATTCTAAAAATCAACCGGATAAGCTAGAGAATATGATAAAGCTAGCCTATATTCACCGAGCAAAGAAGGCCCTAATAACGAACGTACCACTTGCTGCTGAGGCAGGCGGTCGGGAGGGTGGTTGAACCTGCAGTTCATCCCGTACTTGCATCTCCCGAACCTCAGGTAGTGGAGGCAGTCGTGCTCCCCGGGCCGTTGCGGGTGCTCCAGCTTGTCACAACCGCCGGCATGCTTCGCAGGGTGGTTGTACAGGCAGCCCATCCCGAATTTGCAGCTCCCGAACTCCACGTAGTAGCTGCAGTCCGGCACTCCGGGTCGCCGTGGGTACTCCTGCGGCTCAACCGCCGCCTTCGGTTCCGTCTCGCCGGCGCTGCTGCTGGTGCCAGTAGGCCGCCGGTCATCCAATGTCTTGACCGTGCTGTTGGCATGTTGCAACACTCGCAGAGGATTTGCATCATAGCTCGATCTCTCTGTACTATGTCTCTTGGTTGGAGGAGTTAATTTGGTTTGCTTGCTGCTTGAGAGAGAGTGAGGTGGTGATCGAGGTAGCTAGAGAGTGGTGCATGTTATAGTGAGAAGAAAAGGGGGCGGGAAAGGAGAAGGTAGCATATGTCTTTCGGCCAAAATGATGTGGCATATGTCCTTGTTCCTTAACGGTGGAGGACTGAAGGATGTGCATGCATATGCATGACCAGTTGGTCCACTTAGGCAAGCAGGTAAAAGGGAATGGGAGGGAACTAAATCAAGAAGCGTATAGATCGTAACTTACTGCTGTAACTCATTAACACTCTCTCTGTTAATTTGGCAGATATAGTTTCATATCTGTAATAGTAATTGCGTTATGGCCAACTGGGACTGTCTAGCTCTCAATGATCGACCTGAAAATCCATACAAATTTCAGTCACTTTTCAACCGTACGTCCAGGTTGCTCGAATATTCATGCGCCAGTACCCTTATTTTGATGTCTTCTCTTCCCCTCTGTCTCTCTCCCCAACACGAGCGCTTCAGATCGAGCGTACTCATCCTCGAGCGCCACCGTCTCGCCCGTTCCAGCATGCCACCACCGGGCTTGCTGGCTGTACGTTAAAAGTGCTTACGAGTAACGAGGCCCGCGAAACCGGCCGGCTCCTCCTCCATCTCTTCTTCCCTAAGCCGGTGGCGGCACCACTGCCCTGCATCGCCCTGGTACAGATTGGTTATTTGGTTAACGATTGATACTATAGTTCAGGTAGCTCCATAAAAAAAATCGTACCATGATTTTATATTAAATTCAAAAATAAAAATTTGAATAATCCTTTTGCTAAAGCAGAGAAATTTTGAAATTTTTGAGCAGAATCAGATAATAGAATATATGAAAACTAGTGAATCTTTAATATAATATCTAGAAATTTTGGTCCAAAATATTGAAACCTACATCCTAATGTACCAATAAAAGTGTGTAGCAACCGGCAATCCTAAGTACTGGGACTATATATACAAGTGGAAGCAACTTGTGTGCAGGCCTTCTTCTGCATTAGGAGGCACTAGCAATAATATGGAACCTACATGTCAATATAGAGTACTGCAGGGATCCTGTTCCAGTGAAGGTTGCCTCTATTCAGAGTTGTCAAGGGGTGGTGGCACCCTCGTTATGGTGGGGGAGGACTGGAGGAGGTGGTTTGTGGTAAAGAAGCGTAGGGAGGTTTTCACAATATGGCTGCTTTCCAACAGAACTAAAAAAAACAACATCATTTTCCTTCACCTCCAAGATAAATTGTTCTAGGTAGGATGGGAGAGTGATCTATTCTAGTCACTGATATAATATACTCGTGTGTTGCAATGGGCTAGGCCCATACAATTTGGGATGGGCTAGGAAGGTCAATTGAGATGGATAGGGAAGGCGGATTGAGGATAAGCACTGGAGATGGTGGTTACGGACATGGAGGTGCGAAAGATACAATGCACGGCGATAGTAAGAAGAGGTGATGGAAGGCGAACGACTCCGCTTTTAATTAGTAGAGATATGCATTGGGCATCGCTTACAGTTTCAATGACGAACCATCGAAGTGGTTCTAATGGTCCAAACCATTATAAGTTAGGGACAATTATGTTCTTGACACTACTTTTAGATGTAATTGTGATGTTCTCCTAAAATAGGTTTGTGAATTTTCCTCTGCTTTTTTAAAATGAAGTTGCCATATACCCCAACTCTGGATGACCATTTGGTAGGCCTCCAATAAGAGATTGTGAATATTAGATGAAATTAACTGAGAATATATGAAATGACCATTATACCTTCTCATTGCACTCATATTGGTTCACCTAATCCCCATTCCTAAATCAATCCTAACCCTAGATATAGTAGTAACTTTGGCGGCTGTGCACGAATGAGCCAGAGTGAAAGTAGAAGACGAAGTCCCCCAAACCGCACTGGTGATTGTTGGCGTAGGGGATGTAGTCATAGTAGTCGTGCGGAAGAAGCCGCTAGCTTTATCCTAAAGGGTTCACCGGTGATCAGCAGCAGGTTAGCGGCGACCTTCCGGTTGCCACCTACCCTGCTCTGGGTCAGCCAAATGTTCTCCCTGTAACGCTTAACTGATTGGATAGGGTTTAGGGTTTTCAGGGAGAAGATGATCCTGGAGAGATATGATCATCATCTGTCCACGACATCGGTCTCCCCTATAAATATGGCGCTGAGGGAGACCGGGCGCAATCCAAAATATGGAAGGTTTTGGCGCTACCGATCAACGTGCATCATTAAAGAAACTAATAGTGATTTGGAATGAGTAGATTACGCGGGCATGGGGTGAAAATTAACCACGCGTGATCTCCTCCGGTTTTCTTGTCGAGAGATCAAATTTTGCCAGCAATATATCCATTGCTTGCTTATGGGGAGCACAGTGAAAAATTAAGTTATTAAGGAAGACCAACGCAAACTTTGGTAGGAAAAGGGCCCGTATACATGCCCCACCACAGGAGACAAAGTGAAAACAAATGGAAAAAAGAAGGCAACACACGAAAAGTGCTTTTGAACCAAACCGATTTCCTTTTCACTCTTGTATTTCCTTAACGCCCAAGGACAAGCTAACTTCAGGCTTTCTTCTTTGCAGATGGCTGAGCCAAAGCACACGGTTGAGCAGTGGAAATCTCTCCTCATTGTATTTTTTTACTACTACCTCCATCTCATAATATTTGTATTTATAGGATTCAAATTTATCCTAAAATAATTATCATAATAGAGTACTAATTATCATATTAGTCACTTCTCGTTTAAGTTTATTGCTATTTTGCCCTAGTCATTGTTCCACTCTTATCTATACATCATTTAAGGAAAAATTTGCTACAGGATACTCCAAAAATATGTAATTAGCTGTAGGACATAAAAAAACATGAATTTGCCCGAAAACACTCCGAAAGTATGGTAATTTGCCGCAGTATACCGAACGTATTAAAATATAATATTCACCCAATTGACGAGAGAGAAACCATACAAAATAACAGATTTGCCCTTCTTCTTCCGACGCTCACTTGCAGCGAGCTCCATTGGCTTGCCCACGGCGGACAACCGCTCAGTGTAGTCAACGGCGCGGTCATGCGGCATGCCACTGTCACCGGCCTCGTCCTTACCACCAAGTCCCCACCTGACCGCGAGCGCGTCACCGAGCTCATCTCCCGCTTCCGTGGCGCCACAAGCTCTGGTGGTCTCCTCGAGACGTTGCACGAGCTCAGGGACGTGGCCGCTGTGAGCGAGCCTAACAGGAAGCTCCTCACGGCCGTCCCCGGCACGGTCGAGAGAGATAGAGAAATGGGGAACGGGAGAGAGAACCGAGAGAAATGGGGGAATGGGAGAGGGAACCGAGAGAAATGGCCGGCCTTATCTCCTCCTGTTGTGGGCCCAGCTGGGAGGAAAAAAATCTCCTTCCTCACCTCAAACGGTTGAGGGCTTAAACCCGTCAGAGGTGAGGGTAACTTACCTCTGACGGGCCATCCGGCTGTGACTCGTCACAGGTAACTAGTCACCTGTGACGTGTCAGAAATGGAACCCGTTAGAGGTGAGGTTATGACGGGTTCCATTTTCGGCCCGTCACAGGTGACTAGTTACCTGTGACGGGTCGCAGCCGGATGGCTCACCGATGACGGTATCCTGTAGGACCCGTCAAAGGTGACCTTCATCAGTGATCAGTACTTATGCCCGTCACAGATATGCCGTCAAAGGTGTGAGGATCTGGCGTAGTGTCTTTACGTTTCAGTTTTCGTTCTTTCTTTCTGTTTGTTTCTTTCCGTATTTTTTTTAGTTTTTTTTCGTTTTTTAATACGTTCGTGAATACAGACTTTGTATACATATATTTTTAGTTTGTATACATACGTATACAAATTTATATACACGTATTTTTTGGTGCTTTCATACGTACGCACACAAACTATATATACATGTGTATATTTTCTATACATTAAAATGTATACATATAAAACAATATATATCTATACATACGTATGTATATACTGTATATAAGTACATATAAACTTTGTATATACGTATACAAAGTTTATATGTATGTATATACATATACATATAGCAGTATAGTAGTAAGAGAGAGTAGAGGGGGGTAGCTGATCGCGCGCGCGACTAGTCGTGGGTCAGCGCCCCCTGGTTGTGTTGGGCTGGGAATAGGGTGTATAGTAGTTATTCTAAAGTCATACGAGTGATATGAAACCAACTTAAACACAGATGACGTATTAAAAATTCGGTAAAAATACTATCACATTTTATAATAGTTGAGATAGAGATAGTGATAGGTTAATATGATGATAAAGATCCTCATGGAATTGTTAAAACTAATTTAAATCTCAGCGTTTCACTGATCAACCTAATTTAGGTCGGGCCAATGTCTATCAACCAATCTAATTACGTACTTCTCCGCATCCCAGTCCACCACCTCCACTTGAGGCTACTGGCGATGAATTCATCCTCATCCCCATCCGGCGCCGGCGGCGACCCACGGCGGCGCTGGTCCTCGTCGAGGCCCTCGTCCATGGCGCGGATGTCGGCCTTGAAGTGCTCCGCGTTGGCCTCCATGCACCGGCGCAGCGCCGCCGTCGCCCTGGCGCACTGCTTGGCGCTCTCGCTGTCGTCGTCGTCGTCGTCGTCCCAGCGCGGCTTGTCCACGCAGTCCCGCAACGCCGTCAGGAGGTGCAGCTTGCACCCGCCGGCCTCCATGTGCTTGCAGGTTGCGGCGACGTCGGCGTTGTAGGAGACGGCTAGAGCAGCATCCCACGAGACTGGGCCGGAGCTTCCCTGTCCCATGGCCGCCTTTGATTTACTGCAGGCTTAATGCAGACGGATTAGCTAGGGTTTGTCGGCGTTGTCGATCTCTATGGAGATCTGAAAATATTTTGTTTTGTTGGTCTTGGTATAGCAAAGCATGGAGACGAACAGTGTAATATATATATGTAGGACCCTGCAGGGGAATTGTATTGTTGCAGGAAACCTTTGGTAATTCCCTACCGTGCACGTACGACATGACGTCAAGCTACCTGTAACCGATCTGCATATCCACGTGCTGATTAATTCGGACTCTACTACGAAGCTGGCACACGTAAACATTATGTTATGTAACCGAGGAAAAAATATATATCAAAGGTGTTGTACGTCACATTTATCACATCCAATTCAATTTTTTTAGTATTCAAAATTTGTTCCAGAAATCTTGTCACGTTAGAATACACTTTGTCACATTTATCACCTCAAATTCTATTGTTTCTCAATCCTACACCTAATTAACTACAGCCTGATACCCTATATCATTTATTAATTGGGGGCATTGTGTTCATTTGTTACTGAACATTAGTCTTTGTTAAATAACAGCTATAACGATAGCAATTGTGGGACTATTAGATGCTTCATTGATTGTTTGTTAAAACTTTTTCACGGTAGTCAAAACACTCAAGAATCAGTATTTACGTACACGCAGTCTTGAAAAACTCCATCCAATCCCTTTGCAAGCCTATGCATTTTAAAGTTCCAATGCATTGGCTCGATTCTAGTCGATGTACCAAGTTGCTCCTAGTTGCCCCAAATCCAAATCAAAATCCCCAAATCACAACTCACATATCACAATCCTCATTAGACAAAAAGTTCATCCAAATCCAAATCTCAAATTCTCCAAATCACACTCACATGAGACGGACGCCTACGGCGCCGCGGCGGACGATGACGAGGGGCACCTCCGCTGGAAGATCTCCAACCAGAAGTCCATGTCGGTCCTGTGTGCGTAAGCAGTGGCGCCTCGACGAGCTCTGCGCGTGCCAAGTGCTTATTAGTGGTTTTGTGGCATAATTTGTCTTATAATAGTTCTGGGTGTACCTATTAGGGGGGTTTTATAGTATTGTGAGTAACATATGAGGCCTAGTGTTGGTATTTCTTATGCCCTCACAAACTACACCCTTAAGCACACAAAATTCAAGCAGGTGCAATTTGCAAATCTTTTTACATGTGAATGTACAAGCAAAATATTCTTGTTGTTTTTCACGTCAAATATTCTTGTTGTTTTTCATATATATGAACAAGCAAAATCTTTGTAGAGGGTAATCTCACCACCTATATAGCATATGGTGAGTGTATGCTTAGGCAAAAAAAATTAGCCAAACACTGCCTAACCCTCATGTCCACTCAGGCATGTTCTTAATTAGGACATCAACCAAACACCACCCTGAATTTGTGTCATGATTGGACAGAGAAATTTTGTAAGCAAGCTTAAGCAACCCTCAGGCATAGAAAATACTCAGGCAGGTTTCTCAGCATAGCAACCAAACATACCCTATTGATATCTTTGACAAAAAGCTAAGTGACGGCATCATTGAAAAAAAACAATATTTACAGATATCATCTCCAAAAAAAAATTGGTTTGTAATTGAGTATGTATATCACACTACAGGATTGATTTTCCTGGACGCCACCCCATTTTATTTCCATGCAGTCCGTAAGTCAGACCGCACGGAAAAATGGTGGGAGCGTCGTCCGCACACAAAAATCAATTTTCGTGTGCGTGAGACTTAACAGGCCCGCACGCGAAAATAACCCTATTTACGTATGCGGGCCTCCTAATCCACCCGCACGGAAAAATAGCCTTCGCACCCACCCTATTCAAAATAATTTCCGTCTCTCTCTCCCCGCGGCCCCTTCTCTCCTCTCTGTCTCTCCCTTATCTTCTCACCTTCCTTCTCCTCCACTCATTTTCCTCTCTCTCTGTCACCTTCTTCTTCCGCTGCCTCCTTCTCCACAGCCCACAGGCGGGACAACGGTGAGCTCGGCGGCGGCGGGCGGACGTGGGGAGGCGGCGGCGGGCA
>CM020186.1:8661888-8691909 GCA_009805545.1 Oryza longistaminata | reverse complement strand
GATGGACGGCCGTTGGGTGACGGACAGGGCCGGGAGCGGCAGTCGCCGCACGAAGGGCGAGGGTCACTAGCGAGCATACGCACAGGATCAAAGCAGCTCATACGCACGCAGCCACGGCGCAAGGCCGCCCAGCATCCTGCCGCGCGGAGCACGTGGCTCTGCTGAACAAGAGGACGGAAAACTACGGAGGGCCACCACGCGTGGGAGAGGTGATCACGGGCGAGTCCCGTTCTTTCAGGACACCGGCACACGGGTGCCTCAAACAGTGCCGGAACGGCCCGAATGGCGCGAGACTCGCACGGCGCCCCGTGCCAGCAGGCTAGGAGCGGGGGAAAGGAATACTCACGTGACGGACACCCCAGCAGCGCCGGAAGAGTCGGCACGAGTGCAGAAGTGAGTCGTCTTCCTAGGTTTTTGGCACCTAGCCCCCTTCAGGTCCCTCCAGCGCCCCTGGCCATTCAACAGGCTGACACAGCCTTTCTCGGTTCTCTCCCGCCCCCGGTCAGACCGGCTCGGGCTTGCGTTTTGCTCGCCGGCATGGCCGTTAGATGCCTCGGGTCGGCCCGATCGGGGTCCGGGCACCGTAGCCTCCCGTCACCTCCCCCCGGCTAAGGATGTATAGGCTACGTGCACCAGAACCGTTTATCGGCTAATTCCGGTCGCCCAGAAAGCAAACCGACCGAACAGAGTGCCGGCCTGCAGCCGCACACGGTTTTCGTCGGGTCGCCGGAAACGAGCGGAAAAACCGAACGTGGACCGAATGTTTATCGGGTCGCGGCGGCGGACTGGTGGCAAGCCCTTCAACAGCTCACGCGCATCACAGGTTGCCGCTCCCCGGTCCGCGGCGACCGAAGTGGACGAACGGGTGCAGTGCGCGTGGCAGCCCCAGTGTCGCCCGGCGCGGACCGAACGTCGACCCGAATCGGGTTTCGGCGTCGGTCGGACCGGTAGGGTGGCCAGCACGAGGCAGCCCTTCACAACACGCGCACGGTTGCCGGTCGGTAACTCGGCCGGGGCGCCCGACGTCGAGCCGAACCAGGGTGCCGTCGCGTGCAGCCCGTCCATCCGCTCACCCCTACTATAAGGATAGGGCCATAGCCAGCACCCCAAGCACCCCTAGCGTCCAGCCCTCACACTGCAACACACGGTTTCGGCATCGGTCGCCCGGCGGACCGAACTGGAGCCCGAATCAGGTTTCCTCCGGTGACTCGGTCGGCCGGTGGTGGCAGCCCTTCACAACTGCGACGGTGACCGGTCGGTTCCGCGAGGCGAACCCGAAAGTGTACCGACCGGGCTGCCCGTGGCGCGCTGGCAGCTCCACCGCTTCACCCTATTAGTCTAGGCCATAGCAGCAACGAACCTAGCGTCAGTCCAAGTCGCACAGTTGGCTCGGGGGGGGAGAGTGGGAATGGGTTTTCGGTCGGTGGTTGGATGGCGCGCTCCCGTACGTCGGACGTCCGTCATCATCCGTGTATGAACGTGATGGAAAAACTTCCAGTGCAACGGACTCTGAGATGAGAACTCTAGCGGTTTTGCTTTATAGGATAGGGCTCGATTCCGTGCACGAATATGCATGCAGTTTTGTCTCCCGGTTCATGGAAAAACGGCATGGAAGAAGAGGATGAGATTAAGATCGAAACCCCTCAATCAATTTCTGTACTTTGTCCAAGGGTGCTTACCGGATCACGGAGAAGACGATTTCAGACAGCGTCTGCAAGCTTGCGCCGGAGTCTAGCCCGGCAGCGTAGATGACGACCGTCTGTTGTTAGCGCTGTACCACCGCGACAGTGAGGAGGAGTAACTGAGGGAGCACTACTTAGACCTGGGATGCCTGATTGGGCTTGATGCGCTTGCAGCGCACCGGAGGCGAAAGGGGAGGAGAAGGGAGAAAATGGGTCGGCTCGGCTGCAGTGTTGAGGGAAGAAATGGGCGAAAATGGCCTAGAGAGAAAGCGAGGGTTTTTATTTATAATTTTATTTAAATAATGCTAAAAGATGTTTGTATATATCAAAGTTAGCAGTATAGCTAATGGAAACATTCGAAAAAATTTTTAAGATAGTTTTAATTAATTTAAGAGAATTTTAATATAATTTAAATCCAGCCATAGTTTAATTGGAAATTTTTTTTCCCAACATTTACTTCACCGGAAAAATTAATGAACTTTAGTATAAATTCTAGAAATAATTTTCATTAAATGATTTATTAAATCCCTTAAAGCAAAAATCATTGGTGGAAAATCCATCAAAAGGTTGTCCAATTTGGATTAGGGGACGATACCATACATTATGTCCTATCACCCACAAAAATCATGCATCACTTCCAAGATTTAATCGTGTGCTCACAGCACATCAAAATACGAGCGTGCCTATGAGATTCGAGATTCAATGAAAGACTGAGCTTTGAAATGCACAACGCGATCTCCCGAGATCTGTGTGAACTTCAATGATGTCATCTCTTTTAGAGGCGAATGTGCTACAAGACGCAACATGTACATGCCAACATTGAACGTTCATCCTCGTGCGTTCCCGATTCGGCGCTCCCGTCTGTGACCGCTGGTGTTTCGCTGTTCCCGATCCATTGGTGGTCTCACGACAGAACTGTCCTGTCCAACATCCCAACCACGACTGTTTTATCAGCCATTCCCAAAACTAGATAGTACTAGTTGAGCCTGTAGATGTTAACATCTAGAGCGCTACTTATCACCAGATCGCTACATCCATTTCTTTTCTCACATCGTCTATGTTCTTATATATGTGTAAATTGCCTAATTTTCGAGTATGTAGCGGGATGAACATTGCTATACTTAGCCAGAGATACAACACCATGGCTTCTTTATATAAAGAGATGAAATTAGTATTTTAATTAATTACATAATGTAAATCTTTTAACTTTTCTTAATTTTTTGACTTTTCTCTATAATGCAATCCCGTACGGCACTTTTTCAAGTGCGTTCCGCACGTGTTATGACAGAGTCCTGGAGCTCCTTTGGCTCGGGGCAATGGCTCCGGCGGGCGTGCTTATCGCTGTCTGTTTTAGCGTCTTCCGTCCATAGCAAACAGTTGCCATTGATATCAAAACCACATAATTGTTTATTTCCTATATGAAGGGCAACTATGGATTGGCGGCTATTGATTTAATTGTAATGACCAAACTATTAAACACACTATCTAACTCATCGATTTTCCCAACCACTATTACTGTTTTATTGCCCTAATTAACTAGTAGTTATAGTAGTATACTGGGAGTCGAGTCTCTGAAAAGATAACTATGTTTTAATCGTCTAAATTGGAAACTCTAAATACTCTCTGTTCCTACTCCAAAAATTTACACTTAGTAAATTTGGTATATTCTCAGTTGCCATCTCCGAGGATGTAAATTTTCCCTAATTATGAGGGCGTGGTACCGTTACTGACAAAAAGTTGGAGCAGTTAGAGTACAAAAATACTGTATAAATATATGGAGTAATTTTAGTAAAAGCCGATGTTTTGTAGACAAACTTCTGTAAAAACCCATGTATTATGGACATGTCATAGGTTTATGGTATTGTGACGCATTCTTGCAGCAGTCCCTGTGATATGAATCCATGATAATTGGTTGTGTTTTATTGTTTTGGAACAAAACAATAAGGATGCGTAAAAAATAATTTTTGACAATATGTGAATGATGAGATGTGTCATGACTCGCAAGGATCACAATTGTTTTGCGAACATTTGCTCTTTTTCTCTTAATTAACAATTTGCTGAACATCTGCTATTTTGGCCAGCGCTCCAACTAGTTCCATTATGCAGGAAATGGAGAAAGAAATTTTGAAAGCCCGATGAATATGCAGTAGAGCAACACCCAATAAAGTTCAATGGAATTCGATAGTATAACCAATCCAAGGCCCTGATTGACATTAGAAGCACCCCATATGGCTAGTTCCTCTCCACTCATCTGTTATCCTTTTTTATGTCCTAACAGATATAGATAATTACAATTATTGCGATGCTCTTTTCAGCAAAGCAGGGGCAGCTACTACGGGGCATTCCGTCTGCGCAAACGTCTAGCAGCCACAGAGATAAGATCTCCACTACCTTCCATTCTCCTTCCCTTTTCCCTCCACCAAAACTCTTCTCTCACAGGAAAGGAAACGAAGAGGCGGAGATGAAGCGGCAGGAGGAAGGGTCGTCGTCGTCTCCGGCGGCCGTGGACGACGATGGCACGGCGTTGGCGCAGCGAGGCGGCGTCGAGGGTGATCTCGCCGCACCCTCCACGAACGTCGTCCTCCGCCCCGCCGTGCGGCGCCGCCTCCCACGCGCTTGTGCGCTGCTTTCTTCCACTGGCGGGGGGGCTTTTCTCGTCGCTGCCGGGCCGGGGCCTATCTCCCCTCCTCCTTCTCGCGCTCCTCGCCAAAGGTCGCCTCGTCCTGCCGCCTGCTCCTGCCGCCTCCTTGCCGGTGCAGCGCAGGTGGCTCCTTCCTCCGCCGGCCACAAGAAGCCAGCAGGAAAGCCGCGGTTCTCCTCCTCTCCATCCTGATACCTGGTACCTCGGTATCAGGTACCTGCTACCTCTGGTACGACTGATACATTGGGTACCTGGTACCAGGCTAGTAACCTAGTATCTAGTATGTGATTACCTGTACCCTGGACCTGGTAACCCTGGTGCCTGGTACCTGGTACCCGTTTATTCTCTGGTATCTATACCCGTTGATACCGCGTACCTAGTAGCCCTAGTACCTGTACCCGTCGATAACCTGGTACCTGATACCCGTGATACCTGCGTAACCTAGCTAGTAGCCTCGAGCAGGATGAAGAGAGCGAGGAGGGGCAGCCGCTGGTGCGAGGCGAAGAAAGGAAGGCGGCCTTGCGCGAATCCGGACGGCGAGCCGAAGCGGTGGAGAAGGCAGCGGCGAATCCGGGTGTCGCCCGAGGCGGGGCCACGCCAATGAGAAAGACCGACAAGGGCGCGGGGAGCCAGAAGCGGCGCGGCAAGGAAAGGCGAGCTTGAGGGCGACTCCTTGCGAGGCCGTTACGCGTCGTCGTTCTCCTCGGCGACGGGGTCTGAGCCAGCCGGGGCTTCCCCGGCGCCGGGCAGCGGCCTCCGCGCCTCCACTCCGGCTCTCCTCTTGTTCACCGCACCCGTCGCCCAAATCTCCTCGTCGTCCACCGCCTCCCCCGCAGCGGTGGCGCCGTCTCCAAGAAAAAACGGTGGGGCGACCGCGACGGGAACGACGGCGCGGCCCACCGCTCCGACGGCGATGGGGCATGACAGCGACGGGACGGCGACGACGGTGGCCCTGTGGCTCCGACGATTTTGGGGGGAGAAGAGTGAGAGGAGGAGGGGGATCGATCCGAATTTACTATCCCGCGTTCCACGGGATTGCCGTGTGGAATAGATTTTCTGTTTCACCCCAAAAACCAAATTTTTACGTGCGAATTTCATGCTGTAGGAGTTGAGTACGCCCCCTCGGGAGCATGGGAATAAATGCGTTCCGATCCAAGTAGAGGGGAAAGCAGTGGGCAGTTGAAGACTCCTTTGGTCCGAGACTTGCAGGTGGCCAAGATCAAACAAACCAACCGCTCAAGGCAATGAGAGGGCATGAATAGCAAGAACAAACAATTGTGCCTTTCTGGGCTTCTTCTAGGGATGCAAAGCGGCGCGGGCAAGCGGGGGTTTTTTTTTTTGTTTCCCACTTATTCACTTTTCTAGTTCATTTTTCTTCTAAATTGTTGTACTACCATTGCGGAAATAGGACTAGCCAAAGGCTGATTTTTATGCGGTAGCGGACTACCCACTCTTCATCCCTAGCTCTTGTCCCCGCTCTACATGACGGTGTCGGATCTTGAGCGTTCACTAAAATTGCAGAGTGCTGGAACCACATGGAGGACACCTCTCATCCTGACTTGTCAAGGGACATAACCATCAGTGGTTCACCAAGCAGCCAGCAACTCTCAATCTGCCATCTGTGATTCCAGTAGGACCAAGAAAACACTCAAGAAAACATTAAAGCAAGCTTACTCGCAGGTCACGGAAGCCAAGAGTTTAGCAATTTCCCGGTGCCTCCTCCCCTCTACTTGAAACCTCCCTGCTGCCATGCATGTACAGCTGAGATTGCATTTTGGACGAAGCAGAGATCGATCCTTCAATGTGCTCAATTTATCGTGATGTGATTTGCGTTCAAAGCAAGACATTATGAAAGATGTTGTTGTTGAGATCACAGTAACAGATAATATAGAGCAGGCGCATTATTTACTTTACCAGTACTAACTTATCAAGGAAGATTGTGTGCTGTTTTGTTGGATCATTAAGTCACAACACACAAGTTAACTGATCCAAGCAAACCGTTTCTAGGACTGAAGAATAGGAGGTTGGGAGATTTGCCTACTGTTTTCTCAGTCCTATTTGAGAAGTAATGTAACAAGCACGGTGGTATCAATTTCAAAGGTGTAGTTGCATAGATATTCCATATAAATAGCATATGAAACTACACCACGATATGAACTTACTAAGTTCTAACACTTGACCATTTTACTTTTCTGAGAGTTCATGTTGTTTACAATATCGTATATTTTTGACTACTTAACTTTTAGAGCTCATTACTGGAAAAAAATGATCTTTGCTGGGTCGACCCAAAACCACAAAGTTCGCGTCCAAAAAGAACGGCCGGACTATAAAATGATTCTTAGCCCCTGGTTTGAAAACCACACAGCCATTATATTGATCTCTTAATCCGCGCTTGTTGTTTTAACTAAACACGGGACTAAAGATGTCTTCTTTTAGTCCGGTTTCCATTCCGTGTAGAGAGGCATGTTTCACGGTGGCGAGGATCTTTACTCTCCGGTGTGGTGACATCAACCGGGGAGTAAAGATCGCCACTTAATACCAACGGGAGTAAAAGATGGCCACATTGTATATTAATCCCTATCCCGTATATCTCTCCTCCACAAATCACAACTACTCAGATCCTCCCCTCCCCTCCCCTCCTCCTCCCCCTGGAGACGGAACGCCCTCTCCTCCCCTTCTCCTCCCCTCCCCTCTCCTCCCCTTCTCCTCCTTTCCCCTGGAGATGGATGGCCCTCCCAGGCCTCCCTTCCTCCTCCCCCCCCTCCCCTTCCTCCTCCCTCCCCTGAAGGATGAGGCGCGCGCCGCGCGGACACGTGGTGGATGGACGGCACGTGACGTGCGGTTGCACGCGGCGCGCGCGGGTAGTAGTGGCTGCCGTGATGGAGCTTGTTTTTTCTCTTTTTTATATATATTATTTTGTGAATTCACTAATATGTATAATTTTGTGATGATTGTATGGTCTGAGATGTATAATCTGTGATGTATTTGATTTGTGTGTAATTTTTTGGATTTGTTGATGTATTTGATTTGTGTATATTAGTAACTTTAAGATTTGTGATGTGGATTGGGATGTTACTTTGATTTGGGATTTGGGGTTGATTTGGGATTGCATGCCACCCGATTCGGAGAAAATTAAAAAAGAAACAAGAAAAAATAAAAGGGACCATCTAGATTGCCCAATCCCCTCTTTAGTCCTTCGTTGTAACACCAACCAGACTAAGATCTTTTCTCTTTAATCCTGGTTTTTTACTACCAAACCAGGACTAAAGATGGATCTTTAGTCCTGGTTTTATTTCAACCGGACTAAAGAGGCGGCAAATACTTAGTCCCGGATTCCTACTCCCGGTTGGAAACCGGCTAGAAGGGTAGTTACCAACCGCGGAGTTAAAAAAATGTTTACTTCACCAGTGGCTTCTTTCTTCCCATGCTTGAGAAGGGTACCATTGACGTTTAGTAGGTACTAGAGGGTACCAATTAAATCTAGCCATTGGATTGGCAGGGTATATCGGAAGATAAATTTGTTAAGAGGATTTGTATGCGCTAATTGGGCCTTTCAGGTCGGCACCGCGCAAGCACCAATAGCTAGGAGAGATTGCGAAAAGAGCTTCGCATCGGCGCAAATCTCTTTCCCGCGACTCATCAATTCAAAAATCGGTCATCCGGCCATCCGGGCTGCCGTACTTCAGTTCCGCCCCCCCCGGCGCTGCGTGCTGGGAGCTAGTTCCGGCGCCGCCGCCCGCGGTGCAGATGGCCACCACCGGACCACCGCGCCCGCCAGGAAGCAGCGCAGGAGGCCGCACACCGACCACAGACCATTCCACCGCCGGCAGGCAGAGCAGCGGCAGGATCCTGTCGTCGACATCGCCGCAGGCATAGCAGCGCAGGGAGTCCGCGCTGACGAACCGGCCGGCAAAGCAAAAAGCAGCCACCGACGCCTTCCTTCATTCCGTTCGCGCCATGCCCTCGCCTAGAAGTGCCATATGTATGAACATGCATATTATGTTCTTGATATGTGTTTGACACTGACACGTTGTTTTGTGATTGTAAAAATTGATGGCGATGAACTTAATACTGTGTATGATTGCTGCGATTAATTTTCATTACTTGGGAAAAATTGCCATGTTGTCTTCAAAGCGCTGAGTGGCATTTGATACATATGCATGATGTCTTCAAGTAGAGTGGATGCTTAAACAATATGTTATGTAGAGCTTTATATCCGGTCCTGATATGCTCACCAATCAAATGATATCATTATATTGTTTTGGATATATATAATATCATTCTTGAGTTAATTCATTCTAATATTTACTACTTGGAAATTTACGTGCAACATGCAAAATAAAGTTTTTCAACTTGGCAGAACCGAACCAGTGTTGCAATGAAACATCTGAAAACATAACTTACAAGAATCCAATGGACTCCATAAAAATGATAGTTCATGCATGAACAGCACTAATGCGTTAACGGGCATCGCATGCAAGATAGATCATCCACATAAATCCAGGTCTAACTAGCAAACCATAAAAGTTCTAAACTGGTAGAACAAGCACATAATAAGGTCTTACACTAGCATTTACATCTATTACGAATTTGGATGGCCACTACAAATATTGCCAGACCAAATGGTGAGTTCATCCATCCACACTACTTGAAGAAACATGGGATCTCAGATCAAGAAACGTCTCCATCGGGTCGTTGAAATGGAAAAATAACAAACATTTCAACCCTCATTTTTGAATACTCCGACATCAATCAGTTGATTCCATCCGGTGCGTTCAGAATGCCCTATCGTCTGGGACTTCTTTCAACCTCATACTTGATATAACTATTGTTTATTCCAGCCTCGTCCGTTCCAAAGCACTGCCACGCCGGGGGAGCGCGGCCGGTCGCCGTCCCGCCAGCTCTAACCGCCTGGCAGCCGCGCAACGGGCTGCAGCGCCGTTGTCAGCAGGGGGCGGCTCGGGAGCGCGCGCGTTCCACCCGCTTTGCCCACCGCCGACCATCGCGCCCCCCGCCGCCGACACACGCTCCTGCCCGCCCGCCGACCCACCGCGCCGCCAACGCCCTATCGCCTCGAAGGGCACCCACGGGCCGGATGGAGGATTGTACGGATCTGAGCGCCCATCCCTCCATCCCCTTGCGCTAGTGTTCACCGCCCACGGCAGGGGCTACTCCCTATGTGTGCGCCCAAAGCTTTCGGAGAGATTCGGGGAGAAGAAAAACAAGAACGAGAGAGGAGAGACAAACAGACCCCTTCTCCCTCGCTACCGAAATACAATTTTACCCCCTCCCCACCAGGCGGTACAGGCGGTTACCATCAATCTAGCCGTCGATAAGGGGCCATATCCAAACGCGTCAGGATTGGTTACCGCCCACCCGTCGAGGACCAGTAAAAATCTCTAACTTTTATGAAAGCAGAAACAACTAAGGGACCAATTCACCCTAAGGCACATCTAGCTACTGTCTAGCCCAAGGTAACAGGACTACTTACAGCCTTTTGAGTTTCTTATCTATTTGCTCACCAAGGAAGTTCGTGAGTTCCCTATTGCCTCCCTTTCCTAATAGGCTCCTTGTGCGCCAATTACCTTCTAAGTACCTATAGTAGTCTTCAAGGCGAAAGTGAGACCGAATATTTTGATTCTTTCCAGCCCCAATTTAACTTGGTGGTGTAAAAAATATAAGGATGATTGGGTGTTGTTTTGGTGCGTTGCCGACAACCGAAGGACATGGAAAGGTTTCGATTATCATATCCATATCTTGAAACGGATCTTCTGACGTGATATAGATGAAGGTAGACAAACAGAATAGTATTAGCCTATGGCTACATGTCTTTGTAGTTGCTGGTAGCACTGTTACTAGGAACAGAGAAAAATCAAATGTCATTAGTGCAAACTAGACCGAGCTCCCATTGCGAAGCCTATTCAGCCAAAAAAAAAACCAAAATTTAAATTTTTTTAAAAACTTAATTTTGATATACTTTGATTTTGAGGATATTTTCAACATAGTTCTTTTTTCAGTATTTGGCTTTTAAGGTTCACCGAAAACACATATATTAAAAGTTTTACCTACAAATTATTTCTTATTCTCTAATAAGTCGTTTTGCTTATATTACGAAAAAAGCCAAACGATTTGAAGCCCTGATACAGTACTACTTAAGGGTTTAGAACAGCTCAAACTATTCCATTTGAAAATAATGGAGGACCAAAAAGAAACAGCTGGCATCGATCATGAAAAGAGCAATGTGAATAGTGCCATGAATTCATAGAGCCAAGTACCTCCCAAGGCATAATAACCATTGAACTCAAGAACATTAGTGAACGCCAGCCTCAGTTTTTTTTTTAAAAAAAAAGACAAATAAAAGCCACACGGCTCAAAAACGCCACCCTAACTGGCTAGTTCATCGCTCTTTCTCCTCTAGCTCGCACAATGTAGTGTCGTAACAGATCTATCACTCTCTGGGGCTTTTCGTTTATCTCATATCATATAAAAACAAAATTTGCATGCAACAATCAGGCTGTTAACTTTCGCATTCTCATTCTTCTTGCGCATTTTAGGCGTAGTCAGAAGAAGATCACTGATGCTTCTGACGACCAACCAATGCGCCTTCAGCTCATCATGTGTCGAGATAGTTGCTGTGCGTCCAGGATATTGAAGTAACAAGAAAATCGGAAGACAGTTACTCTCAAATCTGCGCGAAAGCAGGTTTATCTATCCCAGTGCTCCCATTCCTATCTGATGACTGAAAATTGACCTGCGCTTCCAATTACAAACTATCTTGGATTCTAATTTGGGTCTACATTTCTCATGCGACACATGAGTTTTGCTGTTTGTCACTCTGCATTATACTCCCTTCGTTTCAAAATGTTTGACACCCGTTGACTTTTTAGCATATGTGTGGCCGTTCCCGTCTAGCTTAATTGTTTTTGTTAAATAATGTAAACTGATCTACTGTAGGTAACATGAGAAGTATATTTAACAATAACATCAAATGATATGCAAAAAAAATTAATAATTACTTAAATTTTTTGAATAAGACGAATCGGTAAACACGTACTAAAAAGTCAACGGTATCAACAATTTTGAGAATGGACATATATTATAAGTTATTTTGATTCTTTTTTTCTACTTAGACTTTTAGACTTTTATAAGTTTAACTAAGTTTATAAAAAAATAACAACATTGTTAATTTAATTTCGTTAAATTTAGATTGAATATATATGTATTTGATAATATATTTGTGTTTTGCGTTGAAAATACCAATATTTTCTATAAACTTGATCAACCTAAATAAATTTATTAAAAAAATCAAAATGACTAATAATATGGAAACAGAGGGAGTATGTATATAAATATTTTTTTAAGAAAAATACTTTCACCAGCGGATTAATTATTTTGTAATAAACTTTCATACACCAATAACTGCAACGTTAAATACTTAAATTATCCCATTATAAGGGGCCAAAAGGTTATTTTCATGCCTTAAAAATATAAATAATTAAAACATGTTTACGTTTAAAGATCATTAATTCTAAGTTTGACTTGAAACATTGCAAAACACAATATTTCCGTTACGATAAAAAAAGAAATACTAGCACACTGACTTGACTATAAACTCTTCATGTTATGTGGCTTTCCAGATAATTGTACTAAAACTGCAAAGGAAAATGAGTATATTTTATTTTATTTTATTTACTCTTCTCCATATATATATAAATGATAACATACTTAGATACACATATACTCCCTCCGTCCCAAAATATAAGAAATTTTAGGTGAATAGATTCATAATCCTAGCTAGGATATGTTACATTCAACTAAAATTCCTTATTGCATTTTGAGACGGAGAGAGTATATATAAGAATTAATCTATCCCCACAACAATCAGGAAAAGATCAAAAAGGAAGCTAGCCATCATGCGTGTTTGGTGTTGGCCCTTTACATTCGACGTTGATCGATGGACAATATATTTAAACCACGAATGCCGTGAGAAGCTTTGCCACTGAATTTTGTTGCCGAAATGGTCGACATGTAGTACTATATTGCATGTACACTTGTCGCGTTAGCAATGACAGTTTGAATTTCCATGCACATGCATGTACGTACGTAGTAGCATTCGTACGCAAGATCAGATTATTCAGCTTTTAAATCTATAAACTGTTCCAAGAAAACTATATGATCAGCTAGCAGGACCACTCTCAAAAGCAAGCGAGACCGAGACGTTGGTTGTTAGAAGACAGATGCATTTCTATTGAAAAAGTACTTCCTCCGTTTCACAATGTAAATTATTCTATCATTTCCCACATTCATATCGATGTTAATGAATCTAGACATATATATCTATCTAGATTCATTGATATCAATATGAATGTGAGAAATGATAAAATGACTTACCACTGGTGGAGAAACCTTTTTTACTCCCGGTTGATAACCCCCTTTAGTCCCGGGTTTCCAACCGGGAGTAGAAATCCGGGACTAAAGATGTCCATCTTTAGTCCCGGTTAAAATAACCGGGACTAAAGATGGATCTTTAGTCCCGGTTGGTAGCAAAAACCGGGATTAAAGAGAAAGATTACCAACCGGGACTAAAGAGGGGATAGCGGCAGTCTAGATGGTACCTTTTCTTTTTTTTGTTTCTTTTTTATTTTCTCCCGAATCGGGTGGCATGCACATCCCAAATCAAACCCCAAATCCCCAAATCAAAGTAACATCCCAATCCACATCACAAATCTTAAAGTTACTAATATACACAAATCAAATACATCACAAATCCTAAAAAAATTACACACAAATCAAATACATCACAGATTATACATCTCAGACCCATACAATCAATCACAAAATTATACATATTAGTGAATCACAAAATATATATAAAAAAAGAGAAAAACCAAGCTCCAATCACGGCGCCACTACTACCGCGCGCGCCTTGCAACCGCACATCACGCGCCTGTCCATCCACCACGCGTCCGCGCGGCGCGCGGCCTCCGTCTTCAGGGGAGGGAGGAGGAAGGGGAGCAGCAGGGGGAGGGGAGGGGAGGGGAGGAGGAAGGGGAGGCCTGGAGACGGAGGAGGAAGGAGGGCCTCCGTCTCCAGGGGAGGGAGGAGGAAGGGGAGGAGAGGGGAGGGGAGGAGGAAGGGGAGGAGGGCGTCCGTCTCCAGGGGAGAGGAGGAGGGGAGGGGAGGGGAGGATCTGAGTGGTTGTGATTGTGGAGGAGAGGATAAAAGATAGGAATTATATACAATGTGGCAATCTTTACTCCCGGTTGGTATTAAGTGGCGATCTTTACTCCCGGTTGATGTCACCAGGTTGGTATTACCAACCGAGAGTAAAGTGGCGATCTTTACTCCCGGTTGATGTCACCAGGTTGGTATTACCAACCGAGAGTAAAGTGGCGATCTTTACTCCCGGTTGATGTCACCAGGTTGGTATTACCAACCGAGAGTAAAGTGGCGATCTTTACTCCCGGTTGATGTCACCAGGTTGGTATTACCAACCGAGAGTAAAGTGGCGATCTTTACTCCCGGTTGATGTCACCAGGTTGGTATTACCAACCGAGAGTAAAGTGGCGATCTTTACTCCCGGTTGATGTCACCAGGTTGGTATTACCAACCGAGAGTAAAGTGGCGATCTTTACTCCCGGTTGATGTCACCAGGTTGGTATTACCAACCGAGAGTAAAGTGGCGATCTTTACTCCCGGTTGATGTCACCAGGTTGGTATTACCAACCGAGAGTAAAGTGGCGATCTTTACTCCCGGTTGATGTCACCAACCGGGAGTAAAGATCCTCGCCCCCTGACATGCCTCTTACACGGAATGAACCGGGACTAAAGACCATCTTTAGTCCCGGTTAGTAACAACAACCGGGATTAAAGATCATATAATGGCTGTGCGGTTTTCAACCGGGGCTAAAGATCATTTTTAGTCCCGGTTTTTTTTGGAACCGGGACTATTGTGGTTTTAGGTCGACCCAGCAAAGATCATTTTTCCAGTAGTGAGCTCTAAAAGTTAAGTAGTAAAAATATACGATATTGTAAACAACATGACTCATCAGAAAAGTAAAAATGTCAGTGTTAGACTTAGTAAGTTCATATTGTGGTGTAGTTTCATATGCCTATTTATATGGAATATCTATGCAACTACACCTATTGAAATTGATACCACCGTGCTTGTTACATTAACTCTCTCAAATAGGACTAGAAACAGTAGGCAAAATCATCCCAACCTCCTATTCTTCAGTCTAGAAACGGTTGCTTGGATCAGTTAACTTGTGTTGTGACTTAATGATCCAACAAAACAGCACAACAATCTCTCCTTGATAAGTAGTACTGTAGAGTATAATGCGCCTCTCTATATATCTGTACTGTGATCCAACAACAAATCTCATGTGTCTTGCTTTGACCAAATCACATCACGATAAATTGAGCACATTGAGGATCGATCTCTGCTGTCAAATGCAATCTCAGCTGTACATGCATGGCAGCATGGAGGTTCAGTAGAGGAGAAGGAGGCACCGGGATTGCTAAACTCTGGCTCCGTGTACCTGCGAGAAGCTGCTTAATGTTTTCTTGAGTGTTTCTTGGTCCTACTGGAATCACAGATGGCAGATTGAGAGTTGCTGCTCTTGTATAACCACTGAAATGGGTTATGTCCGTTGAAGTCAGGATGACCGAGGTGTCCTCCATGTGGTTCCAGGACTCTGCAATTTTAGTGACCTCAAGATCCAGACACCGTCATGTAGAGAGGACAGAGCTAGGGATGCAAGTGGGTAGTCCTGCTAACCGCATAAAAACCAGTTTGCTAGTCTATTTCCCGCATAGTAGTACAAAATTTAGAAGAAAAATGAACTAGAAGTGGAATAAGTGGGACAAAAAAAAACCCGCTTGCCCGCCCGGCTTGCATCCCTAGACAGAGCAGAGGCACATTGTTGCTTGCTATTCATGCCTTCATTGCCTTGAGCGGTTTGTTGATCTGGCCACACCTGCAAGTCTCGACCAAGGGGTCTTCACGCCCACTGCTTTCCTCACTTGATCCGGAACATTTATTCCATCTCCGAGGAGGGCGTAACTCAATCTACAGCATGAATATTCGCACGTAAAAATTGGTTTTGCGAAACAGAAAATCTATTCCACGGCATCCCATGGAGACGGGATAGTAATCCGGATCGATCCCCTCCTCCTACCTCACTCTTCTCCCCCAAATCGTCAGAGCCAGCGGCCACCGTCGTCCCCATCGCTGTCGCCCCACCGCTCGTCGGAGCCGGTGGCCGCCGTCGTCCCCGTCGCCGTCGCCCCACCGCTCGTCGGAGCGGCGGCCACCGCTGCGGGGGAGGTGGGACGACGAGGAGATTGGCGACGGGGCGGTGAACAAGAGGGAGAGCGGGAGGGGGAGGCGCGGAGGCCGCTGCCGGCGCCGGGGAAGCCGCGCGCTGGCTCAGGACCCCGGCCTCCGAGGAGGACGACGACGGCGCGGCCTCGGCAAGGGTCGCCCTCAAGCTCGCCTTCCTTGCCGCGCCGCTCTGGCTCCCCGCCTTTGTCGGTCTTCTCATTGGCTGCCCCGCCTCGCCGACCACCGGATTCGCCGCTGCCTCCTCCACGCTTCGCCTCGCCGATCACCGGATTCGCGCACCGCCTCCTTCTCTGCTCCACCACGCGGCTGCCTCCTCCTCTCTCTCCATCCTGCTCCAGGCTACTTAGGTACCAGGTATCACGGGTATCAGGTACCAGGTATCACGGGTACCAGGTACTAGAGGTATCACGGTATCAGATACAGATATCACGGGTACCAGGTACCAGGCACCAGGGTACCAGGCACCAGGTACCAGGTATCACATTACTAGATACTAGGTACTAGCCTGGTACCAGGTACCAAATGTATCAGTCGTACAGAGATACCAGGTACCTGATACCAAGGTACCAGGTATCAGATGGAGAGGAGGAGACCGCGGCTTCCTCTGCTTCTGTGGCGGCGAGGAGGCCACCTGCGCTCACCGGCAAGGAGGCGGCAGGAGCAGCGGGCAAGGACGACGGCGACCTTGGCAGGAGCGCGAGGGAGGAGGGGAGAGGCCCCGGCGCCGGCAGCGAGAGAGGCCAGTGGAAGAAGCAGCGCACACGCGTGGAGGCGGCGCCGCAGCGGGCGGAGGACGACGTCGTGGAGGTGGGCGAGATCACCCTCGACGCGCCCCGACCTCGCCGACGCCGTGCGGTCGTCGTCCACGGCCGCCGGAGACGACGACGACCCCTTCCTCCTGGCCAGCTTCATCTCCGCCTCTCGTTTTCTTCTCCTGTGAGAGAGAGAGAGAGTTTGTGGAGGGGAAAGGAAGGAGATAAGGTAGTGGAGATCTTATCCCGTGGTTGCTACGTTGCAACGGAATCCCGTATGGTAGCTGCCCTCTTTGCGAAAAGAGCATCGCATAATTGTAATTATCTATATCTGTTAGGACATAAAAAAGGATAACAGATGAGTGGAGAGGACTAGCATATGGGGTGCTCTATGTTCATCAGGCCTTGGGATGTAGTTAGTACTATGAATTCATTGAACTTATTTGTGTTGCTCTACTCATGTTCATCGGGCCTTCAAAATTTTCTCTCCACTTTCTGCCATAATGGACTAGTTGGAGCAGCTGCAAAATAGCAGATTGTTCAGCAAATTGTTAATTAAGAGAAAAAGAGCAAATGTTCTGCAAAAATTGTGAATCTGCGAGTCATGACACATCTCATCATCACATATTGTCAAATTAATTTTACCATCCTTATTGTTTTGTCCAAAACAATAAACAACAACCAATTATCAGGATCAATATCACAGGGACACTGCGAAGACAATCGTCAACAATCCATAAAACCTATGACATGTCCATAATACATGGGTTTTTACAAGAAGTTTGTCTACAAAACATCGGCTTTTACTAAAATTACTCATATATTTATAAGTATTTTGTGCGCATCAAATATACTCTGCAAATTTATTTTTCGAATCATGCTACTGATAGCACATAACTGCTCACTTTCTGTCAGTACGTACCACGTCCTCATAATTAGGGAAAATTTACAATCCTCGAGATGCACTGAGATATACCAAATTTACTAGTGTAAATTTTGGTAGGAACATGAAGTATTTAGAGGTTCCAAATTTTACATTAAAAAATAGTATCTTTCAGAGACTCAGACTCCCAGTATTATAACTACTAGTTAATTAGGGCAATAAAAATAATAGTGTTGGAAAATCGATGAGTTTAGATAGTGTGTTAATAGTTTGTCATTACAATTAAATAATAGGCAATCCATGTGCCTTCATATAGGATAATTATGTTGGTTGATATCATGGCAACTGTGCCATAGGAAGACGCAAAACAGACACGTACCACCCCGGCCGAGCCCATGCCCGACCAAGACGAGTCTCCAGGACTTATACACGTCTCTAACCACTTGAAAAAGTGCCCGTACGATTGCAATAGGAAGAAAATTCAAAAAAATTTAGAAAAAGTTAAGAAAGATTTACATTATATAATTAATTAAAATACTAATTTCATCTTCTTTATATAAAGAAACCATGTGTGTATCTCTGTTGTAGTTGCAATTTCATCCCCGCTACATATGAAAATTGCAATTACACATATATACGATGTTGAAGAAAAGAAAGATGTTAGGTCTGGTGATATGGTAGGTCTAATGTTAACATAACATCACTGTACTATCTAGTTTTGGAGTGGCTTGATAAAACAGTTGTGGTTGGGACGTTGGGACCGGCTCGTTCTGTCGTGAGACCACCATGGATGGGAACACGGAAAACACGCGGTCAACAGAACAGACGGGCGCCGAATCGGGAACGCACGGATGAACGTTCATGTTGCATGTAATGTTGCGTCTTAGTAGCACATTCCCTCTAAAAAGAAGATGACATCATTGAGTTCACAGATCTCGGGAATGCGTTTTCATCAAGTCATTTTCATTGAATTGATCTCATAGACCTCTATTTTGATGTGCAGTGACAACATAAATTTGAATGATGCATGATTTTTGTGGGTGATAGGACATATGTATGTATCGTCCTAATCCAAATTGACAACTTGATGGATTTTCCACCATGATTTTTGTTTAAGGGATTTATAAATCATTTAATAAATTATTTCTAGAATTTATATTAAAGTTCAATTAATTTTCCGGTGAAGTAAATGTGGGAAAAAAATTCCCAATTAAACTATGGCTGGATTTAATTTATATTAAATTTTTCTTAATTAATTAAACTATCTTAAAATTTTTCAGAATTTTCAGAGCTATATTGCTAATTTTGATAATACAAACATCATTCAGCAATTATTTAAATAAAATTCTAAATAAAAACCCTCCTTTCTCTCTAGGCCATTTTCAGCCCATTTCTTCCCTCAACATGCAGCCGAGCCAACCCATTTTCTCCCCTTCTCCTCCCCTTCGCCTCCGGCCTGCAAGCGCATCAAGCCCATCAGACATCTACAAGTCTAATAGTTCTCCCTCAGTTACTCCTCTCACTGTCGCGTGGGTACCAGCGCTACACGGTCGTCATCTACCTCCGGCTAGACTCCCGCAGCTTGCAGACGCTGTCTGAAATCGTCTTCTCCGTGAAATTCGGTAGCATCCTTGGAGATAGTACAAAATTGATTGAGGGGTTTCGATTCTTATCTCATCCTCTCTCCGTTTTCCCATGAATCGGAGCAAAACTGCATCGTATCGTGCACGGAATCGAGCCCTATCCTAAATAAGTAAAACCCTAGAGTTTCTCATCTCAGAGTCCGTTTCACTAGAGTTTTCCATCACGTACACGGATGATGACGACAAGGGACGAAAATAGTCACGGAAACCTTACGTATTTTTTAATTAGACATATATGTGCATTGATCGGAGTGCACATAGTTGACCTCAACCGACATGCCCCCAACTCACTAGCGTCATTAAACTAAAGGAACCTAGCTCGTGTGTGAGGTGACATACATAGATGTTTCCTAGTTCCCAATAAAGGTTAAGCCAGTGCTGATAGAGGTGCTTGAGGGAGTTCGAAGGGTGACATCCGTGGCAGGGAAGTACAAGTGGAGACCGGAGGGCCAACGCCACCCTCATCGCACCACCTACCACTGGTTTTATAGATGGTCAAATGGGTCACCCGGCCCGGGCATGACCGGGCTTGTGATGAGTTCAGTTGGGCCGGCACAGCCCGATCTACACGCTGGGCTGGGCCGTGCCTACCCACAGGCTGCATCCACGGCCCATTAAGACTCAGGCCGTGCTAGGCTGCCTGAAGGCATGACAACACATTGTGCTTCTTCGTAGAATAAGTCTATGTTCCTCCCTCATCTCTTTGGGCTATGTTTTATATGGTTGGAATAAGTCTATTGTGTATCCTTCTTCTCTATAGGCCATGTCTTGTATGGCTGAGTTAAGTCTATTTTGGATTCCTCAACATTTTCTTTGACTGTGCCGTGTCGGGCCAGCCCACCGTGCCAAGGCATCGGCCCAGGCACGGCCCAACTATCGGGCCTCAAGCCTTATGACCATCTGTACTGGTGTTTTACTACCAGAACTGTAACCTTTTGATGCAAACATGGCCACCAATGGCTTCCATGTCTTCATCAAGCACAACCCTTCGATAACTTTTATGCAAATTATGTCCAACATGCGTAACATGACACCAATTCAACACTAGTTGTTACTACTGTTTGAGAGAGTGGGTTGTCAATAGGATTAAAATCTCTATGACCTGTAGGCCAATTCACCACAATCTTTCATTCTACAGCCTACAAATGGTTGCTCGATTGATTAATTTGTGTAATGACTTCTGATCCAACAATCCACCACAGCATTCCCTCTAATAAGTAGTGTAAGTAGAATGATGCACCTCTATGTATATATATTTGCATAGTGAGAAAGAACAAATCAACATGTGTTGGCTTTATGTAAATTACGACACAAAAAATGGAGGATTCTGAGGATCCCAGTTGTCAAAAAACTGAAGATCTGAGTTTGGTTTCTTAATCCAGCTTGCTTAGCTAGGCAAGAGGGTGCTAGTTGAGGTGGGCTATAGCTCATACCAACAACTTTCCTTTGTATATTGTAGCATGTATAGTTTCTCCAAAAATATTGTACTAGATAATTGTGTATCCAAAACATTGATTTTTTTATAGTACTACAAGATAATACATAGAAGAAGTATACATGAGATCAATGCAATGACGGACGTCGATATCTTTCCAATAAGGTAGTTGCCAATATATAGAGATTTTCTTCCACAAACCCTTCTCATTTTCCTTAGGACATTTCATTTTCTTCCTAAACTCATTACTTATATATTAATCATGTCGTGCACCTCATCTATGGTTAAATCCATTGGAGCATGTTGAAGCTCTTTCTTACCGTTGAAAAAGTTTCTTCTTTTTTCTGTACGAGTGACGTAACCGGAGCCAACTCCTATGACCCATGTAAAATATATTTTGCGATTTTTTCAGCCCGAGCAAACCTTTTTTCCTTTCACAGTTTGTCTCGAAAGATTACCAAGGATGGAATAGTCATTAATGGTGCAAAACAATAGAACGCGGAGATTAAAGTTCTTACCAGAGTATTTCTAGATCATCGATAACCGGCTCTAAGAATACATCATTATCACTGAGACGGGTTGTTTCGGTCCATGGATTAACAATCGCAACATAACGTATTTCCACTTTAAGCACAACCACGGAGGTAGGTTATAGTTTACAATAAGAATTGACCAAATACTGTGAGAACTGCTCATATCCCCGAAAGGATTCATGTCATCTGTACACAAAACATATCCTCGTGTTTCACGGGTTAGCGGTGAATTTTATGTATTTGTGATCGATAATGGCTTCTAAGTAGAGAGTGGTTATGAACACAGGTGAAAGAAAAAGGAGTGCGTCCATCTACTTTTTGTGTATTCCATAATGAATTGGTCGCGGAGCACTTACTATGTTTTGCCGAAGTCTATACCACGTGCCACCAGCTACCATGGCCTTCTTAGGTCAAATGGAGAGATATTGGATGCCAGAAATGTCGAATAATACTTGGGGTGTCACATTTGATTTGGATTGGGTTTTCTATGATGAGATTCATGAAACAATATAGGGGTAAAGGTGGCCTGTTTGGTAGAGCTCCAACGTCTAAATTTAGCTACAGGAGTTGGGTCTGAAGTGGAGATGTAGACTGGCCGGTCCTAGGGGGGTCAGGCCGTGCCGCCGCCCGAGGCCCCCAAAATCTAGGTGCCCCTATACACATATAGTATATATACTACGTATTATATAATTTTAGTCCATGGGCCATGGGCCTATATAAGTTAGACAGCTGAATAGCCCAATATAGAAAATGAATTTTAGTCCATCGCCAAGCTTGTTTCAACGAAGACGAAGCGATCTTCCTCTGACTCCCGTCGCTTCGTCTCGATCACATCACGCACGCCACTCGCGTCGCGCCATCTCGATCACATCACGCCGCTCGCTGCTCCTGCGCTCTCGGTGACTTCTCGGCATCTCGCAAACGGATACAGCAAGTCAGCAAATTGCGGCTCGCCAGTAGCCATGCTCGTGTGTCTTGATCGTCCACCGGTCGCCTTCTCTGCTCGCTACTACTCGCTGCCCCTGTCGTCCGCTGCCTGCACTACACTCCTCCAATTCATTCATTCATCTGATTTCAAGATCCTACACTCCTTCAAGTCCAATTCATCTTATTTGGTAAATTTCTCTATCTTTTTTCCTCTTTATAAGACTATATAAATATATATACTAGTTTACGTGTATATACAGGGGCCTCCAGATAAGTTTTTGCCCTAGGGCCCCAAAACCCTAGGACCGGCCCTGATGTGGAGTTAACTAAACCTAGCTCCACAACTCTAGTTTATCTTGTGAGAGAGCTCCACCCAGCTCTGCTCCTATTTTAGGTATAGCTGAAACTGTTTGGATGAGCTGAGCCAAACAAAACTGAATATAGTACTCTCCAGAACATGGTTTAAATTATGGTGTTCATAATTTACATATGCGGCATCCCTATGAATTTAGTAGGTGTACCGAATTAACATTTAATCACCTGTGTTGAACAAACAGCAAATTAAGGGACCTACTCACAGATGTAAAAGTATTGGGTGCCTACGTGGTGGTGTGTGCAGGTGTGGCAGTTCGATCAGTGGCACTGTGGAATCGAAGGCAAAAGAGGCTAGCTGGCACGCATAGGCCCCATCATTTGTCTTTTCTTTTAATAAGCTAAAACGGCTTATTAGAAAATAAAAATAAATTTGTAGATAAAACTTTTATATATGTGTTCTCGGTGACTTAAAAGCTAATGCTGAAAAAGAAACTACGTTGAAAATATCTTAAAATCAATATCAAAATTAAGTTTGAAAATTCAAAATTTGGCTTTTTCTTTGGCTGAATAGGCTATCCGGTGGGAGCCTGAGAGCAAAGGGCGTGAAACATGCATGATGCTACAGTAGTACAGATTTTAACACTGTTTTGGATCTGGTTGCTGTCTGGCACGTAGCTAGCAAAGTTATCAATGGTCTGCACAATTTTGCCACGTTTTCAGCAATCACCATCAAGCATTATTAACTGTACCATCCATATATAACTCCGGGCTGCGGTAGATATAGAGAGTCTACAGGTTCCAAGCAGCTAACAACCTATACGGTGTGCATGATAGTAATTTTTTTTTTATCGATATGAGCCTGATGTTTTATTTATATTGTATGAATAATTATATTAATTGTCCATCAAAATTAAACGAGATAGGAGCTAGTTATATGCTTCCTCCATATATATCCCAAAATGAATTCATTCCTATCCGCTAATATTTGTCCTAATTAAAGTGCATTAGATATGTTCCCTCGTATTCTCCATCCAATAAATCTATACTATCTACAGTTTATGTACAATAACTCCTAAAACTCCACATGCAAGTGTGATACATCATCACTCACTAGCAATTATTATCTACTACTTTCGTTCCAAAATAATTATAATTCTAACATGTATTAACGTTTGAGAAGAAAGACTACGTCTCCCTCATTAAATGGTGTTTATGTGAGAGCGGGAAGATGGTTGAGAGAAAAGTAGGAAAAAATTGAATGAGAGATGATTGATGGGGCAATTAGTACTCTAGAATTGTAATTATTTTGGACAAATTTTGAATCCTAGAAATACAATTATTTTGGGACGGAGGTAGTATAATATTTTAAATATCATACAAGCATGATATACCATTTATAATTTTGTTATATTTTTAGAACTCAATATGCAATCAATGTCAAATCATTATTTTCGCATCATTTTTACATTATTTAAATATATACTATACCTATATTATTTCTATAATGTATAACATGTATTCGTTTACATATCCCGCAGGAAAGCGTGTGGTATCCAGTAGTGCCATTAACAGTAATCCAAAGCTACTTTCTTTTAGTAAGGAGTATTTTTTTTCTCTCCATCCCCATTTAAGTGCTAACGCCTAAAAATATATATATTTATTTATTTTGGAATGAGGTAATTAATACATGTTGATGTGGTCGAAATATCAATGTTTGTCAGCATCCGCGAAGTGTATGTATATACACACACATTCCAGATACATATATAATTATATATATAATTTTGGGGGTTAGAAAGGATCAATCCAGCATGTACTCTCTTGGTATAAAGGTCTTTTTATATACCCTGCCAAACTATTCATCCGTCTTATAAAAAACCAACTTCTGGAGATGAATCTGAACAAACATTTATCCAGATTTATCTTTAGAAGTTGTCTTTTTTTAACGGAGGGTGTATTTTTGGGAAACCATAGTTTCTGAGTTCTGACAAACATATAATTAATTGGGCTGATACATATTGCAAGGAATGTGAATTGAAACTGCTCAAAGGCATCTCATACTGTCATACATGTGCTCGTTACATCGTGCACGGTGGCGCGCGTGATTGCTCTTGCACAGCCGCGATGTTGTGGAGTACTAGAAACAATATCCCCAGACAAATGGTTTTTCTTGTTGAGAGGTGTTATAATCCCAATCGTTTTTTATGTATTTGAGAGGTTCTATACGATGCTATAATCTCTTGGGCTACAGACTCTTTGGACTTTGGTGGCAAATCGGTATATCTCTTATCTGCCTATATTATATATAATAAGATCATGTTTAGATTTCAACTTTTTTCTTCGAACTTTCAACTTTTCTGTCACATCGAACTTTTCTAGACACGTAAACTTTCAACTTTTCCGTCACATCGTTTCATTTTTTTCAAATTTCTAATTTTAACATGGAACTAAACACAGCCTAAAATGTCTGAGAACTATACAAATGGTTTAGTAGTAGTATCAACTCGTGTACTATTTCCAGTTGAACTATAACGTACGGGTATCAATGCCGTTCAGAATAAATACTAGTAGTGGCAATAATTCAAGGACAGCACGTATTAAGGTCTGGTTTAGTTCCAAAATTTTTCTTCTAACTTTTAACTTTTCCATCACATCAAAACTTTCTTATACACATAAATTTTCAACTTTTCCATCACATCGTTATAATTTTAACAAAACTTTTAATTTTAGTGTGAACTAAACACACCCTAATTTGAAAATTGCGAGCCGGCCAGCCGGTCCGATGACGACGTGAAGCTTTAATTAGCCTCGCGTCAGCTGATCTCGTCATAAGCCCACCCTCAAGTCCAACTCATAATTGAAAGTGTGCAAGTACAGTTGCTGCGTATATACTCCCTCCATCCTAAAAAAGGCAAATACTGGATTTCCGTGCCAACGTTTGACTGTCCGTCTTATATGAATTTTTTTTATAATTAGTATTTTCATTGTTGTTAAATGATAAAATATGACTAATACTTTATGCGTGACTTATCTTTTTAATCTTTTTCATAATTTTTTCAAATAAAACGGACGGTCAAACGTTGGACATGAAAACCAAGGTTTGTTTTTTTAGACAGAGAGAGTATACTGCAGGTACATGCCTTAGTCACGTTAGGTGACAAATATAATCTCTCCCAACAACCGTACTGCTACGCGTGGCTAGCGAATGTGCAGTAAAACCCCTATAACGTCTTTCGTCACTACTAGTACACTCTAGTAATATTGCTTTCTTAGATGAATACATGTATATATGGTGGCATATGGTAGATAACATTTCATAGTTTAATTTAACTTTTATCTAAACAAAAGGTTTATTATTGTCCGATCGCTACCATATGAGAGATGACCTGTTTTTTTTTCCACTAGAGATGAATCTCTTACACCGAAGAACATAACTACGACATGGCACCCTTGGATATTTGCCAAACCTTTTTTGTCATGGTATTTGAGCACTACTACAAAACCCTCGTAGCTACCGACTTATAGGAGTCCAGACTTTTCATTTTTTTTTTGGTTTCTAAGTTACAGATCAGGGGATTAATTAGTGTGGGGTTGATCTTGATATGTTGATTTGGGGGATTGTTGATCCTGTATGTTCTTGATCTGTTGATGTGGATTCTTGATCCAATGTTGGGAAACAGGTTCAAACTGATCAAAGCATCGAGCTGGCGTTTCTTTTTTTCTACCACTGGCACCAATAAGTCTAGGGTATTGCTGCCAGATGATATGTGCCGGCTGTAAATTCAGCATGTATGCCGGGTTTGCAACTGGCACCTAACAGGTGTTTTGCAGTAGTGGAGCCTAATTAGGATGATATTTTGTTTAGTGCTTTAGTGTATTTGAGAGGTGCTACAAGCTACAAACTTTGTAGTGTAAAGCGGGGTATATATTCTTACACAGACATAGGATTACAAATTTTCAAACTTAGACGCAACACATAATAACTGATACAGAGTACCGAAACACCAACCGGCCTATCAATCTTGGTTCAAATGGAACCGGCAGTAAAAAAATCACTGCGAAATAAAATAACTGGCAGTAATATTCAATACCGGTTCTTAAGGTGAACTAATGGCAAAAATTGCGAGATGGCAGTCATAGTTTTAGAACCACATTAAGTGTTGGCCTCACATCCGTTGATCTGGTTAAGTCCTGCACTAACACCCTATTCTCTCGATATCTCTCCATTCCCCCTCTCTCTTTCATCCCCACTCATATATGGCTTCCCACAATGACCTCCAAGATCGATCTCCCCCAATGACGGTATGAGGCAGATCATTTATTTCATGATGGTACCTGAAGACGCCACCCATAACCCGCTTCATGACGACGTTGCCATTTTCATCGCTAGAAATGTTTATTGCTTTCCTGACGAATTCCCTGATGATGATGGTACCTGACAGCCCTCTCGGCTGTTGTGGAGATCACCTCAAGACATCACGTAAATTAAAGCCGGCTCCAAGCGACGCCATCCACTCTTGCTCCAGCACCGTCTACTCCTTGTCTGACACAATCCATACTCCTGTTTCGATAACAAAGAACCAGGTATGACAACGAAGACACAGGCAAGAAAGCCAGGACAACTGGATCAGGCCCTCACATTGGCAATAGTGGCTTCTCATCTTCCTAAACCCGGGCAACTCCTCCACGGGCCACATCTAGCTTAAGGTTGTGACAGGGGTTGACTGAGGAGGCGAGTCATGACAACAATGATGGGTCTGGAGTTTAAGGCAATGGCGAGGCATGCTAACACAGTTGGGTTGGATTTGAGCCGAGATGTGTATGATATTGTTTTTAAGATTTTTTGTGTTGTTTTCTATTGATTTATCCTCGATGTGTTCTTGCCATCAAATTTTCTTAAACATCAACTTGCTTATGTGTGAATTTTTTTTTCTTACTGCAGTCATTCCCCAAATCAGTATGCAAGTGTGTATTCAAGTTTGTGAAATGCAAATCATCTATATTTTTTATTCTATGTAAATTTCACAGAACAACAGATATTTTCACCAAACTAATACAAAACTACAGATTTAAGATGGTGTATCACAAAGCTACAGATTTAGCATTAAATTTATCATGGAACTACTGTTTATGTACCCATTTAATCACAAACCTACAACGTTTATGACTCTGACATAATAGTAGCACTAGAGATTTAAACTCCAAGATCTATAGTTTTGTTATATATAACTCTATTATTACATATATAGTTTTGGCGTACCTAGGGGTGAAAACGGAGCGGATATTATCCGATCCGATCCGCTCCGAATCCGTCCGAAGTGAGGATATGGTAAGGGTTCTTAGATATCCGGCCGGATGCGGATGCGGATGCGGATAGTTACATGCGGATGCGGATGCGGATATGGTATCGGTAATATCCGGCGGATACGGATTATCCGCTATTTTAAGCGGATTATCCGATTAACGTTTTGCCGGATAATCCGAATTTCACAGCCCATATAACCACTCATTTTTTCCCATTTGACATAAACATTTTCATCGTGTAAAGATTCATCCCATCCAGGTCCACCTTATCCATCAATCTATCCAGGAGTTCAGTCCGTGACTCCGTTGGCGTCGCATCAATCAATTTTTTCATCGGGATTTCTCTTCTTCCAGTCCTCCCACTCCGCCGCCTGACTTCTCCACCCAGCGCCGCGCCCTACCGTCTCCAGCCCGGACATCATTTGTATGAGAATTGGACATCATTTCTGGACCTCCAATGTTCTATCACCTATGATCCTCTGTTTTAGCACTTCAATTTCTATTAGAAATCCTGTGTTCCTATCCTCTATTTTTTCAACCTGGCGATATTCAAATGGGGGCCGCTTAAAGTTGTGGCGGCTTGGCAATGGGCAAGGCGGCTCGCTCTAGTAAGTAGCCAGTAAATTTTTCGGAATTCTGACGACTGATGCTGTCTGTGATTGTGTCCTGCATCTTCTGAAGTTCTATGACGGCCGGTTATAAACTCGCAGTTATAATAAACTGGTGTTAGCTGTAGCACCAAAGTGACAACTGGTGCCTAACCTGACTTGAGGCAGCAAGTACCGGGGGATTATTAGCGGCTCCTGAGGGGCACAAATAGAGTATACTAGTAAGTGACTCAACCATCAAGACAGAAAGGGTTAAAACGCAATGTGGAGTCCATTCCATCGTACACCAGGGACGGTATCGACCGTACCGCGCCGTGTTTCTCCCTGTCTGTTCTCCGTCCGCGCAAAAGCGGAGACGACCGACGCGCACACACTCCGTGACAAAAGGGAGAGGTGGATTCTGTAGCACGTCGCGTCCGTTTTTATCTTTTTGGCCGACGTACGAGTGTGCTCCTACTTAAAACAGAGCTTGCCAGGGCCTAATAATAACCGATCTGTTCTTAAACAAGTTACTCAAAACGTGATGACAATACAGAGTTATGGTAGTAGTACATGTTAGTAACGAGATTTAGCTGAAACATATACTACGTTCCTAGTGGTTGTAGTAGACCTGAGTAGCACCCTAACAACTACAACAAAAACCATATGTAAGAAGAAAAAAGTACGAATTACCCCCCAAACTATCGCGGTCGTCCGATTACCCCCCTGAACCATAAAACCGGACATTCTTCACCACCCCACTATACAAACTGGACGAATTACCCCCCTCGACCCAATCCGCGGTGGTTTTGGTCTAACGTGGCCTACGCGTGCAGTCCAGTCAGCTTTCTATATAAAAAATATAGGACCCACCTGTCATACGCTCCTCTCACCTCACTCTTCTCTCTCTCTCTCAGGTCAGGCGGCAGCGGGGGCAACGGCTGAGGCGGCGGAGGCGGCGGGGCGGGGGCTGCGGCCGCGCTGGTGTGTGCCCCGCTGCGTCACCGCTCGGCTAGACGACGCCGCCGCCGCCGCTATGAACCAACGGTGGCCGAAGCGGAAGCGAGGAGAGGGGGTGGGGAGACGGCGGGCCCCCGCGACGCAGGAAGGATGGGGCTGGAAGGATGGACGTGAGCTCCGCCTCCACGCCCCACAGCCGCCCCCTGCCACCGCCAACCGCCACGTCCGCATCAGTCCGAACGCAGCGCAGCTCCCGGCGCGAGGCCGCTGCCTCCGCCGCCCCGCGGCCACCCCTCAGCGCGGCAGTCTGCGTCACCGGTCCGACGTCGCCCCTCCGTGTTTCCGCCTTCGCTCTGCTTCACCGCCGCCGCGCTCGATTGTGCGCGCTGTGGTCTCTCTCGCGATTCTCGCGCACCACCTCCTGGAGCCCTTTGAACCACCCACAAACCCGCCGCCTTGGCCGCCGGCTCCCCCACTAGCTCCCGCCCTTGCCTCCCTCCCACTGCCGCGAGCGCAGTCACGCTCGGCGCGTGGCGCCTTCTCCCCCTCGATTCCGTCGCGTCGCCCTTCCCGTGCCAAGCAACCGTCCCGAGTCGCCCCGCTGCGCGCGTCGCGCCTCCTCTCCCTTTCGTCCGCGCGCTTCTCCGCTGCCGGCGTGGTGCGGCCGGTGACCATCGGGTCCCGCGTCATTGCTGGCGCGGTCGCAACTCTTTTCGCATCAGCTGAGGGCCCGAGCCCGCGCGCCCTTTCGCCCTTCTCGCGCCGCGGTCAAATCGGCGTGCGGCGAGGATTGGCCGCGTGCGCCGCCGGGCCGTCTTTCCTCCCCCGACTAATCCGCTCCTTGAATGATTCACCGTTTAGGCGAGCAGCGACGCGGCGGCGGCAGCACCACCACCGCGGCGCCGCCTCCGCAGCCCTCAGTCGTCGCCGCCCGGCCCGCCGCTGCCGTCCGCACCGAGGTGCCTAACCCTCAGGCACGTGCTGACGCGTAGAGAGAGAGGAAGAGTGAGGA
>CM020186.1:8644089-8661863 GCA_009805545.1 Oryza longistaminata | reverse complement strand
TCATGTGATATTGTTTTTCTAACATTTGTGGAACTTCTATGTCTTACGTGTTATGTGAATGCGATATATCATGATGTCAATACTATCTGTGTCGATTACATGCTTTTGGCAGAAGACAAGTCAATCGTTAACATCTTGACATTATATTATGATGTGATCGGTGCTTTCATGAGTCATGTGAATTGTGATATTGGTACCTCATTGTTGCTCATTGTACAGATGATCAGATGTTGTATTGATTGTATATACATGTCACATCCGATTATTTTCATCCGTTTCCGAGCCGAGTCCGCACCGACTCCGCACCATTTCCGACATCCGAAATAATCCGCTCCGTATCCGCATCCGCACATTATCCGCACCGCCTCCGAATCCGATTAAAAAATATGGTATAGGATATGGTATGACTACTATCCGTCCGAATCCGATCCGTTTTCACCCCTAGGCGTACCCACTTCTAGTTGCATAGTAAATTTGGCGTTAAATATGTAATTTTAGTAAACATCACTTTAAATCTATATTTTAAAATTTATCAATTAAAGTAGCTGGAATGATTTTGAAATTTACTCTTTAAGCAACCAGCACAGTTGTAATTATCTCAATCGGTCGTTGAACGTGCCCTAGTTTTAAAAGCAACAACCGGTTTGTGGACAGGTGGTATTTGTATTAAGGAACCGACAGTGGTACTTATCACAATCGGTCGTTAAACGTGCCCTAGTTTTAAAAGCAACAGCGGGTTTGTGAACAGGTGGTATTTGTTATGGTGATTAATTTACTACTTGTGTAAACTTTCGGACAGTCACCTAGCTATGGCCCAGTACTACTAGAAGCCAGTACAAAACGTTTAATATTCAGCACATGGGTAGCTAATAAGGCTTGGCATCATTGCATGAAATGGCCGGGAGTTACAATTAATAGTGAAGATAAGATGGTACACTCGGGCCAGAACTACTAGCAGCTTATTAAGTACCACGCAATTAATCCATATGGACGAATCATGTGTCCTTGTCCCAGTAAACAAACAATACACACATAAGAAATATTAACAATAATAATCTAATTAAGATAAATAATCATCGTATATCATGCAGATGCAGCTGGGACGTGATCCTGGTTGCGCCTATAAATAGGCACCTCACTCTCCCAACATCTGCATAGACGAGTGGAAGAAAGTAGTACCGTCTCTTAGCCTCTTGCTTTGCTAATCTCCTCGACTAAATCTCGTTGAAAAGAAGCTAGAAAACATGAAAGGTGTGAAAGTTTGATCATGTGTGTGCTGGTGCTAGGCTTAATCCTGCAGCAAGAGACGATCAAGGTGGGAGCTAAGAGCTGCTGCCCAACCACCACCGGCAAGAAACATCTATAATGCATGCCGTTTTGCGCATGGCTGTAACGCCCCGACATTCATTAGCCTTTAACACAGCTAAATCACACACGGGTGTTATGCATTACCTTTGATATAGTACCAGTCCCAGGATACACTAGCTGGTACACACAGAATAATGTGGAATCAAAGTAAACTGCTTTATTACATCACTGGGTAGTAGTCCTTACATAAGTTGCTATCATAGACAGGCCCATAGATGAGCAACACAACATTACAGAAATCCATAAAAGCGACGGCGCAGAAGCGAACAGCGCGGAGCACTAAGCGACTAAGCAACTATGCACTAGGCGAAGAACCTAGGCATCTATCTTATTCCACAGGCGAGGCTTGGGGCTAGGCACGAAACATCTAGAAGTCTTCATACTCGGCTTGCTCCTGGAGATACTCCTCGGCGGTCGGGTCGATGTCTTCATCTTCATACTCTATATATATTATTATAAGGGGTAAGGGTGAGTACTTAACGTACTCAGCAAGCCAGGGGAAAGAATGACATGTTGGGTTAAATAAGGGGCTAAGGTTTTATTTGTGAAAGCTGCCTTTTTGGCAAAGTGATTTATTTCACAAAACTCCTAGTGAGTGAGTCAAGTTTTTAGTTGTCGGAGGAGGCTCACGCCTCGGCCCATTCCACAAGTTGCTTTGCAACAACTTGTCACGATTAATGAACAACAATTAATTTGTTCCTCTATTAGTTTCTTCTCACAACGACACATAGTCTAGAGTGAGATAGAGAAGAGAGAGAGAGGAAGAGTGAGAGAGAGAGTGTGTGTATGATAGGTGGGTCTCACATCTTTTTTTAATATAGAATGCTGACTGGACTGCCACGCGTACGCCACGTAGACCAAAACCACCGCGGATTTGGTCGAGGGGGTAATTCGTCCGGTTTGTATAGTTGGGGGGTGAAGAATGTCCGGTTTTGTGATTCAGGGTGTAATTCGGACGACCGCGATAGTTGGGGGGGTAATTCGTACTTTTTCCTTTTGAAAATGCCTCTAAGTTTTGAAGCTCTATAGTCTAGAGACATTTTTAGCATACTTTGTTAAATTTATCTCTTTTTTTGTGTTAAATTTATCTTGTAGAGACATCTTTTCGGTACTTTAAAATTTGCCTTATATGTAAAGGCATTTTCTTAAGGCATTTAAAACGATGTAAAGGCATTTTTCCAAATATTAATATATATCAAGTAACTAGATATAAGTAACACAAATCACATATTTACATTTAATTATATGAGGTTGAGATGGTTAGTGCATTGAAGATAAAAAATGGCTAACTCAAGAGGTCATGAGTTCAAGGATTGATAAGGGATCATATTTTTCTTTCTTTTTCATATTGATTTGCTATAGTTGCCGCTACATATATCAATGCCTCTACAAAGTGCCTTTATTTGCATAGGGACATCTAATAAAATGCCGTTTAATTCGTAGAGACAATTCACCAAATGGCACTTATGAGACTCTTCAAAATGTCTCTATAACACTGTAAAGGCATTTTAAAAATATCTCTATAGTATTAGGAAAATGTCTCTACAAGGTATATTTGTTGTATATTTGTTGTAGTGAATATAGGTGTAAGGGTGGCCTGTTTGCTAGAGCTCTAACGTCTAAATTTAGTTACAGGAGTTGGGTCTGGAGTGGAGATGTGGACTGGCCAGTCCTAGGGGGGGTCAGGCCGTGCCGCCGCCCGAGCCCCCCAAAATCTAGGGGCCCCTATACACATATAGTATATATACTACGTATTATATAATTTTAGTCCATGGGCCATGGGCCTATATAAGTTAGACAGCTGAATAGCCCAATATAGAAAATGAATTTTAGTCCATCGCCAGGCTTGTTTCAGCGAAGACGAAGCGATCTTCCTCTGACTCCCGTCGCTTCGTCTCGATCACATCACGCACGCCACTCGCGTCGCGCCATCTCGATCACATCACGCCGCTCGCTGCTCCTGCGCTCTCGGTGACTTCTCGGCATCTCGCAAACGGATACGGCAAGTCAGCAAATCGCGGCTCGCCAGTAGCCATGCTCGTGTGTCTTGATCGTCCACCGGTCGCCTTCTCTGCTCGCTACTACTCGCTGCCCCTGTCGCCCGCTGCCTGCACTACACTCCTCCAATTCATTCATTCATCTGATTTCAAGATCCTACACTCCTTCAAGTCCAATTCATCTTATTTGGTAAATTTCTCTATCTTTTTTCCTCTTTATAAGACTATATAAATATATATACTAGTTTACGTGTATATATAGGGGCCTCCATATAAGTTTTTGCCCTAGGGCCCCAAAACCCTAGGACCGACCCTGATGTGGAGCTACCTAAATCTAGCTCCACAACTCTAGTTTATCTTGTGAGAGAGCTCCACCCAGCTCTGCTCCTATTTTAGGTATAGCTGAAACTGTATGGCTAAGCTTCAGCTCCAGGAGCTAAAGCTGTGCCAAACAAAACTGAAGATAGTACTCTCCAGAACATGGTTTAAATTATGGTGTTCATAATTTACATATGCGGCATCCCTATGAATTTAGTAGGTGTACCGAATTAACATTTAATCACCTGTGTTGAACAAATAGCAAATTAAGGGACATACTCACAGATGTAAAAGTATTGGGTGCCTACGTGGTGGTGTGTGTAGGTGTGGCAGTTCAGTGGCACTGTGGAATCGAAGGCAAAAGAGGCTAGCTGGCACGCATAGGCTGAGAGCAAAGGGCGTGAAACATGCATGATGCTACAGTAGTACAGATTTTAGCACTGTTTTGGATCTGGTTGCTGTCTGGCACGTACTAGCTAGCAAAGTTATCAATGGTCTGCACAATTTTGCCACGTTTTCAGCAATCACCATCAAGCATTATTAACTGTACCATCCATATATAACTCCGGGCTGCGGTAGATATAGAGAGTCTACAGGTTCCAAGCAGCTAACAACCTATACGGTGTGCATGATAGTAATTTTTTTTTTATCGATATGAGCCTGATGTTTTATTTATATTGTATGAATAATTATATTAATTGTCCATCAAAATTAAACGAGATAGGAGCTAGTTATATGCTTCCTCCATATATATCCCAAAATGAATTCATTCCTATCCGCTAATATTTGTCCTAATTAAAGTGCATTAGATATGTTCCCTCGTATTCTCCATCCAATAAATCTATACTATCTACAGTTTATGTACAGTAACTCCTAAAACTCCACATGCAAGTGTGATACATCATCACTCACTAGCAATTATTATCTACTACCTCCGTTCCAAAATAATTGTAATTCTAGCATGTATTAAGGTTTGAGAAGAAAAACTATAGTGTCCCTCATTAAATGGTGTTTATGTGAGAGCGGGAAGATGGTTGAGGGTAAAATAGGAAAAATTTGAATGAGAGATGATTGATGGGGCAATTAGTACTCTAGAATTGTAAATATTTTGGACAAATTTTGAATCCTAGAAATACAATTATTTTGAGACGGAGGTAGTATAATATTTTAAATATCATGCAAACATGATATACCATTTATAATTTTGTTATATTTTTAGAACTCAATATGCAATCAATGACAAACCATTATTTTCGCATCATTTTTACATTATTTAAATATATACTATACCTATATTATTTCTATAATGTATAACATGTATTCGCTTACATATCCCGCGGGAAAGCTTGTGGTATCCAGTAGTGCCATTAACAGTAATCCAAAGCTACTTTCTTTTAGTAAGGAGTATTTTTTTTCTCTCCATCCCCATTTAAGTGCTAACGCCTAAAAATATATATATTTATTTATTTTGGAATGAGGTAATTAATACATGTTGATGTGGTCGAAATATCAATGTTTGTCAGCATCCGCGAAGTGTATGTATATACACACACATTCCAGATACATATATAATTATATATATAATTTTGGGGGTTAGAAAGGATCAATCCAGCATGTACTCTCTTGGTATAAAGGTCTTTTTATATACCCTGCCAAACTATTCATCCGTCTTATAAAAAACCAACTTCTGGAGATGAATCTGGACAAACATTTATCCAGATTTATCTTTAGAAGTTGTCTTTTTTTAACGGAGGGTGTATTTTTGGGAAACCATAGTTTCTGAGTTCTGACAAACATATAATTAATTGGGCTGATACATATTGCAAGCAATATGAATTGAAACTGCTCAAAGGCATCTCATACTGTCATACATGTGCTCGTTACATCGTGCACGGTGGCGCGCGTGATTGCTCTTGCACAGCCGCGATCTTGTGGAGTACTAGAAACAATATCCCCAGACAAATGGTTTTTCTTGTTGAGAGGTGTTATAATCCCAATCGTTTTTTATGTATTTGAGAGGTTCTATACGATGCTACAATCTCTTGGGCTACAGACTCTTTGGACTTTGGTGGCAAATCGGTATATCTCTTATCTGCCTATATATAATAAGATTATGTTTAGATTCCAACTTTTTTCTTCAGACTTTCAACTTTTCTGTCACATCGAACTTTTCTACACCATATACTTTCAACTTTTCCGTCACATCGTTTTATTTTTTTTAAATTTCTAATTTTAACATGGAACAAAACACAGCCTAAAATGTCTGAGAACTATACAAATGGTTTAGTAGTAGTATCAACTCGTGTACTATTTCCAGTTGAACTAGAACGTACGGGTATCAATGCCGTTCAGAATAAATACTAGTAGTGGCAATAATTCAAGGACAGCACGTATTAAGGTCTGGTTTAGTTTCAAAATTTTTCTTCAACTTTTAACTTTTTCATCACATCAAAACTTTCTTATACATATAAACTTTCAACTTTTCTGTCACATCGTTCTAATTTCAACCAAACTTTTAATTTTAATATAAACTAAACACACCCTAATTTGAAAATTGCGAGCCGGCCAGCCGATCCGGTGACGACGTGAAGCTTTAATTAGCCTCGCGTCAGCTGATCTCGTCATAAGCCCACCCTCAATTCCAACTCATAATTGAAAGTGTACAAGTACAGTTGATGCGTATATACTCCCTCCGTCCTATAAAAAAGGCAAATACTGGGTTTCCGTCCTAACGTTTGACTGTCCGTCTTATATGAATTTTTTATAATTAGTATTTTCATTGTTGTTAAATGATAAAATATGATTAATACTTTATGCGTGACTTATCTTTTTAATTTTTTTTATAATTTTTTCAAATAAAACGAACGGCCAAACGTTGGACACGGAAACCAGGGTTTGTTTTTTTAGACGGAGACAGGTACATGCCTTAGTCACGTTAGGTGACAAATATAATCTCTCCCAACAACCGTACTGCTACGCGTGGCTAGCGAATGTGTAGTAAAACCCCTATAACATCTTTCGTCACTACTAGTACACTCTAGTAATATTGCTTTCTTAGATGAACACATGTATATATATGGTGGCATATGGTAGATAATATTTCATAGTTTAATTTAACTTTTATCTAAATAAAAGGTTTATTATTGTCCGATCACTACCATATGAGAGATGACCTGTTTTTTTTTCCACTAGAGACGAATATATCTCATACACCGAAGAACATAACTACGACATGGCACCCTTGGATATTTGCCAAACCTTTTTTGTCATGGTATTTGAGCACTACTACAAAACCCTCGTAGCTACCGACTTATAGGAGCCCAGACTTTTCATTTTTTTTTAGTTTCTAAGTTACGGATCAGGGGATTAATTAGTGTGGGGTTGATCTTGATATGTTGATTTTGGGGATTGTTGATCCAGTGTGTTCTTGATCCTTGATCCAATGTTGGGAAACTGGTTCAAACTGATCAAAGCATCGAGCTGGTGTTTCTTTTTTCCTACCACTGGCACCAATAAGTCTAGGGTATTGCTGCCAGATGATATGTGCCGGCTGTAAATTCAGCATGTATGCCGGGTTTGCAACTGGCACCTAACAGGTGTTTTGCAGTAGTGGAGCCTAATTAGGATGATATTTTGTTTTAGTGCTTTAGTGTATTTGAGAGGTTCTACAAGCTACAAACTTTGTAGTGTAAAGCGGGCTATATATTCTTACACAGACATAGGACTAGAAATTTTCAAACTTAGACGCAACAGTGACAACACATCTTTAATACCGATTTCAGGGTGCAGTATCTAGCCTCCCATTGGGCCACATGGCACTCTACAATTTTGTTTAGGCTGCACTGAAATTCTGCCACGTGTCCTTCCCCATGCATATTTAAATGTGCATTATCCCAAGCTTTCAGGAAAACTCAAGAATCAACAAATCACATGCATGGCCTGACCCTTATAGAGAAGATGAAGATGTAACCTACTGAAGTCTCTAGAAAAATTAAGATATTGCATGGCCCTTCGTGTATATTTAGAACAAGGCAGTTAAAAAGGTAAAATAACTCCACACGCACAAACTAGGTCAATACTCACATATTTGATTTCCAAGACCTTCGATGTTTTAACTTTTCAAGACTGGTCAGGTATATACAAAGAGTAATATTGGTCTGATATACAAAGAGTAATGTTTTATGGCTCTACACGTTGAGTTGACCATTAGAGTTATTCAAAAAAAGTTGCCTTACATAAATTTCATAATTTTCCTATAATTTGACTAATTCTGTAAATCCCTTTAACTCAAACGACACATCTTCCAGAGTATTTGTTCAAGGCATATATAGACTCTTAAACAAGTAAATTTCCCATTAACAAAACTTTTTTTATTCAAATTGAATTATAATTATGCACCAGACAAGTACAGCTAGCTGCTAAATGCGACACAGAAGAGTTAGGCATGCATAAACTAACCTTATTACTCTATTTGTTGATAATATTGCTCTAATTATGTTCTATTGTACCTATGATTAGCTAATCAACCTAATGATGTCTTTATTTCGAGATGGAGGGAATATCATAAATGAAACTAATTCAGAGGTGAGTAGGTGATAGTAGGTGACACTGGTAGATTAGCACAAGCAATTTCTCTTAGAGAGACTCGTCAAAAACTATATCCTTTAGTTTTCAGTTCTCTAACCATCTAATCTTACCAATTATTAGTAGGTGTTAATTACTCTGTCTAATGGAACAGAGAAAAAGGTTTGAAAGTAAATAGGCAAATACACACATAATTTTGCTTTCAGTACTAATTTTTTTTATGATGCTTAGATCTTTACATAAATACAGTTACTACAGGTTAATCATTCCTCAACCTTTTCAAAAATCATTAAATACGTTCTTCTAAATATACAATTGTATATATTTTTTTAAAAGAAATTATCAAGTACTGCATTTGAAACTCTAAACAACAATATATCATAGCTATAAGTTGGTGCATCGATTTTCTAGGATATGGAAGCGGGGAATTGGGAACGGATAGGGAGGACATATTTATATTTGTTACTAATTTTAGGGTACTCAGTGTAAAATGTAAAATATTGGACTACTCTATAAATTAGAAAAATATTAGGAGTACAGTAAGAAATAAGAGGGGCTGACATGAAAAATCAAAGCCATCCTTTAGAGTCACTTTGCAATATGGGATAAGCAAATTTGAGACATGTTTACCTCATCCTATGTGATAGTTTGAGGCCCTCTATAGGAGGGTCTTGCACTTTGAATGGCCTAAAAGAGATGGTATAGCTATAGCTTTCTGATTTATGCATATGAACCTACGAATTGTGACATCTAGATGGGGTATTACTTGCCATAAAAGTTATGGAATTGTCTCCCACTCCATCCACATGTGGCTCTTCAAAGAGCGTGTGCACCGTGTGGCCCTCTCGTTGCCATGAAGAGTTTTCGAAGTACCGAGAAAAATAAGCATATATTTGGAAAAAAAAAAGAGATAGAAAGGCGGTAGTTTAATAATGATAATGGGGAACTCTAAAAAGTAAATAAATAAGAGAGTTTAAAAGGACGTCAGGGTTTTAAATCTCCCGCTAAAACTGCCTATCTCCCACTATAGCTTTTTGAGAAGGGTTCTAGCTATTTTGCTCTCATGTACAATTTAGCGCTATAGCTCCTTTAGCCCGCTATAGTTGCCGCTATAGTTGTTTAAGAAGCTAACCGCTAAATGCCTTAGCCTTCAATTTTTAGCATTGAAGGACGTACTTAGGCTTAAAGAAAATAAAAATAGGGAAGGAGAAATGGAACAAAATAATTTCTAAGTTGTTCATAACTAATTAAAGAAACAACACAATTGTTAGGGATATTATATGAAACCTTTATATTATTAAAATCCCTAAAAAATTTCATATCAGACTTCAATTTTTTAGCCTTATCTTATTATAATAAATCAACTCGGCCATCAACCAAATATATTTGACATCATCCTTTGTTTTGCTTTCTCCGTAATTTAAATATTTACAATCGTAATGTTTCCTCATGCTTGCAGAATAAAATTAAAAACTACTAAAGTTCTCTTTAAAATATTACTCTTTTACAAATAACAAATAAATAATATGTGTGCATTCCTTGTATAAATATGGTTTGCTATATGGATGGTGCGCCAATGGCGCACCAAATTTTCTAGTATACTGATACAGAGTACCGAACACCAACCGGCCTATATTCTTGGTACAAATGGATTTTGGCAGTAAAAAAATCACTGCGAATTAAAATAGCTGGCAGTAAATATTCATACCGGTTCTTAAGGTGAACTAATTAATGGCAAAAATTGCGAGATGGCAGTCATAGTTTTAGAACCACATTAAGTGTTGGCCTCACATACCGTTGATCTGGTTAAGTCCTGCATAACACCCGATTCTCTTGATCTCTCTCCATTCCCCCTCTCTCTTTCATCCCCGCTCATATATGGCTTCCCACAATGACCTCCAGATCGATCTCCCCCAATGACAGATTCATCATTTGATGATGGTACCTAAAGACCGCCCATAACCCGCTTCATGACGAGATTGCCATTTTCATCGCTAGAAATATTACTGCTTTCCTAACGAATTCCCTGATGATGATGGTACCTGCCAGCCCTCTCCGCTGTTGTGGAGATCACCTCAAGACATCACCTAAAGCCAGCTCCCAAGCCGACGCCAATCCACTCTTGCTCCAGCACCGTTCTTCTCCTTGTCCTAACACAATCCATATCTCTCTTTCAATAACAGAGAACCAGGTATGACAACGAATACACACAGGCAAGAAAGCTGGGACAACTGGATCTAGCCCTCACATTGGCAATAGGCGGCTTCTCATCTCCCTATAACCCGGGCACTCCTCACGGGCCACATCTAGCTTAAAGTTTTGTGATGACAGGGAGATTGAGGAGGCTGAGTCATGGTAACAATTATGGCTCTGGAGTTTAGGGGCAATGGCGAGGCGCATGCTAGCACAGTGGGGTTGGATTTGAGCCGAGATGTGTATGATATTTTTTTTTATGAATTTTTGTGTGTGTTTTCTATTGCTTTATCTTCGGTGTGTAATTTTCTTAAACATCATTGCTTATGTGTGCATTCATTCCCCAAATCAGTATGCAAGTGTGTATTCAAGTTTGTGAAATGCAAATCATCTATATTTTTTATTCTATGTAAATTTCACAAAACAACAGATATTTTCACCAAACTAATACAAAACTACAGATTTAAGATGGTGTATCACAAAGCTACAGATTTAGCATTAAATTTATCATGGAACTACTGTTTATGTACCCATTTAATCACAAATCTACAATGTTTATGACTCTGACATAATAGTAGCACTAGAGATTTAAACTCTAAAACCTGTAGTTTTGTTATATATAACTCTATTATTACATATGTAGCTTTGGCTTACCCACCTTAAATTCGTAGTTGCATAGTAAATTTGGTGTTAAATATGCAATTTTGGTAAACATCACTTTAAATCTATATTTTTAAAATAATTTGATCAATTAAAGTAGCTGAATGATTATGAAATTTACTCTTTAAAGAACCAGCACAGTCGTAATTATCTCGATCAGTCGTTGAACGTGCCTTAGTTTTAAAAGCAACAACTGGTTTGTGGACAGGTGGTATTTGTATTAAGGAACCTACAGTGGTACTTATCACAATCGGTCGTTAAACGTGCCCTAGTTTTAAAAGCAACAACCGGTTTGTGGACAGGTGGTATTTGTATTAAGGAACCGACAGTGGTACTTATCACAATCGGTCGTTAAACGTGCCCTAGTTTTAAAAGCAACAACCGGTTTGTGGACAGGTGGTATTTGTATTAAGGAACCGACAGTGGTACTTATCACAATCGGTCGTTAAACGTGCCCTAGTTTTAAAAGCAACAACCGGTTTGTGGACAGGTGGTATTTGTATTAAGGAACCGACAGTGGTACTTATCACAATCGGTCGTTAAACGTGCCCTAGTTTTAAAAGCAACAGCAGGTTTGTGAACAGGTGGTATTTGTATGGTGATTAATTTACTACTTGTGTAAAACTTTTTGACAGTCACCAAGCTACGGCCCAGTACTACTAGAAGCCAGTACAAAACGTTTAATATTCAGCACATGGGTAGCTAATAAGGCTTTGCATCATTGCATGAAATGGCCGGGAGTTACAATAGTGAAGATAAGATGGTACACTAGTAGCTTATTAAGTACCATGCAATTAATCCACATGGATGAATCATTTGTCCTTGTCCCACTAAACAAACAATACATACATAAGAAATATTAACAATAATAATCTAATGAAGATAAATAATCACAGTATATCATGCAGATGCAGCTGGGACGTGATCCTGGTTGCGCCTATAAATAGGCACCTCACTCTCCCAACATCTGCATAGACGAGTGGAAGAAAGTAGTACCGTCTCTTAGCCTCTTGCTTTGCTAATCTCCTCGACTAAATCTCGTTGAAAAGAAGCTAGAAAACATGAAAGGTGTGAAGAGTTTGATCATGTGTGTGCTGGTGCTAGGCTTAGTCCTGCAGCAAGAGACGATCAAGGTGGGAGCTAAGAGCTGCTGCCCAACCACCACGGCAAGAAACATCTATAATGCATGCCGTTTTGCGCATGGCACAAGGGAAAGATGTTCTAAACTCTCTGGCTGCAAAATTGTTGATGGGAAATGCAAGCCACCTTACATTCACCACACCCTTCACCCTGAGTCTGGTAAATTAAAACATATTAACTTCCTTTCTCTTTATTTGTTGGCTGTTGGTTTCATAATTCATATATGCAGCTCAAGAGATTAGAAATTAGTACTTTACTGAAATATATATGAAAATGCATGATTTTGCAGAGGAATTGGATGTACTTGACTTCTGTATGCTGGGATGTACTTCATCCGTGTGCAGCAACATAAACACTTGTAAGCTAGAAACTAGAACATGAAACCAAATTACCATTTTTCAACATATAGGACAAGAATCATCGGTTTGCTGTAGCTAATGTATACAATCATTTTTTCCATTGCAGTTGCTGGCAACGAAGAAGGGAACGGTGCTGTGGAACGTTGCAACGAAGCATGCTACCACTTCTGCAACAAGGAAGCTGATATTGTCACTATCGTTTCCTAAACAACTGCATCATGCAAGCATAAGGGACTTGAATTCGCACTTTGAATCCTCTGCAAGGCTATATATGCTGCCCTGGAGTAGTCATAAATAAGTTGGATATCATGATATCCAAACCAGTGTGCCGTCCATCTCTCATGTTTGTTTACGACACTTTGTATTTCTAATAAGCTTATAAGCCATGATATATAATCGCATTCTACCATATTCTATTAAGGATGCATGTGAGGATATGTAGAGTGATGACACCTTTGCTAATAAATAAATATAATCGAGTTTCTAGTTGCATCACATATCATTTCTAACATTCGCTCATCAAGAAACCAGAAATATAAGCATATTTACGAGCATTTCGTCCTAAGCCCTCATGCAACAACTAACGTGTTAAATATTTCTTCCAAACGGGAGGCATTTTAACATGAACAAAAAGAACTTCAGTCTTGGAGATCAGTGGCACATCTAGGATATTAGATTTGATTGTCCTATTTATATATTTTTTTGAATGATGTAAAAAAGTAACAAGGTAATAGAATTACATGTTGATCAAAGATATACCATAATAGATTAATAAGAGAATTTTTCTCTTCTCAAAAAAATATTTTTACATACATATGTTATCTTCTAAAGCCGGCGGAACCGCCTTAAATTGAGTGGTACACGTGGCGCAGTTTACGATCAATTTAGCACGGCTCTCGTGCATTAATCGTCGTGCCTGGTTTGGCGTCTCGACCAATCCGGAGTTCTGAACAGCACGCAAAAAAGAAATACAAAAAGAAAAAGAAAGAAAGGAAAATAGACCTTTGGTGCAGATGCTCTTGTTTGCCACGAAGCTGGGCTGTACAGCCCAATTACAGGCGTTTGGGCCAAGAATAAAAGGAGAAAAGGAAAAAATAAGCAAGAAGAAAAGTATCTTTATAAATCGTCAGACAAATTCAATATACTATATACTATGATCGAAACAAAATCCTGGCCACATTGATATCGTATATATATATTACTATAATAAAATATTAGTTAGAGAATACTAAATGTACTCCCACCAACAAAAAATATAACAAATATTTAATTTTCTTTGTTGGGATAAAGCTTTGATATTCAATAACTATTCTATGCGGATATAATTGTTGTGACACAAATTGATGTCATAATATCCATATTCATAATGACGTATACTCATAATAATGCTTTTCCATCACCTAGATAATATATCAATAAAGTAATTATTAGTCAAAATCTTGTCCTAATATTTGTTGATAATATTGCTCTAATTATGTTCTATTGTACCTATGATTAGCTAATCAACCTAATGATGTCTTTATTTCGAGATGGAGGGAATATCATAAATGAAACTAATTCAGAGGTGAGTAGGTGATAGTAGGTGACACTGGTAGATTAGCACAAGCAATTTCTCTTAGAGAGACTCGTCAAAAACTATATCCTTTAGTTTTCAGTCCTCTAACCATCTAATCTTACCAATTATTAGTAGGTGTTAATCATTCCTCAACAGTACACACATAAAAAAGGTTTGAAAGTAAATAGGCAAATACACACATAATTTTGCTTTCAGTACTAATTTTTTTTATGATGCTTAGATCTTTACATAAATACAGTTACTACAGGTTAATCATTCCTCAACCTTTTCAAAAATCATTAAATACGTTCTTCTAAATCTACAATTGTATTTATTTTTTTTAAAAGAAATTATCAAGTACTGCATTTGAAACTCTAAACAACAATATATCATAGCTATAAGTTGGTGCATCGATTTTCTAGGATATGGAAGCGGGGAATTGGGAACGGATAGGGAGGACAGATTTATATTTGTTACTAATTTTTAGGGTACTCAGTGTAAAATGTAAAATGTTGGACTACTCTATAAATTAGAAAAATATTAGGAGTAAAGTAAGAAATAAGAGGGGCTGATATGAAAAATCAAAGCCATCCTTTATAGTCACTTTGCAATATGGGATAAGCAAATTTGAGACATGTTTACCTCATCCTATGTGATAGTTTGAGGCCCTCTATAGGAGGGTCTTGCACTTTGAATGGCCTAAAAGAGATGGTATAGCTATAGCTTTCTGATTTATGCATATGAACCTACGAATTGTGACATCTAGATGGGGTATTACTTGCCATAAAAGTTATGGAATTGTCTCCCACTCCATCCACATGTGGCTCTTCAAAGAGCGTGTGCACCGTGTGGCCCTCTCGTTGCCATGAAGAGTTTTCGAAGTACCGAGAAAAATAAGCATATATTTGGAAAAAAAAAAGAGATAGAAAGCGGTAGTTATATAAATGATAATGGGGAACTCTAAAAAGTAGAATAAATAAAGAGAGTTTAAAAGGACGTCAGGGTTTTAAATCTCCCGCTAAACTGCCACTATCTCCCACTATAGCTGTTTGAGAAGGGTTCTAGCTATTTTGCTCTCATGTACAATTTAGCCGCTATAGCTCCATTTAGCCCGCTATAGTTGCCGCTATAGTTGTTTAAGAAGCTAACCGCTAAATGCCTTAGCCTTCAATTTTTAGCATTGAAGGACGTACTTAGGCTTAAAGAAAATAAAAATACGGGAAGGAGAAATGGAACAAAATAATTTCTAAGTTGTTCATAACTAATTAAAGAAACAACACAATTGTTAGGGATATTATATGAAACCTTTAATTTATTAAAATCCCTAAAAAAATTTCATATCAGACTTCAATTTTTAGCCTTATCTTATTAATAATAATCAACTCGGCCATCAACCAAAATATATTTGACATCATCCTTTGTTTTGCTTTCTCCGTAATTTAAATATTTACAATCGTAATGTTTCCTCATGCTTGCAGACATAAAATTTAAAAACTACTAACAGTTCTCTTTAAAATATTACTCTTTTACAAATAAACAATAAATAATATGTGTGCATTCCTTGTATAAATATGGTTTGCTATATGGATGGTGCGCCAATGGCGCACCAATTTTCTAGTAATAACTGATACAGAGTACCGAAACACCAACCGGCCTATCAATCTTGGTACAAATGGATTTGGCAGTAAAAAAAATCACTGCGAATTAAAATAGCTGGCAGTAATATTCAATACCGGTTCTTAAGGTGAACTAATTAATGGCAAAAATTGCGAGATGGCAGTCATAGTTTTAGAACCACATTAAGTGTTGGCCTCACATCCGTTGATCTGGTTAAGTCCTGCACTAACACCCGATTCTCTTGATCTCTCTCCATTCCCCCTCTCTCTTTCATCCCCACTCATATATGGCTTCCCACAATGACCTCCAAGATCGATCTCCCCCAATGACAGATTCATCATTTGATGATGGTACCTAAAGACGCCACCCATAACCCGCTTCATGACGAGATTGCCATTTTCATCGCTAGAAATATTACTGCTTTCCTAACGAATTCCCTGATGATGATGGTACCTGCCAGCCCTCTCCGCTGTTGTGGAGATCACCTCAAGACATCACCTAAAGCCAGCTCCAAGCGACGCCATCCACTCTTGCTCCAGCACCGTCTTCTCCTTGTCTAACACAATCCATACTCCTCTTTCAATAACAGAGAACCAGGTATGACAACGAATACACACAGGCAAGAAAGCTGGGACAACTGGATCTAGCCCTCACATTGGCAATAGCGGCTTCTCATCTCCCTAAACCCGGGCACTCCTCCACGGGCCACATCTAGCTTAAGTTTGTGATGACAGGGAGATTGAGGAGGCTGAGTCATGGTAACAATTATGGGTCTGGAGTTTAGGGCAATGGCGAGGCGGCATGCTAGCACAGTTGGGTTGGATTTGAGCCGAGATGTGTATGATATTTTTTTTTATGAATTTTTGTGTTGTTTTCTATTGCTTTATCTTCGGTGTGTGAATTTTCTTAAACATCAACTTGCTTATGTGTGCATTCATTCCCCAAATCAGTATGCAAGTGTGTATTCAAGTTTGTGAAATGCAAATCATCTATATTTTTTATTCTATGTAAATTTCACAAAACAACAGATATTTTCACCAAACTAATACAACTATAGATTTAAGATGATTTATCACTAAGCTACAAATTTAGCATTAAATTTATCAAGGAACTACTGTTTATGTACCCATTTAATCACAAACCTACAACGTTTATGACTCTGACATAATAGTAGCACTAGAGATTTAAACTCTAAAACCTGTAGTTTTGTTATATATAACTCTATTATTACATATGTAGCTTTGGCTTACCCACCTTAAATTCGTAGTTGCATAGTAAATTTGGTGTTAAATATGCAATTTTGGTAAACATCACTTTAAATCTATATTTTTAAAATAATTTGATCAATTAAAGTAGCTGAATGATTATGAAATTTACTCTTTAAAGAACCAGCACAGTCGTAATTATCTCGATCAGTCGTTGAACGTGCCTTAGTTTTAAAAGCAACAACTGGTTTGTGGACAGGTGGTATTTGTATTAAGGAACCTACAGTGGTACTTATCACAATCGGTCGTTAAACGTGCCCTAGTTTTAAAAGCAACAGCAGGTTTGTGAACAGGTGGTATCTGTATGGTGATTAATTTACTACTTTTTGACAGTCACCAAGCTACGGCCCAGTACTACTAGAAGCCAGTACAAAACGTTTAATATTCAGCACATGGGTAGCTAAGGCTTTGCATCATTGTATGAAATGGCCGGGAGTTACAATAGTGAAGATAAGATGGTACACTAGTAGCTTATTAAGTACCATGCAATTAATCCACATGGATGAATCATTTGTCCTTGTCCCACTAAACAAACAATACATACATAAGAAATATTAACAATAATAATCTAATTAAGATAAATAATCATCGTATATCATGCAGATGCAGCTGGGACGTGATCCTGGTTGCGCCTATAAATAGGCACCTCACTCTCCCAACATCTGCATAGACGAGTGGAAGAAAGTTGTACCGTCTCTTAGCCTCTTGCTTTGCTAAT
>CM020186.1:8578403-8590978 GCA_009805545.1 Oryza longistaminata | reverse complement strand
TATATATATATATATGTGTGTGTGTGTGTGTGTGTAAAGGCGATGGTCATCAACCAAAAGCACTAGCTATGGCTAACCACTAAGAGTATATAGCTAATAACCATTATAGCAATCCGCTGCAACCAGCAACCTATACCTAGCCTCATCCTGCTCACCATTCAATTCACCAGCCACAAGAAAGACATCAGCATATGGGGAGAGGGGGGACGATAGATGTCGCGACAGGGGCGTTGGGCAGCCTCCTGCCCAAGCTGGGGCTGCTGCTCCAAGATGGATTCAAGCATAATCTGCCGAAGAGGGCAAAGCATGAGATCCACATTCTCATGATGGACCTACGGATGATGTACTCAGTCCTCCGCGGCGATTTGGCAAAATCAAGCGCGGTCGCGGAGCAGCAGGGGCACATCAAGCTGTGGGCACTGGAGCTGCGGGAGATCTCGTACGACATGGAGGATCTAGTCGACACCATCCTGGTAGGCCTGGACCTTGAGTCCACCGAAGCAAGCCGCAGCACGAGATCGAGGCTCATGAAGATTACCAAGAGGGCCACAACCCATAAGGTCTTTGACGAGATCGTAGACATCCGGTTACGCGTCGGGGAGGTATGCGAAATGCGTGATCGGTACATGATCAGGATAGATGACAGTCTACATATGCCTCAAGTTTCTACTATCTACCCTCCAAGCCTGCCTGATCATCTGTACGTCGACCAGCACAGCCTAGTTGGGATTGACCAGGCAGCGGACGAGCTAATAGAGATGTTGGAGGGTGATGCGTTCCAGCCGCGACTGAAGACAGTGTCCATAGTTGGAATGGGAGGACTAGGCAAGACAACTCTTGCCAAACTAGTCTACCACAGGCTTAAGGATCGGTTTCAATTTGGAGCTTTTGTTTCTGTGAGTCAGTGTCCTGACATGAACAAAGTTTTCCAGGACATGCTCTACCAACTGGATGAGGGAAATTATAACCATATGGATCTAGAGCAACTCATCCATGCAAGCCAAGACTCCCTTCAGAACAAGAGGTACATATTTATCACATCCACCATTGCCACACGCTTCATGAGTATTCTTGGCTTTCAAACCGCTTGCTTTTTAGACTTTAGTCCACACCGCACCCGTACGTGCTAGTACAAATTAATCGTCAAAAGTTAATTACAATTGCGGTTTTGTAGGGTCACACGTGTTTTTTTAGCATATTCTTCATGATTGATGGCTCCCAATCCCATTTTCACCAGGAACAACAACAACAACAAGGGACTAAATTGTTCAGAGGTCTCCGGTCCCCTAGCATTGGCATTGTTAGATACTCCTCTCTACCTCTATACAGCTGCGCCACCTCCATCCCATCCCATCTGCCTCTGCATTCAATTTTGCACCATGTACTTACCAAACAGTCATCCCTCCCAATTCACAAATCGCTACGCCTCCCCCGGCATTCGGCATATGTCGGCCACCGTTTACCGGGGGGTAATTTTAGCTGTGCCATGGTGTGTGTAGCATTATTCGTTGTATTTTGTACTGGTAGTATGTACTACTCCCTCCATTTTAGCATTTTTCACATTTATATTGATATTAATGAATCTACATACATATACATATATATGTATGTATATATATATACATATATATATACATATATATGTATATATATATATATATCTGCTCTTTTTATTGGTGCGCCAGCTAGACTACATAAACACTAACTGCCCACACCAACAAAAGTCCCAGTTAATAAAAAAATAGTGAACAAATGTGGTTGTCCAACTAAATAGAATTGAGTTAATTATAATGGTCGAAATGTTAAAACAGTAGTATATAATAAAAATATAGTGAAGAAATGTGGTTATCCAACTAAATTATTTATGAATTTTAGAATTATATTAAATTAGGAAAATTAAATTGAGACTCCAAGAAAACAACTTATTAATCCGAATTTTGAAACTATCAAGTCATGAAAATACTATTAATGAGACTCAAAACCAAGCCCCACATATTAATTATTAATTCTGAATATTGGAAATATTTAACCATGGATAATTAACTAAGACTCCGCAAAAAAAAGAAACCTTGTGTTTATTAATTCTATTGTTCAGAATTACTGAATGAAAAATATTAATAAATGGAAAATGTATCAGGGTGGATTCTATATAAGATTTTGTAGTATCCAGTTTTGAATGTGAGAACTATTAATAAAATTAAATTGTTCTTTTTTGGATTATTTAAACCAGTTTATTAAATATTAGGTGCAAAGTGCTTAGTAGAAGTATCCCATGCGAATGCACATGTTACCGATTAGTTTTACTAATTCGTATCCCTTTGACATGGATATAGGTACTTTATTGTTGTTGATGACATCTGGTCTATGGAAGCATGGGATAAGATCAGATCAGCTTTGTTGGAAAATAACAACGGGAGTAGAGTAATCACAACAACCCGTATACTTAAAGTTGCATCAAGTGCTGATGATGTTTATACAATGCGGCCCCTCTCTCCTGAGAACTCCAAAAGATTACTCTACAAAAGAATATTTAGTGGTGAAGACAATTATGTTGTGGCCGAGGTTGGTGACAAATTATTGGAGAAATATGATGGCTTGCCATTAGCTGTCCTTACAATAGCTGGTACATTGGCTGCCAAACCAATTGGACAGTGGTATAAGGTATACAATTCTATTGCGTTTGGGCATGTAAATGTCGAAGTTATGGATCATATGATACATATATTGTCTTTGAGCTATTATGATCTACCGCTACATTTAAGGACTTGCTTGTTGTATCTAAGCATATTTCCAGAAGATTATTTAATCAAGAAAGACTTTTTAATTTGGAGGTGGATAGCTGAAGGTTTTATTGAATATGATGACGGTAGAAACTTATTTGAAATCGGAGAGGATTACTTCGAGGAGCTAATAGACAGGAGCATGATCCAGCCAGTAGAGGTCAGTGACAAACTAGACTCGGTGGATGGTTGCCGTGTTCATGGTGCGGTGCTTCATCTCCTGCGTTACCTCGCAAGAGAAGAAAGCTTTGTTACTCTCCTGATAGACAACGAGCAAAACATATCCTTAGGAAGGGGTACGCCGCGCAGGTTAGCTCTCCAGAAAGGAAATAATGAAGACCGCACTATGCAGACTGACATTAGCTTGGCGAAAGTGAGGTCATTTAATGCAAGTATGTGTTCTGCTAATATGATGCCTCTACTGTCAGGGTTTAAGTTTTTGCGTGTTCTAGCTTTAGAACACTGTCCATCCATCAAAAGTTACCATCTTAAGTACGTTGGAAAGTTATTTCTGTTGAGGTACTTAGGACTAGTGGGGACACCTATCAGTGAGCTCCCAGATGGAATAGGAGAACTAGAGTTTCTACAGACACTGGACTTGAGGGAAACTGGCATACAAGAACTGCCACGGACCATCTGTCGCCTAAGAAAACTGATGTGCCTTTGTGTTGACAGCACTGCAAGATTGCCCAGTAGGATTGGGAACCTCGTAGCCCTGGAGGACCTGCGGTTATGCTCAGTGATGACCCTTCACTTTGTTAAAGATGAGTTGGGACAGCTGACAAAACTGAGGTTTCTTGAAATCCGCTTTAAAGAACTGGATGAGCAAATGGAGGATGCTTTCTTGCGGTCTCTGAGCAACCTGGAAAACCTGGAAACTCTCGTCGTTGATGTTCTTGGTGGATCATTCAACTTTGATGGCAGCATGGCGGCAGAATTATCCTTTGTTACGCCTCGTTATCTTCGGAGATTCGAAGCAGTAACCATGACCAGAACCGCGTTGCCCGCGTGGATAGGGAGTCTTTTAGCACTCTCCTACTTATCCATCGAGGCCACGGAGCTGCGTCAGGGGGACCTGAAGATCCTTGGAGGGTTGCCGTATCTTCGTTCCCTGTGGATATCATCAAGATCAAATCAAAGGCCGCTGGTGATCACCGTCGAGGACGGATTCCGTGAACTGAGAGTGTTTACTCTATGGAACGGTGCCTTCGGACCAATATTTGAAGAAGGAGCCATGCCAAGTGTTGAGAGAGTTAAGTTCAGTTTCAGCCCGCGCGATGCTCATTTTGGCTTCAATTTGAAGAACCTGTGCTCACTTAAGCATGTCACCGTCCATCTCCCCGTTTATTATGGAAATTCCGAGGTGCATTCAGAAGTGGAAGCCAAACTGAGGCACGAAACCTACATGCACCCCAGACGTCCCACAATTACAGTGATATGGGACGGCGAAGAATCAACAGGTTCTTACGGCCTTACTCTCATTTAGTTAATCAATTAATGCATGCAAAGAATTCTACTACCGACAGAATTGCGCAATTCCCATCCCCGTCCGTACCTTGTTTCATAATCTAATAAGTATAAACTAATTAATATTTCTTATCTAAATTAATTTCCAGATACTGCGGCTTCCAACGTCACAAGAACACAAGAAGAGTTGGCAGAAACGGAAGCTAAGCAACTGGAAGAGGTACTTGCAATTTAAACACATTGTTCAGATTCTTTTCTTGTGTTTTTCTCTTTACCGTTTTATCTATGTACTTATTTATTGCACGATTTTTGGATTATTTAATTAACTAGGAAGGTAGCCCGCGCGAATGCGCGGGCATGCGTCGTACGCTAAATTTGAGATACTTATAAGAGCGAAATATTAGCCGGAGAAGATATCCACGATTTCTCCGTTGTTTTCATTGGCATTAATTGTTTTTATAATTTTCTAACCTATTAGCTTTATATTCATGTTGTGATGTAGGAATGTTTGCAGAGTACCATGTGATGGATAGGTAGCGTTTGTAGAAAGTTTAATAAACTTTTAGTATATAATAGATAGATGGATTATAATGTGTTGGTTATCTAATGTTTGATTGTAATTAATCTTAAACTTTGCTAGGTAGAAAATTAAAAGATGGAAAGTATATATAACAGATGATAGGAGACAGATGGAGGGACTGACGTACGTATGTTACGTAGGTGATGATTGGGAGAGGATGCCTAGGAGGTGGTGGGGTAGGGGTGAGATGAGATTTATGGATGGGTTGTTGGATTTTGTTTAAAGATAGATTTAATAGTGAAAAATGATGGATCCACTGTATTAAATAAAAATTAAAGTTTGGATGTTTTGTTTTTTTTCTCAAAATTTCTTTGATTTCTCTAATTTATTAAAGCGTCGAGCGACGATTCAGGAGTGTTTGTAGTACATACGTATTTTCTGTCGTACGTTTTCCATGTGAACTTTACGAACGTACGCATTTTATCTCTCACGTGGCTGGGGATCAGGAAGGAGAGATTACTTTTTTATTTTTTTTAAGTATGATAATCTAATGGTCTAAAATATTTGGTCCGTTAATTTAAGTAAAAATAAATGCTACATTTTTCTTGGAATACCTATGATTTTCTCTAATTCATTGGAGTGTTATGTAGTGATGTAGGAGCGTTTATGGAATACCGCGTGACGGATTGGTAGCGTTTGTAGAAGGTTTAATAAACTTTTAATATATGATAGATAGATAGATTATAAGCTGTTAGTTATTTAATGTTTGATTTTATTTAATCTTAAACTTGGCTAGATAGAAAACTAAAAGATGGAAACAGTAATCGACGATAGGAGATAGGAGACAGGGAGGGACGGACGTACGTATGTTAAGTAGGTGATATGATGATGGGGAGAGGATGCCCAGGAGGTGGTGGGTTAGGGGTGGGATTGGATTTATGGATGGGTTGTTGGATTTTGTTTAAAGATAGATCTAATGGTGAAATAATTTTTTCGATTTCTCTATTTATTGGAGCGCTAAGCAACGATTTAGGAACGTTTGTAGAAAGTTTGATGGATTTTTAGTATATAATATATTTAAAAAATTCAACAGGATCATAAATTAGATACTCCCTCTTTCCCATAATATAAGGCGTGGTCAAAGTTAGCACGGTCATCAAAACTAATCTTTAGCTTATAACTTTTCATATACTATAAGATTTGTAGTAACAAAATTTTAACCATATGAAAGTAAGTTTTAATTTCAATTTAATGATATATTTTAACAAATAAAATTCATTTTATATTATACTAAGTGTTAGTCAAATTTTTAAATGTAAAATCTTAAAGTATGTGTGCGCCTTATATTGTAGGATGGAAGGAGTATATTTTCTTTTTAAAAATTAAAAGATGGTTTAAAGAACGTTGATTGGATATTTTATATTTTTTATTATAGATCTTAATTTTACTACATATCTATATTTGTGAAGTAATATATTTTATTTTTATATTGTAAAAAATAAAATAGACCGTCAATTTTTATTCCTCCAGGCAGCAGAAGGAAAGCTTCGTTTTCAATAGTAATGTACGTACTCAAGTTTTTGTTTCCAATCATACGTACGTAGTACCTACGTAGGGAGACAGCCCATATGTACAGTCGGAGGAAGTTATTATTTTTTAATAATAAATTTAATCTAACGGTGTAAAATAGTGGGTCCACAAATTAAGCGAAAATCAACGGTACGGTTAGAACGGGTCCACCAATTTAAGTGAAAATCAACGGTGAGATTAGATAGTGCCATGTGGCGGCTTAAGAGCGTTTATAGGAGTGCCACATGGTGGCGTTAGAGCGTTTGTAGGAAGTTTAATGGACTTTTAGTATATAATAGATTCATATACGTACTCAGTTGTATATAGTCTTTTGGCCCTCATTTTACTAATAAGTTCTTTTGCAGAGGAGGAATAAATTCATTCAGGAACTTCATGAGGAGAATTTGTTGTTGGACGAGTTGCAAGCTCAGCTGATGGATATCCGAGCATAAGAAATAGGTACAGATAAATCACATGCACATGCATGATCCTTTCTTCACTAGTATAGGAGACAGGCCTTTGGCTGAACAATTCCCAGACTTATATAATATAACTTCACAAAAAAAAGTGTCAATAGCAAAGGTCTTTGAGATGGGCTGGGATGCCTTTAAATTCAGAAGGACACTAGGGGGGATAGGACTATGAAAATGGGAACAATTAAAAAAGCTTTATAATGGGAAAGTTTTGCAAAATGGGAAGGACAAACTCATTTGGACACTTACAAAAAATGGGGTGTTCACTGTCAAATCATTTTACTATGCAAGGAAGCTGCATGACAGTGGATATCCTTTTAAGAAAATCTACAGAATTAAGGTTCCTATTAAAATCAAAGTGTTTATTTGGCAGGCTCTTAAAAAATAGTATTTTGACACAAGACAATCTTATTAAAAGAGGATGGAAGGAGGATACTGCAAAGTGTCTTTTTTTTTAGATTTAAGCGGCAAAAGATTTGCCGAAATATTAAGGAAGGGATGATGGATTCACTTATAGGTTACAAATTCAAGCAAGAAATTGCTGAGGAGAAAATAGACAACTAAAAACATCTTACAAGGGCCCATTAGAAGGGTCTTTTAGAGAGGTTTATTTGGTTTATATTTTCCTGAATCAAGAAGGCCACCTGGTTCTCAGTTTTCTCAATGTGTTGAAAAATCCTTCGATTGCGCTCAATCCAGATATTCCACCATGTAACAATCAAGTCCCCAAGAATCTTCTTTCGTCTAGGTGCTGGAGAAATTTGGCATAGCATGTTCCACCACTCCGCGAGGGAGTTTGCTGTTTGTTGTTGGGGGATGTTGCAGTGTCCCTGCCATTGACAGATTTTATCCCACACTGCAGTTGAGAAGGGGCATTCCTTAGCTAAATGACAATTATCTTCAAAAGCGCTTGTACAAAGGCAACAGATCCAATCACATGGCCAACGTCTTTTGAGTAGATTTTCTGCAGTTAGAGCCCTTTGATGAAGTAAGATCCAACCAAAAAACCTCAGTTTCGGTTCAGCCTGTGTTGTCCAAATTGGTTTGAAAGGAGCATGGGTGATATACCCTTGAAATTGTGCTAAGTATGCACTCTTTGCTGAGTATTGACCATTGTCCGTCCATTTCCACGAGATGTCATCAGGGCAATCTTGTAAGAGTGTTACATTCTGCAATTGAGACCCTAACTGAATCAGTTCATCAATCTCTTCTAGAGAAGTAATCTGATTCAGCAGACTTAACCAGTGATTATTCTCCAAGTCCATCTTTAGGCAATTCGACTTTCTCTTTGCCAGTCGGTAAATTAATGGCGCTAGCTCCTTGGGCGATCTTCCATCCAACCAGTTATCTTTCCAGAACTTAATCTTCTTCCCATTTCCAATCAAGATAGAGGTGCCTGCTCTAAAGAGAGCTCTATCAATTTCATCACACAGCGTCTGCATGTTAATCCAAGGTTTTGAATCTTCTTTCCACTCAAACCAAAGCCATCGCAACCTGAGAGCTCTTGCAAATTTTTCCAGATTTAAAATTCCAATTCCGCCCAAATCTTTTGTTTTTTTAGTGCAGTTTAGCACGTTTGTGTGGCATACCATGCATTGTGTTTTTTCCTGTTCTATACCTGTGGGGTTAAAAGAAGTAATGGGTGGATGGTTAAACAAGTTCTCTAAAAAGAATAGGAATCCGGTTTCAATAGGAATAGCTGCCATTTCGTGGAGCATCTGAAAAATCAGAAACAGGGCTTGCTTTGATAATATAATTCCAAATGATCCTATGGATCGAGGTGATTTTTCAGATTGCGCATAACATCGCAAATTGGGCGATTTTGCAGAATAAGGAGGAAGAGGCAAGAAGCTTGCTGGAGGGGGCCAGGGTACTAAAGTAGGTAGCCACTGAATTCTATAGTGCCTGGCATGGTTTGGAGTTGCAGAGCTGGAAGGATCCAAGGATGACAGAAGGAAGCTGAGTTTTTGTGTTTTTGTTAGAAAGTATGGGTTGTTATGTTCTTAGGAATAGAATGGCTGAAAAGTTGTCTAAATGTTTGTTGGGTACGTTTAATGGGGATTGAGATCCTCTATCTTCAAAGGCACCGTACCTTTGTCACTGGCATATGGGTTCTATCTTTGAAGGTAGAGGAATCTGATCCGTTTAATGGACAGTGTGTAATTCCCTTCACCCCAACCATGGTGGGATGGCGCCTGTGATTAGGGGGGAGGAGGTTGTGGTCGTTTCCCTTTTGTGTTCTTTTCTTCGCTTTTGTAGTGGGTGTGTTGTGAGTCAGTTATCATTTTTTTAATGGAAATAGGGGGAACAGAGCTCTTCTAGTTAAAATAAAAGTAACATATTAGGATACATTCTTGCAGAAATTTGGTACCCACTACCTTTAGATAAATACTATCTTTGTCGTTTCATATTATAAGACGCTTTGACTACTTCTATTAGTTTGTAGAGAAACTTTTATAATACCAAATTAGTTTAACTAAAACGAACATCGATTATGTTCAATACTTTGATACTATACTAGAAAAATGAGCGCGCCTATTGGCACGCTTGCTTATTTATCCTGTGATTTTTTTTCACGGAGCACATGTATACTTTTTGAAGTAATTACTTTGAGACTGATAAAATCTACTATGTAAATATTATATATTAAAAGTATTATTTAATGTGTACTTGGTTTTATGTTTGTAGAATACCTAGGAAGAATTATAGCATGACAGTATACACAAAACAAATAGGTGAATTTCGTCTCACTTTTGTAAATTTAAAATTTTGCATATAAGCTGTTAGAATTAGTAAAATTAGAATAAAATACTTTTTATTTATTGCTATCAATTGTTTTACCTTTTATTTTTCTAAAGAAATGTTTTACCTTTTTTATAATATGTGATATTAACATGTTTAAGTTACATGCTTCCAATTTTAACATATCACACTTAGCACTAAGGGCATGAATAACGGTACGATCATCATATAGGAGAGAATGCCACTTAAGCTGTGTTCGGGAGCGAGGGTTTTTTTTTTTCAATGCATGCAGTAGGTTCAACTCATAGCAAATCATGTGCGCGGGTGCACACTGCATGGCTGCCATAGACCTGGGCCAACGTGGCACGTGGCTTAGCTTTTTTTTTTTTGGGGGGGAAATTGTAAATACCACCCCATAAATCACTTGAAGATTGACATTCCACCCCATAAGTCATTTTGTTGCAAATACCCACCCTCTACTTAGTTTTGTTGCAAAAACCACCCTAATGCACACATAGTTAATCAAATCAGTTTATTATCGCTAATGTATGGTTATCACAGGCTAAGCTAGCCAAGTCAATACTGTCCAAGTGTTTGCATTAGACTTATTTTCCATATTTGATTGAACTTTTTTTTTCATATAGCGAAACTCAGTGCGACAACGTTTAAGCTATCGTCTGCAATTTTATTTGTGGAATCTCACAAAAAATATCAAGAAGGAAGTATTTAATTTTGGTAAAAACCACATTAATCGCTCACATTTTATGAAAACATATTGATTCAGTTAAGCATGTGTTTACTGGGGTGGTTTTTGCATCAAAACTTAGTAGGTGGGTAGGCATTTGCAACAAAATAACTTATGGGGTGAAATATCAAAATTCAAGTGATTTATGGGGTGGTTTTTACAACTTACGTACGATCTCGAGACATCCGAAATTCCTCCCTCCCGCAAGGGCAAGGCCCAGAATCCGCCGTTGCTCTCGGGCTCGCACGGCAATAGCGCGCAGGAGACACAGCTACGACTCGCGATACCAATGCTTTTTACAGACACGTGGCAGTAAACTAAAGTGGTGACAAATGAACCAATCAGATTGCGAGGAGAAACGCCAGCTTTAGTATTATAGATAGATTTATTTGGTGTTAAAAATGTTACTATAATTTATCTATAAACGCCATCAAATTAAAAAAATTTAACTAAGAAAAATATAAAAGCTTAAACGGAGGCAGTCTAGTCACGCCACATCGTCAATAATTTATCTATCATTTTACAGTACATATAGAGCCCTATTGGTTACCATAATAACACTACTATAGCAATAAGAAACCTTAACAGAAGTCGGGTTATAGGTGCCCTATTGGCCATTTCCCATCTTCATAGGATGAAAAAAAATTAAAAACCGACACTTTAAAAATTTTATAGTTGTCGGTTCTAGATAAAAACCGATACATATATACTACTAGTATCTTATCTTTTAAAAACTGACACATATACTAATGTTATAGGTACCGGTCCTTTAAAAAACAAATACCTATAATTAGAAAAATAAAAAATGGGCCATCTGAGCCAGCTTGCTTTATCTAGTGGAGCCCTTCTTCATCCTCACCTTATTCTTCTCCTCCTCCCCTCATCCACCCTGCCGTCATCTCCTCCTCCCCACCACCGAGCACTCCTTCTCTTCCTTAGCCGCCACCACCGCCCCGATCAATGCCGCCGCGAGCAGGCGCTCGGGGGTGGCCAAATCCACTGCCGCAAGCGTAGGGGCGAACAGATCCACCGCCAGGTGCTCCAGGCTGGGTCCGTATCGCCTCGTGCACGCCAGCCACGCTGCCCCACATCTTGCACGTGGCATACGTTTTCACCCGCACAACGTACTTGCCGGCGTTCCCGGACTACAGCTGGAAGAAGCGAAATTGTCTTTTGCAAAGTTTTGTATATCTGTATTGGAATTGGATATTTAGAATAATTGTTGAAGTGTCTTTTATAAGAAGAATCATAAAACTAGAGTATCCTACAGTAATGTGATAATTCTACAGTTTCATGGAGCAATTTTCGCTAACTTTATAAGGTAAAAATACTTATATTTATGGACGGATGGAGTGTATATCCAGGGGTGGGGTTGTTTTTCACTAGTACAAAATATTTTGGTGGTGGAAATAGTACTCACTAGTTCTATGAATAATATGAAAACAATCTATCTGTTTATTATATTATTAAGATAGCCTTAAAAAGAGGCACCACGTTTGTTGTGAAAGCTAGAAATTTTCACTTTAATCAAAGAAAAAGAAAAAAAATTCAAATACAAATATAAATTAAAAATAACTGAAATTCAGAATAAACTATGTTTTTTTACTGAAAGTACTGCTAGGTCTTTGCCCAGCAGTGTGATTTTCATTTATTGAAAGAATAATTACAGGTAATATTTACAGGAAGAAACAAGAGAAAAAGTAAAAGACTCTATAAAGTTTGTAACCAATTAACAACAGATTGCTTCAGGGGATTATTCATTCTGCAGAGATGCAGAAGAATATCATTTGTAAATAGAGACTTCCAAGAATGGAAGGTTGGCTGCAAATTTCTGAAGATGAGCCCATTGCGTTGTTTCCAGATGTGCCAGGCAGCCATGAAGAAGATTTCCAGAAAACCAGGCTGATTGAACTGCCATCTTGCAAAAGCTATTCTTTGGTAGAATTCTAGATTAGCATTCCATGAAATTCCCAGAAATTGCCAACAAGCTGTGCTAAATGGACACTTAAAGAAGAGATGATCTCTGGTTTCCCTTTGGTTAGTGTTGCATAGTACACATGATAGATCATCATCTTGTTTGGCACAGTGCCTCCTATTCAACATATCTCTTGTATTCAATCTGTCCCAGAAGAATAGCCAAGCAAAGACGTTTATTTTCAAGACACACTTGGTCTTCCAAATCCAGATGAGAGGTCTGGGAGCAGAATAAACTATGTTGATTGTGGAGGCTAGAAATTCCTACAGAAATCAGAGAAAAATATTTAAATATAAATATAATT
>CM020186.1:8539150-8578387 GCA_009805545.1 Oryza longistaminata | reverse complement strand
AAAGAACTGAAAGTCGAAATAAAAATAAGAGATATTGTAAGATCAGTCTAGTTAGAAGATTAACTAAAATTTGTAATAAAAAATAAAATAAATTCTGAAATTAGAAAAAGAAAATAAGAGTTTAAGTTGAAATAAAATTTAGAAATAACTAAATTCAAAATAAAAATAAGAAACATTGAAAGAAGAGACTTTATAAAACACAACACGAGATTAATTAAAATTCAAAATAAAAATAAACGATGACATTAGAAAAATAAAAATGAGAGTTCAAGAAGGATGATTCAGAAATAACTAAATTTCAAATAAGGAATACAATAGTAGAAAATGACAATAAAGAGGGCCGGGGAGGCAGAAAGTGAGCTGTAAAAGGAGTAGGGTAGTGGTGGTAGACTGGCAGTTGATGGGCAACTAGTCTAAAAACTAAAAAAACAAAATTCCAATGATGATTATGTTTGATTTTTTAATTCAAACGAGTAAGAGGAGGAGTGGTAGGCTAGCCATGAAGGAGTAAGGTCATAGTGATTGATGGGACTTCTAGAAAGTAAAAAAAAAAGCCCAATGATAATCAAGTTTGATTTTTAAAATCCTAATAATAATAAAGATGGGGCAACAAGCGAGCCATAAATGAGTACAATGGAGATGTTTAGTGGGACTTCTAAAAAGTATTAAAATGAAACTCAACGAGACAATGAACTTCTAAAACTACAATGTTCGATTTTAAAAGGTCTCATGGAGGATGAATATAATCCATAGCAAACCGAGAAAGCAAATAAAGGAGTGGTGAGTGTATTTTCAGAAATTATAAAATTGGAAATCCAATGTTAACAAAGTTCATTTTGTTTTAAATCCTAAGACAACAACATGACTATTTAAAAAACTTTAAAGAAAATCATGTGTAAAAAAGTATAAATAATTTTGTACGGTTGTTAGCCGCGTGCAATTGCACGTGTCACCAGGCTAGTTAATACCATTCTCACCCATCAAAACATCCGTAGGGTAAAACGTACTTACCCAAGACTTAACACAATAAACAAGTTACTAGAGTTATAAACCAAATAAAGAGCATTGTTTTATTACTCCAAATAAAAAGCCTAGCTAGTCATCACGTCGAACTTAAGTAGACACAACCTAAACAATAGAATGATTATCCATCCCATCAATTTACCTGGAGTTTTTTTTTTCTTACATTGTTTACATTGCAATTTAATATGTGGAGCGCATAAACATTGTAGTTAGAAGGAAATAACTATACATTTGATGTTGAATTTATTATAAAACTACAAATTCAGTAGGTTGTATCAGAGGATTACATGTTTAATTAGAACAAAAATTATCGTTGAAACTGTACATATTGGATGCATGAATTAATTGGCACACAGTTTTGTTTCTCTTCAATTCTGATCAATTCTGTATTAAATCTAAGTTTTGTGGTACTATTGGCTTAAAAAAATGTAAGTTTGTGATAATTTTAGCTTATGTAGCTACGTAATATACATACCGCTTAATTTTGCAGTTTGTGAAAGTTAATTTGCAGAGGCTACGTAATACATGTTTTGGTGGACAGCAAGCATGCCAGGCTCCGGCGCCAGATCTGGCGGACTGCGGGCCTGTTTGGTTGCTACCCTGAGCAAATATGCCTGACCTGAGTTCAAGCCTGTGACTTGCCTGAGTTGTGTTTGGTTAGTGCCCTGAAGATATTGGCCTGATAAAACTTGCCTGAGTGCGCACACCTGAGTCAGGCCTAGGAAATTGGTCGCCTGAGCCAACCTCTTCAGTTGCCTGAGTATTAATCACCCCATGTACTGACCAAGTATAATCTCAGGCACAAATTGAACCAAACAACACCTGACCATTGTATCCCCTCATGCTTGTTTTCAGGGCATCAACCAAACACACTACTCTCAGGGAGACATGCCTGACCAGGTAACTTTGCTATCTAAGCTCAGGCTACTCTCAGGGATGTAAAATGCTCAGGCAGGTTGCTCAGGATAGCAACCAAACAAGCCCTGCATCCGTCCCGGCACCACACCGCTCCTGATCCGGCATAGACTGCCTCCGTCTCGGCGCGACACCTCCAGATCCGGCGTGGGCCGCCTCTCTCCCGCCGTTGCACGCCGCCTCCCGCCACCGAGTTAGACTACTGTTCCAAAGCCCCACTGACACTAAGGTCACGATTTATTTTCAAAACAGGTTTCTAAGCATGACCTATTGTTATGATAAGTTTTTGAAAAGGATTAAATTGTTAAATTTTTGGTATCCTTCAACCTATAAATCGACCATGGTTCCCCCCGATGGTTATCCAACAACGCTGTCCTCCAGCTCGCAGCTGCCGTCGCTGTCCTACGTGGGTTTGGAACCTCGAGGCCACATCTTATTTGTAGTAGTGAGACTTGATAAAATACGAAAACGTTACATATTACATGTTTCGTTTCTTTAGACATTTTTGTTTATTATAGATTGAGAAAATACGAAACTATTATATTGTACATGTTCTCTCGATTTTTTGAAGATGATTTAAATTTAAATTTAGTTATTACTAGTATATTATACTATTTATCATATTATTATGCCAAAACTATACGGTTGGTAGGGAAGAAAAGTACAAAATGAATACGTGCCCAAGAATCGAATCTCAAACCCTATAGCCATGTTCCCGAAAAAAAAAAAATCCTATAGGCACGTAGACATCACATCCACCTCTGCCCTAATACTGCTTTATAGTTTTAAAGGAGGTTGCTCGGAGTTTTGACAAGGGTAACGACACTAAGCACAAGCGACATGGCAAATTAGTGTCACTTCATACAAGAATTTACGACAAGTTTGGTTCTTACCCTCCCAATTTATCGGGAGTGTCAAAATATAGCAAAATTTGACACTACCAATTACTACCTCCGTCCCGAAATAATTATAATTTTAAGTTGTTTAGCATATATTAAGGTTTGAGAATAAATACTATATAGTACCTTCATCAAATGATATATAGTTGAGAGTGTGAGGGTGGTTGAGAATAAAATAGGGGGAAATTTGAATGAGACTATGAGAGGTCATTGATGGAATAATTAGTACTCTAGAGTGATAACTATTTTGGGACAAATTTTGAATCCTAGAAATACAATTATTTTGGGACAGAGATAGTAGTTGATAGGATAGACATCATGTTTGATTTACTACAAATATGATGCCAAATTTCATACTATGGTGAGAAGAAGCTTATAGATGTGTGCCAAATTAAACATGAACATTACCAATTATTTGGCCTTTAACCAAACCACTATATTTTCTCCTCCTAAAACATAGATAACGTAAGTTTTGGTACGAACACTGTTGGGGAAGTGCTCTTTAGTTCTGGTTTGCAACCCCTTAAATCCTGGGTTGCAATCCGGGACGACTAAACCGGGACAGTTGGTATCGCTTCCAAAACAGCCATAAACGTCAATTATGACGCTAATTATGACGCTAAGATGTTAGAGTACGGTTCCAAAGCCCCACTGACACTAAGGTCACGATTTATTTTCAAAATAGGTTTCTAAGCATGACCTATTGTTATGATAAGTTTTTGAAAATGATTAAATTGTCAAATTTTTGGTATCCTTCAACCGATAGACCATGGTTCCCCCCGATGGTTATCCAACAACGCTGTCCTCCAGCTCGCAGCTGCCGTCGCTGTCCTATGTGGGTTTGGAACCTCAACGCCATATCTTATTATCTTCAACCCATCAAGCTGTCAGCTAAGAGCAAGTTTAATAGTATACCCCACTACTAGCTCAAAATCATCTATAGCTAATGTAATAGCCAATTCATACAATAGTTGCTTGCTATACTATTAATATCTGGTCTCACCTGTTATACACACATTATGTTTTTAAGTCCGTGCTGCAGCTGGCTATATATCTGTAGCCCGCTACTCTTCTCTCTTTTCCTTTCTCTCTTTAAAATATGTTTATAGCTGGCTTATATCCTGCTATTGTACCTGCTCTAACGCCCCACGCATCGATCGGAGTAGCAAAAACCGTTGGGGCTAGCTATACGTACGTAGAATACGTTCCCAATATGCAGACCGTAAAAAGAAAAAAAAATGGCCGGAGTGCAGACTGTGATGATCGAAGCATTGAATAATTCCATCACGCGCGACGAGGGCGGATCGATGCCAACAACCTTGCTTGCTCGCGCTTAGGACACCTACAATGGTTATCTATAGGCTCTCTACAAGAGATCCATGTCAGCATATTTTCCTACTTGGAAGGTATTAAATGAAGAGAGAGAGCAAAGCTATCTACTAACTTAGAGATAGTTTATAGAGAAAAACGAGGCAATGTATGAGAGAGCTATAGATACCAATGTAGACATACTATTAAGGTGGTTTACTATTAATCGAATCTATTGCTGAGATGTACACCTTACTTTACCATTGCGGGTGCTCTTATCGTTTTCCAAATTAGTAACGAGTAGGAGTAGTATATACTGAGCAGCTATTAGAGTGGTACCAATAACGTATAGATAGATTAGATTCGATGCGATCTGGTTTCGAGAGCCTAAATACAAATTGAGCTTGTCAATAAACTAATTATTAAGACTAGATCGATCCAGAGCTTTTCTTTATTTTGTACGGAGTACTACATATGTCCTCAGATTCGATTCCCCCGCATTATTGGAGCTAAAAAATTCCGGATCGATAAGACTAGTAAGATAGTAGACGACAGATTGATGATGTGTGTATGTGTGTGTATTATTTCATAGTGTCAGTCTATTGGCAGAGATGAATAGTCTATCGAAATTAATTGGAATATGTAAAATATAGCTAGTATACTGACGTGTGTCGAGTTGGAATCTTAAAACCAATGTCGAGAGCCTCAGGTCCATTTTAGACGAAAACAACGTACCACATCTTGCACCTCATGATGATCGTTTTTTGTAGAAATAAACCCGCTTATGGTGGTATGGGGCAGAGAAAAATGTACAAATGTACAGTGGATCATATATAATGACAAAAAAAGATTGATCTGCTATGGAAACTAGATATATCCATGTAGTTTAAATAATTATATAAAGATTCATAAAATTTTACAAGATAGATTATGGTAATATAAGACACTATATAGACATGTAATTCTAAATTCGATCTAATCATTAAGAAGCAAAAATAACAAAACTTATATGCGTTGTAAATGTATTATTCACTATTTGGTTTTATTATTTTTTTTCTCTAGTTGTAGATTAATTTTATTCTTGCAAGTTTATCTATAGCCTTATATATGTCATCCCAATTAATTAGTCAAATGCAAATAACGGGTGACATGGTACCTAGGTATAGAAAAACTCTATTCTTATCATCTTGCTAAATTTCTTTGGATAGAAGTCATTATCTCCTTTGGGTTACAAAGTCACATAGTGACTCTCGTATGTTTGAAACTTAGCTAGTTGGAATGAACTCAAAAACGAACAAACAAATTATAATTAGAGCATAGTATGTATTATGTTGGGTTCTATGGCTTAATAGGGTTTTTAACAAAACTCCAATTAAATTTAACATGAAGGTATTGTCCAGAGCAACATATAACGTATTGGCTTGATGGCTTCAGTTTTGGGGCCAGGACAAAGAGGCCATACACCATGCTATGTTTTAGAGTCAACCGTCATGTACATTTTCTCCGTGGATGGATATTGAGTAATGGATTAGCTATACATTTGTCTCAAATTTTTACTATGTAAATATAATATAATACAATCGTGATTAATATTACTGTAACTTTCTAAAATCACTAGGTGACATTGTAATTCCATGAAAACAAAGGTAATGGTACTGAATCCCCTTACATGTGTGTGGGTTGTGATTTTTTCCTAGCTACCTCCCTTGTACGAATTTTAAAGTAAATCGAACGGTTCAAAATTACATTTTAGTTACGTACAAGTTATATATGGTAGTTACAAGTAAGTTACAATGTAATTATACTATGATTGTAATATATTTATATCTGTCAATTTTTTAAAAAAAACTTATCGACAAAATATATAGCTAAATCGATTGAGTAAATAGACTTCATATTTGAATGGATTGATTTTTTTTCCTTTGTTGGGGTTGGTGCATTGTTTTTTTCATTTACCTTTGTTTAAGTATAACTGTTTAATTATGTTATATATGATTTCGAGCCAGGGACTATATAATAAGTGATGTAACTTCAGTTAAAGCAAAGGTCGGGTTCATATTCCCATTATCTGAAAACAAAATAGGAAAAATGAATTAAGGAAGAAAAAAAAAAGAACCATACAAGTATTGAATATTGCCATCGTGCGGGCGACGAGGACGGATCGATGCCTGCTGCTCGAACCTATCGTTTTCCCAGATATTGCCCGGCCTGACTTGACCAGATCTGCCCGCGCGCGTAGTAATAGCGAATGGATTCGATCGAGCCTCGAGGACATCTGATCAGATATTGGATTCCGCATATAATTAAGCCCGGAAATAAACTAGAGCAGAGGTCGATCTGATCAGTTCGAATAATACGGCTTTTCTCTTTTGTATCTGAGGTCGAATACTGGCCGGTTAGCTTCGATATGCCCGCACCAGCTAGTGGATCAGCTAAAATCCCGGATCGATGACACACAGCTTCGATATAGTATTTGCTGATACATACAGTATTTTTTTATTGTACTGTCCAAGTCTATATTGGCAGTGATCGATGAATAGTCCAATGAAATTGGAATATGTGAATATAGTATATAAAACATGTGACAAGTTGGAATCTCAAGGCCACATCTTGAGCCTCAAAATCCTCTTGTAGCAGTAGTATAATCGTTTTTTTTTTTGAACGGTAGTACTATAATCGTTGTTATCTGTGGGAGGTGTGACGATACACATGCATGCATTGCTCAACAGTCGTCGTGCTAAAAATCAAGACTTTATTATTAGTTCCTGCTCAATAACCGATACCTGAAAGAGCGAGTAGTAATTTAAACAGCAAACTCAGCAAGCGGAATCACATATTTAATTAGTGTAGAGTCTGTCTTGTTTCCCGTTGGTTAACGAAGCCGTTCCTGGTCAGTCTGACCCTGAAATAGTATTTGTTAACTCAAGTATCAATCGGAATTGATGAAGATCAAATCGTGGTCAAATATACATTAACTAATTCTGTTTTGGGAAAATAAATTAAACTACCGCACAGCTGTATTAGGACCAGAAATTTGGAACCAATCAACAGTCTCTTAAAAAAGTACTAGTAAAACACTTGTACAGAGGCCGGATCGATGATCAACAGGGGTGGCATGACAGAATCAAAAGGAACGACGTACAGATAATGAAGGCAAATTGACAGCCTCCGATTTCTGGCCCAAAAAACAATGTTAGCCCATTCCATATTTTCGGCCTTCTTTGGTTCAATAGTAACACTTACGTTTTATTATTTTCAGACCACATACATACCTTGACCAAAATAAGCACCAGATTTATTTGTTCACGTAAAATGTTACATATTTCCAGGATCTCTGCATGCATAGTGCTGCCGAGGCAGGTACAAGCATTTATTCTTGTTGCCTTGTCGGTTTTAATTTCCACATGTTAGCTACTTCATATAGCAGAAATTAGCATTCACCCCAAGAGTAGTTCGCGTGATTTTTCACCAAAATTTTGAACTTGCTACAAGAGGACAATTGATCTCTGAAGAGATGTAGTAAGACGAGAGTTTCCTTTCGTAAACATGACTTTTTTCAAGATATGTCATAACCATGACTTTATATTCCGCTTTGCTTCTATTGGATTGATCAGGCTGTAATTAACAAGGCTTCAATCAGATTGCGACATACCTTTTCATCCATGAAGAGCCCAAAATTGGTGCATGGCCCAAGCCCAAGAAAAGACAAACAGGCGTTGGGGCTCGTCATTGTGATAGGAGAGGAGGAAAAATGCAAAGTCCACTTTAAGTACCACAACTATAGGTCTAAGTTTTTTTTCTATCCCTTAACCGTAAAATTATGTATGTGTCGATATAGTAGATCACAACTACGGTATCAGCAGAGTATGTGGATCATTAGTACCAAAATATATGCGAGATTAAGATAAAAAAGACGAAGACAAGGATTTTTATACAGGTTTAGGAGGGGGGGTGCTGATACGCGATCAGCCGCGCACCCTCGTGTGCGCGCGGTTAGTCGCCCCCGCTCTAGTCCCCTCTCATGTATATACATCATATGTATATACGTATGTATTGTGTATATATAGTATATACGTACGTATATATATAAAAATATATATAATATTTTTATGAATATATTTTTAATGCATAAAATACATATACAAAATTTATATATGACGTATACCAAGTTTATATACGACGTATACAGAGTTTACGTAAGACATATACAAACTTTATAGACGTATGTATGTATTCAAAAAATAAAAAAAAAGAAAATACATCACGTATATAAAGTTTGTATACGCGTATACATACTTTGTATATGTATATATTAAAAAACCGAGAGAAAAAAACACGAATACAAACTTTGTATACATAGATCTAAATAAACTAAAAAAACAAAACAGAAGAGAAACCGAAAGAAAACAAAAAAATAGGGAAAAACTCGCTCCTCCGTCCTCCCGCGCAACGCACTGTCCGTCGTCCCCTCTTCACGCATGACACGTGTCCAATTGCGCGGGGAGGGGCGTGCACAACTGGCCGCCAATTAGTAGTTTCGATGATTCGGGCCCCTTATCTGTCAGGTAATAGCCCTACTCCTGTTAGCTAAAGCTGGTGTTGCTCTTATTCATCATAATCACACAAGTATAATATTTGGGATAACCTATTTAGTCATCGTCGACTTGGCAGCATGTAACACCACATGTGGTTGACAACAAGGTAGTCTTCTTCCTCGAATATGAACTCGGCGAGATCAGAGATAGCGCTAGATCCCTCTCTGCCGGCCTCTGTGGCACCAGATTGGGTATGTCTAAACTTATCTCTGATGTCGATATCTGGCGGCGTGTATTGGTGTCTATTCTAACTAGGCCCCTCTTCTCTCCTCCTAGGGGTCTTGTATTTATAGCCACAGATGTCCCCTTGTCCAAGTAGAACTAAAAAGACAAATATGTATACAATCCGAGTAGTCCTTGTAATTTTCAATTTGATCTCTGCTTCTCTTTCCTTATCCGAAACGCCTTCCGTATGCAAGGCCTAATTTTGTATAAGACTTGGTATATAGTGGACCCCGCTGAGCTTAACCCAAAAATATTGGGTATGCTTTATCCATAGCACTGACAGTATGGAGCATCATAACTTTAAACCAATGCAAATCAAATTCTTTGACAGTAATGGGAGTGGTCGGTTTCAGTTGACGTGTTTGTCTATGTGGCTTGTTAAATTGGTTTTCGTCTCATGTGACGCATACGTAGCACTACAAGAAAAAAAAGAATAGAAAAAGAAAAACACCAAGGGGACTCACACTATACTACTACCTCTCTCTCTCAACCTTCCTTCCCCTACCTCTCTCCTATGGATGGCAATCAAGCACGACGGGCACGGGTAGTGACTATCCATGTCCGTGCCCGCGAGCATGTCCGTTACTACATGACGGGCCAGAAACACTGTCCATGCATGTCACCCGTGGGAGCCATGTGCCCACAGGCATGCCTGTTTACCCGCTACAAGTTCAACCATAATCCACCACAAGCAATGAAATAGTGTCACAGTTTAAAGAAGAACAGTTGCACCAAGTTCAACCATACAAACATTACAAATTCATCATTCAGACAACTTAAACTGACATTACAAGTTCATCAATCAGACAACTTAAAATGACATAGTTCAGCGCAATTACACAATCAACATAACTTCAAATGACATAGTTCAACACAATGACAGAATCAAACATAACATCAACTGAAATAGCTCAACACATATATGAGTATAAAAGAGTTCTGAGGTAGCTGAACAAGCACTGGCGGAGAAACCATCTTTGGTCGGTCGACCAGATTTCACAATAGTCCCGGTTGTATTAAAAACCGGGACTAAAAACATCTTTAGTCCCGGTTTAAAAGCTCCAGGGTACTTTTCAATCTTTAGTACCGGTTGGTAGTCCCGGTTGATAACACCAACCGGGAAAAAAGATCGCCATAAGCTTTACTCCCGATTGCTAACACCAACCGGGACTAAAGATCTATTTATAGTCCCGGTTGGTAACACCAACTAGGAAAAAAGATCAACGCGGAGATCAGAGAGGCCTGCGCGATCGGATCGAGGTATCTCCTCCTCTCCTTTAACTCCTCTATCCTCTCCTCAACCTTATCTCCTCCTCTCCTTTTAACTTCTCTCCTCAAAACCATATCTATTCCTCTCCTTCTCCTCTTACTGCAGCGGCGGGGCGCGGAGGGCCGGCCGGCGCGGCGACTGGGCGGCAGGCGGGCCGGCGAGAGGGCGGCGGGGCGAAGGAGGGCGGCGACGCACGGGAGCCGGCCGGTGGGCCGCGCAGGCGGCGGGTGCGGAGGGCCGGCCGGCCGGCACGCCGGCGCGGCTGGCGGCCTCACAGCGGTGGGGCGCGGAGGGCCGGCCGGCCAGCGAGGCACACGCAGGTGCGGCGGTTTTTTTTTTTTTTTTTTGGAGAATCTGAGATTGTTGTGTGATGTATTTGATTTGTGTGTGATGTGAATATGTTGATGAATTTTGTTGAAGGTTGATGTATTTGGAGATGATTGATTTGAGGATTTGGAGGTGATAATTGATTTGGGATTTTGGGGATGGGGATGGAGTGAAATCAAAATATTAAAAACTATGAAGAAAAAAATATAACAAAGGAGCAAACCGGGACTAAAAATGCTTTATCTTTAGTCCCGATTGGTGTTACCAACCGGGACTAAAAATGGCTTCGTAGTCCCGGTCAGGGGGTTAAAAACTGGGAGTAAAAACCTCTTCTCCACTAATGAACAGGTCACATGCAAACAGTAGGACAATATGAAGAGCAACTCAATTAATCGGAATCAACGGTTGACACAGACTCCCTCATGTCCTCGAGCATCATCAAGGCATGTCTAGAAACTTTCAGCCCCATTATCACCTACAACCAAAAAAAATGTTCAAATTAGTAGCAGTCTCTACTAACATGAAAATTATACATATGATGCAGCTGTACAGACTTATTATACCTTCATGCTGATAACGTAACCAATGTTAGCTATTAAATGTGAATACAAATTAGTTCCACTAGAAAATCGGCGCACCTATTGGTGCGCTCGCTAGATTAGCCCGACTTATTATATAATGAGTTCAATAAAAAATATTGTAATACTTGTAAAAAGAATCTAAAAGAGTAAAAGACTATACGTTTTTAGTAATTTTAGCAAATAGCTCATATTTATGTGTCATATTTAGTTGTTCAAAAATACATTTATTTTTCTTTCAAACTATAAATACCACACCTTCCATTAGTTTTACTTTGTGGTGATATTTATTATTTTTAAGGCCGGTTGGTATGTACCCTTTTAATTAACCAATATGTATTGTTTAGGGCACTTAACATGTAATAATATACTTTTTTTAACTAAAAAACCCCCCAAAATTCCCTTGGAAAGCTCTCATGAGTCTAACCTCGGGGTTGGATCGATTGGGGACCTACTGTTATCTCATATCTTACAATTCTATCTAGATCTTCTTTAGAATACAACAATTCTGTAGAGTATAAAATAATCAATTAGTAAAGGGTATTTACTTTCCAATTTAACCTATGACATATCGAGGTTTTCTTATTATCCCTGAGAATCATGATTCTTACTATTTTCCCTATGGAACGTATTCTAAATTTTTCACATCAAATATCTAGTATAATCTTCTATAGATTTATTAGTATAATCTTCAAACATATTTAATGTTGGACTCATTTTTTTTATCGTCTTAAATATGGAGAAGTAGATAAAATTGCTCGCTATATATGTATATAATTTATTAGATGTGATCATTCCAAGTTATTGGTAATTTTTTAAACATATTACTTAAGCAATTCAAGAAAAAACAGAAAGGGATTTGTTGCTGCTGCTGCTGTAGTGTTGCAAAGAAAATAGTGCAAAAGAGAGAAGAGTTGTTCCTTGGCTTCTTTCTTTACGACGGCGATGGAAGCGCTGATGCCCGGGGCGTCGATCTTGTACCACGGTGAGCACCGGAAGACGACCTTTTGGAGGCTCCACAGGTTTGTGATCCCCACAGGATCATTGCTTGGCAGGCCGGCATGGAACTTGAACTCAAGAAGCTTTAGTTTGGGCATGGCTTCTTCCTGGAAGGTTATTCGTGGCACCCGGCTGTCCACACGGAACCTCTCCAGCTTGGCGAAGCCTATGATACAGGCATGCAGGATTTTCAGCCACGGGGTGTACATGTTAGGGATTTCCATGATGATGTTTAGAAAGAAAAGAATAGTTAAAAAGTGCAAGTTTAAGTTAAAATAATGAGAAAATACAAGAGCAAATTAAATAGATTTTCATGCATAACTGTAAATCGATTTTATGTTTCCACGATACAATTGTATTAACCTGTAACACAACTATGTTTTGATTAATCTAAATCATCATTATCTGACCAAACCATGCATATTCTAACGGTGCATGCAAATTAATATTTCATTAGGGGAACGAGAAATATTTGTATCGTTAGATTATGGATAGATAGATCCTAACAAGTAAAAAGGAAAAGAGCAGGATATATTTAATACAAAAAAATCAATCCTACTACCAAGTAGTAAATTTAAAATCAAAAAAGAAAAAGATTTGTACTACATTGAAAGAAAGGTTGGCAGCTAGCTATGATTGAACACTGCAAGTGCAAAGTGAAAGATGCACCCCACCCTAACCACATACCCAACTTATAGCATATCCGGATGTCCGCTCGCAATCATGTCGGGTGATCAAGCCGACGACGTTCGCGAGGAATTATCCGTTAACAACCTTTTCTCGAGTAGTCCAGCGATGGCCGGTGCTATGAGATAGGTCGTCGGTCAAAAAAAAAAGTAGGGCACTATCCCCGATGCAAAATAAATAGAGAACATATATTTACAAAAATACTGAGAACAAAAAATAAGTGATGGCGTTCTACCTAAATCGGATAAAGATTTTTTTGAAGAATAAATTTCATTGGTGGCATATGACCTTGATAGGTGGATGCAATCTGGTACACGAATTTGCAAAATGCTTGTTTCAACGCACGGACTTGTCTAATGCTTGCGAAAGAAGAGCAAAATGGGAGTCTGTGACTAATAATGCTGACTTAAGAGTTCACTTAGAATGACATGTGCATAATAAAAGGGTCATCAGGTATACCACATGTGTGAATAGTCTAATCTACTTGGTATTTATTTTTTATTCCACTGTTTTCAATTCATTGTATCATTCATCTATGCTACATATTATTTGTTTGTATAATCAACATCCCTTACTATAAATTTGATTGAGTACATGCATATCTAGATGACATCATCCTGATATATATGCCTGCATGGCATCCTAATAAAATATTCAACTAAGTAGGATTAACCATGGTATGCTTCTTTGGCTGGGTTCACATGCACCACACAAGTTCATGCATTTTGCAAGTTTGTGTATCAAATTACATCCACCTCATAGTACCGTCAGTGCAATTTACTCTCCTTTTAAGGAAGGTTGGAAAAAAATATGTCTTGATGTAGTGATATGAATTTTATTAAGCAGAAAATGGAACACATGAGCTATAGCCTTTTGAGATGGTCATGATTATCATCGAACACTTATTGGAACATAATGAAACTAGTTTAGACAGATCAATAAAAGAATAAGATTGAAGCTTTTTAAAATTGGAACCCCGTTTGGATGCAATAATACTGGTTAGGTATCGGTACCTATGAGGTATCATGTTCTAATTCCTATTGGTATCAGGTGATACCCATGCATAGGTATCAGTCGATACCCCATAAGTACAATATGTTGATACCCGTTGATACCATCAGAACTTATAGATATCAAGGCGATACTGATTGATACCATATCTGAGCTGACGTCAGGGGTTGTGCGTGACGATGGCAAGTGGGTCCGAGTGGCCCAAGGGGAAGAGCAATTGGGAGACAAAGAGCATGTTGGTGATGGTGAGGAGCTCCTCAACACCTTGGAGGAGCAGGACCACCTCCATCCAATATTAGAAAAATAATTTATTGCCATGAAAAAAATCGTAGCATCAATGCTAAAATTGTTGCAATAGATACATGTTGCCACAATCTTAAAATCGTTGCTAGCCATGGTAATAAATAGCATGGTAATAGGTTATTGCAACGATTTTTATTTAGTTGTAATAAATTTTGTTATTGCCATAAAATATATGTGGCAAAAAATATATATTACAACACTTCACATCGTTGCAATAAATAACTATTGCCACCACTCCATGTGTGGCATTAGTTCTACGTACCAAATTAAATGTTTCAATATTAATTTATCATCCTAATTATTTTCTTTTGATATCTTGTCATGGCTAGGATTCGAACCCAAGATCTCTCCCTCACGTGTGCTCTCCATGACCAACTCACATACGCATCAATTTTGTTTAAAAAAACATATAATTCCATTTGAGATTGCTTAACTGAGATTTGAATCATGAATTTGAGTATTTAAAAGATTTCAAATGAAAAAATTAAGTTGTAGATCTCATCGAGAGCTATAAATTTCATATAAAATTTGTCCTAATCCGTATCCATACGAAAATAATAAGCTAAATTATGAGATGATAAATTTTTTATCGCAACGAATTTGTTGATCATGGCATGAAAGTACCATGTACTATACAAATTGCCACAAAAATTAAATTTGTGGCGATAGAACATGTTCAGTTTTAAAAATGAACAGAAATAAGGTCTTAATTTAAACATATTAGAACACACATTAGTATGGATTAAAATATTAAATGTTGGACCCCTAATTTTGGGAAGCCTTGTTCGGTCGTCCATTTTGCACACCCGGCCCTTATCGGCGGCTCTGCATTCAAGCTGACAAGTTAATTATGTTTAGCATCATGCACTTGCAACATGGGAAGTCAAGCCCGATAAAATAAATTAACACGAGAAGTTATGCCAACCATTTCAATTTGTGCAACATATATGGTGATGTATAGTCATGCCAACTATTTCAGTTTCAAAACGGTTCTAATGGGAACATGGGAAGTTCTGGGGAAAATGCTGGTGGCGTACGTATATACAGTGTACAGTGCATATAGCACCCGTAAAATTTTGCAATTTCTCATATATATATATGTACTTTATCTGTCTAGCTATGGTCTATGGTGTATATATGTGTTTTAATTATTTTGCTGAAGTCGTCTTTGCAGTAATTTCCTAAATTACAATAATTTGGAATTATAAGAAAACATGAAGAATTAATTCAGTAAATTATATAAGTACATCAATATGTGAATTCTATTTTTTTCCAATAATGTTTCATGTATAAACCACAGTGTTTTGCATTTGTAATACTCCCATGATAGAATATGCTTTGAAACAAAAATTTAAATGGCTCACTTCTTTCAAGATGATCGATCGCGGGAACAACTAGTGCTCTCTAATGCCTTACCAATAATTATTCCAACAATGCATATATTACAAATCGAAGAGTATCAAATTAAAATTGCTTTCCGCATGTATTTTTCTATTGTCAACTAATATTAAGCAAAATAAAGAAATCATAGGAGACCGAAATTAGTAAAAAAAATACACGTATAAAAAAAACAAACTAAGTATTTTATACTATCTAATTTAAGTAATTATTAATTTTTTTCCTATCATTTGATTCATTATTAAATATATTTTTATGTAGGCATATAATTTTACATATCTCACAAAAGTTTTTGAATAAGACGAACGGTCAAACATGTGCTAAAAAGTCAACGGTGTCAAACATTTCGAAATGGAGGGAGTATAAGAGAACACCAAACATGTGACGACCCATATGTACGAGTGACATTTTTCTCTCACCTTCCCTTATTTTCATACAGTGCGGAAACTAAAAGCTGACACATATAACACCTTATTAGTGTTGGTTCATACAAGCAGCGATAATTAATGTTTTTCTCTTTTAGTGGAACTATATTATTTATAAATGTTTTTTTAAAAAATATTATTTTGTAAATAATATACGTGTAAGAAATCTTAGTTTCCTTTATTTATTACGACAATTGACAGTCGAAATAGGTTCTTAACAACCGTCCACACCATCATTGAGCCGGTTTGCTGGTGGCGGCGGTGGAGCAGTTGTGGCGGCTGCGGAGGGGTGGCATCAGCTCGGCGACGGCGACGTTGGCTCGGCAACAAGGAGGACCGCCGGTGGGGGCTCGGTGAATAGGAGGATCGCCCAGTGGCGGCTCGGCGGTAGCTGCGGAGGGGTGATGTTGGCTTGTCGACGAGGAGGACGGTTGGCGGCAACGGTGGCGGCTCGGCTACGAGGAGGACTGCCAGCACCCGCACGCAGCACGCATCTACAACTCTACGCACGCTATGAGCTTGTTCTGTGATAAACTAATTTTGGGAGAATATGGTCAAATAATCAAGGGTAGAAGTGGTATTTTGGGCTTTTGTTAACACCGTGAAATGCCCTTAACTGAAGAGGGTTAGAGTGTAGCTTCAGTTTTTAAAGCTGGGAGGGTCAAATGAGCAAAGTGACAAAAACCGGGTGGTAGTTAGACCTCAAAATAGGGTCAAATGTGCTATTGCCCTTAAATTTAAAGCCATTGTGTTACCGTTCACAATGCACCTATACATATATATCTCAATGTATATGCATGCATGCACATTGATGCCAACATGCAACCCAGCACCTTGAGATATTCATACATCTCCAGTACTAGCTAGCTACCAGAGATATCAGATAGGACCTCTCCTGAGTGCCAAGTGCATGAATGACATGGCATGGTGCATCATCCATATCCAGGCAGAGATAAGTCCAAGTGGCAAGAGATCGACGGCAAAGCATAATCACCAGCAAAACCGTACTCCAATTGGTTTACATCATCTGCACAAGCAACAGGAGGCACATAATTGAGGCTGCCTGCCATGGATGCAATAAAGGGATCAGCAGTTTGGTGACGACACAAACACACAATCTAATATAAAGCCCCCCCATTATTTGATCATGACATAACCTCTTTCCTGGCGAAAAGAAAAAGGAAAAAAACTATATCTCTGCCTTTTGGAGAGAGACTGATCTCTACACACCTGGTGCAATATGATACATCTCACCTGTGGACTGCCCAATAATTAATGCATGGTGTCTCTTCTTTGACCAATAATTATAAGGATATGACACATAGAGATTAGCACCAGATATTCATAACAACAAACTAAAGAAAGCTTAATGCATGCATGAGATTAATTACTTTCCTTCTTTAGTTATATATATGACGATATGGTATGTGATTATCCTTATCAAGAACACATATGATATATATCATCATAAAGCTGCATGCAGTGCGGCGCCTAATTAGGGGGACAAAAGATGGCTAAGATGATTTCAGCATGGGTGGTGAGCTGTCGACCCCATGGCCATCAACACCTAAAGAGGAGAGTGTGAATTCTTCCAAAAGTCATAAATATTTCCATGGATGATATATGGGGACGTTTAGATGTAGGGGTGTAAGTTTTGGTGTGTCACATCTAATATTATATAGGGTGTCGCATGAGTTGTTCGGGCACTAATAAAAGAACTAATTACAGAATCCGTGAATAAGCCGTGATACGAATTTATTAAGCTTAAGTAACCCGTCATTAGCAAATGTTTCCTTGTAACACCACATTGTCAAATCATGGAGCAATTAGGGTCAAAAAATTCTTCTCACAAATTAGTCGCATTCTGTGCAATTAGTTATTTTTTAGCATATATTTAATACTTTATGCTGGTGTTCAAACGCTCGATGTGACATGGTGTAAAATTTTTGTGTGGGATCTAAACATGGCCTATATTTGGTGTGACATCATCCATGCAAAGATCAATCGAGTATTATAGCGACAAATTCCAGAAAAATGTTTCTGATCATCATTTGTTTGATGCCGATTGGATTTGCATAGAGGTAAATTGTACTAGTAGTAAATTAATTCACATCGAGCGTTGTCAACGTTGTATAGTCACGACTAGGGTATTTGGATGGTATGGGGATCATTGGTACCAGGGTATATGCGAGATGGAGACAGGGATTTTTATATAAGTTCGGACCCCTAAATTGTTAGGTAATAACCCTACTCCTGTTGGCCAAAGCCGGTCGTTGCTCTTATTCACCATAATCACACCAGTACAATATTTGGGGTAGCCTATCTAACTGTTGTCGACTTGGCGGTCTGAAGTGCTGACTCGTAGTCGACAACAGGGTAGTCTTCCTCCTCGAATCTGCATCCGGCGAGATTAAAGACAACACTATGTCTCTCCTGACAGTATCCGTAGACACCGTATGGGACTAGCCATGCTTATCTCTGAAGTCGATATCCGGCGTCTTGTCTTGGCGCATGTTGGCTTGTATGTTGATCTTGTGTCTTGATCTATTGTTCCGTCCCCCCTCTCCTCCTAGGGGGTCTTGTCTTTATACCCATATGTGTTCCCTTTTCCAAGTAGTACTAGGGAAACCAATATGGATACAATCCGAGTAATCATTGTCGTTTCCATGTAGAACTCTATTTATCTTTCCTTATCCGGAACTCCTTCTATACCCAAAGATTGTTTCCGTATAAGACATGGTATGTAGTGGCTCCTGCCGAGATTTAGTCAACTACTATTAGGTATGTAGTATCTATAACACTGACAAGCGTGTTGAATGCTACAAGTAATGAACCTCTGACCACGTGCTATTCTCTGTAGGCCATACAATAGCTTTTACAAAAAGCGGGGAATATAGCTCATGCTTTAATTTGTAACACTTCATCTGTTACTTTTGGGTGTACTCTTTCTTTCTTTCTTTCTTTTTTCTTGTCTTATTTTTTTTTTACAAATGAAGTATAACTTACAGTCTCTGCATTGGATTTACACAACCATATTTGCAATATTAGAACCCTAACTGATAGAGTTATACACTTCCAACTTTACGACTACATTAATGGTGCATTTTGTATGTTTCATAGGTTAATTTTTTTGAAATGTACAACATAATTTAGGTATATTTTCTTCAACAAGAACACAACATATTTTCGATGGTGTTGCTAATTTATATGTATTCGTTTTTTATATACAAGTTTCCATGTTGTGCAAGAGGCTACATACAAATTTTCATATTTTTGAAAGTTCTAATGAGATAAAGTAATTGCGGTTATTTCACCCAGGACTAAAGATAGCGATCTTTAGTCCCGGATTGGTACTCCCGGTTTGGAAACCGGGACTAAAGGGGGGTTACAAACCGGGACTACAAAGGGTTTCTCCACCAGTGTAAGAGGTCTACGCAAGCAGGAAGAGCAGCCGCTTGCCCTCACGTATGTTACGATCAATATATTTCAAGCGGCCAGCACAACCGAACGTGAAAAGTGACTTTCGCACGTGCTCCCTCCGTTTCACATGATAAAGATTTTCTAGCATTGTCCATATTTATATAGATATTAATGAATCTAAACACATATATATGTCTAGATTCATTAACATATATATGAATGTAGGCTATGTGTTTAGATTCATTAACATCTATATGAATGTGGGCAATACTAGAAAGTCTTATAATATGAAATATTAACATCTATATAAATGTGGGCAATGCTAGAAAGTCTTATAATATGAAATGGAGGAAGTAATCAGTTATGCCACTGGCCTAAATAAAGTCAAAAATTCCAAAAATGCAAAACCCTAGCTCCAGTGGTGGTGCCTCCGTACTACCCCTGCCACTGACCCCGCCCGCCATCGTCACAGCGAGCAGTCGGCAGGTAGTTGTCACCAACGTTATCTTTGTCACGGAGATGAAGCTGCCATCATCGGTAAATCTGTCACGGAGATGAAGGGTGGGAGGGGAAGTAGGGCGAAGTAGATGTAACACCCCAGGTATCCTCTTACCTAGCATGCTACACACTACGGAACAAAAACCACTAAGTCCTAAATTCATTAAGAAATTTCAACAGAGTCTCCCTTGTAAATATAAATCTCCACGACAGGCAGTAATAAAATTAAACTAATAATAATATCATTCCCACAGTGCTATCCATCCATATAATCCATGGAAAATAATTAATACTCCCTCCGTTTCATAATGTAAGACTTTCTAGCATTTCCTACATTTATATAGATGTTAATGAATCTAGACACATATATATATATATTTATATTCATTAACATCTATATGAATGTGGGCAATACTAGAAAGACTTACATTATGAAACGGAGGAAGTAGATATCTAAAAGATTATTACAATACCAAACTAGGATATAGATTAAGTGTCATTATGGACCTAAGCAATATAGTTTGATAGTGTGCAAATAGATTTGTATATAAGGGTGCTACTTCCTGCTCATGCATGGCGATCTCAATGTATACCTAAAACCAAATAAATACAATAGTGAGTACGAAAATACTCAGCAAGTACAGTATGGTACTAGAAAACACATATACATATCATTAGCAATAAAGTATGAACAGAAAGCTTTCTTTCTTTGATAAGAAACATATTTTCAACCACTAAGTCAAAGAAAATAGTAGTTCCCATACTGACAAACATGAATTGAAACAGTAGTTTCTATCCCGGATAATTGTGAATACATCCTAGCATTTGCTGGCAAAGTCGAGTAAGCGTGGTCAGCGCTTACCAACATGAACATGAATAAAAACCAGATAGCACATCCAGGACTCGCATGGAACATGAATAATTGAATCCGGAAACAGAGAACCAAATTGAAACCATATTGCACATCCATGACAAGCATGGAACTTGAATTATTTAACCAGAACCGGAGTCCGGAATATTGAAACAAGAATAACATCGTAAACATAAGATAAAGTTAAAATCTAAATGGTGTGAATAACAATCTGAACATAAGCAAACACATATCATACAGAAATATATCGAAAATAAATAGATAGAGCAAACAATCCATGAATCACACAATTAGTTCGTCATGTACTTGCCTTTAACTTTGACGGCAACCTGACGCAACACTCTCCACTCCAGATCTCTCCACACCTGTGGAGCAAAATTACGAATAAATCACTATATTCAACTAATGATAGTTACAAGGGATATTTACTAAAATCAAAACTTAGAACTTATAAACTTTTTACCAATTTGTATTAAACAACCTATAGTAGTTCCATTACTGTTTTATGCATAACTCGCAAACCGTCTAACGGAATCTAGCAAATAATACAACTTTAGTCATCTAGACAAAATTGTCTACAACATTCATGTTGGGCGAAAAATCAGGTTAAGCTTATGTAGGTCTCAGATTAAGGAAAACAAATTGCTGTCCCTATTTTTAGACCCGGCAGCAGTACTTTTTTTTTGTTATTTCTCCTAAACCGTTTATCATAATCGAGCGAAACCAGCTCTGTTGGAAAGATATCGACGATGACTACAAACTTTATTTAGGACTCCTAACCTGAATCCCGATCGTTTGATACCATATTTGAAAATACGGTTTCAAACCCATAATCAAGAACCTCAAAAATTGTGAGCAGCTATCGAATCAATTTCTATTTGAATCTTTTACTTTTGGGACTAAAAAGAAGTTGCCCTTCCAGAGGAGGGACAGTAATTCACAACAAATTACACTGATTTGCGAAATCACCCAAAATCCCCAATTTCTCCTATTGCTTTACCTCTGTCCTCCCTGTTCCTTATCTGCTCTTCCTTTCTCTGAACTTGGGAGGCTGTATCAACCCATAGCAGCAACAGATCAACACACACAGCAGCATCAGAAGTTGGAGTCCAACACACAGCAGCCAAAAAACAGCTGGCCACACATTAGCAGGAGCAGCGGCAGGAAACGCAGCAGCAGCTCACCAAGAACAAATTAAATTGGCGGCGAAGGACGACGACAGCTGTGGCGACCGACGTCGGATGCGGCAGCGATGAGGCGGGGATGCGGACGATGGCGGCTAGCGCTAGCTGCTAGCGATCCCCTTTTTTTTGAATCTTTTTTTTTTCTCTGTTGGTTAAATAGAGAGACTAATGAAGATCGAACGGTCCACATTAATGCAGCAAACTGACTAAATTTTCTTATGCGGTTCTCTTAACAAGCCCGTCTACGAAAATAAACATATTTTTACAAGTGGGTTTGTTAAGAGATCCGCATATGAAAATTGATTTTCGTAGGCATGCTATTATTAGACATTTTCCAAATCTTTGTATATAAGGCATTGAGGCTATTATTTACCCGTTTGTAAGAAAGGAAGATGTTGTTCGCGATTCATTTTTCAAGCAGTGTCTCTACAACTCGTACAAAAGAAAAATATTATTTGGTTTTACTATACCTTATTGCTACAAACAAGATGTCAATTGTAAGAATTAATCGCAAGAGTACGCATGTGAACCCCAAGGTAAAAAAAACATATATAAAGAGTGGTAAAGAAGAAAACTATATACATATATATATTACAATCATGCAAAATAACCCAGCAAGTATATATAAGTGAATGGCCCCAACATAAATAATTGAAAATCATTCATTAATGTTAGATAAAAGTAATACATAAATGCGTCCTTAACTAGTAATCTTGCACCCAAAACTCTGTTTGTTGAACAAACTTGAGAGAACATGAAATATGGAAAGATGATGAGTTTAGGCGGTTCCGTGATCAATTTGTATGTTTATTTAAACGGTTTGAAATAAATCTTGTTATGCAAAGTGAGCGTAGCTCAACTGATTAGGTTTATGGTGGTAAAATCTATCTATCCGGGTTTGTGGAGATTGTTGGTACCCCCATACCCACACGACATAGTTATCCGACTAATTATAGGGGATAACTTATATCTATGGAATATCTACGGATCATGACTTGACTTGGGTATTACGTTTCCTTGTATATTATGATTAGTTTGGCAATGATATTATACAAATGTTTTATTGGCACAATAGTTATAAGAGATAAATTAACTTAACACAATTACCTTACACGGAACAATTATTATATATATGCATGTTGTGTTACATTTTGCAAATGAGCTACAGATACTCGCCAAGGCTAATAATCTATAAAGCCAAGTAACAAACCCCTTTATAGCTAATCGATTGAGAAACTATCCATTTATAGTTTTTACTGGACATGATCATTATGCAGTGACTGAAAGGAGGGAAACAAGTACACACATGATCTTATTGCTATATGTTACTATTATGTTTGTTCTCTTTATAAGCATAAGGGGTCTAAGGCCATTTATTGCTAGTATATTTTCTTCAAGGACATGACGATAACTGCAAACTTTGTCTTCTCCCTCTTAAGGTGCTGGGCCACAAGGGACCTAAACTCTTGAAACAACGCATCGAGTATGCTTCCTCCAAAATGGCTTGCTATCATGGACTCCAGCACTGACCTAATGAGATTTCTGATATTCAAGCTGCTATTGGCACTATCAAGAACAACATCACCTTCTGAATCATCGTAAGGATCCCAGTTTGCCTCGAAGAGTTTGATGTGATCCAAATCGAACATACGGCTTTTCGCAACTATTTCCTTCACTTCATCAACCGATGGCCCATAGACAGGTAGGATGAAGGATTCCAACTTTTCCTTGCTCACCAGTCCCTATCATGATCAATCAAAAGTTAATTCGTACAAGCACAGCTATTCTCAGTGTATTAATTAGTGATATCACTACTCTTACCTTTCCAACGAGTGATTCTAACGCCTTTGAGACAAATCCAAACATATGGTTGAGATCTCCTTTATATACATCCTCATCCTTCCTTCCGAGAAATATTAGCACCATGCGTCCGCCATTTACTAGTTCTTCATGGCGGAGCTGAAGGAAAAAGGAAAAGTCCTTCTGGAATTGTTCTTGGAATAATTTCACCACTAATGGTGATGAGGTGGAGCTGATGTATACATCCTGATTCAAGAGAGATTCTCCGCTAGCCTCTAGTCCCTCAGGCACCTATAGGTACATATTATTTAAAAAAATTACCCACATCAACTCAGAAACAAAACCAATATTGCATGCGTGCAAGATGATTGGTACAGATCATATAAGGAAGATATATGCAAATGTGTAAACAACTTATTTACATCAATACCTGGGAGCGCCAGTGAAGACAATAGGAGGAGTGGAAAAGATGAACATTGTGTCGTGGGAAAAGTCTAGAGTAATAGGATTTTGGCAAACCGGATATATAGTATGATGGAGGTATATCTCCCTTGTCACATGTTGTAGTTGAGTTCTTGATCTTTTCGAGTGATCGAAAGAGTTGGTTGAAGTCATTGCCTGGTAGGTCGTTCAGGAAGAACTGAAGTTCGACATGATCTTGTTCATCCAACTTACTGCAGTGGTGTGCTATCATGTTGATGACATTGGACATGAAGAGCATTGTATTTGGTCCAGTAGAGCAACCTAAGTCTGCAATGACCATGGTTTTCGGGAGAAGAGCCTTGTACACTTCTATTGCGGCTTTCTCGATGACTGGCTTAGTTTCATTTGTAACAATTGTCTAGCAATGAGCAAAAATAAAAATTTTGAGCTCTTAATCATGATTATACACATATTATAAGGTTGTACAACTGCTACCTTAAAAAAATACATGTCAACCTATGTATAATATATACATATATATAGGTCATACATGAAAAATTGAGGCCCTGGTGTGAAATATAAATTCAGACCCTATATTTAGAAAAACGCCAAGAAACAAAAGAATAAATTAGTGGTCGTGTTAGTGACTCAAGAATGAGGGTCCCTCCAGAACCGCGTAGCAAGCCCATCTGATGGGTGGACCCACTTACACATACCACTCCACTTACACTTTCATCCTCGCTTCGTGTAAAAGGGTTAACCTAAGAGTGGTATGGTTAGAGGGACAAGCCCTTATAAGTTGGCTTCACTGTTGCTAAACTAGAAAGGTGGTATTAAACATGTGCATGCAGCTCTCATGGATCGCATAGGCCTCATCCTAATTGGGCTAGGATGTCACATCATGCGTGCTGTTAGGATGCCATGTGTTGAAACGTGCGGCCCAAGATTCAAGTTCAAAATGAAGGTGGAAGTGGCGTGTGGCCCATCTTGGAGAAAAAGGGACATACCCCTCGGGGCTCCTGAGGAATGGTGCCCCCAGTCAAAGTATATATGAGTCGTGCGTTCAGACCGGTCTTGGGTACATAATCCAATTGACTTATGATTGATGGGAGTGTTATCTACCCGGTTGCAAAAATCATGGAACGCAAGGCGGCAACTACAGTAGCTACTTCCTGTCACTTCACTGTCAAACCTGACATGGTCATGGTGAACTGGAGGGCACAGTTGACTACCACATCCTGTCTAGGGCCAATTTCATTAACTGCATTTCATCAGAATTTGACAGGTGGATCCGCAGCCAACTAGCCAACTATGTGCATGCGTGAATTTGGTGGTGATATGTGCTCAAGCTACCACCATGCCCTGTCCTTGGTAGGGCCCCACTCCTAGCTGCCCCGAGGCCACGGTGGTTTCAGTGGTTTAGTGTGGAAGGCTCTCATTGTTCCCAGCTAATAGCAGGCCCCGCTAGGGTAGGTCCCAAGGCCGGTGGAGTTGGCAAGACAAGGAGTTATTAATAAGACTTACCATACTTAGTAGGGATACGAATCAAATCTTCCCTTGAACTTTGGTCATGTGGTATCTCCCCGGAGCCAGTATAAGGGGAGAGACGGAACCAAGGGAGAGGGGATTAGGAGAGAATTCAACACAGTAAGAAAACAGTTATTCTAAGTTCTTAGGAAGCCTAGAAGAGATGTGACCTGATGCAACTAAAGCACCCAAAACATGAACAATTCCAACAAGAACTCCATCTCCATTATCGATATTGTATATGTTGTTCTGAACATTGTCTGCAATATTCAGAAAGTCAATGCCACCTAGATTCTTTAGGAACTGATTCTTCAATAAGCACCATTTGTTAGAGAATCCAGGTTCAGTGCTGCCTTCGTGACAGGGTGGTTCATGGTGCTCCAATGGTTGAGTCTTATGACCATTGCAGTTTGCTTCACCAGCAGTAGTTTTCAAATCCAAATCACTACTAGTAGATTTTGGGTCAGAACCAACATTCCACAGAGAATTCTGTGGCACAATACAACTGTCGGAAATATTGTTGTCACCAGATTTAGCCTCCCTTTGCAAAAGAACAAGTAATGCCTCTACACCTCCTCGGGAAATGAATGACTGAGCAAACACGTTGGCTCTAGATGTGTTTGGATGTACAATCAATCTATAGATGAGGAGCAAAACCCTAGCAACCTGACAAAGCATATTGTTAAAATCACCACAACAGCACACTCTTACTCAGTTACCACTTAAAGAAGATATGTAGATTGAGATCATGGGTTGGCTGCATATGTAAACATAGAAACCACATTTGATCTTTAGAAGAAAATAATTGCGAAGAAACATTTTATAGTTCAAAATCTAGCAATGATGTGATTAACAAAGTACTGTTACTTTGGAATTTTGCTGTACTGAAACTAACACATCTCATTATATATTGAGATGTGAGCTTAACATGTTCTAATGAACCATGAAGATTAAAAATTGGATATGAAAGGATCAAGTGTAAGCATCATCATAATGCCAACAAAACTATGTCAAGAATGTTTGTTTCGTGATTGAAACTAACATATCAGAATATGTTACTAATGTGTGAGCCTTTACATGTTCTGGCAAACCAGAAAGATTCAAAAATTAGATATGGAAGGAGCAGGTGTAAACATCATCACAATGAACAAGGGAAATGCTGGCGAAACAATGAGAACAGTGTTTGCTTCATGGAATGTGCAAAGTCCAGTTACCTGGTTAGGTTGTGGACAGTCAACAACAAAGCCCACCAAAGAGCGAACATCATCAGAAGCCAATGTAGAAGATACTGCTCCTAGTAACAGTTCAATAACAACCAAAAGCTCATCAACAAGAGAATTCACTTTCTCTAAAGGTCTCTCAGTTCCAGTAAATGTGAATGTATCGATTGAATCTGCTTCATGAATTACCCAGTAACACCTTCTGCACCCATCAAGGAGCATCTGTAGTGCATTTGCATCATGCATGCAAGCCGATTCTGCAAAAACCATGTCCGCAAGTGAAGATAGAAGCTTTTTCTGCAAAACGTAGTTGCATGAACTCCACATCTTCAGGTCCAACAGCAAAGTGCTAAAGAGCTGCACTTTTAGACCATGATCATTTTTTTGAGACTGGCACAGAGATGCAATTGCTGCAACAAGCTCCTCATCACTCAGTATCTCTTTCTCCCCACTTTCTAATCTCGATAGTGTTTCTAATAGGTAATGTAACACTTGTGATAAAAGCTCTGGTCCATGGGCACGGCATAGCTCTTCCTTATTTCCAGGATGTTGAGTTGCCAGCGAAATAATCCTAAAAATAGGAACAGAAAGAGAAGCAGTTGCAAGAGATGATGACAAATCCCCGAGTATAGGTTCCATATTATCCATCTCAACATTGCTCACAGTCAATGGTAGCAAAGCCATTGGACCTCCATAAGCTAATGCCCACAATGATTCTGCAGGTCGCACTCGATATGATAAATGAACCATCCCAAGAACTTCTGCGGGTCTTCTGTGGGTACCTGAGGTTCAACATCCAATAATATCAGTAATGATTCTTCTAAATCAACCCCAGGCCTTTGTGCCTTTGTAAGTTATATTATTGCATGGCATGTGTTTTTACACCCATTGGAAACACCCTGATCCCAGATAATCGTTAACAGCATGGGATTATAACATTTTGTTTGGATCAATATTCAATATAGGCATGATTGATGCCAGATAGAAAAGTTATGCAGAACGTGCTAGGCAATAGCAGGCAACCCAAGCAGGAAGTAATAGGATAATCTTTTAGCAGACTGAGAAACATTAATGTAACTATTTAACCACGATTGTGAGCCTGTAAGTAGACTATGGTTCAGCTGCCAAGTAACAAAGTACTCTCTCTGTTTCATATTATAAGTCGTTTGACTTTTTTCTTAGTCAAATTTCTTTAAGTTTGACCAAATTTATAGAAAAGTATGTTAACATTTTCAATACAAAACAAATATATTATCAAAATATATTCGATGCTAAATTTAATGAAACTAGTTTGGTGTTGTAAATGTTGCTGTTTTTTCTTATAAACTTGGTCAAACATAAAAAAGTTTGACTAAGAAAAAAGTCGAACGACTAATGATATGAAACGGAGGGAGAAGAAACTAAGCAAGGACTAATTCTGTTTCAAGAGTGCACAACAAAAGTGAAGTTTGGAAGACAAAGGCAAAGGGATAAATTCTTTATTTCACTGGAAATATCAAATGATGGTAGTAGTGTGAAAATGAATTGCTACTGCGGTCACACAATCATGACGTGAAAGTGTGGTAATACAAGCTTACTATGTTCAATCTAGGGACCTAGTTAGCGGAGCAACATTAGGAGTCTTGTGATTCTAAGCTCTTACCAGACACCTGCTTATCCCTATGCTTATTTGGTAAGGCTATGCTCCTTCCTAAACTGAAACTTAAGTCAGGGAAGATGATTTTGGAGTTCTACAAGGTTGCAAGGAATTAGAAACCAGATTAATCATGTATAGTTTCCTGTGCTAACTCCATGAGTTAGCTAGTTTCACTTATAATCCTAGTAAAGTGGTATATAAATATTACCAAGAAAACAAAACAGAATTATTACGATGACTTATTCCCCAAATTTGCTATCACTTTACACAAACTGGGAGTAAAAAGTCTAAACAGATTGATGTGGAAAAGAAGGTAGAAAGTAGCAACAACAAAATATACAAGAAGAATTGGCTGACGAGTATATTTTGTAAGAGAAGCAACATCTACCTGAACTTGAAGCTCCTGAGCAGAAAATTCAAGCAGATTACCCAATAATCTCCTTTTGAAAATCGGTAACGATTCCTCACGCCTTAATAAGAAGAAAATGCAAAGTAATATTAGCATATCAAGATTGACATATGTTTTAAGCACCAACATTCACTATAGTTCAAAAACACAGGGGAGTATTTCGTAATGACATGACAAAGCTCCTTCGGATTCTCAGAAAAATAAGAGAGAGATGTAACAAAGTGCAAAAGGCTGCATGCTAAAGGAGAAACTTTTTTAGAAAGGTAGAAACGAATATTTTGTAAGGAATGGTTTAGATTATATGAGGCAAAACCCTGTAAGTATTCATGCTTTAGCAACCTTATTGATTGTGGTGGTTTATCACCTCAAAATTTCTGTTAGTGCCTAGTAGATCAAACAATGACAGGATGAATGGAAAACATGTTATGGGGCCAATGCTTCTTGTTTACCTAATTCTTTGGTCCCCAGTGCTAGATCCTCCAACCATTGAAAGCCATTCTGCACAATGTATCGTTGCCTCTACATCCTGGAAAAACCCAGATACAATGTTACCATAAAAAGAAAGGTTACAATCCTATAAAGTAAGTTAATATCAAATAGAAAGATATGATATCAAAGTCACTTGCCTTCCACCCATCTTTCTGCCGCATTGAATGCTCCAACATGATAGCTAGATAATTGTATATATGGTCTTCCATCACACTTAAGCTTGGACCATCTGAACCTCTGTTATCACCCATCTACATATCAATTTTTATACATTAGAAGTTCCAGTAGTGAATGAACAAAAGGGGGAAAAAACAAGAAGAAGAATACAACTGTCACCTATTAATGTAACCCTCATTAAAAAATGTTTTCATTTGTCATCACAGAAACGTTACCTCATGATTTGAAATTAAGACCTCCAAAATCCATTCGGGCCATTCCGCAATGGAAGTCAGTGCAATTCTATTCTCATTATTAGTGCTGGCCAAATATAGAAGATCCTGAAATAATATAAGCAATAAGTTATCAAACAAGAGATTTTATGAAAGATGATATACGATAGTAAAAAAGATAATACTTATTTTAAGATTTACAAAACATCTGCACGTCGTGTATTTAAATACAATGTTTAATGATATTGGTACAATCCATGCAAATAATGTTATCTGTGGTACCATCAGGTTCTTAAAGTCAACAGAAAATCAAGACAATTTAAATTTAACAAATCAGTAAAAAAAAACCTGAATAGCATGGGCTTGGAATGCCCGTGATGCAAATGGAAGAGAACGGAGTAGAACTGACAAAAGTGGAGTATGCTTAACACGGTGACCAGAATCATGTAGGTTCAAGCTACCATTTGCTGAAGGAACATTGATCTGCATTGAAGAACACAAGTCAACAATTAAGGAATTTCAGAGTACAAGCAGTTGAATCTATAATGAGCAAAACTTCCACTACTGAGAAGGGGAGTAAAATAAATTAAGGGTTTTTTTTCTTTTTTTTAACCAAAATTTAGGGCTTTATTTGTTTCAAAAATGTTCTCGAATGTCTCTTATTCAAATACTTCCAAGATGATTGGGAAAATGATAAACATAATAAAATATTTCCAGTAAAAAGAAGATCAATATAACCCAATAGAAACCAAAAACATGGATGGCCAACTTTTGATAAATGTTTGGTTACATTTGTTGAGCTAAAGTTTTCTGTTCGAGTTAGTGATGATAATGTAAAAACCTCTTGAACATAAAGACTCGTTAACTGGTAGTTCTGTTTGAACTATAGAGGTTCCTGTTGAAGTTTTTTGTTGCAATGTGTCACTTATGTTTGCAGCACCATCCTAAAAGTCATGATTGCATCACTGGCATGGACCCATTAGTGTAATTCTGGAAACGTGTTGCCACAACAGCTCATCTTCCTCCTCGCTCATGTGCTGTGTGCCATCGTCAACGCCCGCAACCGCGAGTACTTCCTGCTGAGGAACCGGTCTTTCGGTACCAACACTACGTATTCAGCATATTGTGCATATTTGATCTGTTCATGCTTTACTGTCTAGTATACATGTGTAGATCTTACGATGTGTTCACACTAGTTTACATTTGCAATGTCATGATTTATTTATGGAATAAATTAAATCATTATGTGCTTTTAAATTCAACAATTCATAGGGATTGTACTAATTCCAACAAAATTATGTATAATTCCTGCATTCTAATGAGATCTTACCTTAGCTAGCTTTGTACCTTAGTTCAAAATTAATTGTGCTAATTTACCTCCTCCTCTCCTTCCAAGTTATAACTATTTTTTCTTTTTGTCTTGGCCTGTCTCAATTCAGCTCCGGAGAACTAGCGTATGGCTGTAGGTTATCAATAGTTCAGCTCCGGACGTCTCTCCTATGCATAAAACTAGGTGATTCCCCGCGCTTTGCTGCAGGAATTACTAAGCAACTTTCAATACTTGAGGGTTTTTCAGTACTTATCATAATACTTGAGGGTTTTTCAGTACTTATCATAAAACAAACAAATGATACACATAATTTAATGTAGAACATATTGATAACTATATGTTAAATATTATAAAAATGATAGATATATTTGTTAAAATATTGTAGAAATTATGTGAGGGGTAATAATTTGATATACTTGCATGTTGATTTGTATAATTAAATAAATTATAGACGATGTTGTGTGCTTGATTGAGGTTAAATATGTAATTATTGATAGTGGGTGATGATGTGGCATGGTTCTATGTTGAGTTTTAAGAGTTAGTGGGCATCAAATATATAGTAAGATAGGATTTGTAACTAAAGTGTACATTGCTATATACCAATAAACAACAACGATGTCGTAGAATAACACATGTGTTAGTGTCCTAGGTAAATGATGTACCCTGCATTGCACATATCTCAAACGGAAAATACCGCAAACCAAATTATATACAAAAATAAATCCACAAATTATAGATTGGGTAAGAAGTGGTGGCATATCGGGGTAAAGTACATGGTTCGACTGGCCTACAGCCACAACTGCTCAGTATATGTATCCTTGTCTCCCAAACTTTACTTGAAGAAGGGGGCAACCCTAAGGTATAATTACGTCACATCCTTGAATGGGAGGGCATCAAGTTATATATCAATCAAGATAAGCCGTAAGTGGCGGAGCCAGCGACTAAAACCTGTGGGTTCAAAGTTGTAAAATTCTTTAAGTTTTATATTGTTGCAACACAAATATCAATAGTTTTTTGGGTTGTTTTGCAAAAACTATTTCCTCGTATAAACCATACAAAAACATATCGATTCGATATTCGAAGGAATCCCAAAGCCTAGCCACCGACCATATCGCCAAGGTCCACCATTTAAAATCTCACAGACTTAGTCGAATAGGTTACACTATGATTTATCCATGCGTTCTTATTCTATCTTGGTGTATACCCTTATAAGTTCATAGTCAAGCATGAACCCACCAACATTTTGGTTAAGTAGTGGGTCGAAACCACGCTAATTCGTGGTACATCAATGTGTTTATTTTCATATTGCTTATAGGATTAATAGCATGCCTTATGTATTTCCATGGCCGTATTTTTTTGGTAGTTATGCCTGTTATATATTTTCCTGAACATGAATAAATCAAATGGCTAGTCATATTTTACGTACTTCTGACCAAATTTAGGTAACTTCCTTTGTTTAATTTGTCATGGACTTTTTATCTTGTATTTCAATAATTCATTGTCTGAATTTCAGCTGTTTTCTAATTTGTGGGTTTGTTCGGTTGCCTGATACATGCATGCAGTGCTACATGACCACCAGTTATAGCGAATGAACTAATCACAGCCTACGGGCCAGGGCATCGTTGTAACCAACGGCCAAACATGCTAGTGTATGTATTTTGACATGGTCTCTTCATTATTAATCTACGAGTAGACCATTATAATTTGAACATGCCGCACAACCAATAACTTTTTTTTTCAGCAAACCACCCTCAAATCCGTTGAGGGAGTCATTTTGCATTGGTTTTAATACTTAGGGGAGTCCATATACCTGGTTTTGTGATGTGTTTCGAAGGCAAGAGAGGAGGGAGGGAAATAGACTTATTTCCGATCCGGTATATTAACACGGGTGGGGTCCATGGGCCGAAATGCCGTTCCAGCTCTTGGTCTTGGTCTTTGATCACTGAAAGTCTGAAACCTATATTGGTTACACATTACTACACTTTTTACTTCCTCCATCGATGTCTGTTTGCAGAGGCAAAGATAAAGGAAAATCTGTCATCATCTTGATTACTGAAAATGTGCGTCCATGTGTAGCCCTCAAGCAGATAGCTAGAAACGCTGACGGAGCACTAAGCGTGGTCCTGTTTCGACGTATAAGGCGGTGTTCTTTTCCCTCCTTTCCTCATTCAACCCTTTAGTTTTTCACGCGCGCACTTTTCAAACCGGTAAACGGTGTGTTCTTTTGCAAAATTTTCCATACGAAAATTGCCTTAAAAAATCATATTAATTCTTTTTAAAAAAACTAATACTTAATTAATAATGTGCTAATGAGTTGTTCTAACGTGCCTAAGGGTTTTATCCCATCCCCAACCAACGAAAGCAGCCTAATGTCTCTGCCATCGACAATTCATCCCGGGTTCCTGAGGAATGTGCTAGTAGCAAAATCATCCCTTATAGGAGGTTGGTGGCTTTGTTGGAGAGAAGCAACAGAAACTAATTACAGGTAGAAACGAAATGTTTACTACGACGCGCATGGCCAGAACCGTGATGCTGTGTATAGCGCAGGTGAAAACAAATGAACAAATTGTACGCTTCGCTACCGATTACAAAGACGTGAATGTGCTTGTACATGTGTTTGATTTTGCTTGTGGTTGCCGTGGATTTTTGCCAAAGCTGACCACGTGATTAACAACATACTTTCAGTCCTCAAATCATCTGTGGTCTGCGTGCATGCAGACCCATGAGGGTCTATTTAGCACAGCTCCTGGAGGTGGAGCTCAGCCAAACAGTTTCAGCTCAACCAAAACTGGGAGTGGAGTTGGGTGGAGCTCTCTCACAAAATAAACTAGAGTTGTGGAGCTAGGTTTAGGCAGCTCCACAACTCTACTCCAGACCCAACTCCTAGAGCTAAATTTAGGAGTTGGAGCTGTACCAAACAGACCCATGAGGCGTGCGTGATGCGGTCATACTAACACGGAGGGGTTCATGGGCCGAAACGCCATTCCAGCTCTTTGGTCTTGGTCTTTTTATCACTGAAAGCTTGAGACCTATATCGATTACACACTTAGGGTTTATTTGGATAATGGGATAAGAAAAGGTTGGATTGAGATAGCGAAATGAGTAAAGAGTTCATATTGAGAAAGAATGAATGGTTAGGATTTAAAGATGCCTTTCATTGGGTGAGAAATCATTTTCATATCACATTAGCTAAACAAGACCTTACATTAAACTCCTTGCAGTGGATGCAGATAACGAAAATCTGTCCTCATCTATATTACCTAAAATGTGCGCGCATGGTGTAGCCCTCGGTCTCACTATCACGAAATCAGGCAGATAGATTGAAACGCTGACGGAAAAATGGTCACTGGAAGGCGATAGGCGTGGTCTTGTTTCGAATTGTAACTGTCTATGCCACCAGCAATTACCGGTAGAAAGTTAGAGACGAAGTGAGAACATGAAATGTTTAGTACGTAGCGCAGGTGACAACAATGAACAAATTGCTCGCCTCACTGACGATTACAAAAAGCGTGAATGTCAGAATGTGCTTGTATACATGTGTTGCTTGTGGTTACCGTGGATTTTTGCCAAAGCTGACCACGTGATTAATTACATACTTTCAGTCCTCAAATCATCTGTGTTTTAGGCTGCAGCTTATATAGACAGAGACAATGTAATAGTACCGTTGTTAGGTAACATCATCACGGTTTTCTTTATGCGAGGATAACACCAAAAGCTTTAGACCTAACCTAACCACTTCCGTCAAAGAAATGACACCACCCCATAAATTTCTTTGGGCTTGAGCTAAATAAATTAGCCCAGTGAATAGGCTTCAGATCACACCACTGATTCTCGAAAAACCGCTGAGTAACAGAAATGAGATTTTTTTAAAAAAAACTCCGAGAAAATGGTCAATTTATCATATTATTTTCATTTTAATTACGCTCTAGCCTACTTACTTAGCGGGTCAACCGATCAATTTCCCTAAAGTTAACGATTTCTTAGGTTTGGGACTTTTGAGCTAAACAGATTTTAAGCATTTGGGGATTATTCTTAGAATCTGTTTGGAATGCATTTTTTGCTACGGCTTATAAGCGAAGATACGTTGCAACCACCATGAATTCTATTCTTATATATTATGTTCATGTAATAAAATCAGCTGTGTTGCTATATATTTTTGTGTACATGTGTACTCACTAACTTTAGTTTTGTGCTTTACAATTTCATTTTCACTGAATTAGATGGATAGTATAAATATATGATAAAATGTTTCTTCGAAAGAAAATCCAATTTCACCTTGTCGCATCGCATTATTTTCTTACTGTCTATACTCATTACATAGAGATGACATTAAAACCATCAATTTAAAATCCTAGATCTGACCCTCGTAGTTTATACTTTATAGGCCTACCCCTCCGTCTCAAAATAATTCAAAGGTTGAGTTATTTTGGAACGGAGAGAGTACACGAGTATGACTGGTCGATCCAAATACTTCAAGACTATAAGTTAAGACACGTGATCTAGGATTTGAGGCAACGAAAACTAATTTTAGGATATGACTTATACTTTTACGTTTAACATTTTCAAAAGTCATGGCTGAAAAAAGAAAAACACTAAAGTTAATTCTAAAATTAAAATTTGGCTATGGATCATTAGAGCTTAAGCTATATTGACAGGCGCGATGTTACTACAGCTCCTTTAGTTGATGACATGATCAATATTTGAAGCTAAGACCATAGCTAATCATGATCTATTTCCTCGATTTGTACTGTTAAGGTGCAGAAAAACGTGCATACAACATTAGACCACTATAGCATTATTTACTGTAGCTACATATATTGCCGATCGAACGGTGTACGTGCACCCCAATGCACGGGCGATGCGATTTACTGTAGCTGCATCTATTGCTGATCGAACGGTGTACGTGCATCCTAATGCGCGGACACTGTAAAACCTCCGTAGATAGTTGCTACGGCAGAGGATCCATTTCCAATTGATCAAGGATATATGACAGTTGTTTAAAAAAAGATATATGATGGATGCAGGTCCTCTAGAATGCTAGATACATATGAGCCTCATAAATCCTCGAGCCTATATACAAGTGAGCACTACTACATACTCCCTCCTACAGTGTTAGTATCGGTGTCAGGCGACACCGATGACTTTCGGCAAACCCTATGGTTAAACTGCTTATCCATATGTTATAACACTATAGTCTAAGTATAATTAGTATGCTAAGACACCGATAGACATATTATGACACCAATGAATCATTTTTATAGATCCTCCACTGCATAGGACTCAACATTTTGCAATTGGGACATTGGAAGTATCGTTCGGTAGTTCGGAAAGTGTGCGCGCGTATAAAAGAAAAAGAGAGTAAAGTTGGGAAAGAAAGCATGCAACACACCCAGCCCAATTGACTCCAACCAGTAACCACCGTGCGTTGGAGGAGGCTACCGTTAAGCGACAAGGACCGCAGCAAGGGAAAAGGCAGCGGACGCTTTCTTGCGGATGGCGCTAGCTAATCTTCCAAACACGACCGATCATCAGTCTTTATATATACTCTAGCTTTCTCTTGCACTTTGCAGAGGCGACAAACCATCCACTGCCTCCTGCCCTCCCCCCACACTCTCCATATATGCAACTTTCTGCTTACTCACTCATGCAAGTCTTTGGTACTATACCTAGCTACCAAACATTGCTTTAATTTGATCAGGAAGTTCATATGAGCCGTTTAGGATGATATTTCTTGGCAACCTATTGACTCATTATGGCGAATTTAATTTGGTCGATATTATGATCATAGGCCTTGTTTAGTTCCAAAGTTTTTTTTTCAAACTTACAACTTTTCATCACATCAAACCTTTCATACACACACAATTTTTCTATCACATCGTACCAATTTCAACCAAACTTCCAAACTTCAGTGTGAACTAAACACAGCCTATGTTCATCAAATGGCACATGAATTTGCCGGTTTCCGGGTGCGGATTAGACACATGATGCGAATATTAGGGAATGGCCTAGTATCAAATAAATAAAAGGGGTGAGACTTTAAACTCAGGTCGGCTAGCTAGCCCACCACATTGTGGAGCTAGCCGAAAGATCTCTGGACGTTTCGAATGTCCATGATTGTTATGTTAGAGTGTTGCACGCTTTGGAATGTAGCTACATTTAGATTATACGTGTCAGTGTGTTGCAAGGTTTAACGGATACGTACTGCGTGTGATAGCTTGATGGTTATAAGATTATTTACCCTCATTATTAGGATGATTAGTTGGTCACGTGTTCCCATCTTTGCTGACATCTTGGGTGGTAGGATGATCTGATCCATCTTGGGGGTGATTTGAGTTGTAGGATTAGTATAAAGCTTATATAAAAATCATAATAATGTGTTGCACCGTCCATGTCTTCTTGAGTCCTTGACCCAACTAATAAAAGATGCAATTCGCTCTTAGTCCTTTTTTTTTAAGAAAAAAAACGCAATTTGCTTTTAGTCAAACAAGCATATGCCTATGATCGACGAGCAAGCAGTGATCATCAATGCCTATGATATTTATGTAATATAAGGGTGTTGCACTGTTCGAAATGCAGTGCATCTCTACATTTAGTTTATTATAAATTGTCAAGAAATCTCTCGCTCGCCTCCTTGAATCGCATCTAGCATGAAGATTGTCGAATCTATTATATACTAAAAGTCCATTAAACTTCCTATAAACACTCCTAAGCCGCCACATGTCTTCCTACAAACGCTCTTGATTCGACACGTGGCACTTTTAAATAAGGTGGACCTACCAATTTTTTTTATTTAACAAAGGACCCACTATTTTCCTTCATTGCATTTACTTTAATAATAAAAGAAAAGGCCCATGGGGCCTGTACATTTCTGCTCTTCATACATGTCAGCAAATTTGCACGGTTTAGGGGGGGCTATTACTTGTGGTAGCTCAACTGTTAAGGCTATTTACCCTTATTATGAGAGGATGATCATCAGTTGGTTCATATGTTCCCATCCTTGTTGACATCTTGAGTGTGGTAGGACGACCCTTTTTAATTGCTGACATGCATCTGGGGGGGTTGGTTTGAGTTGAAGGGATTACTACTATAGCTTATATCAAAATCATAAATTGTGTTGCACAGTCCATGTCTCCTTGAGCTAAACAATTAAAAGATACAGTTTGCCTTTTAAAAGGAGCAGAAGGTGCAATTTGTTTTTTTAAAAAAATGCAATTTGTTCTTAAGTCAAACAAGAAGGCATTGGAACAACCAGTGACCGTCAATGGTCATATTAAGGCAGGGAAGTAAACTGTCAGTCTTCCAGTAGTAGCTAAGTAAACAGAAAACAAAATTATAATAGTGCAGGAAGAGTTAATTAGCTCACCATGCCCGAGGTGTGATCCACTGACTGTCACTGCACAATGTACATATAACAAATGCAGAGATCAGCAGAGAGGATAATATAAAAAGTTCATTTGTTATCACAATTCACAAGTACTATACATGAATCTAGCAATCTAGCAACCTCTCATCAACTGTCAATTTTGAGAGTCTCCATTTCAGCCTGCCATCCACCCTTCACCACAGGCCACAGACAGGGTTAAATTTTTCGTTTTCGGTGTTTGTATCGGGCGGTGCCAATATGGCGAAATTTCCAGAATTTAGAACAAAATTTAGTTAAATTTAAACAAATATTACCAAAATTCACGAAAAATTTAAAAATTTTGACCGAAATAATATCGGATGGAGATCCGAAATGTCGAACCCTGGCCACAGACGTCCTTTGTCTCAAGCCTTGGACATGTGACAGAAGTGGGTCAAATAATTCTTTTCGTTTAACTGATCTTATTGGGATACGTGCACTAGCCAGTTTAACCAAGCAGGTACAATAGCAGGCTATAAGCCGGCTGTAACCATATATCGAGAAGAAAAGAGAAGAGAGAGAAGAAAGCGGGCTACAGATTTGTAGCCGGCTGCAACACGGACTCCAAGATGTTATGTGTGTATGAGAGGTGGGACCGTGTATTAATGGTATAGTATATTTTTATAGTTAACTATTGTATGAATGGGCTATTAGATTGGCTATAGATGTTTTGGAG
>CM020186.1:8528132-8539125 GCA_009805545.1 Oryza longistaminata | reverse complement strand
TGCTGCGGGTGGTGCTGGCGGTGGGCGTCGGGGGCTGCTGCACGTGCTGCGGCGGCTGTTCCTCAAGAGCCACCGCGCCACGCCAGCGCCGAGCGGTGGAGCGCCAGCTGCAGCAGCTCTTCGCTCCACGAGGACGGCGGCGGCGGCGGCGCGGGGCCCGGGCTCGATCAGGCCGCATCGACGCGCTGCCGGCGTTCACTACGCCGAGCTGCCTCGCCGCGCCGCCGGGGCCAAGGGCGGCGGCGGGAACGGGAAGAGGCAGTTCGACTGCGCGTCTGCTCTGCGAGTTCGGCGGCGCGACCGCCTCCGCCTCCTCCCGCTCTGCGGCCCGCCTTCCACGCGCCTGCATCGACACCCTGGCTCCGTCCAGCTCCACCTGCCCGTCTGGCCGCGCCGCGCTCTCCGCCGCGCCCTCGCCCCCTCGCCGCCGCCAACACGCCAGCCCGACGTCGAGGACCAGAAGCTGGAGCAGCACCACCACCCGCCGCCGCCGTCCGACGAGGCCCGCGACCAGCTTCGTGCCTCCGTCAGGCTCGGCGGTTCAAGAACACGCAGCCAGCGACGGCCGCCGACGACGCGAGCGGCGGCGGCAGCCGCTGCATCGACGCGCGGCGGTGCTACTCCATGGGCTCGTACCAGTACGTGCTCGCGACGACAACCTGCTCATCTCCGTGCACTGGCGCCCCGGCGATGGCATTAGCGCCGCCACCGCAGCGCCGCGCGGGCGCCAATGTCGCCACGGCGCGCACTGGCATTAAGCAGGCGGCGGCGGCGGCGGCGGCAGAAGGTGTTCGCCCAGGCGACAGCTTCTCGATGTCCAAGATCTGGCAGTGCGGCGGGCGGCGACAGGAGGCTCCCCGTCCTCCACTCGGCGCCTCGCCGCCGGCGGACGACGGCTTGCCGTGGGCGACCGGGGCGAGCACGCGACGAGGCAAGAAAGCGACACTGATAGATACAGCTACCACACAACACACACAAACACACAAAGATGTATGCTTCTTGTGCCTTTTGTTAGTGGTTAGCAATAAGCATTTTTGATAATAGAGTTTTGCTGATAATTAATCAAATCACCTATGTATAATAAGCCATGTTTTTCTCATCATGGTTTTTTTTCTAATTTTTTTGATCCTTTTTTTTCTCTCATCTTTTTCACTGTACAATATACCACCATCACAACTGACATCCGTTTGCACATAATATCAACCAATATTTTGTACTCTTATCTCTGAATAATTCGTGCTTAATCAATCTCATAGGAACTGCATTACTTTGCTTTGTACTGGCCTACGGGCCTTATCCGAAAGCGCAAGTTACTGTTGTAACATAACACTATGTCTCATTCGAGTACAGCAACGCAGTGGCACGGGTGAAGGTTCTGCTGTTGTTGCGTGTCGTCCTCCTCATTGTGCAATTGGATGTCTCTGTTCACACTTAATCTAGGATGGTATTGTAATTCATAATTTTAATTAGGCAGTTGAAACTTAGTGATGAATGAAGCCCTCCTGAAGAATTGTGCCTGAGATTGTTTATATTTGGATGGTTTCTGAAGTATAGTAAATTGGCTATAGTTTTCCACAGTTAAGCTTTTGGACGACTTGGTTGGTCGGGCTCCTTAGTGATGGTGCTTCCTATGATATTGGGAACCTTGTTAAAAATTATCGTATTGAGGAAATTTTTTTTTTCACCGTCGTTGCGGTTTGATGATGTCGTGACTTTGTTTATTTGAGTATAAGTTATTATGGTTAAACTGGCTAGTGCACGTATCTAATAAGATCAGTTAACGAAAGAATTATTTGACCCACTTCTGTTACATGTCCAAGGGGGGCTTGAAGACCAAGAGTCTGTGGCCAGGGTTGTAATTTCGGATCCCTCCGATACGATATTATTTCGGTCAAAATTTTTTAATTTTTCATGAATTTGGTATATTTGTTTAAATTTAACTACGTGCTGACAGTACCACCGTGATGAACAGCACCGCCGGCGTCACCCTCGCCGTCGCCGCAGACGGTGTCGACGAACCCGCCGCCGCCGGCGCCACGGCCGGACCATCATCCAACGGGCCATCATCCCCCGTCCTGACGATCTCCCGGCCGCCGAGAAGAAACCTTCCTCCCGCGCTCCACCTCATCTCCTCCGCCATCATCGCCATCCCTCTCCAATGCAGCAGCTCGATCTCATCCAAGAACACAAAATGGCGTCGTCAACCAGCTGGATCGGTCTACCTAGAACATCATCATAGTACTCCTCGATCGTCTTCGTCTTCCTCGTCGCCGTCGTCGTCTTGTAGGGAGTGGATAAATTGGATAATGGGAAGGCCGTGCAAGCTAGGTGCGGTTAGTGGAGGCGGTTTTCTATTGCGCGGCCGCGGTGGTTGGGGAGGTTTGGCTATCTACGCGCCATGTGAGCCAGCTTCTTCTTCTTTGCTCGGCTCCGGGCACGGCTAAGCTAGAGTTGGGGTCACTTGGAGAATACGGAAAGTGCGGGGGAGTTAAAAGAGGGGACAGCATGTCAGCGTTGGGAGGTGGTTGGCGCGTTCGCGGCTGTACGTACGTGTCCCTGGCTCACGTTTTCACAGCTACTCGATCATAAATGCCTGCGACCGCGACCTGCCGATCCACCGGTAACAATCGGAGATCACATTCTCGTGAGTCCCAGTATACCATTAAAAATGTGTTTAGTTCGTGCTAAAATTAAAAGTTTGGTTGAAATTAGAACGATGTGACGAAAGAAAAAGTTAAAAGTTTTGATGTGATGGAAAAGCTGAAAGTTTGAAGAAAAAATTTGAAATTAAACGAGGGCTAAATCGGTGATATGATTCACCACGGTACAAAGAGCAGGGGTTACCGCGATTTTGGTGTGTTTCAGGTCGTGGGGCAATAAGATGGAACATGGTTGTGGACATTGGTCGAATTCGACGAAACTTCGGGATTGCGAGATTCAGGCCTAACAATAGGGAGGGGACCATGTATATACGTATGTGTGTGGAGTATGTACTAGTAGTGTGCGTACATGGCTACCATCACTGGCTGTTTTTCTTCATGCAACCGGGGATCATCCCTTCGTGAGGACTATACTCGTTTACGGTCGAACTATTACCGCGATTTGGTATATCGCGGAGCTAGCACTGTAATACGCAGCATATGGTTGTGAAATTCGGCGAAATTTCGGGATTGCGAGATTTAGACCTAACAATTGGGGGGACCATGAATATGAACAAAGTATGTAGTGCGCATGTGTATGTACTGGTAATGTGGGGGGGTACATGGCTACCATCACTGGGTGTTTTTCTTCCTGCAGAATACGGCACGGTGTCCTTGTGATGGGGCAGGCAGGCACCGGAATGGCAGTGCTGCAGGATCTCGCCATGGGCTCACGCATGGTACCTTGCTACGCTCTCTGCAGACTGCAGAAGTCAGGCTGTCTTTGGATCCAAAGTTTGGATCCAAACTTAAGTCATTTTCTATCACATCAACATGTCATACACACCCAACTTTTCAGTCACATTATCTCCAATTTCAACCAAAATCTAAACTTTGCGCTGAACTAAACACAACCTCAGTAGGACGGTTTGGGCCTGGTTTAGTTCCAAACTTTTTCTTCAAACTTTCAACTTTTCTATCATATCAAAATTTTCCTACACACATACTCTCTCTATCCCCAAAAAAAAGACAAACCCTTAGTTTCCGTGTCCAATGTTTGACCGTCCGTCTTATTTGAAAAAATTATTAAAAAATTAAAAAGACAAGTCGCGTATAAAGTATTAATCATGTCTTATCATCTAACAATAATGAAAATACTAATTATAAAATAATTTGATATATAAGACGGACAGTCCAACGTTGGACACGAAAACTCAGGGTTTGTCTTTTTTTTAGGACGGAGAGAGTACACTTCAAATTTTTCCGTCACATCGTTCTAATTTCAACTGAACTTTTATTTTTTGTGTGAATTAAACACAGGTACCGGTGTGAGCTCGCCATCGATCAGCTGGGTCAGGTCGGCGTTGTGGCTGCTAGTGCTTCAGCTAGTTCGTCCATTTCCTGGGGGCCAGATCACCATGTTTGGAGTCGGAGTATATACGTACTACTATTTTGTGTTGCTGCAAAGTCAAAGCTATAATAATCAGGCTAATCTAATCATGCAGCAGCAGCCAACCTAGCTAATGTATCTCTCTCTCTCTCTCCTTCCTTGTATTGCATGGGTCGACGTGTGTTGTTGTTGTCTTCAAGCTGCATTATTGGCAGCTAGTTAGTTAGCCATGCATTGGAGGGGGAGGCTAGCTTCATCACAAATTGGGATTAGTCAACTTGGGTTTGGTAACTCTGGCATGTTGCTGGCTAGATTGGCCTAGCAATGTTGGTGTTTTTTTTTTTTTGGTTTTCTATGTAGTATCATGTTGGTTGGATTGGAGTGGCTTCTCAAGTAGTAGTAGTAGTAGATACTACAACTTGGATGGGTACTTAATATACGTACGTGGGAACCGTTGAACGATTCTACTATGTTGGACACTTGTACGTTTCCCAATTAGATTTCGGATGTGTTTAGTTCGCGAAAAGAAAATTTGTTAGTGTCACATCGGATGTTTGACTGAATGTCGGAAGGGGTTTTTGGGCACGAATGAAAAAAAAAATTTATAACTCGTCTGGAAACCGCGAGACAAATTTATTAAGTCTAATTAATCCGCCATTAGCATATGTGGGTTACTGTAGCACTTATGGCTAATCATGGACTAATTAGGTTCAAAAAATTCGTCTCGCGATTTCCATGCAAACGGTGCAATTAGTTTTTCATTTTATCTACATTTAATACTCCGTGCATATGTCCAAAGATTCGATGTGATGTTTTTGGGAAAAAAAATTTAGGAAGGCCGAACTTTTAGAAACACTGTACAAACGTATACGTCCACAATCACAATATATGAAGGTATCTTGTGATTGTTTGTGACACTCCTTTTTCCTACTTCATGTGGACTGAATAATGTTGTTCATACAACAAGCACCGTGAAATTATGCGTCGCAAATGGTGGTTATAGTGCTGTCACAATTGGAGGATTAGATTAAGTGTTTGTGCAGATAGAAACAGTGATGAGATTCTGTGTGATTTCATTGATCCAATGCATAACTATGCATGGAATATTTCGAACTGGGGAAAATTAATATAGCTCATGTTGGCCTGCGAGTTTAGACGACTTGATCAACAATTAGTAGTACTATTATTTAGATTCCATCGTAACCAACGAAAAATTTACCCCTGTTGTTTTTGTAGTTGGTAGTGATGGTGGCTTTTATTACCTGGACATCCTTTTATATATAGATCGATGGACCTATGGGCTCTGGCATACATAATTTAAGAGGTTTCGATTTTTAAGAATAATTTTAGGTGATTTTTTACTTGTCCCCGTACCCATTATGCAAAGAAAGTTGAACAGCATATATATGTTGAAGAATCCTCATCCTAATAATTTAGTAAAACTCTAAATTAAGATTTCTGCAAAAATAATTTTGCTGAAGCTAAGCTAATTAAGCACCAACATATAGTTCACAAACTGAAGGATAAAATTTGTGCACACTATATAAATAATGTATGATTACATTGTTTTAATTTGTGTTGGTTTAGTGGATTTATTAATCTTGTGTGATCATACAAAGAATTTTGTTTGTTTTTTCGATTGCAGTATATATATACTACTCTTTTAGTCCGAATGCTGTTATTCCCTCGCTAGATTCCTCTCAAAAAAATAATTTTGCAATTTTTTCAGGGTTTCAAATATTTTATCAGTAGGAATTATTGATCAACATCATTTTCTTAGAAATAAAATAGTTAGTGATAAATGTTGCATTTAAAGACTTCGGTGATGCCCAACACAACATGTCTCCGTGACTGTAGAAAACATTATGTTATTTACCTAATGAATTATATAGGGCACCAGCAACCAGATGGCTATTAATTAACTGACATCTGATCACCATCTCTTGGTAGGAGCCTGTGTGATCTAGCATTAAGTTTTGAAAGCAACCCATAGCTTACACTGGACGACATGCATTTAAGAATTTCCAAAATGTAGGTAGAGTGGGCTCAATATATGATATGGAATGCTTCTTTGTCCATTAAGAATTATTGATTTTGTTTTGTCAATTAGCATAAAAGAGTTCTCCTCATTTTATATGACGACATAGCTTGGGATGCATGAAATGGACCTTCTCGTTTTTATTCTTGATTTCTTGCCAACAAGTTGCTGGTTGTTGCCAGTTTTTTTGGCTTGATCCGTACATTTTCCATTATCATGACCAGAAAACACATAAATGAAGACCATATGCCAATATGACATGAAGTTTCATCGGTCTTTTAATCTTGGGTCCCAATATACCCTGATGTTCCATATTATATGAGCTTTGAGTTTGTTCTAAGTAAAAAAAAAGTTAAGTTTGATCAAATTTATCAAAGAATAACATTTTCAACGCAGAACAAGTAAACTACTAAAATATATTCAGTGATTTTTAATGAAACTAATTAGGTGTTGTAGATGTTATTGACATTTTTCAATATATTCGGTCAAATTTGAGGAAGTTTGACTTAGAATAAACTCAAAACGTTTTATAATGTGGAATGAAGTGAATATATATATTTGAAGTTGTCCTAATAATTATTCATTGTACACTGTACTTTTTACATTATACTCTTTGTATGAAGCCGATGCAGTTATATTTATTCAACAAAGTAATATCCTCCTCTAAAATTTATGGCTCTTTAAATAAATAATAATATAGGAAAGTTCGCATTTTAAGGGAAATGGTTGAAGGTTTTTTTACATAACAGAGTAGCTAGTTAACAGAAAGAAAGAACAGAGTAGAAGTGGATTACAAATTTATACAATCATTTGAGTTAAGTACAATACAATTGTCAAACATGCACTAAAGCAGATTAATATGAGGTAGTAGCAGTAATTAAACAAGATTTTTTTAGCACTAACCATGATTAATTATATAGTAGAAACGAGAGGTTTAAAGAGTTTCGCGGGGAATTTTGCATTGCTGCACACACTGCTCAAGTGCTTGGTGTTCGTCCGCGTCAGTGTCACTCATGCCTCCGAGGAGAGCGATCTGTCGTCTTCCTCGCGGATGGCGTTCACCATGCCAGAGACCTCCCTCATGGTGGGCGGCGGCGAGGGCGAGGAGGCGTCGTCGATGCATCTCATGGCGACCTGTAGCAGGCGCACCATCCGCTGCTCGCTGGCGACGGCGTCGCCGCCGGCGCCGGCGCTGGCAGAGGAGAGCATTGCGCGGTCGAACACTTCGGCTGTCCACTCCTCCCGGATGACGGCCGTCACCCACCGCGCCAGCTCGGCGCCGTCCGCCGCCGTGGCCTTCCCCGTGAGCAGCTCCAGCAGCAGCACGCCGTACGCGCGCACGTCGGCGTGAAGCGCCGCCAATGGCGCCGACGACGGCGGCGGCGGCGCGGGGACGCGGCGATGGCGCCGCCGCCGAACGACGAGGCCTCGTCCTCCTCGTAGGAGGATGAGAATGACAAGTTCGCGTTCGCGCCATCGCCGCCGCGCAGGGCGTCGTGCATGAACGCCATGCCGTCGGCGACCTTGGCGGCGATGTGGAGGCGCGCCGGCCAGTCCAGGGCAACCTGGCTGCTCTCTATAGAGCCTGCAAAAATGAAAAATCACAAATCATTTTTTGACAAAACAATCAGACATAATGACTAATAATTCCCCATTCCTAAATCAAACATCCTAAGAAAATGCTTTGATAAAAGTTACACATAATGATATAAATAGAGCTTCTTTCGTCTCAAATGGTCTTATAAATTATAGTTTGCTTTTTTAATGCTCAAAGATGTTTGAGTTTATTATTATTCTACATCAGTATGCATATCAATAACAAAGGGAAAAGTCCAAATAGCAATCTAAATTTTGAATGAAAGTCCGCCTAACACCCTAAACTTTGAAACAAAACTAACTTTTACACTTTACAGTACCATTTATATCCCTCTGGCCATGTTTGGCAAATGGGATAAGGAAATAATTTCCCACCCACCAAAAAACATCTTTAAATCTTAACCATTCAATCTCCCCTTTCCATTCAATCCTAACCCTTCATTCATTTCCCAATCCCAATCCCACCCCTCATTTCCCATTATCCAAACACACCCTCTAAGATGGTTTTGCATAGTGAACCCAATTATAAATTTACGGCGTTGCTAAAATTATGTCGACATATTTCTGGGCTAAATACAGTCAGTTTGTCTGCCATCTAATCTTCTTCACGATTTGTGCAAAGTGCATCTGATAAGCTGATCGAACAACTTGCTCCTAAGTTGGCGACTCTTTTTTTTGCTTTGCATGACACGTGCTGGTCATCAACGAATGTAATTACTCTATTTACATAGTAATTACACATGTGTAATTTAGGTACTTACATATGTAATTTTGGAACTTACATTGTAAATACATTAAAATTACATATGCAATTTAGATTCTTACATATGTAATTTTGAAACTTACATTGTAAATACACTAAAATTACATATGTAATTTAGAGACTTACAATGTAAATACAAACCGACTATTTTTTAGTGAAAAATATGGCGCCATAAATATAGCTACTCCCTAAATTTATTAGAGAACGAACAAAAATGGGCCTAACGTAGCATTGTTCATATGGGCCTCAATCCAAGCCCATCCAAGTAAATGGGCCATGTTTTGGATCAAAATCTCAGCCCACCCACATGGATGGGCCAGAATTAAGGCCCATCCATCAAAAGACAAGCAGAGGTTAGTAGCTTACCATGGAGAAGCTTGGCGAGGCTGCCCTCTTTTTATATATAGATCGATGGACCTATGGGCTCTGGCATACATAATTTAAGAGGTTTCGATTTTTAAGAATAATTTTAGGTGATTTTTTACTTGTCCCCGTACCCATTATGCAAAGAAAGTTGAACAGCATATATATGTTGAAGAATCCTCATCCTAATAATTTAGTAAAACTCTAAATTAAGATTTCTGCAAAAATAATTTTGCTGAAGCTAAGCTAATTAAGCACCAACATATAGTTCACAAACTGAAGGATAAAATTTGTGCACACTATATAAATAATGTATGATTACATTGTTTTAATTTGTGTTGGTTTAGTGGATTTATTAATCTTGTGTGATCATACAAAGAATTTTGTTTGTTTTTTCGATTGCAGTATATATATACTACTCTTTTAGTCCGAATGCTGTTATTCCCTCGCTAGATTCCTCTCAAAAAAATAATTTTGCAATTTTTTCAGGGTTTCAAATATTTTATCAGTAGGAATTATTGATCAACATCATTTTCTTAGAAATAAAATAGTTAGTGATAAATGTTGCATTTAAAGACTTCGGTGATGCCCAACACAACATGTCTCCGTGACTGTAGAAAACATTATGTTATTTACCTAATGAATTATAGGGCACCAGCAACCAGATGGCTATTAATTAACTGACATCTGATCACCATCTCTTGGTAGGAGCCTGTGTGATCTAGCATTAAGTTTTGAAAGCAACCCATAGCTTACACTGGACGACATGCATTTAAGAATTTCCAAAATGTAGGTAGAGTGGGCTCAATATATGATATGGAATGCTTCTTTGTCCATTAAGAATTATTGATTTTGTTTTGTCAATTAGCATAAAAGAGTTCTCCTTATTTTATATGACGACGTAGCTTGGGATGCATGAAATGGACCTTCTCGTTTTTATTCTTGATTTCTTGCCAACAAGTTGCTGGTTGTTGCCAGTTTTTTTGGCTTGATCCGTACATTTTCCATTATCATGACCAGAAAACACATAAATGAAGACCATATGCCAATATGACATGAAGTTTCATCGGTCTTTTAATCTTGGGTCCCAATATACCCTGATGTTCCATATTATATGAGCTTTGAGTTTGTTCTAAGTTAAAAAAAGAAAGAATAAGTTCGATCAAATTTATCAAAGAATATCATTTTCAACACAGAACAAGTAAACTACTAAATATATTCAGTGATTTTTAATGAAACTAATTAGGTGTTGTAGATGTTATTGACATTTTTCTATATATTCGGTTAAATTTGAGGAAGTTTGACTTAGAATAAACTCAAAACTTTTTATAATGTGTAACGAAGTGAGTATATTTGAAGTTGTCCTGATAATTGTTCATTGTAAACTCTGTACTTTTTACCTAATACTCTTTGTATGAAGCCGATGCGGTTATATTTATTCAACAAAGTAATATCCTCCTCCTCTAAAATTTATGCCTCATTAAATAAATAATAATATAGGAAAGTTCGCATTTTTAAGGGAAATGGTTGAAGGTTTTTTTTACAGAACAGAGTAGCTAGTTAACAGAAAGAAATAACAGAGTAGAAGCGGATTACAAATTTATACAATCATTTGAGTTAAGTACAATACAATTGTCAAACATGCACTAAAGCAGATTAATATGAGGTAGTAGCAGTAATTAAACAAGATTTTTTTAGCACTAACCATGATTAATTATATAGTAGAAACAAGAGGTTTAAAGAGTTTCGAGGGGAATTTTGCATTGCTGCACACACTGGTCAAGTGCTTGGTGTTCGTCCGCGTCAGTGTCACTCATGTCATGCCTCCGAGGAGAGCGACATGTCGTCTTCCTCGCGGATGGCGTTCACCATGCCAGCGACCTCCCTCATGGTGGGCGGCGGCGACGGCGAGGAGGCGTCGTCGATGCATCTCATGGCGACCTGTAGCAGGCGCACCATCCGCTGCTCGCTGGCGACGGCGTCGCCGCCGGCGCCGGCGCTGGCAGAGGAGAGCATTGCGCGGTCGAACACCTCGGCCGTCCACTCCTCCCGGATGACGGCCGTCACCCACCGCGCCAGCTCGGCGCCGTCCGCTGCCGTGGCCTTCCCCGTGAGCAGCTCCAGCAGCAGCACGCCGTACGCGCGCACGTCGGCGTGAAGCGCCGCCAATGGCGCCGACGACGGCGGCGGCGGCGCGGGGACGC
>CM020186.1:8499310-8526932 GCA_009805545.1 Oryza longistaminata | reverse complement strand
CGCCGCCGCGCCCGGCGCTCCGCGTGCTGAGCCTGGAGGGCAACGCGCTGCGCGGCGACCTCCCCGCGGCGCCATCTCCGGCTGCGCCAGGCTGGCGCACATCTACGTCGGCGACAACCGCCTCTCCGGCAGCCTCCCGCCGTCGCTCGCCGAGCTCGCCAGCCTCCACGTGCTCAACGTCTCCAGGAACAGCTTCTCCGGCGAGATCCCGCCCGGGCTCAGCAAGCTCGGCCTCGTGAGATTCTGCGGCAACGACAACCGTTTCGACGGCGCATCCCGGAGTTCGAGCTGTCCAGGTTCGAGCGCTTCAGCGTCGCGAACAACAAACCTCACCGGCCCGATCCCCCACGACGCCGGCGACTTCGGCCGCGACAGCTTCTCCGGCAACTCCGACGGCCTGTGCGGCCGCCCGGACTTCCGCCGTGCCCGCCGATCTCCAGCGAGAACGACGGGAAGAGAGGAGGAGGGCTGCGAACGAATAACGATCGTCATGTGCCTCGGCTACGTCCTCCTCGGCGCCGGCGTGGCGGCCTTCGTCTTGTACATGATGTGCTCCAAGAGGCGGAGAGACCAAGCGGCGTCGGCGGCCAAGACGCGGCCGACGACGGAGACATCGTCGTGACCCCAGGGAAGTCGGCGTACTCCCTCCCGATGTCGGAGAGCGGACGAAGCCACCGGCGGCGGCGGCGCGCGCGACCGCCGGCGTCGCTGGTGGTGCTGCAGCGATCGGCACGGCGGCGTCGACGGTGATGACACTGAACACTGCGGCGGCGGGGCGGCGAGGAAGCTGCCGGTTCGAGGCCTGCTCAGGTCGCCGCGGAGCTGCTGCGGGCCGGCAGGTTCGGGAGCGCGTACAAGGTGGTGGTGCCCGCGGCGCCGCGCTGGCGGTGAAGCGGGTGAAGGACGCGGCGGGGGCGGAGGAGGAGGAGGAGTTCCGGCGGCCGGATGGAGCGCGTCGGGAAGGCGACGGCACCCGGCCGTGCTGCCGCCGCTGGCGTTCTACTCTGCCATGCAGGAGAAGCTGGTGTGTACGAGTTCCTCGGCCATGGCAGCCTCGCCAAGCTTCTCTCATGGTAAAGCTGAAGCTCTGTTGTCTTTTGATGGATGGGCCCTTAATCCGCGGCCCATCCATGTGGGTGGGTGGAAATTTGATCCAAATCATGGCCCAACTTATTTGGAATGGGCTGGGATCGAGGCCCGTATGATGACATTTAACGCTAGGCCAGAGCGACGCCGCGTCGATGGTGCCGTCCAGCCCCTTGCGCTCCAGCACGATGGCCGTGATCCGGCCATCGCCGGCGGCGGCGCCGTTGCAGCCGACGCCGGGCCACACCGTCCGGTTACCGTCGCACGGTTCGACCGACGCGTTCCACCCGATGCCGCGCGCTCTCTCCTTGTCGCCGCCGGCGAGCTCGGTCAGGAATCCGATGAGCGACTCCCTCACCCTAGCCCCCTCCCCGCCCTGCGCCGCCGCCGCCATGCAGCAGCACGCCAGCAGCAACGCTACTATCGCGAGCACCCGACCGGCAGAGACGACGACCTTACTCTTCTCCATGGCGTCCGGAATGGGTGGCGATCTCGCATGGACGAGCGACGCCGCGACGCGAAGAAGGCGGAGGTTTCGAGGCGGGGTGCGCGGCGAGGGTGTTCGGCTTTATGCGTGCGCGGTGGCGAGGGCATTTCGGTGGGGACAAGCGAGGTGCGGCGGCCGGCAGCGGCCGGCCGGCAAGGGGAAGACGACGACATGGTCACGCTGCTGAACTCGTCGTCTCCATGGATTGTTGGATCACTCAAAACTCGAAGTCGACGTCAGGGGCGTCGCTGGTGTTGTCTGAACTGCAGGTAGCTGACGCCATGATCGAGCTTGACTTGGTCAGGAGTTTTAAAGAGTTGAGGCCCACGGGCTATAACTGTAGAATTGGGCAACTGGGCCGGCTGTAACCCTAATTTGGTGGGTCCAATAGAGGCCCGTGCATCTTTCTCTTTTCTCTCTCTCTCTCTTTTTTTTCTTTTTTTTTTCTTTTTTTTGAGGACTATGCATCTTGGTTCGAGTCTTCAAGAGCAAACCTTGGGCCGCCATCTTGGGGTCTATAGTTTGGTTAAAAACGAAAAGGAGAAGGGTAATCTTCCGGTTCCAGATAGTAGAAACCTGGTAATAACTAGTAGTCCCTCCATTTCACAATGTAAGTTATTTTAGCATTTTCCACATTCATATTAATGTTAATGAATATAGATAGATATATATATGTCTAGATTCATTAACATCAATATGAATATCTAGATTCATTAAGATCAATATGAATATTTAGATTCATCAATACGAAAGGGCATGTAGCCTAGTGGTTACAGTGACCTGAGTAGTACCCCTAAGTCCTGAGTTCAAATCTCCTATGGAGCGAATTTTAGATTCGGTTGTTTGCGGAGCTAAGTTCCCTATTTCAATGGCCGTATATATCCAGTTGGAAAATGCTAGAATGACTTATACTGTGAAACGGAGGAAGTGTATCCCAAGTTCTCCAACGGATGATCATCAGGCTAAGGGCACGTTCAAATATAGAGCATGGTATAAAATCTGAATCAATTTAGAAACTATCCTTTTATATCAGTTGAGATGATAAAATACTAACAATTATTTATCCCTCTTTTCTTTCTCCATCTTTATATAGTAAAATTTTGCTTTTATAAACGCTAAGAGTTGATGTTAAGCCATTCTCATACATAAGGATCTTTCATGCCAACAAACTTACCTTGTTAACAACTATAAAAACTCACTATTAATTATCATTGTACATACCCTAAAAATAATAAAACATATTTCTAACTTTTTCTGCTATATTATTATGGAACATCGTATTGTGTGGTGTTGTTCGAAAAGGAAAACCGCAAAATTTGGCGTTACACCATGCTTCCAGCTAGCCTTATTTTGTCATAGCTAGCTTGCATTTGTACACAAAATACAGGTAGTCACGCATGACGTGCGCACCTCTATTGTGCATAATCATTACTTCCTCTGTTTCACAAGATAACACTTTTTATCATTGTCCATATTCATTTAGATGTTAATGAATCTAAACACATGCATATGTCTAGATTCATTAACATTGACATCTATATGTATGTGGATAATGCTACACTGGTGGAGAAATGATCTTTGTTGGGTCGACCCAAAATCACAATAATCCCGGTTCCAAAAAGAACCGGGACTAAAAATGATCTTTAGTCCCGGTTGAAAACCCCTGAGGCATTTTATGATCTTTAGTCCCGATTAGTGTTATCAACAGGAACTAAAAATCATCTTTAATCCCGGTTCATCCCCTGTCAGATTGATGTCAGGGGGCCGAGGATCTTTAGTCCCGGTTGGTCGGGACTAAAGATCACCACTTTAGTTCCGGTTGCCGATCTCTAGTCCCGGCTGGGAACACCAACCGGAACTAAAATTCGAAGCGTAGTATATAATCCTATCCCTTATCCTCTCCTCCACAGATCGAATCTCTCCCTTCTCTCCCTTCCTCCTCCGCTTCCTCCATCCTCATCTCGATCCATCCCTTCCACCTCCTCCCCTTCCTCATCCGATCCCCTCCCCTCTCCTCCACCTCCTCCTCTCCCCTTCCCTTCCACCTCCTCCCCTTCCTCATCCCCTCCCCTCTCCTCCACCTCCTCCTCTCCCCTCTCCTGCCCATCCTCCTCCCCTTCCCATCCGGCGGCCGGGGTGGCGATCTCGCATGGACGAGCGACGCCGCGACGCGAAGAAGGCGGAGGTTTCGAGGCGGGGTGCGCGGCGAGGGTGTTCGGCTTTATGCGTGCGCGGTGGCGAGGGCATTTCGGTGGGGACAAGCGAGGTGCGGCGGCCGGCAGCGGCCGGCCGGCAAGGGGAAGACGACGACATGGTCACGCTGCTGAACTCGTCGTCTCCATGGATTGTTGGATCACTCAAAACTCGAAGTCGACGTCAGGGGCGTCGCTGGTGTTGTCTGAACTGCAGGTAGCTGACGCCATGATCGAGCTTGACTTGGTCAGGAGTTTTAAAGAGTTGAGGCCCACGGGCTATAACTGTAGAATTGGGCTCCTGGCCCGGCTGTAACCCTAATTCGGTGAGTCAAATAGAGGCCCGTGCTTTGTTTTTTTTCTTTTGGAGAACTATGCATCTTGGTTCGAGTGTTCGAGCCTGTTCAGATCGATGATATTTTTAACCATATCATTATTTAGTAAAATTGATAATTATATAGTTACATTTAGTTTGTTACCAAACATGGGCAATGTGTATAGAATTTTGGCAACATAATTAAGCTAATTCTACCAAAATTTTGGCAATATTGTTAATTCGTCAAAATTTTGGCATTGTCAAATTTTGGTAAGGTTTATTTTAGCATCAATTTGAATAGACCCTTCAAGAGCAAACCACCGGCCGCCATCTTGGGATCTATAATTTGGTTAAAAATGAAGAGAAGGGTATTCTTCCGGTTCCAGATAGTAGAAACCTGGTAATAACTAGTTATATCCCAAGTTTCCCAACGCATGATCATCGCCCTAAGGGCACGTTCAAATATAGAGCCTTCTATAAAATCTGAATCAATTTAGAAACTACCATTTTATATCAGTTGAGATGATAAAATACTCTAACAACTAATGCACCGAAACAACCTTTTTATCCCTCTTTTCTTTTCTCCATCTTTATATAGTAAAATATCGTTTTATAAATGCTAAGAGTCGATATTAAGCCATTCTCATGCATAACGACAAGAATGTTTCTCTCTTTTCTCTCTCTTCCATGTCAATGAAATTACGTTGTTAATAATTATAAAAACTCACTATTAATTGCCATTGTACATACCCCAAAAGCAACTTTTTCCGCTATATTAATATGCAACATCATACTGTCTGGTATTGTTTGAAAAAGAAAACTGCAAAAGCATTACACCATGCGCCTTGTGTTTGTCATGACGTGCGCACCTCTTGTGTACGTAATTAGGAGGCGACTATGGATCAGACGCCTGATTTTTTTAGAAAAATCAGGCGCCCACGTCATCATGATGTCATCCTGCATGCATGCATCTAAGCGAACTTTAAACTATTTTTTCTCTTAAATTATTTATCTAAATCATGATCCTATTGTACCATTAAATCCGCTACAATTAAATTTTTAAAACAATATCACACGTAGATATAATCCAATGAAAAAATAGCTTATTATTGAATTATTTTTAAATGTTGCACGCTGTTGCACCAAGGATATAAGAATTATTTCACTAAGTAGATTGAAAATATTTCATCAGACGCTTTTTCACCTTATATGAAAACAATGTTTCAGCGAATAGCGTAAGGATGTTTCAATTCACTGCAACATTTGATCCATACATAGTGAAACATTATGAGTACACTAGGTAAAACATTTTTGGTGCAACAAAAAATGAAACGGATTTCCTTAATAGAGGGTTTCTATAATATGTTGGTGATTTATTGCAAAAGAATTGTTTCAATTCACTATAAAATTTGATCCATATATAGTGAAACATTGTGAGTACACTAGGTAAAACCTTTTTGGTGAAACAAAAAATAAAATGAATTTTCTTAATAGAGAGTTTCCATAATATGTGAGTGATTTGTTGCAACGGCGTGTATACTAGGGATACGTGACGGGAGCGGCGCGGGGACACGTGGCAGCTCGCGCGCGCGGCAAGGCACGATGTGGGGGCGCCCGATTTTACTCCCCACGTCGGACGCCCGATTCCCGGCATTCCCGGCATAATTAATCGATGCATGTATAGGGACCGGCTCATGGAGAGCTCGGTTCGGATTAACTAGAACTCATAGTCTTAACCAGTCAAACCATGCTACACGTTTAGCTCGTGAGCTGCTCATTTAGCGCATTATTAATTACATCAGATAAACATTTCTTCATGCACTTAGTGCTTTTAACTATTGATTAGTCATTTAATTGCATCTAAATTATTTGTATTTAGTGAATTCTTCATTATTTAGACAATTAGTGTCTATTACTAAGTTTATATATATGATAAAGTAGTAAACTAAAAATTATAGAAGTAGTATAAATGTGATAATGTGCTTAACGAGTCAGTTCGCGAGCTGAACTGAGCTACGCTTACGCATGCACACACTCGGCCGGCCGCTGGTCCGCTACGTATATAGCTACAAATAATGTACATTTTCCGTCTTAAAATTATATTATTTCTATCATTCAAACTATATCTAAAATGAAGCTATGTTTTACCTCCTTCTTCATCTTAATCGGTCATAACTATTCTTCATTTAATTTCTTCACATATTTTCTGTTATCAATCAATCATTTCTATCTATTTTTTAACATATGTACTCCCTTGGTTGTTTTAGGTTATAAGACGTTTTGACTTTGCTCAAAGTCAAACTATTTCAAGTTTAACTAAGTTTATAGACAGATATAGTAATATTTATAATATTAAATTAGTTTTACCAAATTAATAATAATATATTTTCATAATAATTTTTTTTCTTGAGTTAAAAATGTTACTATTTTTTATAAATTTGATCAAAGTTAAAGCAATTTAATTTTGACTATAGTCAAACCATTTTATAGTCTGAAACAGAGGAAGCATTATTTATAGAAAAATGCTTATACTTTATAAGTAACGGAGTACGTCGTGACAGCCATCCACTGATGCACACAGACAAACTTATCCAGCTGCACTCCACTCGCCACGGCCGCGAATACGTCCGCACGAGCTCGAGACCGATCGATGTGACTCTCCTGCCTGCATCACTGGGACTCTGCAGATCGATGGATGCACCAACGATCCATATGAAATGATCCACCCACATTTGTGTGCATCGATCATGATGCGTATCTCGTCGTATATATCATTGCCCCCCCAATATCATTCTCAACACGCATGCGTGCATATATAATTCATATAAACTTTACCTTGAAGAACTTATCGTGCATGCATATATAATTACCTATCTATCATAGTAACCAAAAATATATTACAGTTTAAAATTATTCGTCTAAGGTCCCTGTTCGATTAATCTTTATAAGCCCCATAGTAGGTGTGACTCCACACTACAGTAGGTGTGACGAACTTATTCCCCTCTATATTCCCCTCTAAATTCTCCTCAATCCCTGCGTACGTGGGATTAACCGGATAAGCTAGGCTTGAGGGAGGGATCGGAGAAGGATTAATTCCAAACCTCCATAGCTAGGTGTGAAATTATTTCTCTTCAAATCCTCGCTCTAATCCTCCTGTAGGTTGGATTAATCGAACAAGGCTAAATGTGTTGTCAACACATGGATCGAGCTGAGGCGGTGAGGCCGATAAAACAACAGAAAAGAGGAAAGAGGTGGAAGCAGGGTTTCCCTTACCGCTGGTAACCGCGCGGTTACTGCGGTTACCAGGCTTACCGCGGGGGTACGGTAATATAAATACCGCGGTAGCCTCCTTAAATTCAAATAAATTTTTAAAATAATTTGAATTTTCGATAAATTTTGCACGGTTTTGTACAATTTTTCGCGGTGTAACCGTGCTTATCACCGGGGCGCGGTAACCCCGGCCCCGGCGGTTCGGGAAACCCTGGGTGGAAGTCGCTGCTCAATCAAGCCTAGAATGAAGGAGAGAAGATCGATTCATGCGCGATTGATCACGCTTCGCCCAGCTATCACGCGATTGGCGTGTGGCGACGTGTGTGGATGCATGGGATAGTACAGGAGTAGTCGGATGCGATAGGTGGCGATTGGGTTACACTGAACGAGTGTACGTATACACTTCAACCTAGCTTCACCTATATTGACCTAGACCCATTTAACCTTATTCTTTTATGATCAACATTTAATGCGCATCTCTATGAATTTTAGAGCGGGTTTGTAGTCCTTAAGAGCAAGTTCAATAGTATAGCCAACTTCTAGCTCCAATTTATCTATAGCCAATCTAATAGCCCATTCATGCAATAGTTACATTCTACACTATTAATACCTGGTCCCACCTATCATACACACACTGTGTCTTGGAGTCCGTGCTACAGCTGGCTACAAATCTGTAGTCCGCTGCCCTTCTCTCTCCTCATTTATCTCCTTAAAATATATTTGCAGCTGGCTTATAGCCCGCTATTGTACCTGCTTTAATTCGAGGTCTAACCGCTAAGGCCGTGTTTAATTGTTTCGGAAAAAAAAATTAACGTATACGGACACACATTTAAAGTATTAAACGTAGACTAATAACAAAACAAATTACAGATTCCGCCTGTAAACTGCGAGACGAATCTATTAAACCTAATTAATCCGTCATTAGCAAATGTTTACTATAGCACCACATTGTTAAATCATGGCGTAATTAGGCTCAAAAGATTTGTCTCACAATTTACATGCAAACTGTGTAATTGGGTTTTTTTGGTCCACATTTAATGCTTCATGCATGTGTTCAAACATTTGATGTGACAGAAAAGTTGAAAGTTTGAAGGGAACTAAACACAGCCTAAGGCATTGTTTTCTCGACGCACACCCTTTCAAATATAAGTCTTTCAAAAATTCAAACTAAGATTTTTCACATAGTAGAAGTATATTTAGCAAAAAAACAAAGATTGAAAACACATGCAAGTGCACTAAATAACAATTCCAGCATCCCTATTCCCCATCCCCACCGGAAAAAAACTGCAGCCCACCTACGCCTAAACAGCATCAGTCTAATACTACATGCCAAATCAAACGGCGGCGGCCCATACATATGTACACGGGCAGGCAAATTAATCAGTCGATCGATCGCCCTACCTAAGCTTCCCGACAACCTATATGATGAGGACGACGTGGCTAGCTATAAACGTAGCCGTGCGCATACAAAAATTAGAACCTACTCCTTTTAATTAACTAGTAATGATAATATTTGATGTTTAGAAAAAACATTCGTTAAATTTTAACCACCAATAGCTTTATGATAAATAAATAAATAAATATATATATAAGGGCGTAAATTTGTGTACATTCGGAATATCAAAAGCTTATTAATTTCAAATAAACTGTAATATAAAATTAATCGTCAAGTTTTAAAAGTTTGATAACTCAAAACATGTATATATATTGGAGGGTTTTTTTTTGTTTTTTGTTTTTTTTGAAAAAAAAAATCTATGCACTGCATGGCCAAGTACTAGCCGGCTGGCTAACCAAAACCTTGTACAATACATTCATATATACGTCCTCCACTTTATGTAAAGCTAGTTTGTCTTGATTGTATAATTAAGCTTAACAATTTGTCCACACGTACTGTGATCGAGCTGGATTTATATATGGACCATGTATGCGCACATGCACACAAATTAAACACCATGCACACGTTGAGGAAGAAAACAAATTGTCGTTCTACTATATATTATTTGAGTGAGATTTCTCCCCTGTTAATGATCCATTCTTGCTGATTAATTGGATTTAAATCGCAACAAACAACGACTTTTAAGGCCCTTAAATATATTGGCACATGGCGGCCAACATCAGCGACAGTTCCTTGTCCCTTTCTTCGCTCCACTGTTGCCGATTGAGCTCACGTAAAATTAACTTTAATTTCCATTTGCAGATAAATACAGATATAGCATCCATGCATGCAAAAGCATCAACATATATACAGATCTTTTGTGCTTAAATGCATTATAAATCTTTTGTGCTTAAATACTTTATAAATCTAAAATACCACAAAAGATTAACTGGCATAAGCATTAACTCATGATTATATGAGATGAGAACTGACCACCTAGATGTATTTGTACTTTTGTACGATCGAGAAGATATATGGAACTTCTGTTATGAAAATCTTACAAAATAGCACACACATGTCTATGCATTTATATTTTGCAGCATACAAGATCTCAAGTTCTCAACATTTTTTTATGCAGAACCTACCGTAAAGAACTGTGTGGATGCATGGGATAGTACAGGAGTAGTCGGATGCGATAGGTGGCGATTGGGTTACACTGAACGAGTGTACGTATACACTTCAACCTAGCTAGCTTCACCTATTGACCTAGACCCATTTAACCTTATTCTTTTATGATCAACAATTAATGCGCATCTCTATTAATTTTAGAACGGGTTTGTAGTCCTTAATTCGAGGTCTAACCGCTAAGGCCGTGTTTAGGTGTTTCGCCAAAAAAAAAAAAAATTGACGTATACGGACACACCTTTGAAATATTAAACGTAGACTAATAACAAAACAAATTACAAATTCCGCCTGTAAACTGCAAAGCTTAATTAATTCGTCATTAGCAAATGTTTACTATAGCATCACATTATCAAATCATGGTGTAATTAGGCTCAACAGATTCGTCTCGCAATTTTACATGCAAACTGTGCAATTGACTTTTTTTCATCCACATTTAATGCTTCATGCATGTGTTCAAATATTTGATGTGACGGAAAAGTTGGAAGTTTGAAGAGAACTAAACACAGCATAAGGCATTGTTTTCTCGACGCACACCCTTTTAAATATAAGTCTTTCAAACTAAGATTTTTCACATAGAAGTATATTTAGCAAAAAAACAAAGATTGAAAACATTTTGAAAACACATGCAAGTGCACTAAATAACAATTCCAGCATCCCTAATCCCCATCCCCACCGGAAAAAAACTGCAGCGCCCCTACGCTTAAACAGCATCAGTCTAATACTACATGCCAAATCAAACGGCGGCGGCCCATACATATCTACACGGGCAGGCAAATTAATCAGTCGATCGCCCTACCTAAGCTTCCCGACAACGTATATGATGAGGACGACGTGGCTAGCTATAAACGTAGCCGTGCGCATACAAAAACTAGAACCTAGGCTTGCCCCAGCCACAACACTCTAGATATGTACTCTTTTTTTTTTTAAGGGGTACAACTCAGAACGCACACTTACACACACCACAACACACACGCGTGCGCATCCCTAACACACGCTAGGAGTAAGATTGGCACGGAAAACGTGTAGTCCCACTGAACACGCACGCGTATGTACCCTATTGCCTAGCCGGGACCAACTGAAGTCAGTCCCGGGGAAAGAGTCCCGGGGAAAGAGGGAAAAAATCCCCCCGAGTGAGCACGAGCAACGGCGACGCTTGCCACCCGAGCAAGCGCTCGGTCTCGAGATGTACTCCTTTTAATTAACTAGTAACGATAATATTTGATGTTTAGAAAAAAACATTCGTTAACTTTATGATAAATAAATAAATAAATAAATATATAAGGGCATAAATTTGTGTACATTCGGAATATAAAAAGCTTATTAATTTCAAATAAACTGTAATATATAAAATTAATCGTCAAGTTTTAAAAGTTTGATAACTCAAAACATGCATATATATTGGAGCTAATTATCCGGTGCAATGTTTAATCCTGCTACTACCCGTTGATCACATATAAACTACTCTTCCCATAGTCCATATGTCTAGATTATGAGAAATTATATTTGTAAAATCCAGAAGTTTCTTAGAAGCCGATTATCTTGCTTCTCAGAATTTTAAGCTCCTTAAGCAGGTTTTTTTTCTTTAGCTATGCACAGACAAAATTGTAGTTAAGATCTTTTAGGGAGAGGAAGTAATTAAGATCAAATAGGTTAATGACACATGCATGTTTTGGATCTAAAACCATTTCGGTTATCTAAAGAAAGCTATAGCTAGCTACATGCATGTTGCAAGACAGGCTGCATCGTATGAGTAGAGAGAATAGTAATATTATCTATGACAGAAAGTGTGTGCCTGAACTGATGTGAAGCTGGCTAATTAAGCTATCACACTGGTAGTGACATAGCCATGGATGCCAGCTAGACAGTACGTGACAGCCCCAGATCAGTCAGGCGTTGTTAGCTTAGGCCGAGTTTAGATCCTAACTTTTTCTTCAAACTTTTAACTTTTTCATCACATCGAAACTTTTCTTCACACACAAACTTCTAACTTTTCCGTCACATCGTTTCAATTTCAACCAATTTTTTAATTTTAGCGTGAACTAAACACACCCTTAGCCTAGCAATAAGCTGGAGTAGTAGCTAGCACGGCCGCCATGCCATTGGCCCGTTACAGCTTAAAGGGCACGTAGTACGACATATGAAAGGCCCTAGCTAGCTTAGATCTGAGCTGTGATATATCGAAACAATATCCATCGTACCCTGTTGTTAAAATATATTAGGAGTATATATTTGATACTCCCTCGGTCTACAAACAAAAACAAAAGTATTTTCATATTGTTCAGTAGAAATTAAGGTTTAAAAGAATTATAGTGTCCTTCGTTAAATTAGAGATGGATAGGAAACAAAACGATATGGGATAAGATGAAAAAAATATATAGGTGGTTGATTGGACCAGTGTATTAATCTATAATGTTTAAATTTATAGATAAACTTTAAACACATGAAAATAATGTTTTATATTTATGAACGGAGAAAATATAAACTAGCATATTTTCTTCGTTCACAAATATAAACATTATTTTCAGGTGTTTAAAGTAATGATCCTAAAATAATGGTCATAAAACCATTCCATATACTAATTAGCCCTTGCTAGTGATTACTACATCATCCCAAAATAAGTTTATTCTTCACTCATCACCCACGTACCAATAAAAAAAGACTATAATTAATACCTTTAATTTTATTAGATCTCAATACAATTATCCCCACTTCATCTAGTTTGGCTCTGTTTGGCACAGCTCTAGCTCCAAACTCCAACTTACCTGGAGCCGGAGTTGTGCCAAACGGTCCAGATCCACCTTTTTTTGGAGTGGAGTTGGCAGAGCTACTCCTAGAAAATGAACTACGGGGGTGGAGCTGGGTTTTTGCTGCTCCACAGCTCCACTCCACCCGCATTTTTTTTTCTTTAGCTATGCACAGACAAAATTGTAGTTAAGATCTTTTAGGGAGAGGAAGTAATTAAGATCAAATAGGATAATGACACATGCATGTTTTGGATCTAAAACCATTTCGGTTATCTAAAGAAAGCTATAGCTAGCTACATGCATGTTGCAAGACAGGCTGCATCGTATGAGTAGAGAGAATAGTAATATTATCTATGACAGAAAGTGTGTGCCTGAACTGATGTGAAGCTGGCTAATTAAGCTATCACATTGGTAGTGACATAGCCATGGATGCCAGCCAGACAGTACGTGACAGCCCCAGATCAGTCAGGCGTTGTTAGCTTAGGCGGAGTTTAGATCCTAACTTTTTCTTCAAACTTCCAAGTTTTCCATCACATCAAAACTTTTATACACACAAACTTCTAACTTTTTCGTCACATCATTCCAATTTCAACCAAATTTTCAATTTTAGCGTAAACTAAAGACACCCTTAGCCTAGCAATAAGCTGGAGTAGTAGCTAGCACGGCCGCCGTGCCATTGGCCCGTTACAGCTTAAAGGGCACGTAGTACGACATATGCAAGGCCCTAGCTAGCTTAGATCTGATCGAGCTGTGATATATCGAAACAAGATCCATCGTACCCTGTTGTTAAAATATATTAGGAGTACATATTTGATGATACTCCCTCGGTCTACAAACAAAAACAAAAGGTATTTTCATATTGTTTAGTAGAAATTAAGGTTTAAAAGAATTATAGTGTCCTTCGTTAAATTAGAGATGGATAGGAAACAAAACGATATGGGATAAGATGAAAAATATATATAGGTGGTTGATTGGACCAGTATTAATTTATAATGTTTAAATTTATAAATAAACTTTAAACACCTGAAAATAATGTTTATATCTATTTTCTCCGTTCACAAATATAAAACATTATTTTCAGGTGTTTAAAGTAATGATCCTAAAATAATGGTCATAAAACCATTCCATATACTAATTAACCCTAGTTAGTGATTACTACCTCATCCCAAAATAAGCTTATTCTTCACTCATCACACACGTACCAATAAAAAAAAGACTATAATACCTTTAATTTTATTAGATCTCAATACAATTATCCCCACTCCATCTAGTTTTAATGTATTTGTCTTCTACTCTAAGAAATTGAATGTAATATATAGTTATTAAAGATGAACTTATTTTGAGATAAATAAGAGAGGATGAGGAAATGATCTTATTTTAGAACGGATGAACTAGTTAAGTAGGATAAAAGAACAAAAGAACAAAGCCATCAAATTAAATCGGCCGATCGATATCCATTATATTCGCGTTCAACGCTCAATCATTCGGTCACGCATATATATATGTCAAAACGGTTGCATGGATACCAAGATTAATTATCCTACACGTACGTAGGATTAATTGATTATAATTGTCTGGTATAATATAATAATTAGATGGATATAATAATGGATCGCAGCTAGCTAGTGTGTGTGTGGAGCTAGCTATAAGCTAGCGTCATGTGCGTCCATGTGCAGCGCCGTCCAGTACGTCACCAAACCGTAACGGCCGCACGACGCGAGGCTAGCCATGTTACGTCCACACCCACAAGTGCCCCCACGCACGTACGGCCCCCCTTTTCCCCTCGCGTTGTGGACTACTCCCTCCGTGCCAAGATAAGTGCAGTTTTACACTATTCATCTTCTTCAACGTTTGACCGTCCGTCTTATGTGAAATTTTTTTGTGATTACTATTTTTATTGTTATTAGATGATAAAATATGAATAGTACTTTATGTGTGACTATTTTTTAAAAAAAATATAAATTTTCAAATAAAATGGACGGTCAAACGTTGGACACGGATTTTCACGGCTATATTTATTTTGGGAGGGAGGTAGTAGTACGCTGTGACTGTGCCTTTCTGTTTGTTTCTACAGGGCATAGGTGTGACGGGACGGGTCGCTTTTTGGCTTGGAGCTGTACTAGATATTACGGGGGGGTATGGGACGCCGTTCGATCAGGGAATCACTGTCTCTTCTTCACGATGTGTGACTGTGGCGAGAGCGGAGCAAGCGGCGCTGTGACTAGATGGCGCTCTCGCAACCGGCGCTGTGACTAGATGGCTACCCAGCAACTTTCATCTTTGTCCGCGGTACAGTTTCGACAGGAGTACTTTGCGTCTTTTAAATTTGGAAAAACGGTACCGCTCCCCCCATACGAAAACTTTACTCGCGTACTACATGCATGACATGTGGGGCCGCACGCACAATCTGACAAAAAAATCGGCCTTGTCGCGTAGAGTAGAAAACGGTCTGTAGGTGTACCACACACTCCAATCATCCGCTTCTCCCTACATTGAATTCCGAATTCTCAATCTATCACAGTCATATGGACCTGGTGAATTGCAACGTATGAACATGTTGTTTTCTTTATCCTTTTTCTCCTCTATTTTTTTTCTCTTCTTCCTTCCTGTTGGTGTGGAGAAAAGAAAAAAGAAAGAGACAAGGAAACGTAGAAGGGAAGAAAAAGAAAATTTGAGACTAGAATATTCATATGGCATGTCACTTTAGTGTCCATGTGGCATGCCACATAAGCGCCATGTAGGATCCGGAGGGGTCATGTCAATATTTTGGGACTGAAATGACACACTTTAACAAGTTCGGGATCTAGAAATGTATTTTGAAAGTTCGGGGAGATGGATGACAGACGAACAAATTTAGGGACTGGCAATGTGCTTCACTCTGATTAAAATGTTTGATCTAAATAATTAATTACTTTTTTATAGAAGAGTTTTTTTTTTACCGGCCTCTATATATCCAATCGGATATATGTAGTCATTTTAAATTAGGAACTTAGCCTATAGAACAGAGAACTTAGCATTCAAATAACCCAATCTAAAATTCGCTTCTATAAATATTTGAACTCGGGACCTTGGGGTACTACTCAGGTCACTGTGCAACCACTAGACTACATGTCATTTCACAATAATTAATTATACCTAGTACTGGAATCTTGCCTTGCTCAAATGTGGACTCCAGCACGTACAAAATAACCTGAAAAAACTAGATATCCTTGACATCTCTACATTGGCGAGGATCGTTGGCTATATATGACGTCCTTAATTTCTTCCCTAAAACTATAGACGCGCCTCTAATTTCGTCTTAACAGTAAGAACGATTATCTCCTAGGCTCCTTGCCAACACAACATCGCGACAATTTATGACTTGTTAATGTTTTATGGATAGACCAATATATGATCATGATATATAGAAATAATATAATTAATAGAGTGAGATAGTTTAACTGACTAAGTTGAAATTGCATACTACCTCCATCTCAAAATAAATTAATTTTCCCCAATCAAACATAAACCAATAAAAAAAATTAGAATACTCTTACTTTACTAAATCTCACAATGCAATTATTTATCACTTTATCTACCCCAAATACAATTATTATTCTAAAAATAAACTTGTTTTGGGGATAAATGAAAGGGTTTAAAAATTAACTTAATATAGGATGGAGGAAGTATACGGGAGGAACATATAAAAGGTAACTGCAGGATAGCTTCCCCTGTTGATCGATCGTCTGCATGTTGGAACAGACGACGTGCGTTTCGCATTCGCCGCGCATGTGAGGCTATAGCAATTCGCTGTGGACACTGAGCTATGTGGTCCATTTGTTGCTTTCTCGCTAGCGTATTGCATTAGCTTACTAGCTAGCATTAGATCAAGTTTAATAGTATTATTTAATACTTGATCCCACCTGTCATACACACAATTGTCTTGGAGTCCGTGCTACAGCTGGCTACAAATCTGTTAGCCCGCTGCTCTTCTCTCTCCTCGTTTATCTCCTTAAAATATTTTGCAGCTGGCTTATAGCCTGCTATTGTACCTGCTCTTAGTAGTATATTGGCAGTACTCTGGAGTTCAACACTTCAACTTTGTACACCTCGTCTGCAGCTCCATCAAAATATTGGAGGGTTTATCGGGCTTTACAAGAGTAACAATTGAAGGGATAAATAAAATTGTAAATAAGTGCGGTACTCGTAGTGATTATTGGTTGATATAAGAAAATATTCATGAAACTAAATGATAGACGGTCGTGAATTGTGATTGGTTGAGGTGAGTAGAGACACGAAGAAGTTGCCATATTCTAGTATAAATTTTAAACGCTAGAAGTTCATATATCTTTTCTATTTTCTTACAACATGCAGGAGTTCTCCTCAAATGTTAGATAAAATCAGTGGCGGAGGTAGAAAGATTTTTAGTAACTATTATTTGCTATAGAAATTTCACCATCAATTATTCAACAATACTAAAATTTCATGGAGTTTTCTGATGAGTCTATATGCGGCTGCCAGTTTAAGCGGGCGGTGACTCCACCCCTAAATAAAATGAATAAACAAGATTATTAACACTTTTTTTAATACAAGTGGGACATGTGCACACACTTACGTTGCATGCATTACGTGAGTGTGTGCACATGTTCCACTTATATTTAACCTGACAACATGAATTTTGTTGTAATAACATGGTACTACCAATTAGTAACAAGGTTCTCCCTCTGTTACTATATAATTATCGCTATTGACCAATATTATTTGTAAACTTTGAGCACTAATAAGATTAACTATTAGATTATTGTGAATGAAAGTTTAATAGGAGTATCTATGTTTAGCATATATTACACTCCGATAAGAGATGACATCTATTTAAGTACTATTTAGAATCTTTTAAGCAAAGATGACGAATGGTCAAAGTATTTTCACAAATGGGACTACTTTCATGGCATTAAATTCTAATTAAGCTGTACCGGATTAAAAAAAATAGAATACGAGATAAAGGTGTTGCATTGAAAAATACTATGGCTGTGTTTCAGATCCAAAGTTTGGATCCAAACTTCAGTTCTTTTCAACATCAACATACCATATACACAAAACTTTTCAGTCACATTATCTTACATTTTAACCAAAATCAAACTTTACGCTGAACAGCCTATACTAACATGGTTGATGCATGGCAAGAAGATCAGATTGAAAAGAAGTTGAGATCACAGGACAACAGCAAAAGAAAAGAGAGGCTAGAGGGAAGGAAGGAAGAAGAAGAAGAAATGGACGGTAGATGATGTGATCAGCATGCATGCGTGTCAGAGCTTCGTGGAGCTGTCATGTCAGGCACGTGTGCACGAGACACGACGCCCCGCCTCCACGCAAGCGCTGGGCCCCCACTGCTACGCGACGACGCGCGCACAGCTCACCCGCGCTTTTCACATCTAGCCCCCTCCATAAAACCTTTTATTTCCTTCACAAAGCAACCCCCTCACGATCGCCATGGACTTTTTTTTTCCAATAGACTCTTGAAAAAATATAATTCAGGCATGGAACTTTTTCTCGACACCAATTACACTGACGCCGACGCCTTAATTAGTCCACTGTGATAGCTAAGTTACGATGTGAAAAGGGTCGACGCCAATAAACATTGTCGAAAAGATCTATTTTTATAAAATATAAAATGACTTATAGTGTAAATATATTATTTTACAAATAAAGCTTCAGCGCCGATCTCTTTGGCATTGTTAGGGAGTAAGGGTGTCGACGCAACTATATTTACCCCACCAACTTCACATAAAGACCTGCTTACTAGCTCATTTTTTTATATAATAGTAAGCATTTTGGAAAAAAAAATAAACTAAAGTGAAATAAGTGGTAAAAATATCTCTCTTGCCCCTTACACTTGAATCTCTAATACTAGGTAATACTATAGCGTACTATATAAATCTATTTATGAAATAAGTTTTTTATAAAGGACCAAAACGTAAAATATCCAAACGCTCGCCCACCTCCCCGCTATTTATCTCCCACACCACTCACCTCCCTCGGCCATAGAGCTCACCTTCACCTCCTCCTCTCGATCGCTAGCTTAGCTCACCTCGTCGCGCCGCCGCGCCGCGCCGCGCCTGCCACGAGGGAGAGCGCGGCGCGCTTGGTTAATTATGAAGGCGGCCGCGACGACGACGAGAGGAGGAGGAGGAGGAGGCGGAGCGTCGTCGACGATGAGGCGGCTGCGGGCGGCGGCGGTGGCGCGGAGGGTGCGGGAGCTGCGGCGGCTGGTGCCCGCGGGGAGGCGGTGCCGGCCGGCCGCCTGCTGCTCCGCGCCGCCGGCTACGTCGCGGAGCTCCGCGCCAGGGTGGAGCTCCTCAGGGCGCTCGCCGCCCTGCTGACGGCCTCGTGCGCCGCCGCCGACGACGACGACGGTGCGTGTACATGACGAGACGGCGGCGGCGCGCGCGGGGGCGCCATGGCCGGCGGCCGGCGACGACGGTGAACACGATCACCTAGAAAATTGAATTTATCACCACGAAAAAAATCGTTAGCATCAACACTAAATTGGTGGGCAATAGATAATGTTGCCACAATCTTATAAATCGTTGCTAGCCGGGAATAATAGCGTGGTAATTAGTTATTGCAACGATTTTATTAGTTGTAATAAAATTGATATGCCAGTAAAATGGTGTGGCAAAAAATATCATATTGCAACACTTCATATGGTTCAATAAATAACTATTGCCACCACTCCCATGTGGTGGCAATAGTTAATGCTACCAAACTAAATGTTTCAAATATAATTTATCATCCTAACTATTTTCTTTTGATATTTGTCATGTCCAGGATTCGAACCCAAGAATCTCTCCCTCACCGCCGCTTCCATGACCAAAACTCACCCTACGCATCAATTTTTTTAAAAATACATATAATTTCCATTTGAGACTGCTTACTGAGATTTGAATCAATGAATTTGGAAGTATTTAAAAGATTTCAATGAAAATTTTTAAGTTGTAGATCTCATTGAGAGTTATAAATTTCAATAAAAATTTGTCCTAATTCGTGTTCATTATGAAAAGAATATGTCCAAATCGTGTGAGAGTGATAATTTTCTTATTGCAACGATTTGTTGATCATGGCAATAGAAATAGTGAAAGTACCATGTCACTATTGCAAATTGCCACAAAAAATTAAATTGTGTGGCGTATTAGAACATGTTTTTTGCATAAGTAATAATCATTTTTGGGCGATAGCTCATTTCGCTATTGCAAAAATACTGAATAAAACAACGAATTGTTAAACGTTGGCCAAACAAAAGTATATTTATTTGCCACAGGAAAAAATTATCATTGCAATAGTATAAATATATTGCACGAATTGATTTTTTCGTTGTATAAATGGATGCGATAGCTCAATTCTCTGAGGTGTACATGACGAGACGGCGGCGGCGCGCGCGGGGGCGCCATGGCCGGCGGCCGGCGACGACGGTGAACAACGATCGATCCATCGACTCCTCCCGATCCTACGAATACGTAGAGAGATTCGGCGTATAATTAAGAGTATAAATATTCAGAGAACAATTAATATATGTACGTACATGTCGTCATGCATATATAGGCTGAGGAATTTGGGGGGTTAATTTTTGTCTCAAATACTTCTTAATATTTAAGTGTTCGGCCGATTCGTATTCTTTGTAATGTTTATGTGTATACATGTTATGATATTTTTGAGCGCTTGATTTTTTGAAAAAAAAATGTACCTACTAATTAAATTTCTGTCGATAGATTAAAAATCGGGGAGAAGACATGTGATTTTCTGACTATCGGATGCACTTTGAGATGTGCCGAGATGGGTTCAAACCCATTACCCATGACATGCTATGCATGGGGAAAACTATTCCAAACTAGTAAACTGTTGCAAGGACATCCTCTGGTTGTTTGTATACTATCTAAATGGTTATTAAAAAAAAGATTAATTCAACAAGATAGCTTAGATTAATATATGATAAATCACTTCATAAACATGTAAAGCCAAATTTAACTTATATAAGTTACAGCGAAAAAAATTAAACTATGGCTAGTTAATGTATATTCACAATCAAATTTGTTTTTTGTTGCAACTTAGAGAAGTTCAATTTTAGCTTGCATGTTTGTTGAGTGATCTATCACATACTATTCTATATTGTTGAATTTTTTTTTTCATTACCATTTGGATGACATGCGAATAACGAGAGGATATTCCTTTAAGAGTTTAGAATTCACTCCCAATATATCCACCATTGAGCTAAGCGACTTTTTCTTAAGTTACAATCCGATTACATCTAACTTATATTATAATCTAATAATTACTTACATACGAGTTACAATGTAATTAAACTACACTACTACTAGCAGTATATGTTTAATCCGAAAGTTTTGTTGGAAAATCATATAGCGGTAGTCCATTTTTAAAAGAAGACAATCCAACAGAGACCCAACACTCTCACCACAAACACAGGCACACATGTCAAATTAAACTCCTAAAACAGATACTGTACACACTAGCATGAAATTAATCTTCGATTCAAACTGAGTGCATATATAACTGCACTTCAAACTGAGTGCATATATAACTGTACCACCTAGCCATATTTCTAGCTACTATAGTGTTTTGGCTTATAGATAGATGCATGGGAAGCAGCTGAGATCAATGATTGATGCATGTTTATATATAGGACAAGTTTCTCCTTTATCATAGTATATAAATTTGAAGATTTGGTCTCTGTGATAAGAAATATCTATAGTTAAATCTAGAATTCGTTTTTTTTCTGGAAAATCCGGTGCTTTAGTACTGAAAAATCTAGATTGATATCTTTACGTACCAATTATGAGATATTATGCACTATCCAGATCACTGAGGTCATACATGTATAAATATACGACATTTCCCAAAAAAAATTCCGCAATTTTGTCCTTTACTACCAACACAACTAGTGTTTGTTTAAATTTCATATATAAGTATATATGATCATAGTGCATGCTAATTAATCAATCTTGCTGGCCCTCCTTTTGGCCTGTTTGTGACTTTCTGCTTCTAAAAGTCGATGGTTGCAATATGAGCATGCTGGCTATGAGCTGGAAGTTTGGCTAGCTAGCTAAGCCGTGCCCACACAATGAGACTAATTAATTAATTTGCTAACGTGGTCTTAATTGAAATTTAAGTCATAACTGATTATATATTAAATTTTGCATAGTGCTCTGGATTAATTGTGTTGTTAATTAGTAGGAATATTGTGAAATGAGCAGTAATTAATATGCATGTTTTGTGGTGCCACATATATATACCCCTAAAAGTTAAAAACTATGCATGGAAGGTTTGCTCCAAACTTGTGAAATGAGCAGTAATTAATATGCATGTTTTGTGGTGCCACATATATATACCCCTAAAAGTTAAAAACTATGCATGGAAGGTTTGCTCCAAACTAATTAGAAGTGGCAACAAGACTAGTGCACATAGTAATCAGATTTGTGAAATACTTTATATATTAGTTACTAGAGAGTACTCCGTCCATCTAAAAAAATATTGTTTTAACTAGTTAAAAGACAAATTAAGCAAAAGATTAAAAGACTATTATACCTTTTTTGTGTAGAGAAAGCGAGGAACAAGATTAAATAGGTCCAGTTGATCCCACTCTAAAAGTATAGTCTTTGTGGGATAAATCTAAAAGGTAAAAAACAATCCTTTAGGGAGATCAGGAGTAATTGTTAGTTCGATTAGGGTTCTTCACATGATAATCACATATAGATATTGTGTCTTGAGACAGAAATTGAAAGGTATAAGAAATGAGAAGTAATTTAAAAGAGGAAAAAAATGGACATATATTTTGACTGGTATATAAATGGTGACATGGTGTGAGAAGCATGGCATGGGCTAAGTGGGTGGGTGTGTGTGTGTGTGTGTGTGTGTGTGTGTGTGTGTGTGAGAGAGAGAGAGAGAGAGAGAGAGAGAGAGGAGACAAGAAACTGAAATTTACAATGAGACAAGAAATAATTAATAAAGTGGTATAAAAAAGTAAAGAAAAAATTTGTTAGAAGGAGACAGTAATACAAAAATGCAAAGAGAGGAAGGAAAAAAATATGGTTCAGATATTAACATAGAAATCGAAATTTTGGTGGAATAATACCTGGGAATTTCATGATAAAACATGTTTGGAATTTTCACACAGCAGTTTTAATGTTTTATGGTCCTTGATATGCATGCATGCACAATGTTTGGGAAGAAAATAGTAGTTATAAATATGGCATGCATATATTTTTCTTATACTAAGAAATATATATATATACACTATAATCACCATCAACATGCGTCAAGATCGATGCAAACTAAAAAAAATAAAACCAACAAAAACATTTTCTCACTGTTATACAGATCTTTTTTTATTGACATGGAACTGTTATTCAGATCTCATGCAACTTCAAAATTGTGAAATGAGCAGTAATTAATATGCATGTTTTGTGGTGCCACATATATATACCCCTAAAAGTTAAAAACTATGCATGGAAGGTTTGCTCCAAATTAACTAATTACCATGCTCTATATCGAGTTATCGACTAGTGAAATTTTAATTAATTAGAAGTGGCAACAAGACTAGTGCACATATATAGTAATCAGATTTGTGAAATACTTTATATATTAGTTACTAGAGAGTACTCCGTCCATCTAAAAAAAATATTGTTTTAACTAGTTAAAAGATAAATAAGCAAAAGATTAAAAGACTAGTATACCCTTTTTTTTGTAGAGAAAGCGAGAAGAACAAGATTAAATAGGTCCAGTTGATCCCACTCTAAAAGTATAGTCTTTGTGGGATAAATCTTAAAGGTAAAAAACAATCCTTTAGGGATGAGGAGTAATTGTTAGTTCGATTAGGGTTCTTCACATGATAATCACATATAGATATTGTGTCTTGAGACAGAAATTGAAAGGTATAAGAAATGAGAGGTAATTTAAAAGAGGAAAAAAATGGAGATATATTTTTTTTGAAAAAAAAGATCGACTGGTATATATATAAATGGTGACATGGTGTGAGAAGCATGCATGGCATGGGCTAGGGCTCCTTTGAAATGGAGGATTAGCAAAGGAATTTTGGAGGATTCATTTTCCTAAGGATTTTTTCCTATAGAGCCCTTTGATTCATAGGAAGAGGATAGGAAAACTTCCATAGGATTGCATTCCTATGGTCAATTCCATAGGAAAATAAGCAAGAGGTTAGACCTCTTGTGAAACTTTCCTTTGTTGAGTGTATCCTGTAGTGTAATCAAAGGATCTTCTCTCCATTTCCTGTGTTTTCAATTCCTATAGGATTGGAAAAACATACAACTTCAATTCCTACGTTTTTCTTATTCCTGTGTTTTTCGTATCGTGCGTTTCAAAGGGTTGTGTGAGAGAGAGTGAGTGAGTGAGTGAGAGGAGACAAGAAACTGAAATTTACAATGAGACAAGAAATAATTAATAAAGTGGTATAAAAAAGTAAAGAAAATATTTGTTAGAAGGAGACAGTAATACAAAAATGCAAAGAGAGGAAGGAAAAAAATATGGTTCAGATTAACATAGAAATCGAAATTTTGGTGGAATAATACCTGGGAATTTCATGATAAAACATATTTGGAATTTTCACACAGTAGTTTTAATGTTTTATGGTCCCTTGATATGCAAGCATGCACAATGTTTGGGAAGAAAATAGTAGTTATAAATATGGCGTGCATATATTTTTCTTATACTAAGAAATATATACACTATAATCACCATCAACATGCGTCAAGATCGATGCAAACTAAAAAAAAATAAAACCAACAAAAACATTTTCTCACTGTTATACAGATCTTTTTTTATTGACATGGAACTGTTATTCAGATCTCATGCAACTTCAAAAGGGAAAAAAAAAAAGATTATGACGCATTGTCAAAGGGATAGATCGTCGTGGACCGATAAAATCGTCTTGTCATTTGAAAGCTACTGGCCCATTCACTGGCTAAAGGCCTAGTATTGGCCCATGAAAAATCTACTACAACAGTTTCAAGTTCTCGGCCCATACATCTATTTTATGATTTTATCACACACGCTCATACTTTGTCACTGGCAAAAATCCTCTGATTAATTTCTTCAAGGCGAATTGCATGTGAATATTCTGCTAGTGTACTAATCATTAGTTTAGTCATCTTCAAGTTTCACAGTCTATAAGCCACGGATTCAAATTCTCTTCGAAAACCAAAGAAAATATACTCAAATAAGCGCGAAAATCAAAGAAAATCCACCCAAATAAGCAACCCGAAGCTGGCACCAACTGAACTCTTTTTCTCATCCTGACAAACACAATTCACAAAAATCTACAGGTTCTGTTGCTCCAAGTCTCAAAACCACAATTCTTACAGAACCACAGGTTTTGTAGCTCCAGTGGTCAATCAGGCAGATAGATATAAGGGTTTCTGCATATCATTCTTTCAGTTCAAGAAAATGATACAACTGACAAAACTAATATGTAGCAGAGCATCTGAAATGGGCAGCAAAAACAAGTTCCACTTGGGCAAAAAAAAAGTTTATATACAGCAAAATTTACAAGGATCGATTCTGTTCCAATGTACAGAAATACACACACACACACGTACACACGCTGAAGAATTGTGCATTTGCAGTTTTTGCAGAGAATATTTACAGACTGCAATGCCAGTACTAGTAGGAGCCGAGGTCCAATAATCCAAAAGCAAGTGGGACAAATTAACAATGGAATAGCAATTCATCTCTACATGTTATCATAGGTTAGCACATTATCAAGAAGGGAATAGGTTTCCTCTATGACGCGCGCGATTCGTGTTGATCAGCATTATGCCTTGCTTTGCAAAGGTACAATAGCCTTGAAACCTCAGGAAGGACATACCCACATTCAGTGCTGCTTCAAAATCCCACTGCTACTCTCTCTCTCTCTCTTTTTGTTGCTGTTTTCTTTTTATACATCTTTTTTTTGGGTTTCCATGTCTTCCTTCATCGATATAGTTCTGCGTCTTCAAAAAACGTAGTAGAACGAAACGGGACAATACTAATATTATACAGCGTAGCTAGGAGAGATCTGAGTTCTGACGAGAAGAAAACCACGGTTACACAAAATTCCTCCCATCTGCAAAAACAGCACAAGAGTTTAGACCATTAGAATACACAAAGAAACTGTGATGATGAAAAAAAAAAGAACACTCAACACCGTGCAAAACAAGACTTTCACACAATCAAATGCTCTGGTCCATTGATTCCTCATGGGACAATGTTCAGGTATGTGCTATCTGGGAATTAGGGCAAGATAGTTCACCCTCACACTGGGGGTAAATTGCCATTGAAACAACTAATAGTGTGTTGCTGTTCAATCAACTAATGATGAAACCTCCATCAGGAAACACTATAGCAGAAGCCAACAGCCAAGTAAATTGATTCCAAAACAAGCGATACACCACAAATGAAGTAACTGAAGAGCTGTAACACAGAAAGCTGTACCTCCAAGTGAGAAACAAAGAAATGGTTTGCAGAGCCATGTGTCGAAAAAAAAAAATTGATGGACTCAAGTTCTCAATAATGTAACCAAACCATTAGAATATCCTAGTACTAGACTACTGCTGAGCAGTGAGTATAATAGTCTGACTAATTTTATAAGCTATAAATCAAAGTTTCAAATCCATAGTATAAAGTAAACCAACTAACCCACCAATCATAAAGAACAACCAAACGTATAAAGCAGTTGCCTGCCACAGCACAGGACAAATAAATCAGATATCTCCAAGTTGATTATCATAATTCTTATACCGAAAAGGGAAAATAAGCCCATCGTGGCAATACATTCGGTACGTTAATTTCTCATCCTACTTGTAGCTCATATTGTACTACCAGCTTAACAAGCTAAATTCATCACCAGAACAGCACGGATGGTTGAATCGGTCAGATTTGTGAATTGTGTGAGCTTCTGAAACTGAAATAATTTCCTGAAACCAACATATCAACGGGGACTTAATTACTAATACCAAAGCATTTTCAAGAATCATTTACCACACACATATGATTCCTTCCTAATTCTAGATTGGATAAACCAGAGCATATTGGTATCAAGCCACAGTATCAATTATTAACTGCACAACCCAAATACACTAAATGACACTAAAATTGTTTCATAAATGAACTGAACAACGACATGGCTGCTCCTGAATTACTCACCGGAGAGGCCGCCGTTGGCGAGGGAGGCGGCGGTGGCGGCGAGGAAGTGGGCGCCGCCGTCGGGCCTCCCCGCCGGCTGGGGCTGGCCGTGGCGGTAGCACCGGACGAGGACGGCGAAACCTAAGCTCCGGTTCGACCGTCGAAAATCCACACCCAACTAAAATCCCATACAAACAAAAAGATATATCAAGATAACATTTCAGTGGCTGAAGAACAACCCATTCTTGGCAACAATCTCCCAAACACAAAATTCTCCCAAAAAATTTCTCGACCAAAATTCTCGTTGCCCTTCTTCAAGTCAAAATCGAGGCCCAACAAAATCGGAAATCCACTCTCCTTCCTGTCCCTCACCTAATCAATCGATCGATCGTCACTCCCTCATGATTGGATCGCACAACTCCTTCCTCTTCCTCCCCAAATCGAACTGATGCAAATGCGAAGGCAATTGACCACCACCACGGGCTCATATTATAATCCTCGGCCCATCCCATCGGACGGCCCAGATCGCGCGGGCGTGATCGGAAGGCGAGATCGGCCGTCCGTTGGCGTGGGCCCACGGTTGGCAGACGACTTGGGCCCCCCGGTGCGTGCGATGCAAGGCTGCGATTTCGTGAGGCCCAGGACACTTGTCGCTCGCCGAGCGACTAATTTTTTATTAGCACTATGTAGATTTTTGATTGGACGTGATCTATCCAAAGCTAGCACTACGAATCTGGACACGAAGCATATCCGGATTCGTAGTGTATATGTAGCATGTCTAGATTCACAGTATTAGCACAA
>CM020186.1:8453046-8490055 GCA_009805545.1 Oryza longistaminata | reverse complement strand
GCACCGACCCCGACCCCTCGTAGCACGGCGCCCTTCGCGCCTATCCCCCACCGCGTCCTCCTCGCCGGCGCGCTCTCGCTCCCCGCGTCCGGCTCCCCCGTCGCGTGCCGCAGCCACTGCCTCTCGCTCTCCGACTCCCCTCCTCCCGCCGCCTCTGCCTCCGGCTCCGTCTGCTGCTACCTCCTCGACTTCGACCCCGACGCCGTCGGCCGCGAGATCCACGTCCTCGCCTGGAACTACCTCCCGTCCCTCCACCACGGCGGCGCCGGCGTGCTCGAGGTGGTCCGCTGGCGCCTGGCGGAGGAGGGCACACCCGCACCTGGCTCTGGCTTCCTGAAGACGATTCCGCTCGATTGCGTCGACGATGAGCCTGATTCGGGCACCCATGGCCATGTGTTTGGGGTGGTGAGATCGGTGAGCGTGGTGTTCAGCGTGCCGCGTGCTGGGCAGAAGAGTAATGCAGGTGGAGGTGACAATTCGGTCGGGTTTATCGCGGAGATGATGTGCTGCGCGTGCCGTCGATGCAGGGTGTTACCTCCAGAATCTGACCAGGATCACAAGTTTGAGCTCGAGAAGTTTGTGTACTTTGTGGATTCCGCAAGCCGGTGGCGGCCGGTGCTGGCGTGGATGGTCGGGAGGCCTGTGTCTGTCTCCGGGTTGAAGAAAAGGTTGGTTTCCATTGACAAGAAGGGCTCGTACGCCATGTTGGTGTCGACGAGGAAAACAATGCTCAGATGGTGCCCGTCCTATCCAGCTGTTCTGAAATTGGATGGGTCACCAGGTGATTGCGGTGGTGTGTACACCGGCGTCGTCACTGGAATTTACATGCAACGCATGTTGGTTGAGCTGGATGAGACTATATGGCTGCTGATTGATGACCAGCATCTTGCTCCATCACATTCTCTCCGAGTTGGTGCTGTTGTATGTATAGATCTGCATTTTGATTCCCAAATTGTTCTTTTATTTAATGTCATGTCTTTAAGTTAGTATAACTGTTCCATTTTTCTGTTTTGTAGATTTCTGTGAAGAATGGTCGAGCAATTTGTCTAAAACTTGCTTGGACAAGGACTCTTCTACTTGGAACATGCATTAAAACTAGCATCACTATAAATTCTTTCTCCCTGGTGGACTCCAAGTATGAAGGAACTATTTTTAGCATGCCAGTATGTTAAATTGCAGATGTCACTGAATTGTTTTTTAGAAGGTTATGTCACGGAATTGTTTCTGCTGTTGATGCAGATCTTATATAAAGGCAGAGAACAAGGGTCTGTTAGGGAAGTTTGTTGACTCTTTTGAGCTGCCTGCTAGATTTTGGTATGAATTTTTAATAATTCTACCTGTACTTTATGTACATACCATGAATAACAGGACAAACATTTTTTCTTCTCACGGTATGCTTATTTGTTCTTTCAATTTCCAGGATGTTAATTCTGATACCATGCTTTAAACAGAAATTCACCAAGTTATTTTCTGAGAAAGAGATTTTGGGCTCTAAAAATGTAAGTTGCTAATTTTGTATTACATTGTCAGAACACTTAACATACTTGAGTACTTAATATGCTACTCGTTTCACTGTCTGCTGATTTACTTGACTGGGACTCTTGAACTGCAAGGTATCAACAGACGCACGGATTGGTCCACACTTATGCTTCTAAAGTTCTCTCTTCAATGGGTTCCAAACCTCAGGCAAGTTTGTGAGTAGTATATGTGTTTTCATGAATGTATGAATATGATTTCCTAGTACATTTTGTATCGTTTCCTTACATACTTGATAGATTGAACTTAGTGATGTTCACTTGTTCAGAGCTGAATGTAATTAACAGCTTGTATACTAACAGCGTAAGGAAAAAGCTTAGCTTCCATACTGCCTATCAAAACTAGCACAATATATGTTTGTTCTACTTTCTTGTCATACTTTTTTACCCTAAATTGTGGCCATCTTGCAGCTAACACATTAGAGGGATTACATAGTATATTTGTTGATGATTAATTTTGCACAAGACAGAAATAATCATAAATAGTTCTTTGATAGATAAATTTTAGGTTTAGTCATTTGACTCATTTCTACCATAGGATGTGGATGAAACATTTTTTATGGTAGTAGAACAGCATGTAATCACTCATAATGTCTTCATACTATTAGTGATTTTTCTACTAATTTGGTACTTTACATGGTGTTTAATCATGGTGCTCATTACATTAATCCTTTTTAATGTTCGTAATTTTTTCCTTGAACTTTACTTGACTTTTGTTGCACAGCATGATTTCTTTATGAAATTCTCCAATCATAACTGCGGCAGTCCACGAGCTGAATTAAACTTGGAAACTTTTAAATTGGTAATATCCTTTCCTTGTATGCTTGTAACTAAATTTGTCTCTCTTTTTTTCCTTCTGCTTATCCTTAACAATTGACTTTGATTAGGTCATCCCCTTTGCTAATTTTATATGCAAATGTGAATCATTGTGGATATTAACAATGCTCAAAATTTGGAATGGCACTGAAGAATTGGACAAGAACCAGGGGGCCCACCAATATCTGTGTGATGGGGTTTCCTATCCTGGTACTGCAAAAAAGTTAATTTCAAGCAGCGATCTGAGTTCTGTTTTAGTGGGAAGAATCAAGGTAACATTGAAATTTTGTGACTTGCTTGAAAATTTATGATATTTGTTTTTCTTTCTCCATATTCAACCCCTGTATTGTACATATGATGCTTGGGGTGTTAACTTGTAAGATTCTTCAGACGTTCACTTGGAGATGAAAACGATAACCTGTAATTGGTTTATTGGATTAGGGTAGGCATGTGTGTATTGCGTTTTTTTTCAAAACCTGGATGCCACTTATTGGTGGAAGTGAATTTTGTTTTTTTATGTTTGATTTATAGTTGTCTTGTAGCATTTTACAAGCTTGATATATACGTGTTGTCTATTATGATTTGTTCGTGATTTGACTTTGCAGGCTAATAATTCTAATTGTGACTTTATTGCATACAGAGATCTTCAGTGTCAGGAACACTGCAGTTGGTTGATGCAACAGGATGTATAGATGTCGTTATACCAGATCTGCCACCAAATGTTTGTATGGACAGCATCTACGAGGTTATGCTCACAGTTTAGTGCATATATATACTGCATGTGATTCATCTTATAGATGTTTTGTTGGCAGTACGGTGACCTTCATGATTTACTCAATTGATATAATTAAGACCTTATCATTCATTTTCATGAATTATGGGACGTGGAACTTTATATTTTAAAGCATGAACAGTTTTTTTTTCTAGCGATATTACCAAAACTGATACTGCAAGTACTAATGCAATGTATTGGACTATTGGTAGTGTTCATATGCTTTATTAGTTTTTCAAAGTAGTTCCTGTAAGATAACCAGAGACATCTATCAGCTATCATTTTGATTGGAATGCTCAAATTTCAAGATTATACAACTATAGAAATCAAAAGTTTTATGTAGGATATTAGTACGACAGTAATTTGTAGTAAGTTTCTCAGCACGAACATTCCTACTGTATGTTTTAGTGCTTTCTGCAATGATTTTTTGTACCAGTAAGATGTATCTGATGCTGGTGGGCATTTCATCTCTTTCTATTGTACTACTCTGGGGCCATATTTGCAGTCGCCTATCACTCAAATGAAAATACATACTCATGTATGAAAAGTGCCCAGCGGTCTCCAGCCTATGCATCATCCTCAGCAAGTTCTTTTTTGTTTATAGAATTTTATTATGTCTGTTGACCCCATTGTTTTTCAGCAATGTATATCCAACACTGCTTTCTGATTATTCCATTTGTTATTCAGATAAATGATTACAAGGTAGTTCTTGAAGGTCCCATGGCTTACCTTGATCCTTATGATATTACTGATCCATTGTCCTGCAAGGCTATTTGTGAACATCTATCTTTCCGAAAAAGACTAAATCACCTCAAGATCTATGTTATAATCAACTGGAGTGAATTGAATCGAATTGGTCCTTCATCAATTCCTTTGCAAATCAATGCTTGTGCCAAAATGTTTCACCTGCTCAAATTAACACATATATTTCCAGCAAATAAGACTGTGAGTACCTTTACTCTTAAACTATCTATCTTGAGGTTTTTGGAATTATCAATTTATCATGCCAATTAGTGTTTGACTATGTTCTCATTTAGTCATTTTGCTATTTCAGTTTCAGCATCAAAACTTGTCAGAGCCCAGCTTGTATGCTGAGGCTGTGATACTGCCATATGATTTGAAGTTTACTGAGCTAGATGAATGCTCTGAGCATGCTGAGAGCTTTAGAATCTCATGCATTCCTTCACTTGGTAACTCCAAAGTGTATACGGCAAAACCATGTAATATTCTATGCACACTAAGCTTTGGAACCACCAATCTTTGTGGTTCTCTAGTGTCTATCTACTCTTGTGGATCAGTCAGTACTATTGTAAATGATACTGTTTGTGGCGAAAGAGATCACACTTTTAGGATTTTATTGGAATTTAAGGATGGAAGGTTTAAGTATCAGGTATGTTTTTTTGGATCAATTGTTGAAGCTTATTTTCTTATTCTGAATTGCTTCATATTTGCATATTTAGCCTTGATATTGAGATAGTATTACTAACCTATCTGATCAAATAACAGTCACTGCGGATCGGCGGCTACTATCTTCTTGAATGTCCCACTGAAAGTATGAATCATTCCATGAAAGGCTGTGGATGTTCACAAGTTAGTAAAGTTTCACTAGGTTATCAGAGTAGATTTTGGAGTCTTGCTATTACATTTAATGGTAATATAAATATAAAGCAGACCATTGGGGATCAATCTATTGGAGTTTCTTCAGTGAAGATGGATGAGCCATTTTCCAGAAAAGCTGTCGATAATGAGATAAAGCTAGTGCATACTTGGAATGATTTCCATCAATATTGTGACTTCCATTTGAAATTTTACTGTGATGAAAAGATGGACGAATACAACTATTTTTGCGATGTATTCAATGAATTGTGCTCTTACTCAAATGAAGTTCTAAGTATCTCATCGTTCATTAAGACCAGGGTGCCAAAAATGCCTTCTGGATCTTCTAACTTGCAAAGGGATAAACTGGTTCAAGGGGATTTGATATCATTACAAGGAAAAGTAGAAAATATCCATCCATATGGCTGTAAGAAGGAAAAATTCATGGTTGGTAATGAGAAGTCCAGTATATGTATCCATGTTACTGACGATAACCATAGGGTAAATGTCAATCTTATTATTTTCAATTTAACAGGTATTTGTTTGCTTGGAATTCCATTTCATGGCATTATTTTGCAGGTGCGGCTCTTTGGTTACCTAAGTAAATATGGTTATCCTGTTGGATTAGGACCAGGGGCATCCGCGACGTTCCACCGTGTCCTTTTGACACAGTATGTCATGTTCCTTTTAGCTCTTACTAAAGTGTTGTGTAAACCTGCATGTCGTACTAGATGGTAGGTGGTGTGTACTGAATACTGTGGGTTCACTCTGGTACGAATGTAAAACATGTATTGTCCATTTAGATTAGACAGCATACCTGAGAATAGTCAAAGTTAAATGATAGTTCTACATTCCTTTGTTTGTAGAGTATTGATTTGACACGGCAACACTTTCCATCTTTAATCTTTACCTAGGATGAGATAGAACATCCTCAGTTTTTCTGGACATATGAGAACAAACAATGGATCGAACTAATAGCACAAAAGGCATGCACACTACCACATCTGTTTTCTTGCTTGATTGTAATACTGTATATGAAATAAACGATCTCTATTGAATGGCAGTTCTGTGTGCATAACCATTTACATGCACCTATTTTTTAGTCCGACTTGCGTTTCATATTAAAATTATTTATTCTCAAATACTAAAATAAACTGATATGTTATTTAGTCCAAACTTCTGGTGGACTAAATGTTCTTAATCCTTGTTGGAATAGGTATTTGCTGCATATGCTAAATTAGAACTCAAATCACTGCAAATGCCTGCATTATATTTTGTGCTCTGCAAATTTGATGATATGTTTTTTGATGTCTACATTTTTTTCTGTTTTCTGGCAGCAAGCATGAGCTATTTGTCACCCCACTAACATATATTGAAGTGAGCTCCATCAGTCTTGCTGACCTGAATGAAGAATGTGTTGTTACACCACCCATTTCTGATTGCTTTAAGGATGGTTCACTTGGCAGAGTTTCCTCGTGTTTGCTCTTCTTAAGTCATAAACATTTAGCAGAAAATAGAGCCATTCAATTCCAATGCCGGGTAAGCTGTTTTGTGCTTGTATTCAATTCATGGATAGGTTTCACTTCACTGCTTTTTAATACTTGTTTGTTGTATTTACACCTAAATCTTATAGTTAAGTTCTGCCTGTGAATGATCTCAAGCTCAACCATTTGACATTTTTATTGTTGTTAATACAGGTTGTAACAATCCATGTGTTGGTTTTGGACGACCCCCAACCCTCAAAATCAAGATGTCAAACAATAAATGTAAAAGTCAGACTAGCCGGATTTATTGTTGGTAAGAGATCAGTCTCACAACATTCTTTTTGCTGCATCCACCATCTACAATACTAGATGAAATAACTTCCATTTCTTTGAAAGGGTGTTTTGCCTTTTATGGTTTACATGGATCACTGGGTATTTAATTTATTCTATCCAACTTAATGCTTTTAACAGATGATGGATCCTCTTTGTGCTGTTGCTGGGCTGATGATGCAAGGGCTGAGTTGTTGCTTGGGCTGCAAGAGGTTGCAGTTATGAATGCTTCTGTCACTTCGAGGTTTTCAAAAGATGGAGTAAACATCCAACAGACTGTTGGTTCTTTTCTAGAAAGTTTGTTGAAGAAGCACAAAAGGATCATTGCAAGAAACTGTGGGATTCCTCCCGACATCTCTTGTCGTGACTTGGAGTTGTCTTCTGTTCTCAATAAAGTCTTAAGTTGCTCAGAAGAGAAACTTTTGAAATCTATCATACTGAATGCTTGTTGGAAGGGAACTTTGGTGAGTTCATTTTATGCATTAGTTGATTACTACGAATTATTTGGTTGCTAAAAATTATATGTGCTCCTAAATATGCTTCATATCATATCAGCAGTATTTCATAACATTGTTTTACCAGTCTATCAATAATAGTGTATCTATATCCGTCAACCAGAAAGAAAAAGTGTTGGTTGTGTAATCCATTAGAGAATTTTGAATTTGCAATTGATCACTACATTTCAATCATATCTGATGCTTTCTTGTATGTGTATAATAGTTTTCTCAGTGTCGCTATTTGACGAGTTTTGCACCTTTGCAGAATGTTATTGCATCAGCTTTAAATGCGAACATGCTAAATGGATTTAATTTAGAGCTTCCTGATTTACATCCAGTACGGAACATGCCGAATTATTGGGTCAATCAAGCCTTTCACATAGATCCTTTGGAAGAGGCCCGAAAAATGTTTGACAAATTGGAAAGCAGCTAAAGTTATTTGGACCAGAAAATGCATCAAATTCCTTATTATTTATTTTGAAGTATGTGGGAGCAGTACACTGGGTCAGGGTGTACTCATATCCCCAGACCAATACTCTTCGGGTTGGCCATTTTCCTGACAAGTTATCTCTGTCGGTCTGGCCAACTCTTGGAGAGCGTCTGGTCCAACTTATCTAAGGTCTGCTGGGACTGAACACTTGTTCTCCAGATGCTTCGATGCACTGCTTAGCGTGTGAGCGGTAAGTATGCAGGCTGGCTATTTAATGCTAATTTATCCCAACCATTCCCATGCTGCAGTAATGTTAACACTTTGTTTCAACGCAAGTCATGATATGGATTTGTCATGTGTGATGCTAATTGATTGTGTTCTTCAGGCGTGTTCGCTGCGTTGTGGGTGGCAAGATGGAATTAGAAACCATGTTGGACTGGCTTTTGGTGGCAGTATAATAGTATATATATATATATAGTTTTGTATAGTAAGTGCAGAAACTAACAAATCACTATGCCTTTACGAGGAATGGCTCTTGTTGTATAATGATGTATTTACTTGTGCACTTTCGTTAGCCGGGGTTTGCATCTGTAATATTGTAAACCAAGTTCCTCTTTTAGTCTATATGAAATGAAATTGGGCCTCTTTTAGTCTATATGAAATGAAATTGGGCGTCAGGGGCATGGTTCTTACAATGTTAAAAACAGACTTCCCTAATTGATTATGAGAAGCTGGGTGGTGATCCAAACTATTTGAGTTGTCCATACAATCAAGAACAAGCAATTCTTCTCATTTTTTTTCATGATTTTTTCATCACATGCATAGACATAGGAGTAGATGACATGATGCAGCTTTCAAGCCACAGGTTTGCACCGTGTATGTATTTTACCCATTTGCTCGATTAACAGTGCTGTGTTCCAATACAACGCATAACTTGGGGTCAAGTCGACGAAAGAAAAGCTTTTTATTCAAAGCCTAGTGATTGCGCAAATCCAAATCTGATCTTGTTTTTGTTAGCTACCACATGCCAGGCGAAAACAACATGGTTAAACCCCCAATGGCTGGAGTGAACAATGAACAGCGTAATCTTGCCCATAACCAAGTATAGATATATGAAGATTCCTGTACTGTCTTCAAGGGCTTGACCCTTTCTTGAACAGCTTGATTTGATCACCGTAGTAGTAGGCACTGCCGATCATCAGAGCAACCGTCGCTCCTTGAGCGACCACACGAGCCCTCATCAGTTTCTGACCCAGTTTAGAGTTGCCATATCGGAAGCTGATCAGGCCAGCCGTCAGAACACCAGCAGTGACCAATGCACCTGAAATTATTATTACATGTCTAATTAGGCAACAGAAAAAATATTTGTGTGGAAAGGCGTAAAATTTCCCAGATACTATATCAACATCAAGATAGCATCTATGTCAAGTTTTGATTTGCTACACCTTACTTCATCACAGATAAAGTTCAGCAGCTAACAGGTAAGGGCAAGCCTGAACCAAATGTTCTGGTTAGATCTAACTCATTCGGAAACTTATACTACATACCAAAATGATTTCACCGTCCACAACAATGCAGTGCAGCAAGAATTGAACTTTATAAATTGATTGACAATTGAGCAACGCAAGACATGACTGAATTGGAAGTATCCTGGAAACTCATAGCACTGGCTACAGATCATATGCACCAGCACTAATAGGCCTAGATGATTATTCATAACTTGAAGCTGCAGTAGACATCTAACGACATAACTCTCAAAAAAAATGAGAAGAAAAAACTGCCAAGTTGTTTAAGAATATATCCTCTCAAGTTCTAGAATATCTGCATCTTGAATAAGCTTCAATACATGAGAAGAGGAAATTTTATTGTCCATTAAAGATATATTGGAAAGTAAGAGTAAGTTACTTGAGAAGCCAATTTTATGAGTTTAAGTGACTTCACATTAGAAACTAAAACTCCATGCGTAGCTATAACATCAATAATATATGAAACTCTATGAATCAAGCTCGTTAGCTGCTAGGACATGAGCGGTGCTGCCTACTGAGCATATTTCTTGTGTACAACAAAGTGAGCAAGCTCAGCTTAGCTGAATTATGCAGTGCCAATTGGAGCCTACAGTAACCCTCTAGGTCTAGGCTCAGTTAGTTTCCTCAGAATCCGACCAAAGTAAGACAATGTCTTCATAGAAGAAAAGGATAGATTGCGCATAGCAGGGAAATGTGCCTTTAAGCTAGTTAACTCATTCACATCCATCAAATCAGAAGTTTGTTGCATATCTAGATTCATAGAGGGCCCTGCAATTCTCTGCTACATCCATACACAGCTATAACACTGCATACCCAAATCCAACTATCCATAAATGCTTTGAGTGTGTACAGTTTGAGACAGTAGAAATCCCAAATATCAACTGAACAACAGAATGTTGCCCACCGAGTTTCCATCAAAGTAGAATTACATCTACTATATAGTTCAGCCAAAAATTTCATGCCAACAAAATCCGACAGAGGGGCGGGAGAAAAACTGGTTTGTTAGCTAGCTTATGAACCAAAATATTTAAGTATAATCTGCATGCAAGAAGGTCACAAAATAGACATCTCCTAATCACCTCAACTTGAAGGGACATTCTCACTTTCTTCAACAATTCATAATATGCACACTGCACCGACACTGCTACTAGTCTCACTGTTCTTCCTAACATGTAAATGAACGAAAAAAAGAACCACTACAAGCCATGATACTCACGGTTTTTTCTTTTCCAGACTTAGCAATGATTTACTGAAGTACATAAGCATACCAAGTCAGCAATCATTCTATGGCTTCTCAGAAAGCTTGTGCGCTGGCAGAATCTTTTTATTTTCTGTAAGAACTCTAGTTGCTCATTTCTAGCACACGAGCCCTCATCAGTTTCTGACCCAGTTTAGAGTTGCCATATCGGAAGCTGATCAGGCCAGCCGTCAGAACACCAGCAGTGACCAATGCACCTGAAATTATTATTACATGTCTAATTAGGCAACAGAAAAAATATTTGTGTGGAAAGGCGTAAAATTTCCCAGATACTATATCAACATCAAGATAGCATCCATGTCAAGTTTTGATTTGCTACACCTACTTCATCACAGATGAAGTTCAGCAGTTAACAGGCAAGGGCAAGCGTAAACCAATGTTCTGGTTCTAACTCATTCGGAAACTTATACTACATACCAAAATGATCGCACCATCCACAAAAACGCAGTGCAGCATGAGTTGAACTTTATAAGTTGATTAAGTGACAATTGAGCAACACAAGACGTGACTGAATTGGAAGTATCTTGGAAACTCATAGCACTGGCTACAGATCATATGCACCAGAACTAATAAGCCTAGATGATTATTCATAACTTGAAGCTGCAGTAGACATCTAACGACATAACTCTCAAAAAAAAAAAAAAACAGAGAAGAAAAAAGCTGCCAAGTTGTTTAAGAATATATCCTCTCAAGTTCTAGAATATCTGCATCTTGAATAAGCTTCAATACATGAGAAGAGGAAAATTTATTGTCCATTAAAGATATATTGCAAAATAAGAGTAAGTTACTTGAGAAGCCAACTTTATGAGTTTAAGTGACTTCAAATTAGAAACTACAGCTCCATGCGTAGCTATAACATCAATAATATATGAAACTCTATGAATCAAGCTCGTTAGCTGCTAGGACATGAGCAGTGCTGCCTACTGAGCATATTTCTTGTGTACAACAAAGTGAGCAAGCTCAGCTTAGCTGAATTATGCAGATGAGCCAACTAGAGCCTAAAGTAACCCTCTAGGCTCAGCTTGTTTCCTCAAACTCCCACCAAAGTAAGACAATGTCTTCATAGAAGAAAAGGATAGATTGCGCATAGCAGGGAAATGTGCCTTTAAGCTAGTTAACTCATTCACATCCAACAAATCAGAAGTTTGTGAACACAATGCACATCTAGATTCATAGAGGGCCCCGCAGTTCTCTGCTACATCTATACACAACTAAAACACTGCATACCCAAATCCAACTATCCATAAATACTTCGAGTGTGTGCAGTTTGAGATAGTAGAAATCCCAAATATCAACTGATCAACAGAATGTTGCCCACCGAGTTTCCATCAAAGCAGAATTACATCTACCATATAGTTCAGCCAAAAATTTCATGCCAATAGAATCCGACGGAGGGGCGGGAGAAAAACTGGTTCTGTTAGCTTAGCTTATGAATCAAAATATTCAAGTATAATCTGCTTGAAAGGTCATAAAATAGACATCGCCTAATCACCTCAACTTGAAGGGACATTCTCATTTTCTTCACCAATTACACTGCTACTAGTCTCAATGTAAGTGAATGAAGAAAAGAACCACTACAAGCCATGATACTCACATTTTTTTTCCAGACTTAGCATGATTTACTGAAGTAAATAAGCATACCAAGTCAGCAATCATTCAATTCCACACATGTAGTAGACACCATTTAACACTTTGCAGATTCTAAACCTCACAAGAAAGCACATCCTTAATCCTGTAAAACTACTGCCCTAGATTCCCCCCTCCCATGAACTGCCATCCAACGAATCCCGCAAAACCCATTCAATACGCCGATTTCCCACAACCGTCAAGAACCGACCCGACCACAGGAAAACCGATCCTACCCCCCGCTCTTTCTCCTCCCCACAAAAGAAACCAAGAAACCAGAGCTAGGGCGCCACCGCGCGCGGGCAGAGATCGAGGAGGGCCGCGTACCGATGGGGACGAAGGGGTTCTTGACGGGCTTCTTTCCCTCGAGCGCGAACTCGTCCGTGTACATCGGCGGCGGCGTGCTGCTCCTCCCTCCCGCGGCGCCGCTGCTCTTCTCCATTCGCTTCGAGAATTTTCTTTTTTTTTTCCTTCTTGGTTTGGAAGAGCGACTCGTGGAGCGGCCGCGGCGGCGCGGCGTGGAGGAGGAGAAGGCCCGGAGGCGGGGGTGTTTGGGCCGTTGGATTGAGATCCAAGGGTGGTGGCTTGTTGTGGTTGATGGGGAAGCTGTGTGCTGTTGGGATGTGGTGTCAAACTTGCCAACGGGGGGCCTTGAACAAGAGGGATCTTGGTGATCTTGACGTCGCAGAGATCTAGAATCTTCTAGAATGCGACTTTGTTTATGTAACCGTCTACTGATCTACTCCCTCCGTCCTAGAATATTAGAAAAATATAAGAAATTTTAGGGTTGGACACGGTTATTAAGAAAATAGGTAGAAGTGAGTGGTGGAGGGTTGTGATTGAATGAGTAGTGGAGGTAGGTGGGAAAAGTGAATGGTAGAGGGTTGTGATTGGTTGGGAAGAGAATGTCGGTGGAAAAGTTGTAATATTTTGGAACAAATCCTGAGACTAAAAGTTGTTATATTTTGAAACGGAGGGAGTAGTAAAATATATAAAATACTTTTATCATGTTGATGTCGAAAATGGTGTCTAAGATTACGTTATTAGGAAACAATAATATATAGACGGAGTATGTGCACGCGAGTAGTGATGTTCAAAGGATAAGTATATGAGTCGGGGAGTATATAATTTTGTGCGCTGTAGTGTATTCAGTGAGTTATTGAAAGAGAGGAGAAGATAAGTCTGAATTCCCTCCTTATGTCGCTTCTTTTCTGACCCCATCCATTTCTCCTAGCTCGACGATGAGCTAACCTCATCGGCGATAAGGAATTCAAAATACAAAGAATTTTGAATTCTATTATTTTGTTGTACTAACTCTGTTTCAAAATACAAAGAATTCTATTGTGTTGAGAAATAAAAAAATAAAGTTTAAAAGTGTGACGCGCCTAGTTCAACGAGGGGGTGGTGGTTAAGGTAAAGTTGGTGGAAAGCTAAAGCTAAGTTTTGAAGTGCTTTTGAAACTCGTTCAAAGCCTAACTATCTATAACATTATAATCACTTCTGGCTACGAATCTGGACACGATTATCTAGATTTATAGCTAAAAATACTTACATTTTGGAGCGGAAGGAGTATAACAGTATAAGTTTGTCAAAAAACAAATAAATCTATTCTCTAAATTTGTAATAATTAATATTCAATAATCATGTGCTAATGGCTTTTGTAGTTTCGCGTGAGGATGAAACATCCGAGTGCACTAGCTAAAACGAGAAAATTATTTTTTTAAAAACTTTGCATTTTATTTTAAAAATAAACCGTTTTAAAAAATTATTTCTAAAATCTAACATTTTGGCTATGCCAGCTCATCTGGTGTGGCAACATAACATTGTCACATCACCCTAACGAGCGTGATAGTTTTATCATGCCATGTTAGCCTGGGTGGCATAGCCAAATGACCCTGCCACGTTAGCTAGATCAGCGTGGCTAAATAGTGTTGTTGCACCATTTAGATTAGTGTGACATTATTGTTTTGTCATGCCTGTCTGGTTGAAGTGGCCTAAAGGTTCAGATTTGAAAATACATTATGAAAATAAGGTTAAGATCGTGGTTTAAAATTTCGCTGAAATTCTTCAAGCTTATTTGTAAATTTTAAAATGAATTCAAATTGTTCAGGTCAGACTTTCCTTTTTCGACTCAAATATTCACCCTGGATGTATGTAAATTGTTGAGAATTCAAATATTAAATTTAAATGCAAAGCTTCCTTGAAATCCCTCTCTTTTCCCTTTCATAACACCCTACTTACAAATTTATTCAAACTAGTTAGCATGTAAGTGCAAGACACATTTGGCATATTTAACCAGTATAAATACTTTTATATTGTTTTTTATGCTAATAATTAAAAAGGTGAGTGTGAGCATAAAAAATTGCAGCGAATTCTCTTTTAGTTATCCGGCCTACATCGATCTCGACGATAACCACCTCTCCGGTGAGATCCCAACGACGCCTTCATCAACCTCCGTCCCAAAATGTTCATCATCCTTAAACTCGACTCTAACTACCTCACCGGCCGGCTTCCCCTGTGGCTGGCCAACTACATGCTTCTCCACACATGGATGGTGGGGAAAAACATGCTCGTAGTCGTTGGTGAGCTCGGTGTGTCTTAAAAATTTTTGTTTGATTTCTTTAACATGAGAGTCAAATTTATTAGATAATCTTTACGGTGCTATCTGGTGGTAGCAGAATCAATACAGATCTTTACTTTTTCTAATCCAATATCATTATATATATTTCATTACCACCTGAATTACATCTGGCCTAATTGATGATAATGCGAAGTACATATCGGCTCAATCCTTCTCTTATCTACTCAATCGACTTACCGAAATAGAATCGGAACAAATATCAGGAGGAACGACATGACATAAAATAGGCAGTACATGCAAGTACCAAAGATACGCTAATAGATACAATATTATCTATTACCTCCAGAGTTATTCCAATTAACGTTTACGTTATCATGATCAAATAAAAAAACACCTAGTAGTACTCCTCTATTTTTCAATAGATGATGACATTGTTGACTTTTTTATGATATTGCATCATCGTCTTATTTAAAAGTTTAGTGTATATATGCAAAAAAAAGTCATGCTTAAATTCCTTTAATAACAAAACAAATCATAACGAAATAAACAATACTCACGCAAATTTTTTGAATAAGATGAATGCTCAAACGTTGTGCCAAAAGTCAACAACGTCATCTTTTAAATAATGGAGGGAGCACAAATTTAGTGACAACGAAGTTACTACTAGAGAAGGTTGTATTTCATGATTAATCTTACAATATAGCTAGGATGTTTTCTTGGTACTTATGTTTGATTAATGTGCCTTAACCACTTGATAGTTTGAGAGAATATTATTGTTGTTCTTCTCAGGAAAGAAAAGTCTAAAGTATCGAGGTTGGTTTAAGTATGAAATCGGGTATTCTAATTCTACACCCTAAATTATTGAAATGCCGGTTCAAATAACCCCAAGGAATTCGGTATGACAACCCATTCTCATCAGAAATATGCAAAAATTCATAATAGAACAGAGTTTTTGTTGACCTCGTGATGAAATGGCTTCATCACAGGAGATGTGTCTAGGATCACCTTGTGTGACGAAGAAGGGGTGCTTGTCACAAGTTATGATGATATGCCATTCTTCATAGCGTTTGTAACGACCCAAAACATCATCTACCAATTGCTATTGTGATGGCATGGATCCTAAGTGGTAGAACATTGTGATATTGTACCATCGCGTGGACATCGTGATGGCATGGATCCTAAGTGGTAGAACATTGTGATATTGTACCATCGTGTGGACATCGTGATGACATAGATCCTATGTGGTAGAATGTTGTGATGTGGAATGTGCTGAGATGTCAAACCTTTTGGGATGATTTACATTATCATAAACTACTGGAGGCCCATTTTATGGCCTAACGCATTAAGTAATGGGAGTATCTAAAAAAACTGTCGTAAGTTTTTTGGGTCAAAAGCTTTTAGATGTAACTATAGTATAAATGAAATGCAATTACATTATAACTGCACTGTAACTACGATATAGCTTATTCAAACTTGCATTCAACGATGGTTTGGTTAGATAGCACTGGGATCTTACGCATGACATGTGTGAAAATTTCTTTATCTAGCAATTTTTTTCTCTTCATGAACAAATCTCGAGACGATTCGATGGTTACAAATCTGAAAGTTTTGGGGGCAAAAAATTTGCGGAAGTTTTCTAGCGAATCCGTCGAGTAATTTAGGCACAACCCTTACCATCTGAAGCATCAGCAGATAAATTGAATTAAAAAAAAAAGAGAGAAGCCACCAAAACCAAAACAAGATAACTTGGATGGCCAGAAGGATGCCAACACCAAAACAAGACCCTCCAAGGCAACTGTATAAGGTACTATGCTAGGAGGCCATTGATGTTGACACTAAGTCTACTTCCTCCACTGTTTGCAGGACCATTCAATTATCATATATATCTTCTGTCTTGGTCATTTGCCTTATAAATCCCTATTTAATTCTGTGATCTTTTTTTCATAATTATGCTATACAACGTTTTCCTTTCAACTCATGTTTGTACTACCTCATGCAAAATGAGTATTGCCTCTCAAATATCTTTTCTTTGCGAAGTGAGTATATGTAGCTCAACTGTCTAGGTTCTTGATGTTGAAACCTGCCCATATAGATTCAAGTCCTAGATAAAAGGGATGAATTTTTAAGATTTGAATCATGTAGTGTTTTTTTTTCTTAATGGCAATTTGGAGCAAATGATTGTACACTATTGGGTCATATTTTAAATTCTTGCGCTTCCCTTGATTTTTCTTGTATTTTACGATCCTCTGTTTTGTACCTATTTGTCTTTTTTTTTTCTAAACCCTGCATTAAGAAGGAGGCTTGAACTTGCATTTAACAAAATTATCTTGTTTGCTCTCCAGACTCCAACTAATACCACTAGATCCAAGATTTCCACGTTATACATACGTCAGGTTATAGATCCATCAGCCATTAGGTTAAACTTATGATAATCACCATCAAACCAGATTAACTACCATCACCTAGCCTACACCCAAACACACTAGCCTGGTTTCCTGTCCTAATACCACTTAATTGAGTCACAGATGAACCCAATGTATTTGACCAATGACCAATTCTGAGATATCCTTCTGACTAAAAACTAATTGTGAAATCCCTAGTTAAATCCTATAATTAACTAATTAGTGGCAAGTTTGGTCGGTCGGTTTATTTGCTCTCCTGCAACCTCTGCGGCCACCAACCTCACCTATAAACTTGCCACACCCCACAACTGCAACTACACGTTGCCATCAGCAAATTGAGCAGGCAATAAAATGCTTAAGAATCAAGCACACGCTTGCATTCCCCACAACCGTCGTTTCAATTCACCCTTCGCGTCAAGATCATCCCAGATTGCTTTAACCACCAACTCTCACTCACCTTGCCAAGAAACCCAATTCACGTTAATAACCTCGTTGCGTTTTGACTAGATAGGTACTACCTCCATATTTTAATGTATGACGCCGTTGACTTTTTATCCAACGTTTGACCATTCGTCTTATTCAAAAAAAACCCTTATCTACGTACAGTAATAATGTCGATGGCCTAAGGGCAAGTACTATGAGCCTCTACATATTGCCCGAAAATTTGCCACATAAGATTAGATGATAAGGTGGAGGAGAGAAGTTAGGAGAGAGAGAATGAGCCACCCCTCATGCAAGGGGCAACCTACACAATCTCTAAGAAAAGTGCAAGATAATGTGAGAGTAGACTAATATTGGGGTTTGTGTATAGATGTGATATGTTGTATGTGTTGCCTCTTAATTAATGAGAAATGATTTGATCTAAATTAGATTGACATCCACTTCCACTATAAAACTTGCCCTAAGGGTTCACACTTCATGCATGGAGATTCTTTTGTCCATGCCGCTTCCTCCTTGGCCTAGCTAATCAAAGGGCAGCGAGGCTTAATTTGCTATAGGTTTGATCTTGTACCTTTATCCCTCATTATGCCATGAACCAAAGGCACGGGGGCCTATGCGCCATTCCTTCAGGCTTCGGTACTCTTAAACAGGTGATGAATAGTGACTTTTGAAATAAGTGAAATGAAACATTAATCTGTACTGACAGCACATTAGTTTCCATCAGTGGCTTCTGGCTCCTAACAATTAAGATTCAGGCCCTGTATTTTTATTAAGAAAGGGATTTTGCATCGGTTTCATTAGCATACATTTTAAACTGCTAAACTTGTGAATACTTTGTACATAAAAGTTGCTTTAAAATATCAAATAAATCTCAATTAATCATACGCTAATGATCTTTTCATTTTGTTTGCCTATAATCTTCATCTTCAGTGAACTCAAACGAGACTTTTGATGAGGTTTGAAAACATGTCTTCTAATGCAGAAGCTTGCTCGAATGTAAATATGTATAGCATACTTTCTTCGGTTATAAATATTTGACGTTTATAATAAGATTCGGGTAATTGACTTAAATTTTATATTATAATGAGAGGTAAGTTAATTTTACTCCATTAAACTATTTAATTAAATCACTTAACTCCCAAAACTATTTGTGGATCATTTTACACCTTGAACTATGGAAAAGATTCACTACTTTCTAACAACATTCCTCTTCTTTTTTTTCTCTTATATAAACTACATTTAAGTTGCAGTTTTGTAGAGCAACAGATGGCATTTTTATCATAGTTTGACAATATCTTCAAAAAAAATCATGGCTATTTGCTTGAATTTTAAAGTCTCGATGATTAAATTAGTCTAGGTGCTTCCAACCTAAACAATGATAAAAAAATCTAAAAAAAATGGAGATCTGAGTTGTATATACTATATCATCACCAAACCAAATTTAGTGCAAAATACAACTTATAGGTAGGAAAAAAAGAGATACGGTTTAGGGAGTAAATTGAACCAAAAATAGTTCAGGGTGTAAAATAAACCAAAAAATAGTTTTGGGGGTTAACTGCTCAAGCAAAAGAGTTGAAAGGAGCAAAATGTACTTTTTTTCCTTACAATAAGTGTATGAAATCTAATAAGTTTGATATTACAATAGTTCTTTTCAATGTAAATATGTGCATACAATTTTCTTTAAGCCAGTATTTGTGAAATTACCAGTGATTAAAAATTTTAAAAGCTTAACTAAATCGTGTCATAAGCATTAAATATTTATGATAAAGAAGGACTATGTAAGTGTTCTAAAGCATCTCCAACATATGTACAAAATTAGAACCCCAAGAATCCTATATTGGGGACAGCAAAAAAAAAAAAATATTTGGCCTAAAATACACCCCTTCTCCAAGAGATGTCTAAAATATTAGTTCCCAAAATTTTAAAATTTGCCACATCATCATTAGTGGGCCTTCTCAACTAATTTTCTACGTGCTCGTTAAAATCGCGCGTGAGCACAGAGGGGGAGATCGCGACGCGCGCGGAGGACTAGACCTGGTCGATCGCGATCCTAGTCGCGCGGGAGATCACGAGTGAGCAAGTATAAACCAGGCAACGGCAGCGAGTGAGATCACTCAAGCAGGCAACAACAGCGAGCAGCAAGGATTGGTGACAGGCACAAGCACTTGTGCGTTTAAACCATTCTAGCACAGTAGCAAAATTTTGCTAACAATGCTTTGTTATATTTCCTTTTTCTATGTTTCTGATCTAACAATGTTTTTATGGAAAAAAACTTAATTTCATATGATGAATAAATATTTAGAAAATAGAAAGGTATAGCTGATCCTCTGCATGATCGTGTCATCAACCTGCAGGTTAAAATTATAGGCGACCCTCATGTTAGGATTTTCTTCTATCATTCAGTTCTTTTTTTTTATATTTTGATCTGACAATGTCGCTAGGTGAAAACTTATTTTGTTGTGATGATTAATGGTTGGCCAGTGATTTGATCCGTGATGAGTCGTCCTCGCTCCTCGTATCAACGGCTTGTGGATGAATCATCATTCCACGTTGATGAATTTTTTGGGGCGAAGCACAAATCGTGCATAGCTATTGGCACTTTGACAATGCACCATGTATGGTGGGTTTGATGGGACATGAAGCAGTTGATCGCAATAGAGAAACATGTCACTTGAGATTATACCAAGACTATTTTTCTGATAATCCTACCTATGGCCCAGTTTTATCAGGCGTAGGTTTGTATTAAGCCAATTTTATTTGATTTATCTTTGTTATATGAAAAGATATGTATGCCTCATTATTTATGTCTGCGCAGGAATAGAATGAGCAGGCCTTTGTTTCTCCGCATAATGAATGCAGTAGAGGACCACGATGATTATTTTGTGAAGATAGAGAAATGCAGCTGGTATACCTGGATTAAGTTGTCATCAAAAGGTCACTGCAACAATGCGTTAGTTGGCTTATGGTATAGCAATAGATGCTTTGGATGAATATCTTGGTATTGCATAAAGTACCGCTATAGAGAGCCTGAGAAGTTTGTGAAAGCAGTGTGTTGAAGTTTTTGAACATGAGTACTTAAGATCACCAAATGAGAATGATACAACTCGATTACTTGAACTTGGGGAGAACAGAGGTTTCCCCGGCATGTTAGGATCGATCCATAGACCGCATGCATTTGAAGTGTAAGAACTGCCCTACAGAATGGCATGGTATGTACCAAGGGCACGTGCACAAGCTTACAATAATTTTAAAAGCCATTGCTTCGAAGGATCTATGGATTTGGCATGCTTTTTTTTATGCCTGGGTTTCATAATGATATTAGGCAAAACCAGAACTAATATGAACCAATATTGGGAAACTAGGAGTGCTCCCAACGAAGCTGGCGTACGGAAAAAAAAAGTTGCCAAATCCAGAGATCCTTTGAAGCAACGGCTTCTAAATTATTACAGGTTCATGCACGTGCCCTTGGTATGTACCATGCCATTCTGTAGGTAGTTCTTCCACTTCCAATGCATGCGGTCTATGGATCCTAACATGCCGGGAAATCTCTTTCTCTCCAAGTTCAACAAATCAAGTTGTATCGTTCTCATTCGGTGATCTTAAGTACTCATGTTCAAAAACTTCAAACAACTGCTTCACAAACTTTCTCAGGCTCTCTATAGCGGTACTTTCTGCAATACCAAGATATTCATCTACCAAAAGCCAGCTGACGAATTGCCGCAGTGACCTTTGATGACAACTTTAACCCAGGTATACCAACTGCATTTTCTCTCTTCACGAAATAATCATTGTCCTCTACTGCATTCATTATGCGGAGAAACAGAGGCCTGCTCATTCTATTCCTGCGCAGACATAAATAATGAGGCATACATATCCTATCTTACTATAAAGTTGATACCCACTAACTCCTAAATCTCAACATGCAACCATGCCACATCATCACCCACTTGTTAATAATATATATTTAACCTCATGCAAGCATACAACATCATCTATAAATTATTTATTTAATTCTACAAATCAGCATGCAAGTATATCTAATCATCCCCCCTCACATCATTTCTACAATATTTAAACAAATATTTCTATCATTTTTAAATATTTAACATATACTTATCAATATGTTACACATTAAATCACAGGTATCATTTGTTTGTTTTATGATAAGTACTGATAAACCCTCACGTTTCATTATTTCTTTTCTTTTTACTCCTAGCTCGGTGTCAAAAAAAAATATATTGAAAATTTTAGTAGTTCACGTAGCAAAGTGCGGGGATCACCTAGTCTATTCCTATAACAAAGATAGATCAAATAAAATTGGCTAATAACCTGTGCCTGAACAAAACTGGCGCCATAGGTAGGATTATCAGAAAAATAGTCTTGGATAATCTCAAGTTTATACTTCTCATTGCGACCACCACTTCATGTCCCATCACAGACCCACCATACTTGGTGCATTTTCAAAGTGCCAATAGCTATGCGTGATTTGGCTTCGCCCAAAAAAATAAATCAATCATCATCGGACGATGATTCATCCACAAGCTTTGATATGAGGACCGAGACGACTCATCATGGATCAAGATCAACTGGCCAAACCATTATCATGACAACAAAAAACCACCTAGTGACATGTTGCAGAATCAAAATATAAAAAAGAACGTGATTCATAGAAGAAATTCTAACATGAGGGTCACAGTATTTAACCTGCCACTTGATGACGACGTCATTTAAGAAAGCTAACCTTTCTTGTTTCCAAATATTATATCATCATATCAAATAAGTTTTTTTCCCATAAAAACATTATTAGATCAGAAACTTTAAAAAAAGGAAATAGCAAATCATTGTTACCCAAAATTGCTACTTGTCTAGAATGGTTAAAACGCACATGCTGCTTGTTGCAAGCACCATCCTTGTTGCTCGCCTGCCAGTGCACTGGGCTGGAGGATCTCACTCGCTGCCGCCCTATTTTACTCTGCTCCCTCTGAATCTCTCCGCCGACTAGATCACGATGACCAGGCCTAGTCGCTACGCGCGCGTCGCCGATTCTCCCCCTCCTGCTCGCGCATGCGAGTTAACGACGCGTAGAAATTATCTACCTCCAATTTTTAATAGATAACGCGTTGGCTTTTCACATGTTTAAGCATTCGTCTATTAAAAAATTTAGTAATTGTAATTTACTTTGTTATATTATTCTTACACTATATAGTTACTTTAATGTGATTATATCTTTATACATTGTACATAAATTTTAATAAAATCGAATGTGTCAAAACATGTGAAAAAAACGTCAACCGGCTCATCATAATTAAAACGGAGGACGTAGTTGAGAAGGCCCACTAACGTGATGTGGCAAATTATTAAATTTTGAAACCCAATATTTTCAGACATCTCATTGATAAGGGGTGTATTTGACCAAATACTTTTACAACGTCACCAATTATTAGGATTTTTGGGTTCAATTTTATACGTCTATTGGAATGATGCTTTCAAATACTTTAAGTTTAGATCTAAAACTTGTGAATTCTGTTAGCCTTTTTGTTCTGTAAGTACTATTTTATTGAAGAAATTTACCACACACCAAACCCAATACACACGCGCGCGTTCAGTTTTTTTTTATTCCAAAGATATTGATAAGCGGGTCAAATGTAATGTTACTTCTCTTGTGATGGACCTTTTGTTTTTATCTAAAACAAACACAGCAAAAATATCAGGCCTTTCAATCCCTGAGATCTAATCTGCTAGTACTATGTGGCCTTAATTATGACATGCAAAGATTAAGCCTGTTGACTGTCTATTAGCCTTGCTATTAGGGTCTATAAGCCTAACTATACAAAATATTACGTACCCGACGGTTTTACCTATTTACTACTAGTATCACCAAGGCTTTATGTATCAACTGCTTATATCATGTCACATTTCATCTTTCTACTAGGTTATTAGACAGGCTAGCGTAGACAGGCCAATTAATTGGCACTCCCAATCATTTAGTCCGGCAGTGCAGGACATCAACGATTAGCCTATATTTCTACTCCACTTCGTACATCGAATCCCATCACCTTCTCGCTGCATACATTCCAGCCTCACACCCCTTCATTAATTACTCTCCACAACTTAATATAAGAAACCCATCCGTCAAAGGAGATCGACCCAGACTCCCTCCATTCCATATCTTTCTAACGTTTTATGGTTTTCTAAAATATACATTTATCTTATTTTTCCTATTATAAATGTTATTATAAATAAAAGACATGTTTACTTTATTACATGTGAAAGATTGAAATCTATATATATTGTTCTAGTTTCTTTAATTAGTTTAGAATTATTGGTACGTTATTAGTTATAAAGTTTAATTCTTAATCTTATTCAAATGTAATAACTATGGAACCGGAAGGGAGTATTATCTTGTTCAATTACGACAAGCTTTGATCAAACATTGGTAACGTTAGTCAATATAGTAGTATGTTATTTATGTGCTATAACCTTTTGGAATTCGAATTTTAATAGCATCAACTTTATGTCCAAAATCGTATCCTGACGAATACAAATTAAACATGTTTTATTGAAAAAATTTTGTATTCTGACGATTTAGCAGTTAACCCCTCTTATCACTTGAGAGTAAAACCTGTAAATGATTAAAACAGATCGAAGAAAAGTGAATGGCCAACACATTACAACTTTAAAAAACGAATGATTAAAACAGGCTGACTTAAAATTTCAATGCGTCATTATTAAAAATACGGAAGGTTACAGTACCTCATAGAGTATTATCTCCCGGAATAGTACCAACAATAATATCTCTGAAAGCAGGGAAAGAAAACTGGATCAGGCAAAATACAAATGGTGAATTCCATTCCTGCTTCTACTTGTATTGGGGTACGCTGGTATAAGGATCTACGCAGTATGACATCGAGCAATCAAAAGACAAGAATTATACTGGTTCAGGCCCCTTGAAAGGTAATAGCCCTAATCCAGTTGGTATGGGATTATATGGTGGAAAACACAGATTACAAAGGAAAGGACGGAACTTAGGGGGTTTGGCGAGATTGTAGTCGAGATGATTTGACTAGCTCTCGTCGACTTGACTCCTTGCAGGCTCCGACTTCGTAGGCTGTGTGGGTTATGTTGGCTCTGAGATTTGATGATCTATACCCTCCCCGGGGGGTCCCTTTTATACCGTAGGTTGGGTGCTGTCCGAGTAGGACTCGAACATACCAGACCTGGCACGATACGTAAGTAACCCAATTCTTGTCCGAGAAGGTCTCTCCTCGTCCATTGACTTTACGAAGAGTTTCCTTAGATACCAAAGGATTTATCCGTGCACACGTGAATAGGCCTTGTCGATACTTGACGTATATCGAGGGGTAGAGGGTATGCCTGACCCGTAACCCTGACAATTTTGGAATGGATGGGGTACGTAACAACGTTGACTTTCCGTTTCTACCTATGACAAGAATAATTTAATTAGTGTTGATTGGTATTTGTTTCTATCATAATGTACAATATGACAGTTACTCCATCTATATATTTTTGATAGGCATTCGGATTTAATGCATACTCTCCATTCTTCCACACAAGATTGGCTATATGGGCATCGAGAAATGTAAATATTAATGAATCACTTATTTACAAGAAATAACTAGTAGCATATTTAAATAGATGATAAATAGAATTACTTATCCTTGGTCATTGTGCCATGATGAAATATCACTATCAAAAGTAGATGGAAGTGGTTGGATTGAAATATGCCTATCAAAAATAAAATTTTCAGATTTGGAAATATGTCTATCAAAAATAGATAGAGGGAGTATTTAAGTATTATTTGTCCTTTTCAGGCCGGATTGTATGGAATTAATGGATATTCCGTCCATCCCAAAATAAATCAATTTCTAGAGTTTAAAATTATCCCAAAATAAACCAACTTTTACCTTATTACCTGCCATCGATCCGCAACTCGAGAAATTTTATCTCTTCAAATACCCCTTATCTACCCACTAATCAATACAATTTTGCTATTAATTAGGGGTATTTTGATCCTTTCTGTCTCTTCTTAAATCCACCTTAAGAAGCTAAGGTTAGAATTTGTTTGGACAGAGCGAGTAGTCTTTAGGGCCTGTTTGGTTGGTGCCCTAAGTGATGAGCCTGAGAAAAAAGCATGCCCGGGTGGAAGAGAATCTATAAAATGTTTTGCCTGATCAGGCATATAAGAGGGTTTGTTGTTTGGTTGGTACCCTGGGCAAGAAACGTGCCTGAGAGCATGGAACCATGTGAAAGCAAACAAGAAAATATAAAATATTGCAATCTCAACCGGTTAGTACAAGTAAACATTATGAAATGACGCCATGCAGCTAGAATATTCCAACCTCACCTAATCTACCTTCTTTAATTCGGTTGCCTGAGTCAGGCCACCCAATTCAAGCGTCTGAGCCTGAGCAACCACGCCTGTGTCCAGCACCTTCTCAGGACTTGAACCAAACAGACCAATGAAAATGTCAGGCATGCTTCAGGTCAGGCGAATTTGCTTCAGGGCAGCAACCAAACAGACCATAAAATACTCTTACACGTTGATATCGAAAATAGTGTCTAAGATTACATCACTAAATGTAAAAAACAGTAATATATATATATAGACGGAGTATGTGCACGCGAGTAGTGAGGTTCGAAGGATGAGTATATGAGTCAGGGAGTATATAATTTCGTGCACTGTAGGGTATTCAGTGAGTTATTGAAAGAGAGGAGAAGATAAGTCTGAATTCCCTCCTTAGTGTCGCTTCTTTTCTAACCCCATCCATTTCTCCTAGCTCGACGATGAACTAACCTCATCGGCGATAAGGAATATACTAACTCTGTTTCAAAATATAAAGAATTCTATTATTTCGAGAAAAAAAAAGTTTAAAAGTGTGACGCACCTAGTTAAACGAGGGGGTGGTGGTTAAGTGGTTAAGGTAAAGTTGGTGGAAAGCTAAAGCTAAGTTCTAAAGTGCTTTTGAAACTGACAAAGCGATAATTTTCTCGTTCAAAGTCTAACTACTAGACGTTAAGTTTTCTATAACATTTTTTCTATGTATAAGTTTGTCAAAAAAAAAATAAATCTATTCTCTAAATTTGTAGTAATTACTATTCAATAATCATGTGCTAATAGCTTGTGTAGTTTCGCGTGAGGTTGAAACATCCGAGTGCACTAGCTAAAACGAGAATTATTATTATTTTTAAACTTTTCATTTTATTTTAAAAATAAACCGTTTTAAAAAAAATATTTCTAAAATCTGAACCTTTTGGCCACGCCAGCTCACCTGGCGTGGCAACATAACACTGTCACATCACCCCTAACGAGCGTGATAGTTTTATCATGCCACGTTAGCCTGGGTGGCATAACCAAATGACGCTGCCACGTTAGCTAGATCAACGTGGCTAAATAATGTTGTTGCACCATTTAGATTAGTGTGACATTATTGTTTTGCCATGCCTATCTGGCTGAAGTGGCCTAAAGGTTCAGATTTTGAAAATACGTTATGAAAATAATGTTAAGATCATGGTTTAAAATTTCACTGAAATTCCTCAAGCTTATTTGTAAATTTTAAAATGAATTCAAATTGTTCAGGTCAGTCTTTCCTTTTTTAACTCAAATATTCACCCTGGATGTATGTAAATTGTTGAGAATTCAAATATTAAATTTAAACGCGAAGCTTCCTTGAAATCCCTCTCTTTTCCCTTTCATAACACCCTACTTGCAAATTTATTCAAACTAGATAGCATGTAAGTGCAAGACACATTTGGCATATTTAACTGGTGTAAATACTTTTATATTGTTTTTTATGCTATTAGTTAAAAAGGTGAGTGTGAGCATAAAAAATTGCAGCGGATTCTCTTTTAGTTATCTGGCCTACATCGATCTCGGCGATAACCACCTCTCCGGTGAGATCCTGACGACGCCTTCATCAACCTCCATCTCGAAATGTTCATCATCCTTAAACTTGACTCTAACTACCTCACCGGCAGGCTTCCCCTATGGCTGGCCAACTACATGCTTCTCCACACATGGATGGTGGGGAAAAACACGCTCGTAGTCGTTGGTGAGCTTGGTGTGTCTTAAAATTTTTTGTTTGATTTCTTTAACAAGAGTCAAATTTATTAGATAATCTTTACGGTGCTATCTGGTGGTAGCAGAATCAATACAGATCTTTACATTTTCTAATCCAATATATTATATATATTTCATTACCACCTGAATTACATCTGGCCTAATTGATGATAATGCAAAGTACATATCGGCTCAATACTTCTCTTATCTACTCAATCGACTTATCGAAATAGAATCGGAACAAATATCAGGAGGAACGACATGACATAAAATAGGTAATACATGCAAGTACCAAAGATACGCTAATAGATGCAATATTATCTATTACCTCCAGAGTTATTCCAATTAACGTTTACGTTATCATGATCAAATAAAAAAACACCTAGCATCCTCTATTTTTCAATAGATGATGACATTGTTGACTTTTTTATGATATTGCATCATCGTCTTATTTAAAAGTTTAGTGTATATATGCAAAAAAAAAGTCATGCTTAAATTCCTTTAATAACAAAACAAATCATAACAAAATAAACAATACTCACGCAAATTTTTTGAATAAGATGAATGCTCAAACATTGTGCCAAAAGTCAACAACGTCATCTTTTAAATAATGGAGGGAGCACAAATTTAGTGACAACGAAGTTACTTCTAGAGAAGGTTGTATTTCATGATTAAGCTTACAATATAGCTAGGATGTTTTCTTGGTACTTATGTTTGATTAATGTGTCTTAACCACTTGATAGTTTGAGAGAATAGTATTGTTGTTATTCTCAGGAAAGAAAAGTCTAAAGTATCGAGGTTGGTTTAAGTATGAAATCGGGTATTCTAATTCTACACCCTAAATTATTTAAATGCCGGTTCAAATAAACCCCTAAAATAACACTACAAGGAATTCGGTATGACAACCCATTCTCATCAGAAATATGCAAAAATTCATAATAGAACAGAGTTTTTTGTTGACCTCGTGATGAAATGGCTTCATCACAGGAGATGCGTCTAGGATCACCTTGTGTGACGAAGAAGGGGTGTTTATCACAAGTTATGATGATATGCCATTCTTCATAGCGTTTGTAACGACCCAAAACATCATCTACCAATTGCTACTGTACCATCGTGTGGACATCGTGATGACATGGATCCTATGTGGTAGAACATTGTGATGTGGAATGTGCTGAGATGGCAAATCTTTTGTGATGATTTACATTATCATAAACTACTGGAGGCCCATTTTACGGCCTAACGCATTGAGTAATTGGAGTATCTAAAAAAACTGTCGTAAGTTTTTTGGGTCAAAAGCTTTTAGATGTAACTATAGTATAATTGAAATGCAATTACATTGTAACTGCACTGTAACTACGATATATCTTATTAAAACTTGCATTCAACGATGGTTTGGTTAGATATCACTGGGATCTTACGCATGACATGTGTGATAATTTCTTTATCTAACAATTTTTTTCTCTTCATGCACAAATCTCGAGACGATTCGATGGTTACAAATCTGAAAGTTTTGGGGGCAAAAAATTTGCGGAAGTTTTCTAGCAAATCCGTTGAGTAATTTAGGCACAACCCTTACCATATGAAGCATCAGCAGATAAATTGAATTAAAAAAAGAGAGAGAGAAGCCACCAAAACCAAAACAAGATAACTTGGATGGCCGGAAGGATGCCAACACCAAAACAAGACCCTCCAAGGCAACTACAACAAAGCAACTGAGTAAGGTACTATGTTAGGAGGCCATTGATGTTGACACTAAGTCTACTTCCTCTACTGTTTGCAGGACCATTCAATTATCATATATATCTTCTGTCTTGGTCATTTGCCTTAAAAAATCCCTATTTAATTCTGTGATAATCTTTTTTCATAATTATGCTATACAACGTTTTCCTTTCAACTCATGTTTGTACCACCTCATGCAAAATGAGTACTGCCTCTCAAATATCTTTTCTTTGCGAAGTGAGTATATGTAGCTCAACTGTCTAGATTCTTGATGTTGAAACATGTCCATATAGATTCAAGTCCTAGATAAAAGGGATGAATTTTTAAGATTTGAATCATGTAGTGTTTTTTTCTTAACGGCAATTTGGAGCAAAGGATGTACACTATTAGGTCATATGAAATTTGTATGGAATGCCTCAATCTATATGAGTTCTTCAGGAAATTCAACTTTAGATTTAACCTCATGTAAATTTTTTGAAGTCCTTATCTCTTTAAATTCTTGCACTTCTCTTGATTTTTCTTGTATTTTACGATCCTCTGTTTTGTACCTATTTGTCTTTTTTTTTTCTAAACCCTGCATTAAGAAGGAGGCTTGAACTTTCTTTAACAAAATTATCTTGTTTGCTCTCCAGCCTCCAACCAATACCACTAGATCCAAGATTTCCACGTTATACATACGTCAGGTTATAGATCCATCAGCCATTAGGTTAAACTTATGATAATCACCATCAAACCAGATTAACTACCATCACCTAGCCTACACCCAAACACACTAGCCTGGTTTCCTGTCCTAATACCACTTAATTGAGTCACAGATGAACCCAATGTATTTGACCAAATGACCAATTCTGAGATATCCTTCTGACTAAAAACTAATTGTGAAATCCCTAGTTAAATCCTATAATTAACTAATTAGTGGCAAGTTTGGTCGGTCGGTTTATTTGCTCTCCTGCAACCTCTGCGGCCACCAACCTCTCACCTATAAACTTGCCACACCCCACAACTGCAACTACACGTTGCCATCAGCAAATTGAGCAGGCAATAAAATGCTTAAGAATCAAGCACACGCTTGCATTCCCCACAACCGTCGTTTCAATTCACCCTTCGCGTCAAGATCATCCCAGATTGCTTTAACCACCAACTCTCACTCACCTTGCCAAGAAACCCAATTCACGTCACGTCCGTTGCTAATAACCTCGTTGCGTTTTGACTAGATAGGTACTACCTCCATATTTTAATGTATGACGCCGTTGACTTTTTATCCAACGTTTGACCATTCGTCTTATTCAAAAAAAAATATGTAATTATCATTTATTTTAATGTGACTCGATTCATCATCAAATATTCTTTAAGCATGACATAAGTATTTTTATATTTACACAAAAATTTTGAATAAAACGAATGGTCAAACGTTGGTCGAAAAGTCAACAGCGTCATACATTAAAATACGGAGAGAGTAGTTTGCAATGGTAGCATTATGCCATGACACAATTGCTTGGAGCTAGTTTAAAGTTTGTCTGAAAGTATATACAGTACAACACTGGTGATTAATCCACACTGTTACAATTTGGGTTCACCACCACAAATGATTCAGACTTTTTTATTATTATTATTTTTGCTCCCACTAGGTGGTGTTTGGAACTGATGAAGATAAAGATTAAGTTGGCGCACATAAAACGAGAAAGTCATTAGCACATGATTAATTAAGTTTTAATTATTAAAAAAATTGATAAATTGATAAATTTGATATTTTAAAGCAACTTTAAAGTTTTCGCACGAAACGTACCATTTAGTAGTTTGAAAAACATGCTAACGGAAACCGAGGTAAAGTCTGAATCCTAATCAGACAAGTTTACATTTTCTATACTCTTGAAATGAATATGGTGGCTCCTTTTAGCCTTATCTTAATAAAATAATGAGTATTTTTATTGTGATCTTTTACTGGTAGTCGTTGATTTATGAGTTTTATTATCGGTAGAAAAAGAAGTTATTTTGCTACATAGTAGTTGAGGTGGTAATATAAATCGATATAATCTATTGGATAGGAATATCACTACAAAAATTTATCATATAATATTATTGAATAGATTGCCATATCAACAATTGACCTATGTATTCATTGATTGGCTGATGTGGGATGATACTTGTGATGGAAAGCAATGGATGGGATTGAAAATTTCAAAACCAGGGAGAAATCTTACTCAATTGTTATATATGAATTATGAAATATATCCATGTGAAGATTTTAATTTATTTAGTAGTTGAGAGGGGGGCAGAGAGAAAGATGAGCACGAATCAAACTGCAGCCTGAAAGGTTCTTCATAACGGCTACGTTGCAACCACCACCACCTCACCTCTTCTTCTTCTTCCTCCTCACCTCTCCTCAAATGTCACTCTCACACACTCACCGCCCAATTCTTCAGCTCAAATGTTTCTTTAATTTTGTTTTTGTTTTGTTTTGTTTTCCTCATTGCAACCACCAACCACACGCTCCTCTTCTTCTTCTTGGCCCAAACTCTTCCAACTCCATCTTCTTCTCCCCAAAGATTCAATTGCGCAGCCGACGATCATCGATCGATCGAATGCGCAGTTGCGGGATTATCGGTTTTGTGGCGGGTTTCTTGATCCATAAGTAGCTAAGCTGCTGCCCATTCCTTTACTTCTTTGCAAAACGCCTCTTCTAGGTGGGGCGTCTCGCTTGTACTTGGATGCAAAGAGACCGTGTCGTTTAGAGTAGGTCTCCATCTAGGCTCTGATCTTGAGCCTCATTCGGAGACCATGTACTAGGCTCCATTGCCGATCTTGTCCTCTCACTCTCACCTGTCCTTGTTGCTCATGCTCACTCACAGCTCTTCTTGATCAGTTCATCAGCTCATCAGGGTCAGCCTTTGTCAGTGTTCTTGCTCATCTTGATCCATTGGGTTTCTTTGCCATGTTTCTGAATTATTTTTTTTCTGATATATGTTGCTTGCAGCGGCAGCCATTGTTGTAGCAGGACATTTTGCCTTTTTCATGTAAAGTTGCAGTGTGACCTTGGGCTGGAGCAAGGAATATATCTCCCCAGTTCTTGATCGCCGGCAAGGTATATCGGGAATTAGATTCTTCCAGCACAAAAGATCTTCAGACAAGCAGCGGCGGCGGCGACGAAGGTAGCTTGTTCAGAGAGTGATCGAACACAATCCAGGATGTTCAACAACATCGTCTCGTCATGGAACAAGAGGAGGAGAAGCAAATCGCTCGATCAACTGAACCCTTGTGAGTGCAACCTGCAACTGCAAGAATTGTATGTGTTCTTTGTATCACATCTGAAACTCTGTTTTTCTGTTTCTTTTTTCTTTTGCAGGGGTGTACAAGCCGGCAGAGCTATGGCATTGGCAGATGAAGGAGCAGGGGACGGCGGCAGCGGCGGCGCTGCCGCCGCCGGCGAAGACGAGGAGCAGCTGCTCCATGGTGTTCACGCTCAAGGAGATGGAGGAGGCGACCAACATGTTCAGTGAGAGGAATCTCATCGGCAAGGGCGGATTTGGGCGCGTTTACAGAGGAGTTCTGAAAGATGGACAGGTGAGTTCATCCATTTTTTAGCAAAATTCAGTTCAGAGTTTCAGGTTCAGAACTTCAGGATTATTGATAAATGATCGGTATATCTTCGATTTGAGCACATAAGACATTACTACTAGCTTTGTCATGTACTGGCATTTGCATCCGTAATTTTCAGACAATTATTGGCACCACCAGCCTCATCAATGGTTGGAATCGGAAGAGAATTTCCTGTCTCGGTTGCACGTATTTGGCCCCAATATTGAATCCTGTAGGTGACACATTAACTGAGCTAGAATTTGATTAGTCCTTCAGACAGCCAGGATCAGTACGGTGGTGACATTTCGCCTTGGCATCAAACTCAAGAAAAGGAAGTGCCAACCACCAGTCAAATATGATCAAACCACCAATCAATCCCCAAGAAGAATCTTGAAACACAAGCTCTGAACTTCAGGGCCCTTTGATCAAAGGATTTATATAAGAATTTTATAAGATTTAAATCCTATAGGAAAATTTTCTATTTGATCATTTGATTCAAAGGATTGAAGCTTTCTAAATCCTATGAAATTCCTGTGGAATGACACTTTGCATGTGGATTTTTGAGAAAATTTAGCAAGAGCTCTAACATCTTGAAAATTTTCCTTCGAGTCTATCTCTCTCATCCGATTCCTATGTTTTTTCTGCGATCCAATCAAACGATCATTCATATGTTTTTCCTGTGTTTTGCAATCATCTGTTTTATACTTCCATTTATGTTAGAATTCTATGTTTTTTCTATTCCTTCTTTTTTTTCAACCCTACGATTTAGAGGGGCCCTCATTGAATTAGTACAAGTAATTCAGCGGTTTCAGAACTTTGAGTTACATTGCTTAAGAGATTGTTTACAGCCTAGTAAAAATGTTGTTTGTGATGATTCTGAAGATTGTTGCCATCAAGAAGATGGATCTACCTACATCGAAACAAGCCGACGGCGAGCGCGAATTCCGAGTAGAGATCGACATCCTGAGCAGGTTAGATCACCCCAATCTGGTCACTCTGATCGGCTATTGTGCTGACGGCAAGCACCGGTTTGTCGTCTACGAGTTCATGCCCAAAGGCAACCTGCAAGACATCCTCAATGGTAATTTCTCAGCTGCCAAAAATGTTTATCTCATTTTTCAATTATACAAAACCAAAAAAAAACATAAGGTTTCTACAGGTATTTCGTATGAAACTGTTCAATTGCACAAAAGTCGAAAAGAAAATCACGTACTACCAGTAGAAAACACCGTAAATTTTATGTCAGAGCTTATGGACATTTTTGTTGCAGGGATAGGAGAGGTGAGGATGGACTGGCCGGTGCGGCTGCGAATAGCGCTGGGCGCCGCGAGGGGGCTCGCCTACCTCCACTCCACCACCGCTGTCGGCGTCCCCGTCGTCCACCGCGACTTCAAGTCCAGCAACATCCTCCTCACCGAGCACTTTGAGGCTAAGGTAAAAAAAAAAAAAATACAGTAAAAATTTCGCTGCAAATATGCAGTATAAACTTCACCGTGATGTGTTCTTGGTGATGGCAGATCTCTGACTTCGGGTTGGCCAAGCTGATGCCGCAGGATATCGACCTGTACGCCACCACCAGGGTGCTTGGCACCTTCGGCTACTTCGATCCGGAGTACGCTATGGTGAGCACAGATCGCCATGGACATGGCTGATGAATTTATTTTTCCCCAATTTCATAGCAGACACATATATACGCACGCACACCACTACACACGCATCACACTCACACTCCCGTAAATGCACCCTCTAATTAACACTCTAAGAGACGGAAACCAACGACATATTCCTGCTGATCAATCTCACCAACATTTCGTTGAAAGCCTACCTACCTACGTGTGCGTAATATTCGCGGAAGCACTGGTGACATGGTGGTGAAGAGGATCCTCATGTGTGTTCATGGCTGCTTTCCTGTGTGTTTCTTGTCGTTGCAGACGGGGAAGCTGACGCTGCAGAGCGACGTGTACGCGTTCGGCGTCGTGCTCCTGGAGCTCCTCACGGGGCGGCGCGCCATCGACCTCAGCCAGGGCACCCCGGAGCAGAACCTCATCGTGAGGATGCAGCAGGTGTCCGGCGACCGGAAGCGGCTGCGCAAGGTGGTGGACAGGGACATGGCGAGGTCGTCCTACACGCCGGAGTCGGTGTCCATGTTCGCCGGCCTCGCCGCCCGCTGCGTCTGCTTCGAGAGCGCCGGCCGCCCCTCCATGGCCGACTGCGTCAAGGAGCTCCAGTTCATCATGTACGCCAACATGAAGATCTGAGCGCTGCATCCATTGCCAATCTTCGTTTGGCTCGTTCATATCAATCATTTGATTACTCCGGCGAAGACGATGGCGGTGGAGAAGAAGAAGAAGAAGAAGATGATGATGATGATGATCTTGGTGTTTGTACAGAAAATTTTTTGTGGTTTTTTCGCGGAATTTTCTGCCCAAAGTCCAGAGAAAAAAAGAAAGAGTGGGGGCTTTGTGGTGGTATAAAAATTTCTCACATATTTGTTCCTGTTGGAAATGACTCAAGCTGAGGTAGCTAGAGCGAAATCATTTTTCTTTCAAAATTTGACTAATTAAACTTTGGAACTATACTTGTGTGGAAAGTGCACACGTTGAATCTGAAGGCCAGGAATCAATCCCCAATGCCCAATCTCACAAAATTCTGGGTAAAGTACACGAGTGATCTCTAAAATTATACAGATATGTTATGTAGATCCCTTAACTCTAAAATTGTATTATTTTCATATCTCTTAACTTGTATTTGGTATCATATAAGTTCAAACGGGCTCCACTAACATGTAGACTCCCCCAGCATGCCACGTCAGCGCATGGAGCGGGTTGGAGTTCATTTGGACCTATATGACACCTAGGACAAATATAGTATCCGAAAACACATTTCGAGAGTTAAGAAATTTAGATGACACACTCGCACAAATTTAGAGACCGTCCGTGTGCTTCACTCAATTGTTATCGTAAATGTATCCACATTTTTGTAATATTTATGTCCAATAGGATTTAAACATAGCATTTTGCTTCCCCAACTATACAACCTATCTATCTATTTATGGGCCTGTTCACTTTTATGCAATTTTCAACCTTACCAAATTTTAGTAAAGTTGCTAAAAAATGGCTACATTTAGTTTGCTGCCAAATTTTAGTAACTATATAAGAAATCCTGTCAGTTATCAAAATTTTGGCAATGCTAAAACTTGGTAAGATTTTTTTTTTGGCATCAAAGTGAACAAGCCTTATATATCCTATATAGTTGGAACTAAAAGAATGACATACATTGAGCCACATCATCTAGAAAATAGTAGTCATTGGATTGCTTTCATGTTTTGATCTCAAACCATCCATTTGTCACATGCATTTACAACCCACAGAGTGTAGTTATTTCTATAATAAATCATCCAGTTGTCAATGTCATATACATTTATAACCCATAAAGTGTAGTTATTATATAAAGTTCTATGTAGATTGAACAATGCACCTAGAAAACATGTGAATTCTTCACCCTTATCGGTTTACAACTGTGAATTCTTTTCGAATCATACATGGAATTTCACATAATTTGGTTCTACGGTAGGGATACAGGTAGAGAGAGAGAGAGGAAGAAATGGATAACTGATATGAGGAGCCGTTATTTACCTTTATTATTTTTTGACATATGGGTCCCATGAGTGGCATGTAGGACGAAACCGCTATTCAAACAGCCTAGGACTCGATTTGCTCTAGTTTTTGAAGATTGAGGGGCCGTTATACCCGGTATCGCGGTTGAGGGAGGTTATTCAATCAGGGGCATGAGTTTAAGGAGAATAAATAGACTTACTTCAACCCCAAACGGTCCCAGCCCGGTCCAGGTAGCAGGCCCAAACGGCCCAATTCAACCAGAGGCGGATTCGGTTTCTCGCCTCCGCCTCTCCTCGGCTACATATGCAGCAGCAACATCTCGCCGGCGGCGACCAACAACGGCGACCTCGCCATTGCATCGTCGCCGTCGCAACGACAAGAGTCGCCCGAGGCATCCGATCGAGAGAGCAAGTAGAGAGAGAGAGATAGGCAGGGAGGCGGGCCGCGGGCGTTCTTGCCTTCTTGGCATGGACAGGTTCGCCGCCCTGGTCTCCGGCCGCCGTGCCGCATCCGCCGCCGCGGCCGCCGAGGTGCAGGAGGTGGAGGTGGTGGAGGAGGAGAGGGACGAGGCGTACCTCCGCATCCGGCTCGAGGAGATCGTCATCGTCAAGAACGACGCCCACGACGACGCCCTTTCCGCCGCCGCCTCCGCCTCCGCGGCGCGTGTCGCCAACAACGGCGGCGGCGCCGTCGCCGCGTCGTCGATGGAGAAGAGGTGCGCGTGC
>CM020186.1:8442889-8453026 GCA_009805545.1 Oryza longistaminata | reverse complement strand
GGACGACCGTGACGAGGATCGTCGGCCTCGACTAGGCGCGCGCCTTCGCCGTCGTCTCGATCGTCTCCTCCTCCGGCGGAGAGGGATCAACAGCCTACCAACTCCTCTTCGTAGGTGTTCTTGATTTTTCTTGTGGGGTTTTTAGGGTTTCGCTCGATGCTTACCATGTTCTTGGACCTTGGAAATTGGGGTTCGATTCTTGGACCGTTTTGGGGTTCTTGCATATCCTAGTTCATCGAATCGTTGTGTTCTTCAAAACATGAAAGAATTCTCGGTAACTGCGCGGATCAATTCGAGATTTCTCGATTTCTTGTTGTTGATCGTTATTAGTAACATTTGAAGAGGAAGATTATTCATGGTTGATCGGTCAATGCATGATTACTCTTCAACCCGTTGCCGATTCAATTTGCCTCGAAAACAAAGCTTTTCATGCATCGCTTGCGGCACGATTGACTCATCTATGAATGAATATATTCTTCTCGATAAGTTAAGAACAGGAATTAAACACGATTAAGCAGCGGGACAATGCTAGCTAGTCAAAGCTTTTGGACCACCACACCTGAATTCTTCCTAAGGAGACGATTGGGCAATCACATTCCGGTATAGGAATAATTAATCTCTCGTTTGCTTGACCAAGATAACATAGGAGGTCATCTTTACCAGACCATCGAAATAATAAGAGAAAATTCGATCCATAGCACAGAACTTAAGCCGGTACCAAAAAATAGCACAAAAAATTTTCACTTTCAACTGGTAGCACAACACACTTGTTTTTTTCGATCCATGGTATTTCCGTCAGATCTGCCGTGAGGGTTAAGCGTTTGGTCGTGAGCAGGAATAAAAAATGACAAATTTGCCGTTCTACGGTAGCGATACAGGTAGAGAGAGAGAGAGGAAGAAATGGATAACTGATATGAGGAGCCGTTATTTACCTTTATTATTTTTTGACATATGGGTCCCATGAGTGGCATGTAGGACGAAACCGCTATTCAAACAGCCTAGGACTCGATTTGCTCTAGTTTTTGAAGATTGAGGGGCCGTTATACCCGGTATCGCGGTTGAGGGAGGTTATTCAATCAGGGGCATGAGTTTAAGGAGAATAAATAGACTTACTTCAACCCCAAACGGTCCCAGCCCGGTCCAGGTAGCAGGCCCAAACGGCCCAATTCAACCAGAGGCGGATTCCAATCACATTCCGGTATAGGAATAATTAATCTCTCGTTTGCTTGACCAAGATAACATAGGAGGTCATCTTTACCAGACCATCTTTGGCTGTGTACGCCCTCGCAAGGTGTAGAGGCCGGGTTTAATATAATCCATTATCTAAAAAAAATCTTTACCATACCATCGAAACAATAGGTCTCGTTGTGCTCTCAGTGGTAGGCGACGTACCCGTCGACAGCGAGACGCCTGTGGTGACTTCGTCAATCTCTCCAGGATTTGCCGGCCCAGTCTTCGAAGATGCTCATAGGAGTAGGGTTTGCGTGCGTGTGTTCATAGGGGTGAGTGCGCGTGCGTTGTGAGTGTGCTTTGTATCGTGTAATTCTAAAAAAAAAAGAAATAATAACCCCTAAATACAAAAAAAAAGTCATTTAGGGTTTTGCATGCTCCAATAATTATTTTTCAAAAATATCCTTATACATTTTTTCCAAAAAAAAAACAGCATCTGTTATACCACTCCACCATGGCGTAAGGACACATCGCAAAAGACATGGTCGTGGACTCAGAAGTCAAAAGATGGCAACTTCCTCAGCATCTGTTAAACCAGTGGCTCTATATACAGAAATCATTTTTAGGATTCTCTTAAAGGTGGAGCATTATCGGTTGGCTGATTAACAATTTGAAGGGGCGGATCCAGCACGGGAGCGGCGAGGTCTCGAGCCCCCACTACTAGCATGAAGGCTGGCTGATTAACAATTTGAAGGGGCGGATCCAGCACGGGAGCGGCGAGGTCTCGAGCCCCACTACTAGCATGAAGACTATGAGAGCCCCACGAAGCCCCCACTAAATTTTTTTAGCATATGTAGATATGAGTGAGTATTGTAACTCTATCTCTAGTATGCTCAGACCTCAGTGCTATTTCTTTATTTTTTTACCATATGTAGATAGGAGTGAGGACTATAACTTTATCTCTAGTATGCTCAGACCCTAGCGCTATTTCTTTCTAGATCCGTCACTATTTGAAGGGCTCAAAGATGTTGAATAGATCACATAACGCACGACCCTACATGCATGTCAAAAACTCTATTTATTGCGTTAAGCTTGTTGAAGATCACAAGAAGTAAAATCTTAACCAAGCTAGGCGAATCTAGAAACATAAGTTTAATTAGGTCACCGGTGTTAGGCTACACTAATCTCGCTCGATAGATAGCTTAATAATCAATGTATGACTAATTTATTCATAGATTTCGGTAGAGGTCGTTAAGGTCGGCTGAGTTGACGATCAGTCCCTACAAGCCACACCTTACTTAATCAAACATCCCCTGTGCTATATTTTGATATGCGATGCGTAATGGCACTCCAAAAAATTCTCTTAAAAACGTACTCCCGGTGACCCCTTTAAAGATGTAGGAGTAGTAATTAACTTGTTACCCCACCCTCACCTCCACCACACACACACACAAAGATGTAGTAACTTGTTAGCCCTAAAAAAAAGATATATCTCATTATAGCAATATCTTATTATAACAAAACTAGGCAACTGCTCTTTCCATAGATTTTGAAATCAGACCTTTTGATGAGTATGGGCCTGTTTAGATTCCCTGGTAAAATTTTTTAACTTGTCATATCGAATGTTTGGACACATGTATGAATTATTAAATATAAACGAAAAAATAACTAATTATACAGATTGCGTGTAAATTACAAGATGAATATTTTAAGCCTAATTGCTCCATGATTTGATAATGTGGTGCTACAATAAACATTTGCTAATGACGGATTAATTAGGCTTAATAAATTTGCCTCGCAGTTTACAGACGAAATCTGTAATTAGTTTTCCTATTAGTGCCCGAACACCCCATGCGACACCCTATATAATACCTGATGTGACACGCCAAAAGTTTACACCCTTACATCTAAACACCCTCTATATATGGGTCATATTTGGAGAACTTAGAATTCTAAGAAAGTGGTTAGTAGCCAGTTTCTAATAATCTGAAAATGTTAGGTTTCCCAACTTCTGCCCTATAGCTTATTTTTTGGATTCTATAGTTACAATTTCTTTGATCTGATAAAAAAACTAAACTATTTGAGAAAACTTTTAATTCTAAGAGAAGCTGTACCTACCAAAAGCTCCCTAAACATGCTATATGGTCTCTCTCTCTCTCACTTCTCCATAATTTAGATGCCTATTTGGGGAGCTTAAGAAACAACTAGTTAGTAGCTAGATTTTGAGAATATAGAAAAGCTAGGTTTTCCTACGCCCGACTTTTTAATTTATTTTATGTATTCTACAACTACAGCTTCTTATAATCTAAATAAAAAGCTATATTGTCTAGGGAGTTTCTAATTCTGGAAAAAGCTGTTGTTAAAAGCTCACCAAACAAAGGGCTTATTTGGGGAGTTTCTAGTAGCTGTAGCTTCTCTCGTAATCAGAAGCTCCTCAACCTTTTGGTTCAAATTCTAAGAAGATATAGTTATAGAAACAAAAAATGATCTAGAAGCCAAAAGCTAGAAAACCTAACTTTTTCAGATTCTGAGAAGCTAGCTATCAACAAGTTGCTTCTCAGAATCTTAAACTCCCGAAACATGCCCAAAGCCATTCATCATATTACACCTCACATGACCTACTTCCTTCGTTTCATATTATAAGACTTTCTAGCATTGTCCACATTTACATATACTTATAATATGAAACTATGAAACAGAGGGAGTACTATCTTGCGGGCCCCACTGGCCAGTGTCTTTGTGGCCCCACCAGCTGACCAACCCCCTGTAGCTAGTCCAAGCGTGCACCTCACACCCACACTCAACGCGAGATCGATCAATCCCCCCTCCCTCTCCGATTTCTCCTTTCCGACGAAAAAAAAAAAAAAAAAAACCCAAGTCTCGCCGCCGCCCCCGCCGCCCCCCACATGGCGCAAGGCACCCGCCTCGCCGCGGCGGCGCCGCCGTCCCCACCCCCGCCGCCGCCGCGGCGGTCTCCACACCACCACGACCCCCCGGGCACCCCCCGCGCCCGCGCCCTCCCCCCAGGCGGGTACTACGCCGTCGAGCTCTACTTCGACCCGGCGCTGGAGAAACCAGGTGCTCAAGGCGTGGAACGCGCTGCGCGGCGGCAGCTAGCAGCCGCCTCATCGACGCCGCCTTCGCGCGCCGCACCTCCCGCTGCTCCACCTCCCCCCGCCTCGCCTCCGGACCCGCTCCGCTCGCCCCTCCCTCCGCGCGCTCGCCCTCCCGCCTCGACCCGCTCCCGCTCGCGCTCTTCCGTCGCTGGCCTCCCCGCCGTCCTCGCTCGACGCCGGTGTCCTCTTCCTCGCGCCCACCCCGTCCGCCGCGCTGCTCGGCATCCACGCCCAGCTCTGCGAGCTCCTCCGCAAGGACGCCGGGGTGGAGGTCCCCGACGTGTTCCGCCCCGACCACTGGGTCCCCCGGTGCGCCGTCGCCGTCGACGTGCCCCGCGGGCGCATGGCCGAGGCCTTCTGCGTGCTCCGCGAGCTCAAGCTGCTGCCCGTCTCCGGGTACGGGATGGACATCGCGTTGGTCGAGGTCGGCCCGGTGGTGAGGGAGCTCGTGTCCTACCCTCTCGGCGGCAGCGGCGGCGCTGGAGCCGACTGAGAGGTAAAGCATCTGTTCGTCCCGTATCTCTGGCTCGGTTTTGTGGTGGAAGAAAGTGGATCTGAATGCTGAGATTTGGATGATTAGTTCGATGATCTACCAAACACACTGTTCTGTTTCCCAAACTTCTCAGTCTTCTTGGTGAATCTGGATCAGTAGGGGGTTAACAGTAAGATACTGTTAACTCGGAGGTTGATATTATTGAGGATTGTTGAACTAGAAAGGACTAATAATCAGAGACCAGACCTTTTGCTGATGGATTTACCACAACTGCTAGCTAGATAATGGATTTATTTTTGTGGAATAACTAAGTTAGTCACTTGTGAAAAATTTATCTTAATCGAAGATGCTGATGTGCATATATGATTTTTTAAATTCAATTAAGTTGGATAATCCTCACTGATCTTTGTAATTTGCAAAAGGTTGAGTAACAAAGGTAAGCTAAGCAGCAAATTGCATAATTGTGCACTGCTAAATTGGAAGTGTTTTGCATTCATGTTAAATCTGCCCATTGGCTCTAGTGAATACCATGTTCTGTGCATAACCACATAAGCTCTGTTATATTTAAGGGTACACTCTTATACTGCTAGGGTGCTAGTTGCTTGTAAGAAAAGGTAAAATTTGCCATATTCTTGTGGCCTAAATTTTATTTATATGTCTCAGGATCAACATTGAATGTGCATGGCAAAGATGTGGGTATCACTCTAGAGTAGGACATAATCCAGCTGCACACTTGCAGTGTCCAAGCAACCTGTTAGGAAATTGTTGACAGTAGCTTGTACACTGAGGTAGGCTGTAAGGTATTATGGTTGGTCAAAGTTGGTTGACCAAACTTGACATGCATTTATCTTAGGCCGAGTTTAGTTCCCAACTCTTTCTTCAAACTTCCAACTTTTCCATCACATCAAAACTTTCCTACACATAAACTTCCAACTTTTTTCTTCAAACTTCCAATTTTAGCGTAGAACTAAACACAGCTTTATTCAGAAATGTGAACTGCTCAAGACCATTTAGGTGTCAACAGGATCTGTATTATCATGATAGTTGCTACATATCCAAATCAACAGAAATGTTTGCAAACAAAAATGTAGATAAAAGGTGCAGGTGAATATTTCTGTGGAGCTGTTTTTTTCTCAATATTTGTGTGCTATCAAACTAGATCTTACAATCATTCATAGTATCATTGACCAAGCTGACCTCTTCCTGGCAAGGAATCGAAGTGTTGATTGAGACTATGAACCAAAATACCTAATCACTAAGTAACCAGTTGATTTCCTCGAAAGAAGTCAAACTAAATATGTGTACCACCAAATCACATGACTCCTTCAAAACACATTGCTGTAAGCTGTATGCCTGTACATACATAACTGTAGCCCTCCCCCGCTAAAAAAGGCAAGTAGTGTGCCGTGGCCATTATGCTTGTATCACGGGGATTTCAGACATTAACAAGGCACGAGACTATAACCACTGGTATTCTGAAAGTAGGTATTATCAATTATCATGCTTATATTTGGTTTGTACCGTAAATAATAAAATTGTTTATGAGATGTCCTTGTTATTCAGTTGCTGCCTTGCTGGTAAATTCAAAACCAATTGAAAATTGAATTGCTTTGCTTTACTTGTAAAGTATCTTCTGATTGCTAGAATACTGCAACAAGTGAATATATATTTTCAAAATTGCCTTGTGGTCTTTTATGTAGTGTTGGTTTCATGACACCACAAAAGGTTGTGATTTAAGAACTGATTCTCTGGAAGTTGATTGTGGCTTTTGACCATCTCGAGCCTAGGATGAACTAGGGAATTATGATATTATCGTCTTGCGGCCTAGCGCCATTAGTCCGTGTAATATTGACCAGCACCAGATCAGTTTCATGTTAGACAATTACTTTGGCGTAAGGAATGTGGTGCCGGGTGTACAACTGACTTGCAAAGTAACAAGTGCTAACAGGACCATTTAGGCCATTTCTGTTGTCGATAGTTTTGAGTAGTAATGAGATTACTAAGCTAATTACATTAAATCCCCTGCTTTCATTTGTTTTATTCTGTATGGTTTTGGGGGTGAAAACTGGGACATGCCATATGTGCTTGCATATATACTTTAGCTGGTGTTGCAGTCATTGATTTTGTTGCCAATAGCATTTGGACTTCGGAAATGTTGCAAGGAACAGCTGCACATTTATCACAAAGATAAATAAAAGTGTTGCACAGCAGCATTTCAATTTGTGCAACATCTATGCCGAGAAAAAAGAAGTTCTGCAACATTTCATAAAACTACTTGTAAGAAATCCAAACAACTCTTGGGACAAAATTTACACATTCAACACTTTGGCTGATTTCACTGATATGTCCCTAGAATACAAAGAACACCTTATTCAACATGTTCATGAATGCCAAAAAAAAAAAGGGATCTTGATATCACCAATGTATTGGCCAGACAATGCCACATGGAAAGCATGTTCCATTGAGCAATTGCTGTGTTCTTGCGGGTGAATCTGACAAACGGTTATTTGCAGGTGTTGTTAATCTGTACAATTTGAAGAGCATCCTGGGTGGACAATCATATTTGACAAGGACATGATAGTTATTTTCGTTGTCCTTTTTACCTGGTTCGGGGAACTAAACTGCAAAGAAGGCTAGATCATACTGTATCCTAACACATACAGTATTTTTCTAATTATTTATTTAATCTTTTGGTTGATAATGTTCCCCCACAATTGTAGAGACCTGACAAATCATTACCAATTCAGGTTTGTTGTAATGCATTATCGATTGTTGTGTGCCTTGAAAAAATACTACTACTAGTCGTGCAATCCTCATTCTGGAGTCTCCAGATTTGTTTGCATTGTCGACATGACTCAGCTGGGCAGGAAAGCCTTGGTATCATATGCCAGTTTGGCGGTACACTGCACTGCATGCAATGCTGATACAGGAGCGAACCCAGTTGTGTACACATGCTAATTTATAGTGAAATGCAGCTGCTTTTTCTGGTAATTTTTTGCCATATTATTCATATCTCCCTTGCTTCAATAGCTTATCTTCTTGATTAGTCAGCAGCAAACTATGTGTATATGCTTGTTTGAGCTGAGGTAATTTTGAGTTTTAAAATTAATGAAGGATTTTTATTATCTTTTCCGTCACTTAGTTTCAACTATTACTAGATCACTGTATTCGAAAATTATTTTTTTGGTAAATCTGTCACATATTTGATTTGTGTTTGTAAGTCATAGTGAACAAAAAAAATTATTTTCAAGCAGGACACGACGCAGGGATGGCAATTTTGCCCATGGGTCCGGCGAGAACGACATATTTACTAATAATAAGTTGTGATGTAATTCAAATTATTGTTGATAGCTGATAATTTGGTAAATTATTGATTTTATTTCTCTTTGTTAAATTATGTATCTTTTGATTTATTATTCATGTGAGATCCATTAGGACCTGCCGCGTATACCCGTGCCCATCGGGCATGGGTATGGGCACGAAGTTTTACCCGGGCACGAAGTTTTACCCGCTAACCCTAGTAGGTAGGATTCGGACGGACGACGACGAGCATGGGCTCGGACATGGTTTTGCTCTACCCGTGCCCGTGCCCGACGTGACCCTTTGCCATCCGTGGACGTGGGTGCACCTCGGAGACGCTGCGATGCTGTGGTGACTGATGACTGTTGCTGCCACTCGCCACCAAACGGGAGTAAGAGCATTAATTGCTTGATTAATTCGTTAATTAATTAACTAGTCGGCTGCTGATGCTGATTATGGGGACAAAAGGTCAGCGTTTAGCTTACGGAGATCCACATTTGATGGCACCGGTTCCGGGAGAAATCCCATGCTCTGGGGTTAAAAATTTGGGAGCTGGCCTTTTACAGCCGTAAAACACTACTTAAAACACACTCTAATTAAAGTTACATCAATACTAATAATACTAATAATAAAACTGCACTAGAGAAAAAAAACATAGGTGAAATTTGAGAATCATCTGCAAAATCACTATTTCTTTTTTAAAAAATTTTGTTTGGACGAATTTTGTCATTTCGAGGAGGAGTCTCTCCATCGTTTGACGAGCTGGAGGAGGATCTCGTTCCACGTGTCGATGGGGCCCGGGAGGCACCAGTGCACGCAGTCGTTGGGCACCCGCGCCCTCTCGCCGCCGGCGAACGGGAACGCGTTCATGTACGGCCCCGGGTGCCCGTCGCCGCGCAGCGCCGCCATCGCCGTCACCTCCAGCGCCTCCACCTCCACGCGACCGGGGCGCGCACCCTCGCGTCCGCCGCCGCCGCCGCCACCTCCTCCGCCTCCGCGCGCCACATCTCCGGTCCATGTACCCCACCTCCTTCTCCCCCGGCGCCGTACGGCTCCGACGCGCGCACGGCTCGCGCGCGTCCCACTCCCCTCGAAGTTGCCGCCGGCGAGAACGTCGTCACCACGCGAGCTTCTGCTGCTGCGACGAGGAACGGGAGCGGGCGCCGCGGGGTGATGACCTCGCGGAGGGCGTTCTTGACAGCGAGGCGCGAAACACGCGAAGAACCCCGTCTCCGTCCGGTTCGGCTCGGGCAGTGGTGGCAGCCGATCACCTCGCCGCGCTCGTTAGTACATCCCGGGTGGAGGAACCAGTGGCCGGCGGAGAGGACCACCACGTCGATGCCGTCGAGCTCCCCCGCCCACCGCTCGTCGGGCTGGTCCAAGGTAGAGCCGGTTGTGGTCGAGCCCCCCCGCCGCCGACCGACTTTCCGTGCCGTTCACCAGGAACGGCGACCAGAACACCGACACCGTGGCGTTGTGCGAACGGGAAACACCCACCGCCGGAACTTCGCCGCGCCTCGTCCCCGTCCCCACCGTCCCCGCCGTTGCCGCGCGCCACCAGCTCGGCGGGGAACCCCGAGGCGAGGAGGCAGACGAGCGACTCGCACTGGTTCGCGCCAGCGAGTCCCCCACGAACGCGACGTGCCGCCCGCGCACCAGCTCCAGGAACTCCCCGGCGCGAACGGCGGCAGCCGCGCACCCGCCGCCGCCGCGCGGGCCCACCGCCAGTGGAGGTACCCCGTGTTCGGGCCGCCCGTGCGGCCATGCAGTTCTGCCCGCCCTTGATCGGTCGCGCCGCAGCTCGTCCCGTTGTACCGCGGCGCCGACGTGCTCCGCACCCACTCCCCCTCCGAGTAGTCGCACCGCGGCGCCGCCTTCCTCGCCACCGCCACCGCCGCAACCGGCGGCGGGGAGGTGAGGTGGAGGTGGCGGTGAAGGAGGGGAGAGGAGGATAGTGGAGGGGCGGCGAGGGGGAGGAGGGCGTAGAGCATAGGCGAAGATCCGCTTGGGGAGGGGGAGATGGTGGCGAGGCGTGGGAGGCGGCGCAAAAATCTCTCT
>CM020186.1:8406482-8441164 GCA_009805545.1 Oryza longistaminata | reverse complement strand
TTTATTTTTGTGGAATAACTAAGTTAGTCACTTGTGAAAAATTTATCTTAATCGAAGATGCTGATGTGCATATATGATTTTTTAAATTCAATTAAGTTGGATAATCCTCACTGATCTTTGTAATTTGCAAAAGGTTGAGTAACAAAGGTAAGCTAAGCAGCAAATTGCATAATTGTGCACTGCTAAATTGGAAGTGTTTTGCATTCATGTTAAATCTGCCCATTGGCTCTAGTGAATACCATGTTCTGTGCATAACCACATAAGCTCTGTTATATTTAAGGGTACACTCTTATACTGCTAGGGTGCTAGTTGCTTGTAAGAAAAGGTAAAATTTGCCATATTCTTGTGGCCTAAATTTTATTTATATGTCTCAGGATCAACATTGAATGTGCATGGCAAAGATGTGGATATCACTCTAGAGTAGGACATAATCCAGCTGCACACTTGCAGTGTCCAAGCAACCTGTTAGGAAATTGTTGACAGTAGCTTGTACACTGAGGTAGGCTGTAAGGTATTATGGTTGGTCAAAGTTGGTTGACCAAACTTGACATGCATTTATCTTAGGCCGAGTTTAGTTCCCAACTCTTTCTTCAAACTTCCAACTTTTCCATCACATCAAAACTTTCCTACACATAAACTTCCAACTTTTTTCTTCAAACTTCCAATTTTAGCGTAGAACTAAACACAGCTTTATTCAGAAATGTGAACTGCTCAAGACCATTTAGGTGTCAACAGGATCTGTATTATCATGATAGTTGCTACATATCCAAATCAACAGAAATGTTTGCAAACAAAAATGTAGATAAAAGGTGCAGGTGAATATTTCTGTGGAGCTGTTTTTTTCTCAATATTTGTGTGCTATCAAACTAGATCTTACAATCATTCATAGTATCATTGACCAAGCTGACCTCTTCCTGGCAAGGAATCGAAGTGTTGATTGAGACTATGAACCAAAATACCTAATCACTAAGTAACCAGTTGATTTCCTCGAAAGAAGTCAAACTAAATATGTGTACCACCAAATCACATGACTCCTTCAAAACACATTGCTGTAAGCTGTATGCCTGTACATACATAACTGTAGCCCTCCCCCGCTAAAAAAGGCAAGTAGTGTGCCGTGGCCATTATGCTTGTATCACGGGGATTTCAGACATTAACAAGGCACGAGACTATAACCACTGGTATTCTGAAAGTAGGTATTATCAATTATCATGCTTATATTTGGTTTGTACCGTAAATAATAAAATTGTTTTTGAGATGTCCTTGTTATTCAGTTGCTGCCTTGCTGGTAAATTCAAAACCAATTGAAAATTGAATTGCTTTGCTTTTCTTGTAAAGTATCTTCTGATTGCTAGAATACTGCCACAAGTGATATGTTTTGATATATATATTTTTTTTTCAAAATTGCCTTGTGATCTTTTATGTAGTGTTGGTTTCGTGACACCACAAAATGTTGTGATTTAAGACCTGATTCTCTGGAAGTTGATTGTGGCTTTTGACCATCTCAAACCTAGGATGAACTAGGGAATTATGATATTACCGTCTTGCGGTCTAGCGCCATTAGTCCGTGTAATATTGACCACGCACCAGATCAGTTTCATGTTAGACAATTACTTTGGCATAAGGACAGTACTTGGAGCTAGTGTGGAGGAATGTGGTGCCTGGTGCACAACTGACTTGCAAAGTAACAAGTGCTAACAGGACCATTTAGGCCATTTCTGTTGTTGATAGTTTTGAGTAGTAATGAGATTACTAAGCTAATTACCTTAAATCCCCTGCTTTCATTTGTTTTATCATGTTATTCTGTATGGTTTTGGGGGTGAAAACTGGAACATGCCATATGTGCTTGCATATATACTTTAGCTAGTGTTGCAGTCATTGATTTTGTTGCCAACTGCATTTGGACTTCGGAAATGTTGCAAGGAACAGCTGCACATTTATCACAAAGAGAAATAAAAGTGTTGCACAGCAGCATTTCAATTTGTGCCCCATCTATGTCAAGAAAAAAAGAGTTCTGCAACATTTCATAAAACTGCTTGTAAGAAATCCAAACAACTCTTGGGACAAAATTTACACATTTTCAACACTTTGTCCGATTTCACTGATATGTCCCTAGAATACAAAGACCACCTTATTCAACATGTTCATGAATGCGAAAAAAAAAGATCTTGATATAACCAATATATCGGTCAGACAGTGCCACATGGAAAGCATGTTCCATTGAGCAAATTGCTGTGTTCTTGCGGGTGAGTCTGACGAATGGTTATTTGCAGGTGTTGTTAATCTGTACAATTTGAAGAGCATCCTGGGTGGACAATCATATTTGACAAGGACATGATAATTATTTTCGTTGTCCTTTTTACCTGGTTCGGGGAACTAAACTGCAAAGAAGGCTAGATCATACTGTATCCTAACACATACAGTATTTTTCTAATTATTTATTTAATCTTTTGGTTGATAATGTTCCCCCACAATTGTAGAGACCTGACAAATCATTACCAATTCAGGTTTGTTGTAATGCATTATCGATTGTTGTGTGCCTTTGGCCTAAATTTTATTTATATGTCTCAGGATCAACATTGAATGTGCATGGCAAAGATGTGGATATCACTCTAGAGTAGGACATAATCCAGCTGCACACTTGCAGTGTCCAAGCAACCTGTTAGGAAATTGTTGACAGTAGCTTGTACACTGAGGTAGGCTGTAAGGTATTATGGTTGGTCAAAGTTGGTTGACCAAACTCGACATGCATTTATCTTATTCAGAAATGTGAACTGCTCGAGACCATTTAGGTGTCACCAGAATCTGTATTATCATGATAGTTGCTACATATCCAAATCAACAGAAATGTTTGCAAACAAAAATGTAGATAAAAAGCTGCAGTGAATATTTCTGTGGAACTGTTTTTTTTCTCAATATTTGTGTGCTATCAAACTAGATCTTACTATCATTCATAGTATCGTTGACTAAGCTGACCTCTTCCTGGCAAGGAATCAAAGTGTTGATTGAGACTATGAACCAAAATACCTAATCACTAAGTAACCAGTTGATTTCCTCAAAACGAGTCAAACTAAATATGTGTGACTATAACCACTGGTATTCTGAAAGTAGGTATTATTAATTATCATGCTTATATTTGGTTTGTACCGTAAATAATAAAATTGTTTATGAGATGTCCTTGTTATTCAGTTGCTGCCTTGCTGGTAAATTCAAAACCAATTGAAAATTGAATTGCTTTGCTTTACTTGTAAAGTATCTTCTGATTGCTAGAATACTGCAACAAGTGAATATATATTTTCAAAATTGCCTTGTGGTCTTTTATGTAGTGTTGGTTTCATGACACCACAAAAGGTTGTGATTTAAGAACTGATTCTCTGGAAGTTGATTGTGGCTTTTGACCATCTCGAGCCTAGGATGAACTAGGGAATTATGATATTATCGTCTTGCGGCCTAGCGCCATTAGTCCGTGTAATATTGACCAGCACCAGATCAGTTTCATGTTAGACAATTACTTTGGCGTAAGGAATGTGGTGCCGGGTGTACAACTGACTTGCAAAGTAACAAGTGCTAACAGGACCATTTAGGCCATTTCTGTTGTCGATAGTTTTGAGTAGTAATGAGATTACTAAGCTAATTACATTAAATCCCCTGCTTTCATTTGTTTTATTCTGTATGGTTTTGGGGGTGAAAACTGGGACATGCCATATGTGCTTGCATATATACTTTAGCTGGTGTTGCAGTCATTGATTTTGTTGCCAATAGCATTTGGACTTCGGAAATGTTGCAAGGAACAGCTGCACATTTATCACAAAGATAAATAAAAGTGTTGCACAGCAGCATTTCAATTTGTGCAACATCTATGCCGAGAAAAAAGAAGTTCTGCAACATTTCATAAAACTACTTGTAAGAAATCCAAACAACTCTTGGGACAAAATTTACACATTCAACACTTTGGCTGATTTCACTGATATGTCCCTAGAATACAAAGAACACCTTATTCAACATGTTCATGAATGCCAAAAAAAAAAAGGGATCTTGATATCACCAATGTATTGGCCAGACAATGCCACATGGAAAGCATGTTCCATTGAGCAATTGCTGTGTTCTTGCGGGTGAATCTGACAAACGGTTATTTGCAGGTGTTGTTAATCTGTACAATTTGAAGAGCATCCTGGGTGGACAATCATATTTGACAAGGACATGATAGTTATTTTCGTTGTCCTTTTTACCTGGTTCGGGGAACTAAACTGCAAAGAAGGCTAGATCATACTGTATCCTAACACATACAGTATTTTTCTAATTATTTATTTAATCTTTTGGTTGATAATGTTCCCCCACAATTGTAGAGACCTGACAAATCATTACCAATTCAGGTTTGTTGTAATGCATTATCGATTGTTGTGTGCCTTGAAAAAATACTACTACTAGTCGTGCAATCCTCATTTTTGAGTCTCCAGATTTGTTTGCATTGTCGACATGACTCAGCTGGGCAAGAAAGCCTTGGTATCATATGCCAGTTTGGCGGTACACTGCACTGCATGCAATGCTGATACAGGAGCGAACCAGTTGTGTACACATGCTAATTTATAGTGAAATGCAGCTGCTTTTTCTGGTAATTTGTTGCCATATTATTCATATCTCCCTTGCTTCAATAGCTTATCTTCTTGATTAGTCAGCAGCAACCTATGTGTGCATGCTTGTTTGAGCTGAGGTAATTTTGAGTTTTAGAATTGATGAAGGATTTTTATTATCTTTTCCGTCACTTAGTTTCAACTGTTACATTCGAAAATTATTTCTTTGGTAAATCTGTCACATATCTTTGATTTGTGTTTGTGAGTCGTAGTGAAAAAAAAATTATTTTCAAGCAGGACGTGACGTAGAGATGGCAATTTTGCCTATGGGTCCGGGTATTCGTGGATACCCGACCTAATGGGCAGGAGCGTGGGTGCGATTTTTTACTCGTGGGCATGCCTGCTCTAGACCCGAAGGCATCGTGAGCAACAGCCGGGTTTCATTTTTATCTGCCGGTAACCCATGTCCGACCTGATACATGTGTATTAGCTAATTTCGACTTATCTCTTAATTCTTATACATCTTTCTCTTGGTTCATTTTTTATAGTAACTAAGGTTGTGTTTAGTTCACACTGAGGTTTGGAAGTTTGGTTGAAATTGGTACGATGTGATAGAAAAGTTGTGTGTATGAAAGGTTTGATGTGATAGAAAGTTGGAAGTTTGGAAAAAAACTTTGGAACTAAACAGGGCCTACTAATAAGTTGTGATTAATTCAAATTATTGTTGATAACTGATACTTTGGTAAATTGTTGATTTTATTTCTCTTTGTTAAATTATCTATCTTTCAAGTTATTATTTATATGAGATCCATTGGGACCCGCCGGGCATACCCTTGTGGCCTTGTCCGTCAGGCATGGTACGGATATAGAGTTTTGCCCGCTAACAATAGTAGGTAGGGTTCGGACGGGTGACGACGGGCATGGTTTTACTTTACCGGAACCCGACCCGACCCGACCCTTTGCAATCCCTGGACGTGGGTGCACCTCGGAGACGCTGCGATGCTGTGGTGTGACTGTTGCTGCCACTCGCTACCAAACGGGAGTAAGAGCATTAATTGCTTGATTAATTCGTTAATTAATTAACTAGTCGGCTGCTGATGCTGATCATGGGGACAAAAGGTCAGCGTTTAGCTTACGGAGATCCACATTTGATGGCACCGGTTCCGGGAGAAATCCCATGCTCAGGGGTTAAAAATTTGGGAGCTGGCTTTTTTACAGCCGTAACACTAAAGCTCTAATTAAAGTTACATCAACAATTAAAAAAACACAGGTGAAATTTGAGAATCATCTGCAAAATCACTATTTCTTTTTAAAAAAATTTTGTCATTTCGAGGAGGAGTCTCTCCATCGTTTGACGAGCTGGAGGAGGATCTCGTTCCACGTGTCGATGGGGCCCGGGAGGCACCAGTGCACGCAGTCGTTGGGCACCCGCGCCCTCTCGCCGCCGGCGAACGGGAACGCGTTCATGTACGGCCCCGGGTGCCCGTCGCCGCGCAGCGCCGCCATCGCCGTCACCTCCAGCGCCTCCACCTCCACGCGACGGGGCGCGCACCCTCGCGTCCGCCGGCCGCCGCCGCCACCTCCTCCGCCTCCGGCGCGCCACATCTTCCCGGAATCCTGTACCCCACCTCCTTCTCCCCCGGCGCCGTTACGGCTCCGACGCGCGCACCGCGTCGCGCGCGTCCCACTCCCCCTCGAAGTGGCGGCCGGCGAGAACGTCGTCACCACGGCGGCTTCTGCTTTGCTGCGACGAGGAACGGGAGCGGGCGCGGCGCGGGTGATGACCTCGCGGAGGGGTCTTTGACAGCGAGGCGAAACACGCCGAAGAAACCCCGTCTCCGTCCGGTTCGGCTCCGCGGCAGTGGGTGGCAGCCGGATTCACGCTCTGCGCGCCTCGTAGTAACATCGGCCGGGTGAGGAACCAGTGCCGCGGAGAGGACCACCACGTCGATGCCGTCGACTTCCCCGCCCACCGCTCGTCGGGCTGCTCCAAGTAGAGCCGGGTTTGTCGAGCCCCCCCGCCGCCGACGACTTCTCCGTGCCGTTCACCAGGAACGGCGACCAGAACACCGACACGCTGGCGTTGCTGCGACGGGAAACACCCACCGCCGGAACTTCGGCGCCTCGTCCCCGTCCCCACCGTCCCCGCCGTTGCCCGCGCGCAACCACCGCCTCCCTGGGCGGGGAACCCCGAGGCGAGAGGCAGGACGAGCGACTTGCACTGGTCCGCGCCAGCGAGTCCCCACGAACGCTGAACGGGACCCCGCGCAACCAGCTCAGGACTCCCCGGCGCGAACGGCGGCAGCGCGCAACCCCGCCGCCGCCGCGCGGCGCCACCGCCAGTGGAGTTACCCGTGTCGGCCGCCCGTGCGCATGCAGTTCTGCCCGCCCTTGATCGTCGCGCGCCGCAGCTCGTCCCGTGTACCGCGGCGCCGCCGACGCGCTCCGCACCCACTCCCCCTCCGAGTAGTCGCACCGCGGCGCCGCCTTCCTCGCCGCCGCCGCCACCGCCACCGCAACCGGCGGCGTGGTGGAGGTGGAGGTGGCGAGGGGAGGAGGGGGAGGGGAGAGGAGGAGGTAGTGGAGGGCGGCGAGGGGGAGGAGGGCGTAGAGGGCATAGGTGAAGATCCGCTTGGTGAGGAGGGGGAGGGGGGGATGGTGGCGAGGCGTGGAGGCGGCGCCCATGGCGGAGGAGGAGGTCGAGAGCGAGCTTGCTTGGCTATCTTTGGGCAGTAGCAGCTTGAGAGTTGGGAGAGTAGTGGGTTAAAGAAGGGGGATGCAAACGTTGGTTGGATACTTGGATAGATTATTGATGAATATTGTTTCTACAAATTTTGCATTAACTAAAGTTTGACAATCGTTTTAGTTTTTTTTTTGTTGACTAGTATTTGCTTAAATTATTATTACATTGGTTTTATTATCTTGTGATACTATGTAGTAGTTTTAAAAGCTTACTCCCTCCGTCCTAAAAAAAAGATAAATCATGGGTTTGCGTGTCCAATTTTGACGGTCCATCTTATATGAAATTTTTTTATAATTCGTATTGTTATTGTTGTTAGATGATAAAACATGATTAATACTTTGTGCGTGACTTGTCTTTTTAATTTTTTTCATAATTTTTTCAAATAAGACGGATGGTCAATCATTAGGCACGGAAACCAGGGTTTGTGTTTTTTGGGACAGAGGGAGTGTATATACTTTTGTTGTGTCAATGCATGATTGATGGTTATGTTTGTGGATTGGCTCTTGTGGCTCGTAACATTGCGAATATCGTATCTGGAACCACAGGAACAATATAAGCGTTTTAGGATATTACTGCTTAAAAAGCCATTTGCAATCGACCTTTTATTATTTTTAACCTTCTTAATTCTTATTTTTTAAAAGTAAAGTCTCCTAAAACTTACTCCTATAAATTAAAACTTTTTGGCCATGACACCCCGCCTAGCATGACGAAACAACGCAACCATATTTTGTTGGTGCGGTAATACTGTTCTGCCTAGTAGGCAGAATCCAAAGATTTGGATTTGAAAAGTATTTTTAGGATGATTGTTTTTAGAATTTAAAAATTAAGAGGTTTAAAACTTAGGCAAAATTACCCGATTAGTATAGAACTAAAAGCGACATGGCAAACGAGCATAGAACATGTTTTAGACATGAATGCTGCTGTACATCCGACTCACTCGTCCGACTAGCGTACGACTCAAACGGTGAAATATACGATACATGATGGCGTGAGGTACTACTGACTTACTCGATTGACGCAATAGATGGCAGGTACCATGGTCGTATAAAATCGGACGTTTTAGACGTATGTATAGCTCTGTATCTAGGAGTACAGAGCTGCTGAGAGAGACAAAGCCCTAATTGTTCTAGGATTCTCTCCATAATCATGTTATCCTCTTAATTCGTAATTTTACAGAAAATCGACGACTCATCAGTTGAACCCAACGCTTTGGTAATTTGTAGCTCCACACTCTAATTTGTCTGCATGATCAGGCTCAAAGCGCCTCCCGTCCTTCTTGTGACATGTATAAGAGGCGCACATTTGTATAGTAGAGTAGAAGTACTCCTAGATAGTATACTTATATATACGTTTAGTTCTCTTTGAGAGATTTTCAATGTGGTTGTAGTTTCTTAAGCAAAGATAGAAATTTTACGTGTGACGATTTGTTCGTACGTACCCACCCTTTATCTATATCTCTATCTCTACTATTATAAAAATTAAAAATATTGTTCTGGTATTTTGGTACGTCATTCGTGTTTGAGTTGGATTTTAAGTTTGTTCGCTTTTGGAAATACATATCCGTGTTTGAGTCACTTCGCTCACTTTTGGAAATACATAAGGACTCGTATAAGAAATCTATTTAAAAAACCCGCATGCTAACTTGAGATGATTAGACTCCTAATGTATCTCATGATATATTCCGTTTCAGGTTATAAGATGTTTTGACTTTGGCTAAAACCAAACTGCTTCAAATTTAAGCAAGTTTATAGGCAAATATAGTAATATTTACATTACCAAATTAGTTTATCAAATTAATAATTAAATATATTTTTATAATAAATTTGTCTTCGATCGAAAATATTACTATTTTTTAAAACTTGGTCAAATTTATAATAATTTGACTTTAACCAAACTCAAGACATCTTTTCAACCCGAAAGGAGGAAAGGAGGGAGTAGTACATAGAAAATGTGAAATTGGCACGTTAGAGAAGACGTGGCAGGCAGGCCGGCCCGTACGGTGCTCGTGGCTGAAGCCCGGCCAGCCTGGAGCCCAGGAGGGCAGGCAGGAGAATCATGGCCCGCACTCCCACGCGATCACGGCATCGACCGCACGTTCTCCGGCCATTCCAATGCCGCAGGCAGCGTGTGTTCCGGGCACCGACAAGGTCGCCGCCGAGAAAAAAGAGTATCCATTCTCTAATCGAAGCTGCGGGTGTGTTTATTTCATGCTAAAATTAAAATTTTAGTTAAAATTGAAACGATGTGATGGAAAAGTTAAAAGTTGATATGTATAGGATAGTTCTGATGTGATGAAAAAATTGGATGTGCGAAGAAAAAGTTTAGAAGTAAACTCGGCCTGCCTACTCCATAGCGCTAGGAAAAGTAATAGATTGTAAAGACCGATGCTGGATCCTGCCTTAACTAGCTAGTGTACGTGCTACTCAACGTACTCCGTATCTCATCTCATGCTTATCATTTCATCAACATATATATAGCGGGGTACCAAAGACAAAAGCAAAATTCAGAAGGAAGTAGCTCTATAATACTACTACTTCCTTCGTTTCAGAATGTAAGTCATTCTAGCATTTTTCACATTCGTATTAATGTTAATGAATCTAGATGGATATATATGTCTAGATTCATTAACATCCATATGAATGTGGAAAATGCTAGAATGACTTACATTGTGAAACGGAAGGAGTATTTGATATACTCCATTCGTCCCTAAATTTGACGCCATTGACTTTTTTAAACATGTTTAACCGTTCGTCTTATTCAAAGACTTTTGTGAAATATGTAAAACTATATGTATACATAAAAGTATATTTAACAATGAATCAAATGATAGGAAAAGAATTAATAATTACTTAAATTTTTTAATAAGACGAACGATCAAACATGTTTAAAAAAGTCAACGGCGTCAAATATTTAGAGATGGAGGGAGTAGTTTTTTAAACTTTCAAATATAAATGTAGTATAATTAAAATGTAATTGCGTTATAACTAATCTATAACTACAATAAACTTGTACATAACTAGGATGTATATCTATTCAAAGCATGTTGCTAGCGTGGTGGTATTCCTAGGCTGAGTTCGTTTGCTGAGGTTCCAACTTAAGCTCCCTAGCTCGTTTTATGTGCGCACATTTTACAAACTGCTGAATGGTTTGGTTTTTCTTTTTGCAAAAAATTCTATAGGAAAATTATACGCTAATGTGTGCTTCGTTTTGCGTGACAGAAAGGAGAAGTTCCCGACCCCTTCTCCCGAACACACCCTAATCTATTTTCTACGTTTTCTACGGGTGTAATCAATCATCCTTGATGCCACACACATTATAGACAATAATGGACAAACTTCATGTCGTTGACAAATCTAAATATATAATTTGTACTTCTTCCGTCCAATAAAAAACAAATCTAAGACCAGATGTGACACATTATTTGTAGCACTAAGATTTGTCATATCCGGTCACTGGTTTATTTTTATGAGACAAAGAAAGTACAATGGAAGCATTATACATTTACTTCCTCCGGTTCCATATTAATTGACGTTTTAGGCAAGGTTGAGGTCAAACTTTTTTAACTTTGACCATCAATAACTTTAAAATTATTTAGTTTAAAGGAACTATAACAACATATATAGATTTGTCTTTCAAAGCACTATAATAAAAGTAAATATACATATTTTTATTATATATATTATAATAGAAAAATAAGGTCAAAGATATATTTTGTTGACCGTATCATTATCTAAAACGTCAATTAAAATGATACCGGAGGGAGTATACTAGTTGGTCTACATAGCCCTCTAACACACGAGAGCTTCCTTGAAACACATGAATTTTATCGGAACTTTTATAAATTAATTCCTTTTTAGCAAAAGTCCACAAAAGTTCCTCAGCTCCAAGAGATCCTAGAGCCCGTATTTCGATCCAAAGCACAAAGAAGACCTTGTAGTGTTGGAACCGTAAAAAGAAAAGCTAAAATTGCATAACCGCAATAGCAACTGTACATATCTTAATTTTCAATACGAGTGGTTTTGTTGTGCATGCCCCGGGAGAAACACCACTCCAAACACTAGTTATTACTTATCATATAAATTGCACTAAGAGCAAGTTTAATTAATAGCATAGCCCACTACTAACTCCAAATTATCTATAGCCAATTATGTCCCAGAACATCGTGTCAAAGAATATCCTTTTCTGCTTCTATGCCATCATGTTCATTCTATTCTTCTCTTGGAATCTTCTGAATGAAATCTGAAAGTGGATCACTAACATCATCACACTGAACAAATAACCTTATGCCAATGCATAGTTAACTTAGGGTTGTCGTTGCATTACAATATCTTGCGTTATGCTATTAAGAATTATGATGATGCTCGTATCACACTATGCATTTCAGATGGTGATGTTATTTATCATTCTATCATGCCATTTGTTTCTGTTTGAATTTGTAGATGGAAACTTGTAGTATTCTGACTATTTATGTTAAACATAATCATTCCAACAGCCAAGTATCTGTACAAACAGCATATGCCATTGATATAGGCTTGTTTCATGGTTGAACAGTTACAGTACTTGATAGCTAAGTACTCCTACCATCCCAACATATAGCAACTTGTAGTGTTCAAAATTTGTCCCAAAATATAGCATCTTTTTCACCTACTTCCTCATCTAAACCAATCACAACTCACAACCATCTCTCAGTTAATTCCTCCAACTACTTCCTCATCTCAATCAATCCCAACCTTTTCTTATTTAATGAACTGCTTACATTTTGGGAGTGACGGAGGAGCTAACTAGTACTACTGGGGTTTTGTTCTTCTTTCTCTTCTGTCCCTTTTGTGTTCTAGTTTTATGTGGTTACATTTCTTTGGCAATCCACTCCACATTTTTGAGGGTAAAATATTTATTGTCATGTAATGTAAGTGGTAGAACAAAGCAACATTTGACAGTTTCCGCACAATCTTTATTGCAAGATTAATTTTTACAAGCTTTATGTAACTGCTGGTAGTATTCTTTTTTGTCAGTTACCATCCTTTTATGTAACAAATTTACAAGCCTTCCATGATATCATGTCTGAGTCAGATATTGAAAATTGCTGCTAGTATTCTTTTTCTCATGCTTTTTGTAACTGCTTCCATAATGACCCAAGTTGTTCAGATACCGCTCTACTTGTTCAAAAGTAACCCCATGATGCAAACCTTATACTTAGTATATTGTAAACGGACACAATGTATTCTTTGTTTCGAAGCTATCGATTCTCAAATACGGACATAAGTTTCATCGCTGCATTCATACCTTTGGACTGCTATATTCCGTTTTCTTTAACTGCACTGCACTAGATGAAATGGGAACCAAGATCGATGAGCTGGAGCAGAGCGTCAACGACCTGAAAGCTGAGATGGGTACTGATGTGCCTACCAAGAAGGCCGACGAGGCGAAGCCTGCCGACTCCACATAACTTGGCCGCAGACCAGAGATTGGCCCGTAACGATTTGGCATCGGTGATGGATTTTTCAGCGTTTTATGTGTATCCGATATTAGTTTTCTTGGACCGTTACTGTTGAATGACTCAAGAGTGATTTTATGCTATGAGCGTTCTCTTCTAGAGTATCTGCTGCTGCTAAGGCGATGTGTTTGGCTTGTATTCAAATATGATTTTAGCAAAATGCCACAGATGTTTGCTTGCTGATAACAAGCTGTAGCTGCTTGCCTTTTGTAATGCTTCAGTTTGAGTATTCAGTTGGGCCTTTTTTTTACACGAATCTGATACCTGTGATTTCAGTTCAGTAATACAGGCGTATGGTTATGTCCGGAGTATATGATCTGAATTCTCTACTGTTTGTGGCATCGACCACACGGGCAAATACCATTTCGATATCTGAACAGATCTTTTTTTTTCGGGTGATTTGAACTGATTAATGTGAACACCTTGCGAATTTCTCGTGTTTCCGAAAATCAAAATTGAAGGAGACCCAATCGTCCCCAAAATTGGCGTTCGCCCTTGAATTTTCTGTTTCGAGAGCTGCTAGAGAATGGGATTATGTTCAAACGGGACAACTCTAAGAAGGCTGACGTCATCCCACGTATTTGCTTTCTTCCTGTAAGTTTAGAGTCATCCTACTCCTACTCTACATGTTCGGCGCCCCCGCATCTGGAGCCAACGCCTACAACGGTGTAGGTACTAACACTGGTCACAACAGTAGCAGCAAGGGGTCAAATGGTGTAGGTACCAACACTGGTCACATCAGTAGCAGTGAGGGGTCGAACGGTGTAGGTACCAACACTGGTCACATCAGTAGCAGTGAGGGGTCGAACTGGGGGAAAGGAAGAAGAGGAGAGCAAACATTGGTACTTGATACTTCATACTTCGCTAGTATCGACCCTGGTACCTAAGGTATTAGGTCTCACACCCGTGAGTACCAGTCATGATACCGCATGTATTAAACTTGGCACCCGTGGGTACCAGTCATGATACACGCAGGTATCGGGTTTGATACCTGGGTATCAGCCATGATACCAAAGGTACCAGATATGATACCTACGAGTATCGACTACGGATGATGCATTGCACGATGTACCTGCACACACTCCGGCGAGGAGCATGATGGCTCACCAAGTCATCATCATGTCGCTGCCAAATGAAAGCTCTAGATTCACAAGCTTCATTGGCTGCGCCCCTCCATCATCATCAACAACATGCTTAGAAGGAGGCCAAGGAGCCTATGCTGGGCAACATCCTTCCCGACAGCCTCCCCTCTTCTTGGTTGTTCCCTTTTGCCATGAAAGCTAGATCCAGTGGGTGCCGCCATACCTCAAAAGCATGAGGCAGAGGAGAAGGCCACGAGAGTGGTGCTGGCCACCGTCCTTGTAGCCAACATGCACTTGGGCTAGATCTAGCAGTGAGGAGGGTTTATGCCTCTACATCCGTTTTCAGGGCCTGCTCCACCGCTGCCACGCCTGCACATAGAAGCTCTTTGTAGCTGAGCTGAGGAGAAGGGGAAAAAAGAAGAACGAAGGAGGAGAGGTGAAGAAAGAGGGTGACAAAGGCTTATACAGAACAGAAAGAGAAAGGATAAGATAGAAACGTTATCCACTTATTTAATTTATAAGATGTGATTCCCTCGGATATGTTTCTATTACATCTGTACTGATTAATTCACATCTTTTTTTCACTCACAAAAATAATGATGAATTTCAGCAATCAAGGTTTGAGTCTTGTCCCAGAACATCGTGTCAAAGTATCTTTTCTGCTTCTATGCATCGATGTTCATTCTATTCTTTCTCTTGGATCTTCTGATGAAATCTGAAAGTGGATCCAATAACATCATCACACTGAACATAACCTTATGCCAAGCATAGTTTAACTTAGGTTGTCGTTGCATTACAATATCTTGCGTCATGCTATTAATAATTATGATGAGGTCTGCGTATCACAGTATTCATTTCAGATGGTGATGTTATTTTCATTCTATCATGCATTGTTTTCTGTTTGAATTTGTAGATGGAAACTTGTTGATATTCTGACTATTATATTAACATAATCATATTCCAACAGCCAAGTATCTGTACAAACACATATGCCATTGATATAGCTTGTTTCATGGTTGACAGTATTGAGTAGTAAGTCTCCTACCATTCCATTTATAGCAACTTTGTGTGTTCACTTGGCGCCGGTGCAGGCACCTCCCGCTGCCCTCGCTCCGGTTCTTCCTCTTCGCCGGGGAGCTGCCCGGGTTCTCCCACCACCCGGACTCGCTCCTCGTCCTCGCGAACTCGCTCGCCGGCGCGCGGCTCTTCCCGCTGCTGCGCTCGCTGCTGTCCGACCTCCCGCCGTCCGCGCTCTCGCGGGGCCTCTTCCCGCTTCTGTTCCGCGCGTACTCCCGTGCTCGCCTCCCCGAAGATGCCATCCGGGCCTTCTCATCCATGGCGGGGTTCGGGTTCCCCCCGACAATTGCTGATTTCCATTCGTTGCTCTTTGCTCTGTCGCGTAATGGCCTAGTAGAGTATGGTGAAAGATTTTTTAGGGAGTCGGCAGCTCAATTTGATGTTTCAGCGAAGGCCTACACAATTTTGATCTCTGGGTGGGCTGTTGTTAAGAAGCCGGAAAATGCGCGGAGTCTATTTGATGAAATGGTCGAGAGAGGTGTGGAGCTTGATGTGCATGTGTACAATGCTTTGATTGATGCCTTATGTCGGGGAGGGGATATTACATCAGCGCAGGAGCAGCTGAGCAATATGCAAAAGAGTCATGGGCTTGTTCCAAATGCGGCCACTTATGGTCCTTTCCTTCATGCCGCATGCGCATCAAAGGATGTTCGTGCTGCTCTTCGTGTGCTAGATAGGATGCACACTCATGCTCTCACACCAAATGTATTCACATACAATGCTGTTATTCGGTTACTGTGTGATTTGGGAGAGATCAATGAGGCTTACAATATCCTGGATGAGATCACCACCCAAGGCGAAAAGCCTGATGTTTGGAGCTATAACACACTGCTTAATGCGCACTGTAAACTGAAAGAGGTGAACAAGGCGCTGCGGCTCATTTCAAGAATGGATAAAGAATTATGTCCGCCAGACCGGCACTCTTATAACATGCTACTGAAAATGTTGATTGGTGTAGGAAGGTTTGATACAGCTATTGAGGTTTGGGATGGGATGGAAAAGCGTGGTTTCCACCCAGGGGCAGCAACCTATGCTGTGATGATCCATGGGCTAGCTTCCAAGAAGGGAAGAGCAGAAGATGCCTGCAGTTACTTTGTGAGAATGGTGGATGAGGGTATCCCACCTTACCAGGCCACTTGTGAGGTGTTAAGGGATAGATTGCTGATGCTTGGCCTCCGAGACCAACTTGGAGTGCTCACTGATAGGATGCGGCGGAGCACTTCATATACAATACAAGAAATGTCTACTATCATGCGCCGTAGTAAGAGGGCAGAGGAAACCAAAAGTCTGAGCAATGGCCATGAATTCTCTGGGCGTGATCTTGATGAGAATGGATGGAGGGGGAAATGGAAACCAGGAGACTGAAAGTAGCATTAGAGAGTTGTCTTGCGAGTTGTGACCAGATTTTATTTTGTTCTAGTTTGTCTCCCTAGTCTAAAAATATAAACATTGCACCTCATGAGGAAGTTCTCTGAGTGTCATAGACTTAATGGGCGAGTTGATAAAAATTCCTGGCACAGAAATTGGTGACTGAAGAGTTTTCCAAACTGCATTTATGTTTCTCTTCTCACCCTTTTGCCATTTTATGTGTCAATCTGTGAGGATCCAAGGATGCTTTGAATAATTCGATCACCATGCTTCATGACTGTTTTGCATTTACTGATATGGACTATCATTCTATGCTAGGGTGCTTCACTTTTTACCTTTTCCTTACAATCATATGCATGCGCGATGTTTTAGTTATACATACTTAGTTATGCTAGAGAATTGGCATATGAAACATTATTGTCTGTGCTAAGATGTTAATGATCAACTATAATATACTGTATTATGCTACATTTTAGTGTTTTACACCTTAGATGTTAATGTACCTTTCATTTATTTTCACATGTATATTATTATTTTGGCACTTCAACATTTGTAAATCATTCAATGAATCTGTTGTTGCAGACCAATATGGACTCAGAGCCCTCATCGCAGAACCCGACAGATATGACAGCATTTGTAAGTTTTAATATTACCAATCGCATCATTGATCTTTTCTCCCATTTTCAAATATGACAACCAGCCAAACACATGAGAGTAAAAGGCCCAAAATATTTTATGAAGAGTGGGCATGCTTTATGCATCACGTTTACTTATTTACTTATCCTGTCACTATCTGTAGTGAATGGTTCCACTGTTTTGAATATTAATCTTGCTGCTTTTGATATCATCTTATTGCACTTAATAGATTACATTTAGTAGTAAAACTTAACATGTTTTGCTTTGATCGAAAAACTTACATTGACTTAATAGATGAAATTTAGTAGTAAAACCATGTGGTGGTTTTCTATTGCTGATAAGTTATGTTTTGCTTTGGAGGTAGCATGCTTATATCGCTTTATTCAGGGAAATTTTTTTTTTTTTACCGATTATAATCTCTCTTTCAGGTACAAAACCTCCTAACCCAGATGGTGAGTTCCTTCGGATATGTTTCTATTAACATCTGTACTGATGAATTCACATCCATTTTTCACTCACAAAAATAATGATGAATTTCAGCAATCAAGGTTTGAGTCTATGTCCCAGAACATCGTGTCAAAGAATATCCTTTTCTGCTTCTATGCCATCATGTTCATTCTATTCTTCTCTTGGAATCTTCTGAATGAAATCTGAAAGTGGATCACTAACATCATCACACTGAACAAATAACCTTATGCCAATGCATAGTTAACTTAGGGTTGTCGTTGCATTACAATATCTTGCGTTATGCTATTAAGAATTATGATGATGCTCGTATCACACTATGCATTTCAGATGGTGATGTTATTTATCATTCTATCATGCCATTTGTTTCTGTTTGAATTTGTAGATGGAAACTTGTAGTATTCTGACTATTTATGTTAAACATAATCATTCCAACAGCCAAGTATCTGTACAAACAGCATATGCCATTGATATAGGCTTGTTTCATGGTTGAACAGTTACAGTACTTGATAGCTAAGTACTCCTACCATCCCAACATATAGCAACTTGTAGTGTTCAAAATTTGTCCCAAAATATAGCATCTTTTTCACCTACTTCCTCATCTAAACCAATCACAACTCACAACCATCTCTCAGTTAATTCCTCCAACTACTTCCTCATCTCAATCAATCCCAACCTTTTCTTATTTAATGAACTGCTTACATTTTGGGAGTGACGGAGGAGCTAACTAGTACTACTGGGGTTTTGTTCTTCTTTCTCTTCTGTCCCTTTTGTGTTCTAGTTTTATGTGGTTACATTTCTTTGGCAATCCACTCCACATTTTTGAGGGTAAAATATTTATTGTCATGTAATGTAAGTGGTAGAACAAAGCAACATTTGACAGTTTCCGCACAATCTTTATTGCAAGATTAATTTTTACAAGCTTTATGTAACTGCTGGTAGTATTCTTTTTTGTCAGTTACCATCCTTTTATGTAACAAATTTACAAGCCTTCCATGATATCATGTCTGAGTCAGATATTGAAAATTGCTGCTAGTATTCTTTTTCTCATGCTTTTTGTAACTGCTTCCATAATGACCCAAGTTGTTCAGATACCGCTCTACTTGTTCAAAAGTAACCCCATGATGCAAACCTTATACTTAGTATATTGTAAACGGACACAATGTATTCTTTGTTTCGAAGCTATCGATTCTCAAATACGGACATAAGTTTCATCGCTGCATTCATACCTTTGGACTGCTATATTCCGTTTTCTTTAACTGCACTGCACTAGATGAAATGGGAACCAAGATCGATGAGCTGGAGCAGAGCGTCAACGACCTGAAAGCTGAGATGGGTACTGATGTGCCTACCAAGAAGGCCGACGAGGCGAAGCCTGCCGACTCCACATAACTTGGCCGCAGACCAGAGATTGGCCCGTAACGATTTGGCATCGGTGATGGATTTTTCAGCGTTTTATGTGTATCCGATATTAGTTTTCTTGGACCGTTACTGTTGAATGACTCAAGAGTGATTTTATGCTATGAGCGTTCTCCTCTAGAGTATCTGCTGCTGCTAAGGCGATGTGTTTGGCTTGTATTCAAATATGATTTTAGCAAAATGCCACAGATGTTTGCTTGCTGATAACAAGCTGTAGCTGCTTGCCTTTTGTAATGCTTCAGTTTGAGTATTCAGTTGGGCCTTTTTTTTACACGAATCTGATACCTGTGATTTCAGTTCAGTAATACAGGCGTATGGTTATGTCCGGAGTATATGATCTGAATTCTCTACTGTTTGTGGCATCGACCACACGGGCAAATACCATTTCGATATCTGAACAGATCTTTTTTTTTCGGGTGATTTGAACTGATTAATGTGAACACCTTGCGAATTTCTCGTGTTTCCGAAAATCAAAATTGAAGGAGACCCAATCGTCCCCAAAATTGGCGTTCGCCCTTGAATTTTCTGTTTCGAGAGCTGCTAGAGAATGGGATTATGTTCAAACGGGACAACTCTAAGAAGGCTGACGTCATCCCACGTATTTGCTTTCTTCCTGTAAGTTTAGAGTCATCCTACTCCTACTCTACATGTTCGGCGCCCCCGCATCTGGAGCCAACGCCTACAACGGTGTAGGTACTAACACTGGTCACAACAGTAGCAGCAAGGGGTCAAATGGTGTAGGTACCAACACTGGTCACATCAGTAGCAGTGAGGGGTCGAACGGTGTAGGTACCAACACTGGTCACATCAGTAGCAGTGAGGGGTCGAACGGTGTAGGTACCAACACTGGTCACATCAGTAGCAGTGAGGGGTCGAACGGTGTAGGTACCAACACTGGTCACATCAGTAGCAGTGAGGGGTCGAACGGTGTAGGTACCAACACTGGTCACATCAGTAGCAGTGAGGGGTCGAACGGTGTAGGTACCAACACTGGTCACATCAGTAGCAGTGAGGGGTCGAACGGTGTAGGTACCAACACTGGTCACATCAGTAGCAGTGAGGGGTCGAACGGTGTAGGTACCAACACTGGTCACATCAGTAGCAGTGAGGGGTCGAACGGTGTAGGTACCAACACTGGTCACATCAGTAGCAGTGAGGGGTCGAACGGTGTAGGTACCAACACTGGTCACATCAGTAGCAGTGAGGGGTCGAACGGTGTAGGTACCAACACTGGTCACATCAGTAGCAGTGAGGGGTCGAACTGGGGGAAAGGAAGAAGAGGAGAGCAAACATTGGTACTTGATACTTCATACTTCGCTAGTATCGACCCTGGTACCTAAGGTATTAGGTCTCACACCCGTGAGTACCAGTCATGATACCGCATGTATTAAACTTGGCACCCGTGGGTACCAGTCATGATACACGCAGGTATCGGGTTTGATACCTGGGTATCAGCCATGATACCAAAGGTACCAGATATGATACCTACGAGTATCGACTACGGATGATGCATTGCACGATGTACCTGCACACACTCCGGCGAGGAGCATGATGGCTCACCAAGTCATCATCATGTCGCTGCCAAATGAAAGCTCTAGATTCACAAGCTTCATTGGCTGCGCCCCTCCATCATCATCAACAACATGCTTAGAAGGAGGCCAAGGAGCCTATGCTGGGCAACATCCTTCCCGACAGCCTCCCCTCTTCTTGGTTGTTCCCTTTTGCCATGAAAGCTAGATCCAGTGGGTGCCGCCATACCTCAAAAGCATGAGGCAGAGGAGAAGGCCACGAGAGTGGTGCTGGCCACCGTCCTTGTAGCCAACATGCACTTGGGCTAGATCTAGCAGTGAGGAGGGTTTATGCCTCTACATCCGTTTTCAGGGCCTGCTCCACCGCTGCCACGCCTGCACATAGAAGCTCTTTGTAGCTGAGCTGAGGAGAAGGGGAAAAAAGAAGAACGAAGGAGGAGAGGTGAAGAAAGAGGGTGACAAAGGCTTATACAGAACAGAAAGAGAAAGGATAAGATAGAAACGTTATCCACTTATTTAATTTATCCGTTATTAAGAGACACTGTACAATAGATTTTTTTTAAAAAATCATTATAATAATAATTTTATTAATAGATTTACGAGGAACTTATTTTCAAAAATGAAAATTTCCCAACGCCACTGGAACCGGCATGGCTAACGACTGCCATTGTGCACATGTTTGAAGTGGCAAAGTAGTTTGGCCATGTGCGAAAATGTTCATTTTTAAAAATAAGTTCTTAGGATATCCATTATAAAATTATTTATTAAAAGGTCTAAAATAAAATAAAAATTCTTTCGCCCTCTTGGTCTCCCACCGCCACTACCACCAACCCACAAGAGGCGCATTACAATTTCCCCTGGAGCAACCTGTCACTGACATGTGGGCCCACGTTCCCCCACCCCACCAAACCGGATTGAGATCAGGTGCAGTTGTTACTGCAAGTAATCTAGACCATTTGTATTTTCATCCAACGGCCAGATTCGTTGCAACAAACCACGTAAAACAATATATTTTTGCTACAGTATACATTGCTACAGTGATGCATTGATCTGAACCATTGATTTGTGGGGCCCCTTGATTTGTTCATGCAGTGCTAGTGCAACTGCTTAAGTTGCAGTTACACTAGCAACTGCACCGGATCCCAATCACCAAACCCCGCCTCCTTCAAAAATTTCTTTATTCCCTTCTTCCTGCCACCTCGCGGCCTCCGCCCAACGACCTCCTCCTCCTCCTCCGCGCCGCCGCCGCGACATAAAAACCGGCGATCCCCAGGAACTCCTACCTCCCTCGCCAACGCTGATGGCCACGCCTCCTCCTCCCACCAACCCTCCTGCCCCCCGGCACGCACCCCGCGGCGGGCGCCGTCGTCGCCGTCCGCGCGGCGCTCGCGGACGTCGGCGGAGGAAGGGAGGGCGGCGGCGGGGGCGGAGGCTGTGCGGTCGATCCGGGCGCGGCAGATCGTGGACAGCCGCGGGAACCCCACCGTGGAGGTCGACCTAGTCGCCGGGGACGGGCGGCTGCACCGCTCCGCGGTGCCCAGCGGCGCATCCACGGGGATCTACGAGGCGCTCGAGCTCCGCGACGGGGACGGGGCGGCGTACGGCGGGAAGGGCGTGCTCAACGCCGTCCGCAACATCAACGAGGTCATCGCGCCCAAGCTCGTCGGCGTCGACGTCAGGTGAGCCGGGGTTACGGTACGAAGCCCAGGTGGGTGGGTTCCACTCAATGCCGGATCTGATCGCCGGTGGCTTGGCAGTGGGTAGGTGGGAAACGTGCTGCTCATGATCAAACTGCTGCTGGTCATGGGTGTTTGGTTAGGTGACCAGTTTGACCTGATGTTTGATAGTGAAGCTTAAAACTTCTCCCAATCATGGCTAATGATAGAGACAAGAAGGAAATATGGTTAGACTGACCCAGAGGAACATTTTACTGAATTATTATTGGGTTTAGTTGGGAAGTTTGGGAACTGGAATTCCCTTCTTGCTAGTGCTAGTACTATTTACAGTGGAATCAATAGCATAATTTGATTTGGTAGTAGTTTGTTACTTGTAGGCTTTATAAGCATTCTATTGAACCTTAAAAAAAACTTTAAAAGGGAGAGAGAGAGAGAGAGAGAGAGAGAGAGAGAGGACAAATCCTATCCCGTGCCATTTCTTGCAATGTCAGGTTTATTGAGGTATTGTCTCCATTGCTTTCTGCTGATGAAGTTATAAAAAATGAAAAGAGTTGTTATTAGAACGTAGCTGGACCTATTTATTGAATACTCAAAAAGATATTTGCAAATGTAATCATCATTTGTTTTTATGTGTTTTTGGTTCAAATCTGTTATAGATCATTCCTAGATGCCATGCCTTTTTTTTTAGCTGGTGAAAATTATATTGATGTTTGTAATGCTTTTACATAAATGTGAAGTTCTTTTTTTTTTTGCGGGGATAAATGTGAAGTTATTTTAAGATTCACTTTTTAGAACTATGTTTGTACTTCCGATGCTACAATTTATGGTCCATGCCTCTCACTTTGGTATCATCATGTTGCCATATTTCGACTTCTAGCAGTACCATTCTTCTTCCTCTGAAACTGTGGATTTGGTTTCTTAACTTAAATTACAAAGAACGACACAAAGTGTCCTAGAATGAAATGGCATGGGAGAACTACTCTAGGGACAATCGATGAAATAAAGTAGTCCTTGTGTGTGCTTAGTTGTGTACTTAGAAACAACAAGTTCTAGCATTCAATTCAAGTGCTGAACTTACATACACAGTTGTAAAATGATTTTGCATATTTGAATCCCTAAGCGCTGTTTTTCTTGGGCTTGCCCCCCTTAAATTCCCTGAAGTGAGGATGAAGCTGATTTACTAAACTAAACGGACAACTGGGCATAGGGAAACAAATTACTATCAACAGAACCATTGCCATATCTGAAGGATTGTCAAAGACGATTAAAGTGAAATTTGTTGTCATTTTGCATCCAAATAGATTTCTGGGTGTTGGGAGGTACCATTAAATTGTGCTTGCAATGCTTGCTTCTGTGTCTTGCATATAATCTATAATGCAATGTTCATATACCATTTTGTCAGGAACCAGAGTGATGTTGATGCAATCATGCTAGACATTGATGGAACTCCGAACAAGTCAAAATTGGGTGCCAATGCTATTCTTGGAGTCTCTTTAAGCGTATGCAGGGCTGGTGCTGGTGCAAAGGAAGTTCCTTTATATAAACATATTCAGGAGTTGGCTGGAACAAAGGAGCTTGTCATGCCCGTCCCAGCTTTCAATGTAATAAATGGAGGTAGCCATGCGGGCAACAATCTGGCCATGCAGGAGTTCATGCTTTTACCTGTGGGAGCATCTTCTTTTTCTGAGGCTCTTCGCATGGGTAGTGAAGGTAACTTTATGTGTTTAATTGATAGTGTGATACACATACTTTTGGAATTCTAATTGTCCAATGCATGCCCTTATGCATGATTAATTTGGTACTGTATTTGATATTTGTATGAGTCAATGTCATGATTATTCAGTAAATGATACATTGGCAACAGTTACATCTGCGCATGCATGATTAATTTGGTACTGTATTTGATGTTTGTTTTGAGTCAATATCATGATTATTCTGTAAATGACACATTGGCAACAGTTACATCTGCGCATTTGACTTGTAGTTTGCTCTCGTCTTTTAATTCTCAAATGTTTGTCTTCTGAGATTTACCTGTCCATGTTACAGTTTACCATGCCCTAAAGGGCATCATTAAGGCGAAATATGGTCAAGATGCATGCAATGTTGGAGATGAAGGTGGCTTTGCTCCTAATGTTCAAGACAACAGAGAAGGCCTTGTCTTGCTTATGGATGCCATTGAGAAGGCAGGCTACACTGGAAAGGTCTGCAGCCATCTTGTTTTATTTCCCACCTTTTCAATGTGGACCACCTTTTTTTTTTGTAACTTATAATACTGTGAACCAATCCTACTGCAGATTAAAATTGGAATGGATGTTGCAGCATCAGAGTTTCTTACAAAGGATGGAAGCTATGACTTAAACTTTAAGAATCAGCCTAATGATGGAGCTCATGTTCTTTCAGCCCAGCGTCTCTGTGATCTGTACAAAGAATTTGTCAAGGATTTCCCCATTGTATCAATTGAGGACCCTTTCGATCAAGATGACTGGAGCTCATGGGCATCATTGCAGTCTTCAGTTAATATCCAAATTGTGGGGGATGATTTACTCGTCACGAACCCAAAACGTATTGCAGAGGCTATTGGCAAGAAGGCTTGCAATGCTCTTTTGCTGAAGGTGGGTATTTACTATGCATATCCGTCATGCTATTTTACTCGCATAATGTGCAAACATACATTCATTCTTACAATGTATTTGGTGAATACAATTTAATGTAGAACATGGCAGTATTGAAGTGATGTTGGCTTGTTACCAGATAGCTAATTACTATTAATCTCTTTGTTGCAATAAACAACAACAGAATTTGACTGTGTAAAGCACTCTGTACCATCAAATTCCTATTGTTCTTCTGATAATGATCAGTTCTAAGTCCAATATAAACATGGACTGCAAAATGACAAAATATATTCAACTGTTTTTCAGGTTAATCAAATTGGCACTGTCACTGAATCAATTCAAGCTGCTCTTGATTCAAAAGCTGCTGGTTGGGGCGTGATGGTCAGCCACAGGAGTGGGGAAACGGAAGATAATTTCATCGCAGATCTGGCTGTTGGTTTAGCAAGTGGTCAGGTAGGGACTATCACCATCAGAAATCTTAACTGTGGTACCAGAATTCTACGAACGCTCATCAGATGATCCTAACACACTCATTCATGTGTTGCAGATCAAAACTGGTGCTCCATGCCGTAGCGAGAGACTGGCAAAGTACAATCAGGTAAATATTCTTATCCTGTTCCATATCCATTTTTCACCAACCTATACTGAGATTATGTACTTCCACATGTCATTTCCTGATTCTACCTCAAGTTTCTCCCTCGCTATTTTCCCCATTACACCATACTATGTTTTGTTCCTGTACAGCTTCTGCGGATCGAAGAGGAGCTAGGCAATGTGCGCTATGCTGGGGAGGCATTCAGGTCTCCCTAAGAAACATACATACCACACAACATTCGGAAAGAGTCGCTTGTGTACTGTTGAGTAGAAATAAGGTCTTGTACTATTGAGGCATCCTTATTTTTTTTCTTATCTTTTTGCAACTTAATCTATTGGATGCATGGTTGTATATGCATCTGTAGCTTGTGCTACAGGAGAAGCCATCCGAGAGACCGCTAATGCTAGGAAACGAGCTGTATTTCCTCAACATGATTAGTAACATATTTTGCCATGCATTATTTATCAAACTAATCGGCTGTCTGAAACATGGGAAATTCTTCCCCATTTACAGGAAGTTCACCCCCAAATTCTTTATTTGGATGTTATGATGATTTATGAACAATTGGAAAGCATTGTATTGAAGTCTGATGCGCTTTGATCATATAATATTTGCATTGCAGATTGTGACATGTGTATATACTTCAATCGAGATGATCCTTGTTGGTATAATAAACCTCTCTCGTGATTCCAAAGCAAATCCCACGAACGAAGTTAAGGTTGACAAACAGATGCCAACAAAATACCATTTTCGCTTGCAAACAACACTCTAAACATCATCGACAACCTCTTGTTTGATGTTGCACCTATGCAACGTAGGAATCGGAGAAGACTATTCATAGGTCATAAATATTTTGAGACATGATTTTTACCATAAAATTTTACCACTGAGACACATGGCTCTAGCTACCAAACAGGATTAGGCCTCGTTCGGTTACACAAGGATTTAATCCGAACCGGAAATAACAAGTATAGTAAGAAATTTATGATATATATAATGAGAGACCGGGATTCATTCCGGGCCAGAAACTAATTTACACATGATAGAGATAATAAGAGACCAGGAATCAATCTACTAGTCAATAGGTGTGGAACTAATCCGGATGTTTTGTTGTACCTAATATGAGTAAATTGGTACTCGACCCGGAATGAATCACGGTTTTTTGTTGTACCTGTTATAAATTTCCTGTAATACCTATCATCCCCACCCCGGAACGAATCTTTGTGTTACCGAACGTCTAATTGGCACGTTGTTTCTTTTTTCTAAAAAAAATAATATAATGAGCTCAGAATTTGGCACGTGCGCGGTAAATCAGCTAAGCTAAGCTAGAGCGAGGTGAGCTTGAGCAAGCCAACGTACGGCGTGTCGACGGAGCCGAACCACAGAGACCCGTTCCGCTCCACCACTCGCTCACCGTGGCGCCGCCGAACCCGCGCAGCGCCACGTCCACCTTGCCGCCGCCGTCGACGACCACCCTGACGGCGGCCACGGACGCCGGCGTCGTGCCGTTCACGGTCCACGCTTGTCGCGGTTGAGCGCGACCCAGTACGACTCGCCGGGGCGGCCGCCGTCGGCGGCGGCGGGGCGCACGTTGTCCGGGTAGCCGGGGAGGTCGGCGAGCACCTCGGTGGCGCCGGCGTTGCCTGCGCGGGAGCCAGTGGCGGAGCAGCCGGCAGGAGGCCGTCTCGGCGACGACGAGGTGGGTGCCGTCGGCGCTGACGGCAACGCCGTTGGGGAAGGCGAGGCCGGACTCGAGCACGGTGACGTTGCCCGTCCGCGGCTCGTACCGGAACAGCCGCCCCGTCGCGTCGCCGGAGAGCACCACCAGCAGGTAGTCGCTGCACGTACCGCGGATTAATTAGTTTTACAGACTCCATTACCACAATGATGGTTAATTAAACCTCCTTAATTACCCAACTTGCACTAGAAAGTATGCTTCTATTTTTCATATATCCTAGTATCTTTTTCAAATGCAACTATAATATAATTGAAATGTAATTACATTGTAATAGAAATGTAGCTATATATAAAACTTATATTCAACTATAATTTGGTTGGTTAGCATCGGATAACTTCATGCACAAATCTTAAGGCATGACCCGTGCGAAAATGTATTTCTAGCAATTTTCTCTTTATGAGGTGATTCGGTGGCCACAAATCTGAAAGTTTTGGAAGTAGAAAAAATTGACAGAAGTTTTCTAGCAATTTCACATAACAAAATTCTCCTCCCATTATTTTAAAAAAATCTCTCATATCTTTCTAGTCATTTGCTTTTATCATAAATCTAATTCTAAATAGTGTTTACTAGTAATTTAGTTACAATGTAATTTCTGTTATTTATAGCGCAATTAAAATGTAAATTTATGTAATCAATATGTAGTGCTAGAAGTTTTCTGAATGTGATGTCGTAAATATAACTTAGTGCCTTAAGAGCAGGTACAATAGCAAGCTATAAGTCAGCTATAACTACATATCGAGAAAAAAAGAGAAGAGAGAGAAGAAAGCGGGCTATAGATTTGTAGCCGGCTGCAACACGGACTCCAAAACGTTATGTGTGTATGAGAGGTGGGACCGAGTATTAATGTTGTAGTATATTTTTATAGTTAACTATTGTATGAGTGGACTATTAGATTAGCTATAGTTGTTTTGAAATCAACAGTTAGCTACACTATTAAACTTGCTCTAATTAAACCTACGGAAATAGTACTCCACTTACTTATCACAAGAATTCCCCTGTTTTAATTGAGATCCAAAACCTGAGCTAGTACAACTACTATGCAGATGATCATTTGTTTCTCGATCCAGCTAATTAATAAATGTTCATAACTCCAATGACATTCTTATCTACTGTAGTAATTCACCATAATAATGTTAATATGTCCGTTGTTCCCTGCAATACTGTACTATATATGCTAACTTGCCCCAGGAAAAATAGACAGTGAAATCAATATTGATATACGTACATGGTACACTGTTGTCAGACATTTTCTTGAACCCGTAAATCCATTTGACATGGTACCACCAAATTAACTACTCCCTCCATCTCAAAATATAAAAGATTTTGGAGGATGTGACATAAATCCCTTATATTTTGAGACGAAGGGAGTATTTTTACATATGGGTAAAATGCATTTTAAAAAATGGCCCGCCCCTACCAATATGCCGGTAGAAATGGAACCTGAGTGTGTCTCGGAAAATTATTTTTACAGTAGTGCGTGAAAAAAGTACGGTATATTACAATTTTCGTAATTGTAGTAGATATTACAGCTAAATTATGTATTACAATACAATTTAGTGCTAAAGTGGCATTTGAAGACAATGAGGTACTTCCCCAGTCACTTTTATTTAAGATATATAAGTCTAAATTACCCCTAAACTATTGTGTGACATACAGCTACGTAGTCGGGAAAAGGATCAAATAAAATCCATTAAATGCAACTATAACTCGCAAACCAAATCATTTTTTTTAACACTTTGTTTCGAAGTAGTTGTGCTTGCATACTCCATCTGTTCTAAAATATAAGAACCCAGACAGACCACCTGACCAAATTCGTGGTATTAGAGCATGTTCCATTTAACCAATATTATATTACTATATTTTGCAATGAAAAAAAAGTACCCATTCCATATTTTAATGCATGACGCAGTTGACTTTTTTTTACCAACTTTTGAAGATTTATCTTATTCAAATTTTTGTGTAAATATAAAAATATTAATATAATTTGGTTGGTTAGCATAGGATAACTTCATGCACAAATCTTAAGGCATGACCTGTGCGAAAATTTATTTCTAGCAATTTTCTCTTTATGCACAAATCTTAAGATGATTCGATAGCCACAAATCTAAAAGTTTTGGAAGTAAAAGAATTGACGGAAGTTTTCTAGCAATTTCACATAACAAAATTCTCCTCCCATTATTTTAAAAAAATCTCTCATATCTTTCTAGTCATTTGCTTTTATCATAAATCTAATTCTAAATAGTGTTTACTAGTAATTTAGTTACAATGTAATTTCTGGTATTTATAGCGCAATTAAAATGTAAATTTATGCAATCAATATGTAGTGCGAGAAGTTTTCTGAATGTGATGTCATAAATATAACTTAGTGCCTTAAGAGCAGGTACAATAGCAAGCTATAAGTCAGTTATAACCATATATCGAGAAGAAAAGAGAAGAGAGAGAGAGAGAAGAAAGCGGGCTACAGATTTATAGCCGGCTGCAACACGGACTCCAAGACGTTATGTGTGTATGAGAGGTGGGACCGAGTATTAATATTGTAGTATATATTTTTATAGTTAACTATTGTATGAATATGCTATTAGATTAGCTATAGTTATTTTGGAACCAACAGTAAGCTACACTATTAAACTTGCTCTAATTAAACCTGCGGAAATAGTACTCCACGTACTTATCACAAGAATTCCCCTGTTTTAATTGAGATCCAAAACCTGAGCTAGTACAACTACCATGCAGATGATCATTTGTTTCTCGATCCAGCTAATTAATTAATAAATGTTCATAACTCCAATGACATTCTTATCTACTGTAGTAATTCACCATAATAATGCTAATATGTCCGTTGTCCTCTGCAATACTGTACTATATATGCTAACTTGCCCCAGGAAAAATAGACAGTGAAATCAATATTGATATACGTACATGGTACACTGTTGTCAGACATTTTCTTGAACCCATAAATCCATTTGACATGGTACCACCAAATTAACTACTTCCATCTCAAAATATATGGGATTTTAGAGGGATGTGACACAAATCCCTTATATTTTGAGACGGAGGGAGTATTTTTACATATGGGTAAAATGCATTTTCAAAAACGGACTGCCGGCCCCTACCAATATGCCGGTAGAAATGGAACCTGAGTGTGTCTCGGAAAATTGTTTTTACAGTAGTGCGTGAAAAAAGTACGGTATATTACAATTTTCGTAATTGTAGTAGATATTACAGCTAAATTATGCATTACAATATAATTTAGTGCTAAAGTGGCATTTGAAGACAATGAGGTACTTCCCCAGTCACTTTTATTTAAGATATATAAGTCTAAATTACCCCTAAACTATTGTGTGACATACAGCTACGTAGTCGGGAAAAGGATCAAATAAAATCCATTAAATGCAACTATAACTCGCAAACCAAATCATGTTTTTTTTAACACTTTGTTTCAAAGTAGTTGTGCTTGCATTCCATCTGTTCTAAAATATAAAATATAAAATATAAGAATCCAGATAGACCACCTGATCAAATTCTAACCAATATTATGTTACTATATTTTGCAAAAAAAAAAATACTCATTCCATATTTTAATGCATGACGCCGTTTACTTTTTTACCAACTTTTGAAGATTTATTTTATTCAATTTTTTGTGTAAATATAAAAATATTAATGTCATATTTAAAGAACATTTGATGATAAATCAAGTCACAATAAAATAAATAATAATGACATAATTTTTTTAATGAGATGAATGGTTAAATGTTGATCAAACAAAAAATGAATGGTTAAATGTTGATCAAACTGTGAACGACATCATACATTAAAATAAATACGGAGGGAGTAGTAAACTAATTGCTGATTTTTTTTTAGAGAAGGGTATTTTTTACCCGGCCTCTATATCCAACCAGATATTGAAATAGGGAACTTAGCCCCGCAAACAATCTAATATGAAATTCGCTCTATAGGAGATTTTTACCCGGCCTATATATCCAATCGGATATATACGGTCATTGAAATAGGGAACTTAGCCCCGCAAACAACCCAATCTAAAATTCGCTCCATAGGAGATTTGAACTCAGGACCTTAGGGTACTACTCAGGTCACTATAACCACTAGGCTACATGCCCTTTCATAAACTAATTGCTGATAACCATGTAAGCCCAAATGCCCAATAGGTAGCCCATACGTACGTACCTCCGCTTGTACGTGGTGCTGCTATCGGTGAAGTAGACGTCGCCGGTGGCTTGGTCGACGTCCACCCCGTTCACGAAGTTGAGCGCCACGCCGCCGGCCTCCGCCGCCACCACCTCCGCCATCCCGCCGCGCCGCCCCACCCTCATCAGCCCCAGGTACGCGTCCGCGATGTACATCTCGCCCGTCCTCCGGTCGAACTGCACCCCCAGCGGCCGCCCGCACACGCTCTCCGCCGCCGCCGCCTTCTTCCTCGCCGCGCACTCCGCCACCGTCCTGCAAATCAACACCACGCGCCGCCGCCCGTAAGCCGCCGGTGAGTCTCATGCGCCATGTCATTAGCTGTGATTGAGAGCTTACGCGTGCTTGTAGTTGTGGGCGAACTCGGTCCAGCCGGGGCGGCGGCGGTCGGCGCGCCACCGGAGGACGCGGCCGTTGGAGACGCCGGTGTAGGGGCCGCCGCCGCGGTGGTCGAAGGCGAGGCTCTCCGGGCCGAACGCCGGCCGGCCCAGCCGCACGGGGACCACCTTGGGCCCGGCGTAGATGGACTTCATCTCCTCGCCGTGGCCGGCCGCCGCCGCCATGGCCGCCGGCAAGAGGAGGAGCGCAATGAGCACTGCCGCCCGGGGGGACAAGCACGGCCACATGGCAGCTGATGGGCACTTCTTCTTGACCTCCATGACAATGGGAGGAGACGAAGCCGCCATTAATTCTCTCTCTCTCTCTCTCTCTAGCTAGCTAGCTTTGGCTGGAGAAGCTAAGCTAAAGCTAGAAGCTAGAAGGTGGCCATGGATCTGTGCATTTTGTGGTTGGGCAGTGCGAGAGCATGTGCTACTTATAGAAGTTGTCAGGACAATCTAAACATCTGTTGCTAGGGGCAGCTAGCTGGTGATAAACCACAGTATCTACATGTTTCATGCAAGTTGGACAGTAGAGGAGTATGTTCACCATTTTTTTTTGGGTCCACTTGTCACTTGAAAATTTGCTTCTCATCCCTTTGTTTGTTGGGTTATCAGCATAGGCTGAAATTTGGATTTTGGATCTTAATTCTACAGTTGATTTTGAGTTTTTTCATCGTAGTTCATTTTTCAATATATATTGGCTTATAATACTACGTATTTATATAATATACTAGTATATATATATATATATATAAAAGTCTTTCCATTAATTATTTTTAGTTGCTTGTTCATTCATTTGTTTACGGCTTATCAACCGTACAGCAATCGATGAGTTCTAAGCTGCTCCATGCAAATATTAATTGTTTAAATATTACTGATCACCTAATATTGGTCTAATACGCCTATCGATTTTTATCATAGCCTTCTCTCTCCATCTCCCATCACCCTGAACATGACTCCCATGCCTCTAAAAGAGCCAATTGGACCACATATATAATTCCCACCAATCCGTCAATCTTACCGTTTCTCTATATCATCCTATCGATGAGTTATACTCCGATCATAGGGAGACATAGATTTTTACATGGATTCAACTGATATGATCAGAATGCAAACGAAGCTGTAAATTAAGAGAGCAAGGAAGACATATATTTTATACAGGTTCTACCTCCCTTATTACGGGTAACAACCATACTCCTATTGATCAAAACCGATGTTGCCATTATATATCAATATCTCATAATAAAAACAGGTAGGAAAACCAATTCGGATATGTTAGGATATTGACGTAAAGGTCGGGTATATGGTTGATGGCTAGTTGTTGTCGGTTTCCTTGAGAAGGAACTCGACGAGATTAGAAGTGGCTCTAGATCCCTCTTGGCTTGTATTGGCTTCATGTTGGCTTGTCTCTTTTCTCCTTGGGGTCTTCTATTTATACCTTCAGGTATTTTCTTGTCCAAGTATAATTAGGGTGGCAAATATGGATATGATCTGAGTAGTCCTGGTCGAACCAGAATAATACTCTATTTCTCTTTTCTTATCCATGACTTATTTTTTCTTATCTATCCATGACTTGCCATATGTATTATGTATAAGATTTGGTATATGATGGATCCTGTCGAGCTTAGTATGTATATATAAGGCGTCTCATATGTAGGACACTAACACATCCTTACACCACCATCTTCCTCTTTCTGTTTCTTTTTTTTAAAATTTGTGTTGTTTTCCTCTTTTGCCTCCAACAGCTAACCACTTTCTTTTGGAGGTTTCCCACTGATATAATACCTCGTCCAACCCCTCCCCCATCTCTGCCAACCCCAAGATAAAACAATAGTGATCCAACTGCTGTCAATATAGGAAATCTTCGGGGGTATATGATCTCCTCTTAATTGTGTATGATCTCCTCCTAACTTATTCGCGGAATGATAGTTAGGTAGTATTCATTTTTCCTGAAGATAAAAATGAAGATTAAGTTTTTTTTATGCAAAACGAGATGGTATTAACGTATGATTGATTGAGTTTTAATTATTACAAAATTGAAAAATAGATTAATATGATATTTTAGAGCAACTTTCAAATAGAAAGCTTTCGCATAAAACGCACCGTTTAGCAGTTTGAAAAGCGTGCCACGAAAATCTTAATCTTCATCTAACCCTTGTTGGAGAAAAGAAGGGGACATATTTGCTTTGGTACCAAACTTTTCCCCACTGGATAGTAATATATTTTACACTATAGTACCAAAACTTATTAAGGTTTTGACAGTATCAAAATATTAGTTGGGCAATCTTCAATCCTAGAAATAAACAGGAACTAATTTGATCCTGCAAGCCTTAATAATTCATATATGCCAGCTGTCGGAGTAACATGTATCGACATGTACTAGTGTACTCTATCTACTGCTCTCGTGGATAAAACATCATATCTACTCCTACCGGAAGAAATGGTCTGTTTGTGTAGCTTAACATTGTTAACTGGTTGATAGCTAGTTTTAGAATCTAGAAAAACTGAGTTTTTTAGCTTTTGGTTTCCATTTTTTTTGTTCTACCACCATAACTTTTCATAATCTAAATCCAAAGTTGGACTATGAATCTTTTCAAAAAAAAAAGTTGGACTATGAAGAAGTTTCTAATTTAAAAGAAGATGCAGATACCATGAGCTCTCCAGAGTCCAGACAGGTCCAAAGAGCATGTAGGACCTGGCCTAACAGCTGCTCCTGGGTTGATGTGACGCCTGTAGAGCGTAGAGCCAAGCTGCTGCTGCCCTGTGTGTTCTGGCCACGTCATAAATCTCGTCTAGTCAGCCGTACAGTGGAGCAGCACGAAGCATCAATAAAAGGCCGTTGGCCCAAAACCGGGAGACGTTGGTCCAACCGGGAGAAAGCCTTTCTACACCCCAAAAGTTAGCTCATGAGGTGAGGGACTCCTCCCCCTAAACTTTCAATGTGGGACTATTCCCAACAATCTCCCCCGTCACACATTGGTGTACACACGAGCACATACAGGTCTCACACCCGCGGTCCACTGGGCTTCGGGCTTACACCACACGAGTGTGCACGGCACTTAGAGAGATTGTGGGCCCAGCTCTGATACCACTT
>CM020186.1:8394687-8406457 GCA_009805545.1 Oryza longistaminata | reverse complement strand
CAATGAAAGAAAATACGGAGAGAACCAAGATCAGACATAAGAAACTGCTCACTAAGACGCGCTTTAACAAAAGCAATAAACTCAATATCATTGCTTGTTAATGATCATACATCCACATAGAGAAGTCATAGAAAAAAATTTTCTTTGCGAGATAGAGAGTCTAATTGGCTCTTGTACCATGTTATGAATAAGATCATATTCATGAGGAGGGCAATGGCCCAAGTACATATAGGTACAGGAGAATGCCAAAAGGCAAATAGAAAAGCATAAATATACATCTAACACATATCACTAACATTCGAGAGACTAGTCCTACATGGAAATTAAATATATAAAAAAGTCTAAATTAAATATAAAAGAGTAGAGTTTAGAGTCCATATAGGAATATAATTTAGAAATAACAAAAAAAAGTAAGGAAGATTGGGAGAAGAGTCTAGAGTCCATATCGAATACAATTTGAAAATAACTAAAATCAAAATTAAAAAATAAGGATTATTAAAAGAAGAGTATAGAGTCCATATAGGAATAGAATTTACAGATAGCTGAAGTTCGGAGTTAAAAAGTAAGAATATGAAAGAAGAGTGTAGAGTCTATATAGAAATACAATTTATAAATAATGAAATTGGAAGAGGAGTCTGTAGTTCTATAGGAATATAATTTAGAAATAACTAAAATTTAGTATTTAAAATAAGGAGTATTGAAAGAAGGGTTAAGAGACCATATATGAATAAAATTTAAAAATAACGAAACTTCAGAATTAAAAAATAAGGAACATTGAAAGAGTAATCTAGAGTCCATATATGAATACAATTTAGAAATAAATAAATTCGAAAAAAAATAATTAATAACTATTTTGTATATATAAATACAATATAAATATTACACACTGGTAAGTATAGAATTTAAAATTATGTTTCTATTTTAAATATTTTAATATAAAATTGAAAATATATATGCTATTATGTGAGAAAAGGTATAATGATGCATAGCCACACAATCTGTTGCAGTCATCATGCTAGTTTTCTAAAAAAAAAAAATACTAGCTAGTACTTAGAGCATCCTACAAGCACTTCGTGGAGAAAAAGTCTTTTTTAAACTAGAACTATGGATTTTGAAAATCACGTATTACAGGCTTAGTTCGGGCAAGGATTAAATCGAGTTTAATTAATACAGTAAAAAAAGAAAACCATAAGTATTTTTTTGGGACAGGCGGACAAAGGTAGTAATTAATACTCGTAAGTAGTAAATACTCCAGCCATTTTAAAATATTAAAAATTCCTAGGTTATTTAGATCTAAGGTTGTTTCAGTTATTTCAGTAGTCAATTTTTAAATTTTGAATTGCATAGATTTTCTTTCAATCTTCTGATTGGATTGGTCGTGGTAATCATTGAAATGATACGATTCATGGGAATCAGCAAAAAAAAAATTGCTTATATTACATTATAAAATTGAATCATGCATATATAACTCCTTATCGGGGTGTTCATGAGAGATTGATTGACTACACACCTGCAGTAAACACAATAATAGTACTGCTATACTATGATAAACGATGTGTTTAACTTGCAGTTTACCGTGCCTACCGTGGCTATACCGAACACGCTCACGGATCTAATATGCATGGCTTCCGCACGGATCTGTGTTTCGGAAGCCATTCATGCGCCCACAGATCTATATTAGGCTGTACGGAACACGCTCGTGGTTTGTACCGAAGCCGCAACGCTGCCACATAAATGGCTTCCGAACACGTCCCGGTGTATCCACAGCGCACAGCGACTGAAAAGAAGCACAAGCAAACAAGCACATATTTTATGCCGCTGCAAAGAAACACAAGGGATGCAGCCCTTACTCGTATTTTAGATCGGAGAGAAAAAAAGTACAGACATTGAGATTTCCTCTACTCCTGAAGGCTTTTATCTCTGTCAAGCCAAGTATATTCAGGATCTTCTTGATAGGGCTTCTCTCACTGATCAACACACAGTTGAGACTCCCATGGAACTTAATCTTCATCTTTCTGCCACCGATGGTGAACTGTTAGCTGACCCCACTCGCTATCGTCACATTGTAGGGAGTCTTGTTTATCTTGGTGTCACTCGTCCTGATATTTTATATTCTGTGCATATTCTGAGCCAATTTGTTTCTGCACCCACACAACTTCACTATAGTCATCTTCTTCGTGTTCTTCGTTATCTTTGTGGAACTATCTCTCGTTGTCTTTTCTTTCCTCGCTCCATAACTTTACATCTTCAGGGTTACTCTGATGCTACTTGGGCTAGTGATTCCTCTGATCATCAATCTCTTTCTGCTTTTTGTGTTTTTCTTGGTGGTTCCCTTATTGCTTGGAAGACTAAGAAACAAACAATGGTTTCTCGTTCTAGTGTAGAGGCTGAGTTACAACCTTTGGCCCTTTTGACAGCAGAGGTTACTTGGTTGTGTTGGTTACTTGAGGATTTTGGTGTTTCTGTGACTTCACAGACTTCTTTATTGTTGGACAGTACAAGTGCTATTAGTATTGCTCGTGATCCTATAAAACATGAGCTTCCTAAGCATATTGGTGTGGATGCCTCATATACCCGCACACAGGTACATGATCAGGTGGTTGCTCTTCAGTATGTGCCTTCCAAGTTGCAGTTGGCTGATTTCTTTACAAAGGCACAAACTAGAGCTCAACACAGGTTCTATCTCTCCAAACTCAGTGTTGTTGATCCACCCTGAGTTTGAGGGGGGTGTTAGATGTATATTTATGACTTTTCTATTTGCCTTTTGGCATTCTCCTGTACCTGTATATATACTTGGGCCATTGCTCTCTCATGAATATGTTCACTATTCATAATAATATGTTTCCGAATCGCACACGGTTTATGGATTCGGTGGTTTTTCTTTGTGCTGCTTGATCTATCCCGTTCTACATTTTCCGTTGCTAATATCAGAGTTCAGATATGGAATCTGTTCTTGCTATTATCGGTTTCCTCGATTTCATCCTAGTCTATGGCTGTGGATTGATCTGTGCATGATTCTCTCGGTTTTACTTAACTAATCACATCTCTTCGTTTTGCTACTTGCGTTGTGATTCCGTTTGGAATCATGGAGGAGGCGTTCCCTGCTTCGGTAATGTTGTTTTAATTTGGTTTTGTTGTGAAACTCACAGGTATTGGCTTGATATTTGTGCAGGAAACATGTACATACACTCCATGATCTGCGTAGTTGATCGAACTGGAGAGCTTAAAATTTTCCCTAGCCTCAATATCCTTGTGAAGAATTTCGGGTTGCAGTCGTGTAGAAATTGTTTAGTTTGTTGAACTATTTTGTGGTTGTATTTGGTATCTCTTCTAAATTTTTTGGGGCGGCTGGATCGCTACATTTTTCTTCTAAAATGCTTGAACATGGAGTCGGGACACCTAGCTACCCGGGATATGAATTTCCAACAGTTCTATGTGTCGGTTTTTTCCAAATATTTCCAGTAGACTTGTTAGTTGTTTGGGTTTGAAGTTTGAACAAACGTTGACTACTTTGGTTAGGATTTCGGTGAGACATTTACTGTTGTGGTAATCCTGTTTAGTTTTTATTTCATTGTGAAATACACAAGCATTTGCCTAATGATTTGTTCATCAATCATTGTGTTGGAACCGTGGGTGCATACTCCCCACAGTTCACGGTTGATCAAATAGGCAAAGCATAAAGAGGTCTTTCTCCTCCCTTCCATAGCCTTGTGATTGATCGTGTTTTGAATTGTTTTGCTAGAAGAGTCTACAGATTATTCAGTTCATTGAATTCTTTTTGTGCCTGCTTTTGTATCTTTTCAAATGTTTTTGGCAGCAGCAGATTCTGTTAGAGCAGGTACAATAGTGGGCGGTATAAGGTGCACGTAGGATTTTTTGATGAGCTGGAGGAGAGAGGGAAGCAGCGGGCAACTAATTAGTCGCCCAACTGCACGCTCGTCCCGAGGTAGTGGGGCCCACCAGCGCTTCCGCATCGCCATCCGCTTCGCTCGTGTCTGCCGCGATCGCCACCAGCGCGTCCGCTTCGCCCGCGTCTATCGCTGTCGCCGTCACACTCCACCAGGCCGCCGCCTCGTCCACCATGGTCGACATCTCCATCGCTCTTGTCCGCCGCCGTCTTCGCCCTCGTCTGCCATGGCCGCTATCTCCAGCGCTCGTCGCTGTGGCCGCTGGACCGCCGCTCTCGTCATCATCCCCGCACTCATCGCCTGCTTCCGAATTGGTCGTGGCCCTCACCCGCCGTGGCTACCTCGGCCGCAGACCTCGTCCACGGTGGCTGCCACCGCCGCCGCTGTGGTTCTCGTCCAGCCTTGTCGCCTGCATCCACCATGGTAATCGTCGTCGCAGTCGCATGCGTATACTGCGGCCGTCGTCATTGCCTACGTCTGCTGCGGCCGCCGCCCTCATATGTGGCCGTCTCGTCCGCCACTGCCATCGCCGACTCACCGTTGCATGCGTCCGCTGCAACCACCGTCTTGGTCTACGTCCGCCGTGGCCGTTGTCGTCGCATGCGTCCACTACAGCCGCCGCGCTGGTCTGCATCAGCCACGCGGCCGTTGTCGTCATTGTCGCATGTGTACGCGTGGTCGTTGCATCGCCGCTGTCGTCTGCGTCCGCCACGATGGACCGCCGTCATCATCACCTAAGTCCGACTGTGTGTCTGCCACACTGATCCATCGCGGTTGTCACCATGGCCTACATCCGTCATGGCCACAGCAAGGTAAAAGGAGAGAAGAGAAAGAGAAGGTAACGAACAGATGGAATCAGACCGGAAAGGAAGGATAGGGACGAAGAAAGAGAATAGCTTGGAGATGATGGTGGGGCCCATACAAATAATAGAATATTTGTGTTATAGTAAACATAAGATATCTCTATTGTATGTATTGACTACAATGCTTACTATATATGACATGGATAACCAGTGCAGCCAACAGTTGGCTATATTATTGACCTTGCTCTTAGTAACTTTAGGTTCTCTTTCGAACTTGTTACCTGGACGTGGAATTGAGAAAACCAAGAGTATTGGTTTGGTTATTTTCAGATTTTTAGTTCTGGTAGTTCTATGAACCGATTTTTCATGTTTTTTAAAATTTTCTAATAGATTGCTTTGGGTTTGACAAAAGTTTTCTTATTTCTGCATTAGTTTGTGACAAGGAAGGATAGTATCAAAATCATTTATGCATTTGTTAGGAACCTTATTATGGATGTATGTGTTTGAATGAGACTGGTACCCTATTTGCTTCAACATGTTCTTTACTTTTGAAATTAAGCATAGCTCATTTGTTGTTTGGTGAACTTCCGTGCCTCACCTTTTCTGGCAAGCCTAAAATCCTGGGCCATCCTCCAGGATGGGCTAGGGAATTGAACTAAGTTTTCAGTACATCCCTGAGGATGGGCTAGGATGTGGGCTTTAATAAATAAGGCCTAAACTTGTTAAGAATAATTCAGTTGTGATGATTTTATTGTCCTTTTTTTTGCTCTTGCATTCAATATTGAACTATCTATGAATTATGTATTGTATAATGCTATTGTGATAATGTGGTGATGTGTTGACCAAACAGACAAGGAATTTGCTCCACATTGCTATATACAACATCAACTACATCAGAGATCTATTCACCGAGAAGTACTTCAATGATAAGTCAGTTCCGGGAATAGGTCACATTATCTATAGCCCCTAACCCTTCTACATACCAACTTCCTCACTCAATATGATGTTTGTTAGCTGAAACACCCTTTTATTTATTGCATGCATGAAGCTTAAGAAGCTAATGCCCATGGATGCTGAGTAGAGGAGGTTGATTGATTGGATGCAAAAGGTGATTTACGTCTTTGACATCTTGAACACATTCAATGAATTTCTTGTTTATGTGTTACATCCATTTTGGAAAAAGAAAAGATTTAACACATAAAAGAGTAAACTAGAAGACATTGGAGACGTGAACACAACAACAATAAAAATTGGCAACGTGTACTGGAAAGAGAGTTTTGAAATGAACATAATATCATTAGGTTTGCTAGAAGAATCATAAGATGAGATTGCGTGGGCGGATCTGTAGCCACTCGGATTTGCGATCTGACATTTGCTAGCCCTCACAATCTCCCCGTAATTCTCTACAGTGAATCTAGCAGTAGAATAAAAATCCAAAAAAAAGAGGGGGGAAAAAACATTGTTATCATCGGAATTCAGAGATGCATTTGTAACAACCAGATAGCGACTCAAAGTTGTAACCAGTCAAGGAGGAATCGTAGAGACGAAAAAAGAAAAAGAAAACAGAAAAAACATTCCTTAATTCGCCACCAGAATGGTGGAATCTAGGAAGGGGAAGAGTGGCGGTGGAATGGGCGAGGAATGTAGCCGGTGGCCGGTCTTGTGGCGGCGAAGGTGGGGGTGGTGGCCGGCGCCGGCCGCCGGGTGTGCCGCCGGTGACGACGAGGGGAAGGTGTTGACACGGGGTGAGCCGAGGCCGAGGTTGGGCAGGAAGGGGACTAGTGGGAAAGGGCCAAACTGGTACTCCCCGAGTTTAGTTACAAACTTTTCTTCAAACTTTTAACTTTTTCATCACATAAAAGCTTTTCTACACACATAAACTTTCAACTTTTCCGTCACATCGTTTTAATTTCAACCAAACTTTCAATTTTAGCGTGAACTAAACACACCCTGTGTGTACATACCAACTTTGGGTCTCTCTGTAAATGTTTCTTAGGAAACTTTTTATTTCAGAATATTTAACGTATTTGAATTGGGATTTGAATTCGGTTTCTTGAAATATGAATTCAGGGGATGGGGAAACGATGCGACGACGAAGATTTGTTAGGGAATTGTTTTGATAGACTTGGCACTATTTTTTGCAACGTCATGTGTACACCTGGAAACTTTGCTTCACCATTGTTGTGATTACTTGCTGAAAACTACTCCCTTCGTCCCAAAATATTAGCATTTTTAAAATAGTGACAAGTAACTTTTTAAATTTTGACTATTAATAGCAACAAATTTAAAAAGATTAATCATGTAAACTTGATGTTACTATATTTATCATTAAACGAACTATCACACTATGCAACTCTCTTTATTTAAAACATATCTTACTTTTGTAGATATTATTAGTCAAAGTACCATCTCGAAGACCAAGCCGAGGTCTAAAAATACTTATATTTTGGGACGGATGGAGTATATGGAGAAAACTATCCATTGGGCGCCTGATTCCTCAAATAAAAATCAGATGGTCAAATGTTGCAGTTGACCAACAAGAGTGAAATATTAAGTTATATATATGATGAAAAAAAAAAGTAACTGAAACATTTAATTTTTTTATGAAACATGGTAAAGATACACGTTAAAACATGTCACTATCACGTATGAAACACCGAGAGTTAAGAGATTCAAACATATGTTTCTCTTTCATCAAAATATAATCATGTGATATCTTGTTGTAAAGATTTAATTATAACAAATACAACGGTATGATAGAATCATATAATGGATAAGTAGTTTATGAGAAAAATCTTTTTGAAGATTGCTAAAATGCATGCATGAAAGCATTGATGAATTGGAGACAGATGATATAGAGTTGTGGCAGGTATTTCCGGTGAATTTTGTGGAACACAATGAAGATACACATCGAAACATATCACTATCAAATACGAAACATAGACTTTTAGCGATTTGAAACACATTTTTTTCTTTTATCAAAATATAATAATATGATATCTTGTTGTAAGAATTTAATTATAATGAATACTTCCTCCGTTTCACAAATGTAATCAGTATGAATGTGGGAAATACTAGAATGACTTACATTGCGAATCAAAGGGAGTACAACGGTATGATCGGATAATAGATCAGATAAGTATTTTAGAAGAAAAAATATTTTCAAGATTGAGACATACATGTATAGATGGATAGAGTAGGGAAAGTAATTGATGCAAAGTATATTTGTACATACTCTTGCGTTGAATGGATGCAAAGTAATTGATGCCATCTCAACGAAAAGCTTAGAACAGAATCAAATCAGCAGAATGTAGTACGTTAGCATAGGTTCTCAACCAGTGGTTGAAGTACGCCGGTGTTCCACCGAATTGGAATAACCTTAACCTTTCAGTTGCACCTTTCTTTCGTAACTTCTTTTCCAGGAAATGGAGAGCTAGTTTTATTACAATCATTTAGTAATTAGCACGGATTGCTGAATAGCCGCTGGGGCTGTCTCACTGCCTGATCTTGATGAAACTGCTCCCATCAACTGCCTTCATCGATTGCACACAAGATTGAAATATCAGGTTCCATGATCACTTGGTCTTGAAACTGGCCCAGTTTTAACTGCTAGAGACATGCCTTCACAAGTAACAAGCAGTGAACCCTGCTTCCTCCACTGGATGAGCAATGCAGGGGTAATCTCCAGGACAGACAGGTTCACACTTCAGTCACTATATCCTGCAGTATGACGTGAACCGAATAAAAACCTTGCATCGATATTCACCATTAGTGCTCCATCCAGGCTCAGAAATAGCGAGCAATAGACAACACAAGCAAAATTGCTAAGGTTATTGTTCTATTAATGACTCTGTAAAAATTGCTAAAAGAATATTCTCCAACATATTTCAGCAATCTAAACTAATTCTTCAAATGTAAACATGTGTCGAGTGTTCGCTCTACCTGTCAAAATCATGTACTTGAACACTAAGCCAGATCCAGACTCCCACGATCAAACTGTTCGACTCCCCGCTCCATGGGTTAGAAACTTACGCTGGTTGGCACTCAGTTCCCAATGCTGTCAGCATCAACGGCATGGTGGAAAATGTGCTCGCCACATTCATGAGTTTGCTTTGGACATTTTGAATGGCTTAGAAAGCTAGAATGTTGACTGACCAGGACTCCAGGAGTCAATTACTAGCTGCAATTGGCTACTTTAATGTTGAATAAAGGTGAGAAGATGCTTCCAATATAGAGCCATATATTGCCCAGTCAGTCAACGATGGTGATTGAAAGAATGGAAGCCAGGTGGAAAGAGAGAGCAAAGTTTTGGTTCACATGTAAAATTAATAGTGGAACTGATTGAAGTGACATACCTGATACCAACCCTCATCGCTGTAAGTAGTCTTGCAGTAAACCTTGACAATTTTCTTGCAGTATTGACAATCACTGACTTTTACATTTCCCTGTGGCCCCTGTGGCCCTGTCCAGACTCCAGATGCTTATAAAGCAGCAAGACCATGACCTAGATATGGATGAAAACCCATTGTACTCATTTGCAATGCTTCTCCGGTTCTCCCACATATTTTCACAGCTCAAGCTCTGAAACTTCTCTAGGGCAACAATGCTAAGGGCAACAATGCTAAGCACTATAAAGATGATCGACATGAGCCCCTTCAGTTCAGTGGTTCCTCTGCTCCTATTCGTCTTGTTTTCTGCAGTGAATCCAACTGTGAGATCATCCAGCGTGCCAGGAAATCAAGGTATCAACAGCACCATTCTTCCTTCTGCGGCCACTCTGGAAGGCTGCCCACGGAGCTGCGGCAACCTGAGCTTCGACTACCCATTCGGCATTGGTTCTGGCTGCTTCAGGAACCCAGACTTCAATCTCACCTGTGACAACACCGCACAACCACCTAGGCTCTTCCTGCAGGGTGGGACAGAGGTTATCGAAGATATTGATGCTATTGTATACGGTAGCACCTCAAACTACCTATTTATGTATGTCACGGTTGATTTTTCCCATGCAATCCCAGTAAGTCCAGGTACCAAAGTTTATAACATGTCCTGGAAAGCCCCAGGGAGATCTTTTACTCTTGATAATGCCTTGCTAAACATTACTGGCTGTGACTTTGATATATACCTGCTTGATCAAGACAGAAATAGCGCTGTGAGGTTCTGTACAGTTACTTGCCCCAACGAAGAAATCACGGAAAAGGTGGCCAGGCAGAACTGCAATGGTACAGGGTGCTGTACCATCAAGTTATTTGAGGCTACTCTCAGTGCATTCCAGTTCAAATTTGTCCAACACAGCAAAGGTGGGCTTGAGGCACAAACAAACAGAAGCTCCTTATGGGACAGAATCAACATAACAACTATCTATGCTAGCCTGTCGTGGAGTATCATCGATCAACCAACATGCGCGAGCACAAGGGATAATAGGACCAACTATGCCTGCGCCAGCAGCAACAGCAAGTGCTGTGAGAGCTATGGATTACCTGATCTTGGTTACCTCTGTGGATGTGATAGTGGATATTGGGGAAACCCATACATACCCAATGGTTGCCTGCGTGATAACGGTAATTCACCCCGCTATGGAAACTCTATATATGCAGCTGTGTGAGAAAAAAAACTATATGCATGAATAAACTTTTATTCTTTAAAACTAAACGAAAAGTTTCAGTTAAACATGGATGTAGCTATACCTATTTCGAAATGTCCTCCTGTACACGACACTGCTGACAGCATTTATATATTTAGAGCAAGTTAAAACATGTACTAACAAAAAACTTGTGCAAAATTAGTACATATATGCTATACATAAAAAATATAAATAACTTGTACTATCTTTTTTCTAAGAAAGACCAGCTTCCTTTTGCTTTTTTTTGTGAAACACACATAAACATCTTTTATACAAAGTTTTCTCTGCATGTAGTACAACATGATATACATATATAGTTTTTTTTTTCTTTTGAGAATTGGTGAAGTACTCACTGCACAGGAGTGAAATCCAAATCTTAAGTATAGCAACACTCATGCTTGGAAAATCTGTACTCAGATATATATGCATAACTTTGTCATATCAACAATAACCATATTTTAATTAAGTGAAAGAACTAGGAATTTATCTATTCGAGTAAACTTACTTACAAACATCTTATCATATAAAGTAGGATATATTCCAGCTCAGCAGAAGGCAAACTGCTCCCGATCGTGTGGGAACATCAGTGTTCCATTTCCTTTTGGGTTGGAAGAAGGATGCTTTGCAAGGAAGCTATTTCAGCTTAACTGCACAAGTGCAACATCCTCTAGCCTCCAATTTGATGATGAGCATCAGGTGACATACATAAATATCAGTGATGGTCTTGTGGGCATTAGATATACATCTTATTATGAGCAGGAGGAATTTAAAGTCTATGTGCCTAAGCAACCAGATCTCTATATTGGATCTGGCGAATCATCGTCTGTGCGATGGGCTGTTGCCAATCTAACGTGCCAAGAGGCAAAGCAGAACTACTCCGGATATGCATGTGTTAGCGTCAATAGCACATGCTTGGGGGTAAACTCTACAGATGGTTACATTGGTTATAGATGCAAATGTTTGCCTGGCTTTCAAGGAAATCCATATGTGCAAAATGGCTGTGAAGGTACTCTCTCTCACACAAACTCCATTATTTACATTTAACTCACTATAACAAACATTTGAATGCTTATAACACTAAGAATGGATATAATTATTTAAAAAAAATTAATGTGACTTCAATAGTGGTACTGGTACAGAAAAAAATCATGAATTTCATGCTTTTATGCTGGATCATGATTATAACAGTTTTGGGTATACTATTTGGATGTATGTTACAAAGTACTGACAAGTACTTCGAAGCAAGAGGATCACCTAAGTGAGGCCAAGGCCATAGAGGTTCCCAGCTTGGCTATATTCCCTCTGCATTTTACAAATTGTAGTTCATAGCATTGCCATGCTGTTCTTTTTATACAATTATCTGCCTCTAAGATTCTGTTCCCACCTAAAAGCAGAACATCTTTTTTTTGTCCATATTTTCCAGCAACAAACAAACAAAA
>CM020186.1:8372297-8394662 GCA_009805545.1 Oryza longistaminata | reverse complement strand
ATTTACCCTCAAGAGAGTTATGAGTTCCCTAATTGGAGAGGAGGATAAAAAAAAAATCATATTTTTGCTATTTCAAGTGAACTTTAGATAAAATGCTTGACAGAATGTAGTTTTGTTGTTTGTTCCTGGAAAATATATGGACCAAAAAAAAGATGTTCTGCTTTTATGTGGGAACAGAATCTTAAGCGACAGAGAATTGTACTAAAAAACAGCAGTATAATGCTATTAACTACAGTTTGTAAAATGCAGAGGGATGTGTGCTACAAGTTTTCATAGTATTCATGTCTGTACAGGGGTTCGTAAGAATCGGAATTTCTCTCGGTATTTTTCTGCAATGATCGTGGATCTGAATTAGAATGTTGAATATATTTTCTAGGAAAAACACTGTTTCCAGAATAATATTTTAATGTATAAGTTATTAGAAAACATAAAAGTTTCATGCATGAATATAGCCAAGCTGGGAATCCTATGGCCTTGGCCTCGCTTAGGTGCTTCTGCTGCCTAGGACTACTTGTCAGTACAATGTAAAATATATCCAAATAGCATACCCAAAACTGTTATAATCAAGATCTACCATAAAGGCATGAAATTTGTGTTATTTTTTCTGTACCAGTACCACTATTGAAGTCCTTTAAAAATTTTAGATGAGCAGATCCATTCTTAGTTTTATAAGCACACATATTAGTCAGTTAAATGTAAAACTGGAGTGTGTGTGAGAGAGAGTACCTTCACAGCCATTTTGGACGTATGGATTTCCTTGAAAGCCAGGCAAGCATTGGCATCTATAACCAATGTAACCATCTGTAGAGTTTACACCCAAGCATGTGCTATTGATGCTAACACATGCATATCCAGAGTAGTTCTGCTTTGCCTCTAGGCACGTTAGATTGGCAACAGCCATTTCACAGAGGATGATTCGCCAGAACCAACATAGAGATCTGGTTGCTTAGGTACATACACTTTAAATTCCAGCTGTTCATACCAAGATGTATATCTAATGCCCACAAGACCCTCACTGATATTTATATATGCCACCTGATGTTCATCATCAAATTGGAGGCTAGAGGATGATGCATTTGTGCAGTTGAGCTGAAATAGCTTCCTTGCAAAGCAACCTTCTTCTAAGCCAAAAGGAAATGGAACACTGATGTTCCCACAGGATCGGGAGCAGTTTGCCTTCTGTTGAGCTGGAATATATCCTATTTTATATGAAATTAACATGCTTGTAAGTAAATTTGTTTGAATAGGTAATGTCCTATCAGCTAAGAAAATGGTTTATCTTGTATTGTCGATATAACAAAATTATGTGTATATTTCTGATTACAGGCTTTCTAAGAATACAACGAGTGTAGCTATACCTAAGTTTTGGGTAAAACTAATCTTGTACAATATGTTATAGTTTGTGCACAGAAAAAAGTGTAAAATATGGTTATGCGTATTGCATAAAAGAACAAAGGAAGTTGTCTTAGGTGTAGTTATGCACAAGTTTTGGTCGGTACATGTTTTAATGTGCTGTAAATAACTAAATATATAATTTTGTCAAGATCTTTTTGTTTTACAGGAGAACATTTTGAATTAGATCTAGCTCTCCCCATGCTTAATCAAAACTTTACCTAAAACCAAAGAAAAACAAGAACACTTTTTTCACAAAAAAGAACATTTAACGTTTATTTTTCAACAAAAAAGAACATTTATTCATGTGCATAAAGTTTTTTTTTTTTTGTGCAGCTGCATATAGTTTTCAAAGTTGGGTAAATTACCGTTATCACGTTGGCAACCATTGCGTACGTATGGGTTCCCTGAATATCCACTATCACATCCACATAGATAACCAAGATCAGGTGTTATATGGTTATCATAGCACTTGCTGTAGCTGCTGATGCATGCATAGTTCGTCCTATTATCCCTCGTGCTGGCGCATGTTGGTTGATCCACAATACTCCACAAAAAGGCTTGCATCGACAATTGTAATGTTGATCCTGTCCCATAGGGAGCTTTTGTTAGTGCGTGCCTCGAGCTCACCTCTGCCGTGGTGGACAAATTTGAATTGGAAGGCGCTGAGTCTAGTATCTAACTCGATGGTGCACAAGCCTGTACCATTGCAGTTCTGTCTGGCCACCTTCTCCGTGATTTCTTTGTCAGGGCATGTAACTGTACAAAGCCTAACACCTCTATTTCTGTCTTGATCAATCAGGTATATATCAAAGTCACAGCCCGTGATGTTTAGAAAAGCATAGTCAAGAGCAAAAGATCTCCCAGGGGCATTCAATGACATGTTGTAAGTGTTGGCACCTGGTCTCATGGAGATGACTTGGGAAAAATCGACATCGACACTCATGAAGTAGGGGGTACCATATGTAATAGGATCAATATCATCAAACACTCTGTGGTGCCGCCCTGGAGGAAGAGCCTAGGTGGTTGTGTGGTGTTGTCACAGGTGAGGTTGAAGTCTGGGTTCCTGAAGCAGCCGGAACCAGATGCCGAATGGGTAGTTTGAAGCTCAGGTTGCCGCAGCTCCGTGGGCAGCCTTCCAAAGTGTCCGCAGAAAGAAGAAAGGTGCTGTTGATACCTTGATTTCCTGGCGCGCTGGATGATCTCACAGTTGGATTCACCGCAGAAAACAAGACGAATAGGAGCAAAGGAACCACTGAACTGAATGGGCTCATGTCGATCATCTTGATAGTGCTTAGCATTGTTACCCTAGAGAAGTTTCAGAGCTTGAGCTGTGGAAATATGTGGGAGAACCGGAGAAGCATTGCGAATGAATAAACAATGGGTTTTCATCCATATCTAGGTCATGGTCTTGCTGCTTTATAAGCATCTGAGTCTGGACAGGGGCCACTGGGAAATGAAACAGGCAGTGATTGTCAATACTAAGTCTTCAAAGAAATTGTCAAGGTTTACTGCAAGACTACTTACAGCGATGAGGGTTGGTATCAGGTATGTCACTTCAATCAGTTCCACTATTAATTTTACATGTGAACCAAAATTTTGCTGTCTCTTTCCACCTGGCATCCATTCTTTCAATCACAACCGTTGACTGACTGGGAAATATATGGCTCTATATTGGAAGCATCTTCTCACCTTTGTCCACACTAAAAGTAGCCATTGAAGCCAGTAACTGTCTCCTGGTCAGTCAATATTCTTACTGTATAAGCCATTCAGTCGCCCAAAGCAAACTAATGAACACGGCAAGCGCATTTTCCACCATGTCACCGTTGGATGCTGACAGTGTTGGGAACCAAGTGCCAACCAGCTGCAAAAGTAAGTATTCTGAGTTTCTAACCCATGGAGCAAGGAGTTTGACTGTGCACTGGTGGAGAAACCATCTTTGCTCGGTCGCCCAAAATCCACAATAGTCCCGGTTCGAATAAAACCGGGACTAAAGATAATTTTTAGTCCGCGGTTAAAAACTTTTTGACCTGTTACACACGGGACTAAAGATCATTTTTAGTCCCGGTTTAAAAAGTTGTCGGGTCAAGTTAGGCCCAACTCATTTTTAGTCCCGGTTGGTAATAAACAACCGGGACTAAAAAATTGATCTTTAGTCCCGGTTGTTTATACCAACCGGGATAAAAAATCAACCGCCGTGCGCCAGTCCACCGTCCTCTCCTCTCTCATTAATTATCCTTATCCTTCGATCCCCCGTACTCTCCATCCTGCCTTAGCCTCCTCCACTACATTCTCCTCTCCCCTTCCTTCCCCTTCTCCTCTCTCCTCCTCCTCCTCCTTCCACGTGAGGCCAAGCGGCGGCGGCAGGGAGGCGGGCGCCGAGCAGGCGGCGGGCGAGGCCGCGAGGCGGCGGGCGGCCGGGCAGGCGGCGGGCGAGGCCCGCGAGGCGGCGGTGGCCAGGTGGGCGAGGCCCACGAGGCGGCGGCGCGGCCGGCAGGCGGCCGCGAGCGGCGCTCCCCGGGCGGGCGGCGGTGCTCCCGGGCGCGGCGCTACCCAGGCGGCGGGCGGCGGTGCTCCGGGGCGGCGGCGCTCCCCAGGTCAGCGGCGGAGCCCGAGGCGGCCGGGCGGAGGCCGGTGAGCGGCGGACGGCCGGCGCGCCGATCTCTGTGATGTGTTTTTTTTCCTGATCTGTGTGATATGTGCGGCCGATCTGTGGCGATGTCGATTTTTTTTTTCGATCTGTGTGATGTGTGATGTGTGAATGAATTTGTGGAGATGTTTTTTGTGAATGATTTGCGATGTATTTGGGGATAAAAATGCAGCTTGAATGTATTTGGGGATTCTGTGAATGATCTGTTGATGTATTTGGGGATAAAAATGCAGCTTGATGTATTTGGGATTTTGGGAAGGATCTGTGGTGTTAAAATGATTTGTGGATAATATGAATGGTGGTGCTCGAAATCATGAAAGCAGGAAAAAAAAGAAAAAAAGAACATTAGTCCGGTTGTTAACTCTAACCGGGACTATATTTAGTCCGCGGTTTTTAAACACTAACTGGGACTAAATCTTTAGTCCCGGTTATTTCAAACCGAGACTAAAAATAGGCATCTTTAGTCCCGGATTCGTAGTCCCGGTTGTATAACCGGGACTATAGGGGGTTTGCGAACCGGTATTAAAAAGGGTTTGTCCACCATGGTGGGTCTGGATCTGACTAGTGTTCATGCACTGATTTGACAGGTAAAAAGAACACTTGACACATGTTTACATTTGAAGATTAGTTCAGATTACCGAAATATGTTTGTGAATATTTTTTGGCTTTTTTACAAAGTCATTAATAGAACAGTAACCTTAGCTATTTTGTATGTGTTGTCTATTGCTCGCAACACACAAAATTTCCGAACTCGTGGAAGTCGCCTGGAAGGAACACCAATGGTAAATGTAGATGGCAAGCTTGTTTTTGGGTTCATGTCATACTGGGATAGTGGCTGAAGTGTGAAATTGTCTTTCTGGAAACTAGTAGATTACTCCTGCATTGCTCATCCCGTGGAGGAAGGAGAGTTCACTGCTTGTTACTTGTGAAGGCCGTCTCTGAGCTATGATAATTGAACAGTGCAAACGATGGAAGGGTTGATGGGAGAGTTCCCCTGTAGATGCACTTGCTCAGAAGATTTGGCTGGTGAATGCCCTGCCCCTTTGGCTATTCAACAATTTGTGCTAATTAAGTGATGTTATATCACTACCTTTCCTGGAAAACAGGTTAGAAAGGAAGGTTGCAACTGGGATTGTATGGTGATGATATAAAATAAAGAGAAACGAGTTATCCAATAGGATGTACTGAAACTGGAGTTTGTCAGTGGTGTTTACACATGGAATATGGTCTTGTGGACATATTATCCGTAGTACTCTCTCTATCCTAAAATATAATAGATTTTGGGTGGTGTCTAGATTTATAGTCGTAGAATATATCATATTTATCTAAATCCTTATATTTTGGGCGGAGGGAGCATTTATTAAGATTCTTTCAACGCGTGCACACTGTTTAACCACTGGTTGAGAACCTACGGTAACTACATCATCCGGCTGAATTGATCCTGTTCCAACCCTTCTTTTTTTTTGGCGAAGAAACTTTTTGTTGACATGCATCAATTACTTTGCATCCATTCAACACAAAGAGTTGAACAAGAATGCTGTCTTGATGTGCCCAAACCGAATTAATTATTTAAGCTAAAACTCTCCTTCTTTTTTGTGAACCAAGATATTATAAATTGCAGCAAGGCCGAAAACATATGTTTTCAGAAAAGTAATCAAAACAATGGCGAAGCAAAGTTCCACGTGTGCGGGCTTGCCTTGTGACGTTTAGTTTACTTTGGCAAGAGCAAAATTTCAAAATATGCACTTCTTGGTGTGCAGATTTGCTAGGGTTTTTATTTATTAACTAACTGGTAAGTTTTACGCAGCATTCGTGTAATACAACGGGTTTCTAAGGTATATATGTAATAGTAAACACAATAAAAAACAGAAGGTTCAATTGCAAAAATTGGTTTATTCTTAATTCATTGTGGTGCCCTAGGCAGGAATCAATAATGCCTATCGATCCCCAAAATTTTCCTAATGAAGGCTCCCCTCCATACAAATTCTCCTGTTTGCCTATGAATTCATATTTCAAACTGAATTCAATGAAAACTTCGATTCACTTGCAATATTTGCAGTAGAAAAATTTGAAAAGAAGGAATAAGTTCACCCTAGATCCTCAACTTACGTTCGAGTTTGAATTGCGCGTCCTTGAACCGCAATACCAACGCCCCTCAACTCGCAAAACCAGTACAAACGAGGTCCCCAAAGGCGATTTGGATGGCGGTTTCGGCTGATGTGCAACCTACGTGGCTAGTTACTTTGGTCTTTCATCTGACGTGGCAATTAAAAATTAAAAAAAATACCAAAGATCCCACTGTCAGTCACTGGAAAACAAATGAAAAGCATATGCCCCAATGTAGGTAGGCTTCTCCTAGCCATACTCCACTCCTTCCGCATCCTCGTCTTCTCCTCCTCCAGCCAGCTCTAGCCAACTTAGGCGACGATGCCAAGCAGCGACCACATAAGGCGGTGAGGCCGAGCCACTCTAGCTCATCGAGGACAAGGTCGCTGGTACGGTGTTCCAAAATGGGCGTGGATGCGGCAGCGCATGCACACCATCAAGTCCCGCACCTCCTCCGCATGCCGCAACAGCGCCCTCCTCGTAACATGCCATGGAACTATGGAGAGACAGGGAGGAGGAGGAGGAGGAAGAAGAGGAGCCACTCTTCCACCGATTCGGTTGTCCTTGCTCCGGTTCGCCTCCGTGGGCCTCCCTTCTCCTCTGCAAGCTCTAACCTGACTTCCTTCCTCAGCTACTCCTCCATCGATGCTTCAGCCAACCCGTGACAGTTAGCCAAAGACCCTCTATGTGAGAAGCCGGAGAAGGAGAAAGCATCCATCGAGGTTGGTTCTCGGTTTGAAGAAAAGAAGGTAAGAAGGTCCTATGGAGACGTTGGATGCGTCGACATTAGCGAAGATTGCTGCACCTCCCTTGATATCTGTGTCGTAAGCTTGACCTTAGCGACAATTGGCAACATAGGTGCAACAACTCAAGCGTTGACGGCCGAAGTGGCCGTTACCTGCCCGCTTTCGCCTCGTTTGTCTTATCCTCTCGTTGCCTGCCGAGGACAACTGTGACTGCTTCTGCCAGCGCGTCCAACCGCTGCGCTGCCAACCTCTTGCGAAATAGGTTGCTAAGCTCTCCAACTGCAATAGGAGGGGTGTCACTGGAGGGAGACGGTGCTGAGTGTGCTTGACGTCACCTCATATCCACAGCACACCCGCATTTGGGAAGGAATGCAACCGCCGCGAAGGAGATATGAGAAGAGAGAGGGTCAGGTGAGATGAATGGGGCCATCTAACATGCGGGTCTCACTATTTTTTAAATCTTTTGGTTTGACTGGCAATTGTGGACCATATATTTTGTTTTATATTTAAAAATGTTAACTTTTGTGCTTCCATGGCTTTGTGGCTTACGTTAAAAATCACGTCAATGAACCAAGTCAAACTAGCCCACGGTAGTGCCACGTTAGCGGCGAAAAACCGAACCATCCAAATCAACCCTTGGGGACTCGTTTGTAACTGGTTCGCGAGTGAGGCAGCATTATAATCTAGTAATTAGTTGGTTCAAGGATAACAATTAAACTCGATGGTCAAGTTTAGGAAGCACGTAGAGTGAAACTTATTTCCACCAAAAGAGAACATTAACTTCAAATTATCTCAACAGTTGGTAATTCATCTGGGCCTGGTCCTTTCCTCTAAACTGGCCATCGCGGCCCACCTCTATTCTCTCGCGATATAGAATAAGATTTCACATATCAGCCATCCTCAACTTTATGTCGAGTCCTGTATAACTATCATAACATCACTGAGGTAATCTAGGATTGTTTTTACTAGTCATCAACCCATGCTCCTCCATTGCTAGTAGGAGTACTAAATATCACCTACATGATATACTTGAATTTTGAAGTTTTATTTCTATCAGTATTTCCAACTTTAAGGAACATGCACATACCTTAATCATGTTAAGTAAAATGCCTTGACCTATGGGACTTAAAAGCTGTAGCTATTTTTCCATGATTTTTTGGGAAAAAAAAACTGGAGCGATTTTAGGGGCATGAGCTGGGCTTCCAGTAAAAACCATTTTGGTCTACATAATCTGTTTCCATTGTTGCATGTGTTCATTTAATAAATACTAATTTTTTCTAATCCTACTGGAGTCCAAACGCAAGAAAACAATGTGTATACTTGGATTCAACCTATTATAAAGATCTTTTTCTTTTTAGATTAAAGTGAGAATCTATATGTTTTTCACCTCCTAAAATTAAGGTGAGGTCTTCTAGGAGAGCCTAGTAAGAAATGTCTCCAAAGCAGCTGTATCCTGTTACGAATGTCTGTCTCATCTTACTGAGTTGTGGTTGCAGATATTGATGAGTGCAACACCCCGGGCATCTGTAAAGGAGTATGCCATAATACCATAGGAAACTACTATTGCACTGATTGTCCTTATAAAACACAGTATGATACTATAGAAATGAAGTGCACTTCAACAAGAAAGCAAAATATTCTGCTAGGTGAGTTCTATGCACATGTTAATTTCACAATGAATATGAATCAGATAATTCATGGCCAATTAAGGGGCATACTGCATATTACAGGTATCATTATTGGGCTTAGTGTTGGTTTTGGCATTCTACTTGTCAGCTTAAGTGCAACATTTATCTGCCGTAGATGGAAAAGGGACATCCAAAAGCAACTGCGTCGGAAGCATTTCCAAAAGAACCAAGGCCTTCTCCTAGAACAACTAATATTGTCAGATCAAAATGCAACTGACAAGACAAAGATTTTCTCTTTAGAGGAGCTAGAGAAAGCAACAAACAACTTTGATTCTACACGTATCCTTGGTCGTGGAGGGCATGGTATGGTGTACAAAGGTATTTTATCTGATCAACGCGTAGTTGCAATAAAAAGGTCTAAACACATTGAAGAAGGTGAGATCAGCCAATTTATCAATGAGGTTGCTATTCTCTCTCAAATAAATCACCGAAATATAGTAAAATTATTTGGATGTTGTCTAGAAACTGAGGTCCCGCTGTTGGTATATGACTTTATTCCCAATGGGTCATTATTTGGTGTTCTGCATTCTGGCTCAAGCAGTGATTTCTCTTTGTCATGGGATGACTGTCTAAGAATTGCAGTGGAAGCTGCAGGAGCCCTCTGTTATCTCCATTCGGCAGCTTCAGTATCAGTCTTCCATCGTGATGTCAAGTCCTCCAATATACTCCTAGATGCGAACTACACAGCTAAAGTATCAGACTTTGGTGCTTCAAGATTGGTTCCAATTGACCAGACTCACGTAGTTACAAATGTACAGGGTACATTTGGCTACTTAGATCCAGAGTATTACCATACTGGGCAGCTAAATGAGAAGAGTGATGTATATAGTTTTGGTGTGGTACTTGTGGAACTACTACTCAGAAGAGAACCTATTTTTACAACAGTATCAGGATCAAAGCAGAACTTGTCCAATTACTTCCTTTGGGAGCTGAAGGTAAAGCCAATCAAAGAGATAGTTGCAGCCTACGTTCATGAGGAAGCTACTGAGGACGAGATAAACAGTGTCACTTCTCTTGCAGAGAAGTGCTTGATGCTCCGAAGTGAAGATAGGCCTACAATGAAGCAAGTTGAAATGACTTTACAGTTCTTGCGAACAAAAAAGTTGAACTCATGCCATGCTACTCCAGAAAACGATGAAGAGATGCAACAGTTGCTACCGAGAAGGTCTGAAGCTAGTTGTGAGCAATTGGCTGTTAACTTGGGTAACAGTGCTAATTCTGAGTCTCGAAATAGCCACAAATGCTATAGCTTGGAGCAAGAGTTCATTTCATCTGTTGGGCTGCCACGCTAAGTCCCTAAGAGCCGGTTTATAATTACTCTGAAATTCACAACGAGTTGTGTGAAGAAAGGATTGAATGTTTTTCCAATTCTTAACAGGCCTTAAACGTGGACATGTACTACTCAAGGAATGCGGTCTACCATATTTGTTAAATAACATCCCAAGAAAGTATTCCTTATCTCATTTTTCCAGAGTATCATTCACACTAATGTACCTATACAGTTATAATGATATTGCATTTGATCACTACATGCATGTGCTTCCTTTTGGGGGAGATGCATATCTATCATATTTGTTACAAAAGTTTTGTCCCGATGGAAAAATTGAGTGATGTATGTATCTAGCTGAGAAATGGTCGGAAAATACTAGTACTAAAAGTATATAAATTCAACGGAAGAGTCAGGGTTACCCCACTTATCTAGTTCTGCAACTGCTATCTGCAGGCTCCATCATGGTCAGACACTTTCTACCTCTAGCAATCTTCTCATTCTCCTCTACCTTTTCCATGATTTGAAACATTATATGGTTACTAAAGCTGTAAAAGTAAATTAACGAGCACTCTCTATGTGACTATAAGGTGCCATCTGAGATCAATAACTATATATGCCATTTTGAACCTTGCCGTTTCTTTTGGCAAGCCAAAATTTTGGCAATGCACGGGCGTTTGGTTTGTGGCAAAAATTTGTATTGTTTGTCCTTGCCAAAATATTGGTAACAAACCAGATACATGACCATTGCATTGCATTGCCAATTTCTTTTGGTATGGTTAATTTGGGCTGTGAACCAAACAAGCCCATATAGTGGATGAACAATTAATCAAGAGAGGATCAGCACACCTTGATGCAAAATGGCCGATCCCACACTCTCCAGAAGGAACCCTATCCATGACGGTGGCATTGGCAGCATCCATCCGTCCTCGATCTGGAAATAATCAAATCTGCAACTGCAATCCCACAAGAGCAGAGGGAAGAAAGGAAACTGTAAAAAGAAGTAATTAGACAAGGAGAAACCAAAAAATAATTAGTGGAGAAGAATCCACCTCAACGCCTGTACAAAGTATCCACAAATCCAGCCCCAGGCCAGGAGGGATCGCGCGCGGCAGCACGGGGATGGGACGCAGGCCAGCACAGATCAAGGCAGGGCGATGGGAAGCTGCTCGCAAGAATCCGGCGGGCTGTGGCCTACCTGGAGATCTTGCAGGTGAAATGCTAGCTTTCTTGATGGAAGAGACGAGGGGAATTTTCCGGCGGACGAACGGGTGATGGGAAAGTCCTCCGTGTGAAGAAAAAAAAAACAAGTTTGTTTAATGTGAGAGAACAATTTCTTTAAGAGTAAATTTCACAGAACTACACGTTTTGTAGTCCAAATTGCAGAAAACCACACACATTTTAACACTTGGCACTTAAGTACATATATTTTGGTAGTGTAGTTTCACAAAACCACACTATCAATGAATGGATTCAACCACGATATGACGTGATTGTTTCATATAGGACGAGAACGTAGCATCCTATTACCAGCCATTGCACGAAATTAATAGGATGACACGTCCTCATCCTAAATGGAACGACCACGTCATCTCACGGGTGAATCCATTCACCAATAGTATGGTTTTATGAAACTAAACTACCAAAATATATGTACTTAAGTACCAAGTGTCAAAATATACGTGGTTTTCTGCAACTTGAACCATAAAATATGTAGTTTTGTGAAATTTACTCTTTCTTTAAGGAAACAAAAGAACAGTGATAAAACGCTATTGACCAAATGAGATATTTTACAAAAATCATTTTATAGAATATAGTCGATTCGATTTACAGAGTATTAGTGGTAGAGCCAGCGGCGTCGTCAAGCCCGAACAACTAATAGTGTTGTCCGGTTATCGATTAGTTTTTTTTATAGGTGTCGACATCTATGCGTAGTGGAGACAACAAGTACGAAGCTCAGGTGGTCGCCCGACCTGCCTTGAAGGTGGCTCTGCCACTATAGATTATGTAGATTTTGGCACGACACAATTCTCCCAACAATTTAAATGTTTGTCATAATATATTCGTAAAAACCAATAAATAGTTTTTGAACCACATCTCTACGTAATACAATTTTCATCCATCAATTCTTTTGATTTTTTATCGATCATAAATAGCAACGATGGCGACAACGAGGACAACGGCAACCATGAGCGGCTGCACGACGACGGCGATGACAACTGGAGCGGCGGTGGTGCAACGACGGTGACGATGAGGACGACGGTGACCACGAGCGGCTGCACGACAACGACGACGGGAGCGGCGGTGGCACGATGACGGCAACGACGACGGGAGCAGCGGTGCGGGACGACAGCGGCGACGAGGACGATGGCAACCACGAGCCGCGGCGACGGGGAGCAGCGGCTGCGCGACCACGGCGATGACAACGGGAATTTTTCGATTTTTTTTTCTTTTTCTCTTTCCGTGCGAATGGTATAATTTGACCGCACGGGTTATTAATCGATTATCCCGTGAGGTTGGGCGGGCCGCACACGAAAATATTAATTTTCGTATACATATAAGTGCAAACGGACGGGACCTTCGCACGGAAAAATACATTCTGTAGTAGTGCCCCGTACATATGCAGCATCGCGCGGAGGCAACTCACAGTATGAAGTTATTTTTGTGATACTGTGTGATCAAACAATTCAGCATGAATGCATTGATCTCATGAAATTGAAAAGACACATGTATCCTATGAGCATGATGAGGCTTGTAGCAACCAGCACGCTACTTTTTTTTTCCCTTTTAATTTAGGGGATGGGCATTGTCGAAACATGAATTCGGTAATAATAAAAGGGGTAGCGCACGAGACCTAAAAGTGGATGGATGCGGAGACAAGGATTTAGACAGGTTCAGGCTCTCTCAATGAGAGGTAATACCCTACTCCTGTTTGGGGATTTGAATCCGCCGGGTGTAGTATAGATCTGACGATCATATGTGCTCATATGCCCCCTAGAGAGCCTCCTGCCCACCTTATATAGAATGGGGGGCAGGATTACAAGATAGAAACCTTAACCAATACGGTATCGGTTTCCTAAATCTACTTTACAATATTATCAAACCAGGACTTTAGACCGTTCCATAATATACAAGGAAACGTAATACCCAAGTCATGATCTGTTACATATACCATAGATATAAGTTATTCCCTATAACCAGTCAGATAACCATGCCGTGTGGGTATGGGGTACCCATAATCTCCACAGTAGCCCCTGAGACCTTCACAGTCGAAAAGATAATATTCTCTCGAACTAGATTACTCCAAAGCCGAGTGCTTCAATCATCTTCGCCATGGTCTCCCGAGTACTTTTACCAAATCTGAAGACTGTGGAGGGCTGATGAATAATTAAATATAGTCAACCAAGTGACTTGATATCAATATATAGCATATTGACTTGATATCAATATATAGCATATGCGGTGTGAATCCCCCAAATAACATGATCCAAGTGATATACCGACTGCTTTGTAAAATATGATGCGTGCAACCTAAAGTTGACAACATCTTTGAAAATTCACATAGCAAAACAGCTATAAAGAAGAGCTTGATGTTGTGAATAAAGAAATTTCCAAAGTATTGGGCATACACCATGCGCACACTGCTTTAACAGATGTGCTTAGGTCCCTAAAAGACACATGGTTTCACCACACCTGAAAATATATGGCATATGTGGTGTAAAATACGAGTAAATAAACTCATAAGGATTTACCAATCGCCTGGAAAATGACCAAGATATATAATCAGCTTAAGCCATAATATTGGTCAATAAAAATGCACACTTACGTGACAAAAAGCAATGATATTGTATCCAATCAATTGCTTAAAAACCCAAACAGCACCTTGACTTATATAAAAAAGTCAGCGGGGCAGCTATATAAAGCTTTACTATTTGACACCTTTTAAGATGCAATGTACCAACTCCTAAAAAGTTGAGTAACTGCGGTATAAAAGGATTTTAAGGTATCGGGAACTTGATCACGTGCACTTTGGCCTAAGTAAAAAGTGCCTAAGTCCCTAAAAGAACGTGACAGGCCACACCTGAAAATATGGGCTGCAGACATATTAGGCCTAGGCCAAAAAATATGCCTTCGACACCCTTTAAAGGATGACGCATGTAACATGCTCCCGAGTAATAAATCTTCCGGGTAATATAGACCAAGTGTAGCTCATATGAATAACTTCTGATCTGAGTGATTATCCCTTATGGGATACTCCAAAATAAATATAATAATTGAATCCCGATTGGCGCAAGTATTCGGTTGATAACCCTTACGGGGAATAATAAATAGTCCAGTCTTTGAGCATAGAAAATAGAAACATGATCATGAATTCATGTTGCATGTATCCGGAACAAGTCCGAATTGAAGGTATGATACTTGTGTTTGAGCTAGTAAGCCCCTGATCATATAGCTTGTCCTTCTGTCATAGTCACAATGGTCCATTGATGGTAGCTGACGCAGTTGGCATAGAGACAAGACGACCAATATAGAGATAATATTGCCCACCAGAGGTGGCAAAAATATTGGTGGTAGTAAAGACAATGACACCAATCAAAGATGATGAAGTCGCATAGCCGTGGAGGCGAAGAAACCAGTCGGCAGCAGACAAGTCAGCCAGCAGTGAAGATGAAGGCGTCCAGCAACAGTGACAGAATTGTGCAGCCATGATGGCGAAATAATTAGTCGGTGACAGACGAGCCAGGATGAAGACGTAGACGCGCATCAACGACGATGGCGAAATCCTCCAATCATAAAAATGCAGGAAATAGTCGACGACGACAAATGCAACCAATGGTAATGACGATTGGCAGCAATAGAGATGATCAAATATGATGACAAAGTTGCCCATCAATAACCGTAGAGTTGGCTATGTTAAATAAGCTTGACAGGATGTTGATGATGATGACGATATTGGTGACCCAGTCAATAGCGGTGTAGTAGCCAATGATAATGACGAAGACGCTCATCAGTATTTGCGTAGTAGGACAACCATGAAGGCGAAATAACTAGTCGGCAACACAGAAGCAGCCGGAGGTGAAAACGTAGTCATCCATTAGCAACGGCTGAGATGTCAGGGCCGATGAAGTAGAGGTGCTGGTGATGAAGTCAATGACAATAATCCATCAAACTGCTGAAAAAATATTGAAGCTCGAGTAGTTTCCTTGATGCGAGCGTGTATATAACGAAGATTGATGCAAAGCTCCTTGATTTATAAAGATGACAGTAGAACTTGGAGGAAAGTAGATGCTGTTGTCCAACTCGTCAAAACTGAGCTGATTGGTTGATAGCTCTAAACTCCCGGATATGTAGATTAAATCTCAAACTTGAGAACTTTGGAGTAGATTGTGGCGGCATGGAGCATCCAAAATTGCCGGTGTAATAATTGGAGTCGCTGAAATTAAATGTCGGCTCTGAAGCAAAGACGAAGATAATAACTCCCCGAGTTGACTCGTTGATTGATTGATTGCTTCATCTTGACATAAAGCTTGTCGAGTTTTGAGTCTCGTATTCGTGTAGCCCCCGACTCTTTGGTTAGTTGAGAAACAACTGAACATAGAGTCGAGAACTGTAGCTTCTTGTCGTCGAGTAGTCATTGCTTGAGTGAAGATACGCATAGAAGATGTCCGAGTAGAAATCTTGAATATTGGAACACCACTTGTTGTAGTAAAATAACACGGCATTATACTTGTTGACGCATGCCGAGATGTCGAGGCTCTTATAGACGTCGTGGTCGGCAAAGTAGCAAAGCTTGCGAAGTAGAGGCAATAGAGTTTGCCGGTGCCGAAGATAATAAAGTTGAAGTTGCTCCACCATGATGACAAAGTTGCATAGCCGTGATGAAGTGAACACGAGTCGGCGGCAACATGAGCAAGCCGGTAGCGAAAACGCGTAGTTGTGAAGATAAAAACACCAGTCGACGGCGGCATAAACAGTCGGCGATGGAAGGAGTAGAATGATAACAAAACTGAAGACGTCCTTGAACGGCGGCAAAATTGGCCAGCCATGAAAGCGAAGACCCCATGGGCGGCGACGAAGGCAAACCGATGATGACGATGACGCCAGTCAATGATGACGAAGGCGCACAGCTGTGGAGGTGAACAAGCCAGTCAGCATCAGACAAGGCGGCCAGCAATGAAAACGATGACGTCCATCAGTAGTGGTAGTAGTATAAACAAGCCGTAGAGGCGAGGGCACTAGTCAACAGCAGACGAGATGACCGGCGGTGAAGACGATAAGGCCAATAACCACTGGCAGAATCATGCAGCCATGGAAGTGAAAAAACCAGTCGGCGGTAGACGTAGACAACTTGAGTTGAAGGTGATGACGCCTATTTGTGGTGGCGGCAACGTGGCCAGCCGTGAAGACGATAGCACCAATTGGAGTCATACGAAGCGGCTGGTCGGTGAAGATGTAGACGTCCAGCAACGACGGCATAATAGGCCAGCCGTGCAGGCGGAGACACCAGTCGGCGGCGGCGAAGGCAGGCCGGTCGGTGAAGACGTAGACGCCCAACAACGGTGGTGTGACCAACCAACCGTATAGGCGAAGACACCAGTTGGCGGCGATGACAGCAAGCCAGTGGTGATGACGTAAACGCCCAACAACGGCGGCATAATAGGCCAGCCGTGCAGGCGGAGACACCAGTTGGCCGATCGACTGAGGATGCAAGCGATTTCGTGTAAAGACATAGACGCCTCAACAATCGGCGGCAAATATATAGGCTAGCCGTTGCTGAGGGAGACACCAGTCGGACGAGACGGTGCAAGCCGGTCAGTGAAGACTGAGACGCCAACAACGGCGGTAATATAGCCAGCCGTGCAGGGCGGGACATCAGTTCGGCGGCCGACCGAATGGCATAGCCGGTCGGCTTGGACTGTTCTGGACTGATGCATCTTCTGAAATGTCGAGTGCGGGGGATCAAGCTTTGAAAGCATGAATCCCCTATTATGGCATACTGGATCTGGATCCTGCAGAACAACATATAAGATGAGATAGTCTGTATAATAATATGTGATCTTGAGAAAAATTCAAGTATTTTTAAATAATTTATTAAATATGATATTTCTACTCTTGTTATTTTTGATTTCCCCGAGCAGACTACACTACACGCAACGTGCACCTCTGCCTCGACTAGTCATCCACACCACCCAAGCACTGGTGAGTCGGCCTAGGTCACTTCCAAACATGGGCATTATTGAGTATGGAGTTCGGTGCATTAATGGACAAAGTTTCCACGAATCAGAATTTACTTACTAGCTGAGGTACTTTTGCAATTGTTAAGAGTAAAAATAAATTATCCTTATCTTCTATGCTTTTGAATTTCTTCTTCCGATGTATACTAGCATCTTTGGGCTTACTCGGTCTATCCAACGAAGCCCCGGTGCTAAATTCGGCGCAAGGACTTATCGCAGTGGACAATATCCAATCTTGGATAGCCTAGGAGAGAACTCCCTAAGCTCGATAGGTTGGAGCTTTTTTAGCTCAGATTATGTCGCAACAATCAGATAAATATTATGTAAAATTTATTTGAAAAAATGTATGATATGGAACTCATCTTAGGCCCCCGACTCTGTTGCACTAGGCAACGCGATAACAGAGAGCTACGTGAGGCAGCAGGAAAAGGAAAATATCATAAAATAGAGATCTTACTTTTTTGTATTCCCCGGTCGGCGACGACAGATGCAGCCTGATGTAGGACGACCGTCCATTCAATAGCGATGAAAAAACACTTGTCGGGCCGCTAGCGGAAGCTAAGTCGGTGTGCTATGATGACAAGGCCTATCAACGGCGGCTTGGAGTGCGTCAACCGTCAATAGGGCGAGGACACCTAGTCGGCTGCGCAACAGAGGTAGGCGCGGTAAACGGTGCGGGTAGAGTGCCCGCCTAACAACAACGCAGAGTCCGTCAACCGCAATATAGGCCCAAGACACCAGTCTTTGTCGCCACTAAAGACAGTGTCCGGCGGTATAAGACAATGTCGCGATTCATGTGCAACGGTGGCTGGAATCCTACAACACAGATAGTGATAAAGAAACCGGTCAGCGACGATCGACAGACGGTCAACGATGAAATCAATTTTATACACCGGTTGGTCAGTGAGATCACAATCTCGAAAAATCTCAGAGATTATGGATTATTTTTTTCCGCGGTAAGCTGTAGGCGACTGCTCCCATGTGCCCGTGGTGGCCACAAACATCCGTGGGCACTGCTCATTAGTTTGGATGCTCTGGATTAAAATCTTCTATGTATGTGAGGGCGCTGTCCTATACGCCTCCATCTTGATCTTCAGCCGGTCTATGCAGTGAAAACACCAAAGAGCAAATCTCGATTGCAGCATTAATTCTAATGGATTGCATGACTTTGAGAGAGAGGGCCGAGCGGGCTGAAGGACGGAAAGCAGGCCGCTCGCCGATGGGGGGGGGGGTGGGGTGGGGGTATTTAATTTGTTTTCTTTTTATTTACCAATTGATTGACCGTTTGTTGGGGCTGAACATTTGTAGGTTGGTATATAACATGCTTCTTGAGGCTCCGAAAATTCACGGGAAATTTCCAGAGAATAATTTAGGGCCAAAGAATTTACATTAACAAAATAATGCGGCGGATATTTTTAACCGATATTTTACTCCTCCCATTATTTTCAACTTGTTGAATTTGCTTTATCTTTTATTTCATTCTAGAAACGGATCTTCATGATTAAAATATCGTTTTTAATCCGAACGAAAATCGGGGCGCGTTACAGCATCCTGCCACTCACCCACCTGCTGGCGTCCGGTCACCGCCGGACGGTGTCCCAGGCGGCGGCTGAAGGTGGCGCCGTCGGCCTCTCGGTACGGACGTCCTGCGGATTAATTGAAAAAAAAAAAGCAAAACAGGCTCAAATACAAAGCGAAAAAGAAATTTCTCTTGATTGTTTTGTGCAAAGCATTTTGAGAAAGAGTGGATTAAATCATAGGTATATTTATGTATAGTGTTTGTTTTTCAACCATTATGTGCTTGTTAACTATTCGTTTGGTAGGATCACTTCTAACTACACTCTCAATAGTGGGTTGCGCGCCTAGCTGAGACTGAGAACGTGAAAATGAGCTGAAAAGTTTACTTATGCTTAGCTTACAATAGCTATTAGTTGGTGGATAGGTACGGTCTGGATACGTGGTTCGGTTCTGACCGACAATACTTGTTTTGGCTGTGTCTTGTTGCGGATGTTCGAGCTAGAGGTAGAAATCAAAATTGACTACGTGACGACTAATAGCACAGGGGCTTCTGAGTCAACACGAGCACTTACAGCATATTAGCTTACTGCCTAAGGAAACCAATAACAACTAAAACATGGATTTATACTAACAATCCTTTTCATGTACTCATGTCTATTTCTATTTGTATGATCACTGGAATTGGTGAGATCGAGCTGTGTCCTTGGTCCTCCCAATCAATTTGTGGAGTGAGATGGGTTTTTTTCCTCTTTCGAGAAATGGTGGGAGTGACCTAAATGCTCGAATTAGCGGCTGTACCACATGATCTAATGCCTCTGCGGGTTTTTCCCTCTTTCTCCTTTCAGCAGTGCTCTCCCGTTTTCACATCCTGCATGTGGTTGGGCACGAACACTTTTTTCGAAAGATGCCGGCTTTTGGTAGGCACGATGATTTCACTTTCGTGAATGGTCGTTCTTGAGGTGGAATCGAGACCACTCTGTAGGATTAAGTCCAATCGCGCAACACACTACCCAGCTGACTTAATGCACCCCCCCCACTAATTGTGCTGTTTTGGTGATTTGTCGTATTTTTTTGTTGGGTCCGTGTCTCTGCCTTTCTTCCGTTTTGTCTGTCCTTTCTGTTAATTCTGTTTGGGTTGAGGTGGTATCTGTTTGTTGCTTTTTTCCGCTGTTCACCGGACCTATGGTTCTTGGGTGGTGTCTCTTCAGGATTTCGTTCGTCTTTCCATTCCCTTGCTCTTTGTGGGGTTTGGATTACTGACTTAATTTGGTGGTTATTGCTTGTTTGTTGAGAGGCTCTTGGCCCTGGCTTGGCTAACTTATCCTGTTTTTTTTGCCGACCTCTGCTCGAACATGCCTTTGTTTTCTTGTCTCGATCGGTTTGTGCTCTCTGATCGTCAAGTGAGCTAAGCCATGTGAGATTTTGGGATTATTGTTGCAGCTTTCTTCTTTTGCTTCCGTTCTTCTGTTCTTCTTCCTTTTCTTTGTGGTTTCTGTTTTTCTTACGCTGGTATGTGTTTTGGGGCGTTGTATGGTCTGATTTGGGGACCTGAGAGGGGTGTTTTTTTTTCTTTCTTTTTCCTTGTCTGTAGATTTATTCTCGTGCTTTGAGGATGTCTGCTCTTGCATCACTGATGGTCGGTGTATTTTGGCGGAGCCTGGACTGTCTCTTGTTTTCTTTTTTATTTGTTTTGCGTCTACGGGCGGAGTGTGTTTCTTTCCCTCGGGTGATTCGTGCCCGGTGGTTCAGGGGCTCTTCGTTTTTTATGACTTACATTTTTCGTTCTATTATGTGGGTCCCGGCGTCGTTTGTTTTGTCTAGTTACGTTTGTTGCCTTCTTTGGTGGGCGTTTATAGGGGAATGATTTTTTAAGGCGGGCAGCGGTGTTGGGTCATGGCAGGGTGTCTTCCGCGCGGCGGCGTTGGGGGTTCCCTGAGCGTGTTCGTGGGGCTATGGGCGTTGCGTTGCCCAGGCCGGATTCTTCGCCGGCCGGTTGCGGCTTTTGGGGGCTGTGTTGGGGCCGGTGTGGGGGGGCTTCCGGGTTGTGGGTGGGGCGCTCGGAGGGAGGATCGCTGGCGGTCGTTCGCTCTTTGTGGGAGTAGGTCCGCGCGCCGCGAGTTTCTGGGACTTTAGGTCGTAGCGGTATCTGGTGTGGGTCTGTGCCGTGGGGCGGGGGTTTTTTTCTTGTGTTCAGCGGGTTTTGGGCCGCCGCGAGTCTTTTTTGGAGTGTGTGCTGTATGTGGAATGCCTTTCTTGTGCCTTGCGGGTCGCGCTGGCTGCCTTTCATTTTCTTCCTCATTCTTGTACAACAATTGATTTCTTTTCCTCTCTTGCGCCCGGCGTGCTTCCGCTCGCGCCGTCCCCCTTTCTCTATATCTTAGGTTGAATCCTACTTGTAGTTTCGGTGTTTAGTTTCTTGGTCCTTGTTTTTTCGGTGCGAACCTTTTTCTTGGGGATCTCTTTGGTTTGGTTTGCGCCCTGATCTGTCTCTTGCTCGTGTTCCGTGTTGCCCCGCGCTGGTTGGAGGCTTTCAGCTGGGGTTGCGGCTGGTTGGTAGAGATTTGGGAGGAAGTGTTTTTGTGGGCATGGAGTTTGGTTCAGTGGTAGTTAGTAGGTTTTCATTCTGTGGATATGTGGAACTGTTTCAGTGGTTTTTGGTTTTTCTCCATTTCTATGTGATCGTTTGGGTTGTTACTGTGTGGCGTGCACTTTCGGCTTCTCTTGGTTGGTGGCCTTTGCGTCGTTGGGTGTTGCGTCCGTCTCCGGTTGGCTTTCCTTCGTATTTTTTGCGTCGCCGTGTCTTGCTGCATTTTAGATCTGTCGGTTTTTTGTTCTGCTTTTTCTTCTCTTCCTCAATTGCCGTCACTGCGATTTTTGCTTCTTTGCTGTCTTTCTATTAAGTGTATCCGGAATCCATTCATCTACCGGGGTTTTTCTTTGGACCACTGGGGGTTCATAATTTTGTTCGGTTCTCTTTTTTCTTTTTTTTTCTGACAGCGCCGTCGGTTTTCACTCCGTTGGATTTTAGAGGTCCAAGGGCCTTAATTGATTTGAAGTCTTGATCTTTAGGTGGGTTTGATTGATATTTTGCAATTATTTGGTTCGTTTACACATTGCATGCTTGTTAACTAAGATTGTCAGCTATCTACTTTATTTGCACACATGTTTTGAATTACTTTTGGATAGCAAGGGCTCTCGAGGAAAATTTTGATGAACTCATGTGTCAGAAGGGGAGAATAAAGGTACTAAGTGGCAATTATTGTCATATCAGTAGAATAGGAAATTCTTCCTTTTTCGGAAGTGGGTGTGTGATTTTTTCTTTGATATTTTTTGGCGGATTGATAAGAATGCTTCTTTGTGGATTTGGTTCACACAACACCGGACAAACATTTGTTGTTTCTAATTATTTCATCAAGGGAAGAATTGTAGAGATCCAAAGAGTATTGATTTAGTATTTGTGATGAATATGGTTGGTATTGCTAATTGGTATTTAGAGATTTTAATGAGATGGTTGATTTTGTGAAGTTGTGCATGCAGTTTCGGTTACACCATGGCGGTACCGCTGAGGTGCCGCCCGCCGGCGACCGGTAAGGTTGTTGGCGGCGGTCTGACTGCAGGCCCGACGGTCTGACGCAGGATCGTTAATCGATTCAGTCCCGGCTGTTTTGTAGTTGGATATTTCTGTCGGAATTGGTTTCTAGATTGGTTTTATCAGTATAGTGTTGGTTATACTAATGTGAGTTCTAGTTGCGAGAACTTGCTC
>CM020186.1:8320208-8372272 GCA_009805545.1 Oryza longistaminata | reverse complement strand
AGACACCAGTCGGCGGCGGTGAAGGCAAGACGGTCGGTGAAGATGTAGACGCTCATGAACGGTGGTGTGACCAACCAACCGTATTAGGCGAGGACACCAGTCGGCGGCGATGGAAGCAGGCCGGTAGTGGAGCCGTAGACGCCCAACAACGACGGCATAATAGGCCAGCCGTGTAGGCGGAGACACCAGTCGGCGGCGGCGAAGGCAGGCCGGCGGTGAAGTCGTAGACGCTCAACAATGGCGGCATAATAAGCCAGCCGTGTAGGCGAAGACACCAGTCGGCGGCGGTGAAGGCAAGACGGTCGGTGAAGATGTAGACGCTCATGAACGGTGGTGTGACCAACCAACCGTATTAGGCGAGGACACCAGTCGGCGGCGATGGAAGCAGGCCGGTAGTGGAGCCGTAGACGCCCAACAACGACGGCATAATAGGCCAGCCGTGTAGGCGGAGACACCAGTCGGCGGCGGCGAAGGCAGGCCGGCGGTGAAGTCGTAGACGCTCAACAATGGCGGCATAATAAGCCAGCCGTGTAGGCGAAGACACCAGTCGGCGGCGGTGAAGGCAAGACGGTCGGTGAAGATGTAGACGCTCATGAACGGTGGTGTGACCAACCAACCGTATTAGGCGAGGACACCAGTCGGCGGCGATGGAAGCAGGCCGGTAGTGGAGCCGTAGACGCCCAACAACGGCGGCATAATAGGTCAGCCGTGTAGGCGGAGACACCAGTCGGTGAAGGCGAAGGCAGGCCGGCGGTGAAGTCGTAGACGCCCAACAATGACGGCATAATAAGCCAGCCGTGAGGACGAAGGCACCAATCGGCAACACCCGATGAATTGATGGTGCCAGATGTGACCATGTCAATTTTTGCCATGTGGTCACCACTCAAAAAGAAATCAAAGGCGGCTGCTCCCACGTGTGGCCGGTGGTGAAGACAACGTTACCAATAGTGGAAAGTTGCTTGACCGGCTAACTTGATCAAAACAATCTCGGAGTCATAGCAATCGATCTCTTGATTGGTTGGTTTTCAGGCAGCTAGCCGTGCTTGCATGTATATATATGTGGCGATGAAATGTCGAGGCATGCGATCAACGAAGCCAATCCAAAGCCCCCGATTACGTCGCCGACACGCATCTGCGCATTTAGATCATGCCTGTGCGTGTACAGCTCGGACAGAGGTAGATTGATCGATACCATCAGGTGATTGAGTCACCGTACATGCAAAACAAAGTAGTTATATATAACAACCAATCTGTTAGTAAGCAAAGAAGATTAATTTGATGTATAGTGCATGCATGATTAAGTAAATCGTGCATGTTGATTAGTTGAATCAACTAATGCATATATTTTCTCCTGGTAGCTGTGACAAGCGATGGCCACAGCATATCCGCCGGCACCGGCACTGCTATGGTGCTTGGGTCAAGCAAGGCACGAAGAAAGTCTCGATGCCTGAGGGCATCGACGACGGCGCGCTCCATCTCGATCTCAGCCGGCATATGGAAACAGGAAAAATACCAGAAGATCGATCTATGATATAAAAAATTAATCTAATAGAAATTAGATTGGAACGACAAACCCGGTTTAAAGTTCGAGCCATCGAATTCGGTGGGATTGATCTCGCCGTTTCTTCTGAAGTTGATTCCATCACATTTTTTTGACGGGTAATTCGACGCTCCCCCTACCTGGCGCGTCAACTGTCGAAACATGAATTCGGTAATAATAAAAGGGGTAGCGCACGAGACCTAAAAGTGGATGGATGCGGAGACAAGGATTTAGACATTTCAGGCCCTCTCAATGAGAGGTAATACCCTACTCCTGTTTGGGGATTTGAATCCGCCGGGTGTAGTATAGATCTGACGATCATATGTGCTCATATGCCCCAAGAGAGCCTCTTGCCCACCTTATATAGGATGGGGGGCAGGATTACAAGATAGAAACCTTAACCAATACGGTATCGGTTTTCTAAATCTACTTTACAATATTATCAAACCAGGACTTTAGGCCGTTCCATAATATACAAGGAAATGTAATACCAAGTCATGATCTGTTACATATTCCATAGATATAAGTTATTCCCTATAACCAGTCGGATAACCATGCCGTGTGGGTATGGGGTACCCATAATCTCCACAGGCATTATATCTGTCTTCTGTACCTTGATCTTGAATATATAGTTCATGATTTAGAGCAATTGCTACCTGACTCATGGAATCTTATCTTACTTATAAAGTTATAACCCATTAACTACTAAAACTTAACATACAAAGATACCACATCATCATCCACTAACAAGTTAACACATCATCATCCACTAAAAATCAATACATTTAGGCCCTGTTTGATTCAGCTTAGGATTATTATAATCTGGATTATTAGTAGTAAGCTGAAACAAACAAATAGATTATTGTGATAGAGTATTATAATCTATAAGCCAGATTAGTATAATCTAATAATCTCCTTTAGACGAGCTTTTTTCAGATTATTGGGTGACTAAAGACCCACTACCCTTAGATGCCTCCAATAATCCAGAGAAACAAACAACTCGCAGCTTATTCTATGTCAGCTTATTATAATCCAGCTTAGAGTAATCTGATTTAATAATCTAGATTACAATAATCTTAAGCTGAAACAAACAGGGTCTTAATAGCATGCAAACATGCTATATTGTCTATAATTTAAAATTTATTACATTTTAGAGCTTTTAAACTGAAAGCATGTTAAATCATCATCCCACATAATTTACATAATATTTCAATATATATCTTCATTATTTTTTACAATATCTTATGTACCTATGTAAGTTCATCCTCACTTGGTTAATGCTATTACTCTCTTATCTAATTAAGCCATATCACATTAATTGATTTTAGTGGTTATGTAAGTTTATATTGTTTAGCTATTTTACATATTATTTTGACTTATTGTTATCATACTGAACTCCTACAGCAATGCGCGGGGTTTCACCTAGTAAAGTGAAATAGAAACAACCATGTTTCTGTAGAAATCATGGCTATCGAAAAGTCATATACAAGAGAATACACACAGATTTGTCCCCTTATCTTTTTGTTTTTTCCACCCAAAAGAATAAAAAATTATTATCTACCTGCTGCTCCTCTATCTAAAGGATGTTATGGACATTTGCAAAACACATAACTGAAAAATAAAGAAAACCTAACGGGACGGGAATGGAAGGGATCAAGGCGAAATTTCAGGGTATAGGGATCGAGTAAAATTCGGGGACATGGAAGGAATTGAGCGAGTTTTCATGGGTTTACAAGGGATTTTCTCTTTACTAAAATGGGCAGAGTTTACTTATTGACGTCTCACGATTATCCACATATAGCATATGTAGTTTCTCAATTTTATCCACTACATACTTAGAAGCGAAGTCGTACATCCTCTTCTCCCTACATATATAGTGTGAATAAAAACCACCGCCTCTTTTGAAGAAAGAAGCGGATGTTCATGAAAAAAATCCAATCCTTTATGCTCAAACTACGCTCATAGCCCATCACAAGCCGTATAGCCGTATATGCACGCGCAATGCATATGGCAGTAATACGATGGACAAGACTATGGAGTAGGCGCAAGATTTGAGGAAAAAAACTTCAACCAAACTATCATAAAACTATAAATTTAAATCGACATATCAGAAACCTAATTTTAATCAAATTTATCATAAAAACTATTAGAGAATATCATAAAAATATCATAAAACCACTAGAGTATGACAGAGGAAAGTACATCGCAAGCTAACAGTCTCATGAGAGTGTACGAACGAAGAGGCCATAACTCTGTGATACTGTATTAAAAAAGGTAACACATATTTGTGGTTGTAACTTTTACATGTTTGGTTTAAAGATCCAGTAGTAATGGCGAGAAATACGGTAAGCATGACATGATAGTCATGCGAATAATTAATGGACATCGATAAATTTTTCATCGAGACTAGTCGTCTTATGTTTGATAAGAAATATATGGGTGCTCCAACACCGTGAAAGGCACGTGCAAAATGCCTTCTTCTTTCAAGCGTCAGGGTGCAATTGGCTAGAGGGAGGTAGACTTTTCCATTATCGCCTTGTTTAGGGTTAAACTCTTTCATGATTCCCATATTCATTAGGTTAGTACTTGACTTTAGACTATACTTTGTCTTACTCGGTATGTCTAGCAATGCAAGAGCCTGATGGTGCTGTCAAACATATTCTTTGTAAATGCATGACATCACATACATTCATAAGTGCATGACATCGATGGCATGGTAGCCTCCATATCTGTTCAGTAGGGCAGGTATTTAAAGAAATTCGATTGCTTCTTAAACAGCACTGTAGAAATCGCTTTGCCAGTCCATCTCTATAGATTAATGAAACTAAATAATTCACAAATAACTTAAATTATCCATTAAAATATATAAAAAATATTTGGCGTATAATAAACATAATATACACTCCAAATTAATTACTGCACATAAAAATGCACATACCTTTTCTTTCACTCTCCTAACAAAATCTCTACAAATTTTAATTATATATAGATACCTACTTTTAGCTATGAAAAGGAGAAAATTTGCTCAGTAGGGAATAAGGAATAAAAAAAATAGCCAATCTCCCTCTTTTTCTCTCTCCTAAATAGATCTACTAATTTGACATGGGCATAAAAATACCTAGTTTTGTTTACGAAAGCCGCAAATGCTAATTCGCACGTGTGTTGCTGGCGCGCACTTCCGCCCCACAAGGCCCACACGCACGCACGATTCTTTCTTCTTCTTTTTTTGCGACGTTGTTTCTTGTTTTTTCTTTTTTTTTGCTTTTTCTTTTTTTTTCGTAGCTGCCGTTGTTTCTTTTTTTTTCGCCGTTGACTACAGCACGCATGTAGGAGTAGGACTCAAGATTTGAAACTTTAAACTCAAGATTTTTTGAAATTTTTAACTCAGATTTGAAAACTTTCAAGTCAAGATTTAAAAACTTTCAACTCGGATTTGAAAACTTTCAATTCAAACTTGAAAACGTTCAACTTGGATTTGAAAACTTTCAATTCGGACTTGAAAACTTTCAACTAGGATTCGAAAACTTTCAAATGAAGATTTGAAACTTTCAATTCAAATCTAAAAAACTTCAAGTCAAGATTTGAAAACTTAACTCTGGTTTAAAAATATTTAACTCAAATTTAAAAATCTGAGTTGAAAATTTGTTAAATCTAAGTTGAAGGTATTCAAATCTTGACTTTGAAATTTTTAAATCCGAGTTCAAATCTGGAATTGAAAGTTTGTTTCAGTCAACTAAAAAAGGGAAGAAAGATGCGTGATGAATTTCTATCCAAAAAAGGGGAAAAAAGTTGGCGCTAAGCGCTCTTAGCGTCAAAAAAAGGCGCGCAGTGTCTCCTCCTAGCGCGTACGCGCGCGTTAGGAGCCCCGTACGGAAGCATCACATGTACTGACCACGGAACGAGTACACACAATAGCAAAATGAGCTCAACAAAGATAGCCTACACTAATGTGCTCCAAATTGACCTCCAAGTAGCAAAATGAAAAACTTTTTGCCTTTGCATGGCATATGGCATATATATGTAAGATACATAGATTCATCACATCCAAAGCATAAAAATAGATGGAAACTACATAACTAGTGTAAGAAAGCATGTACCTAACCTTGAATAGCAACATCCACCCAATATTTTGAGGTCAAAACCTCCCCATATATTTTCTTGTTTTAGAAGAGGGAAAACCCGGGTAGAATGAACAGCTCGCAAGGAAGAAGTACTTATAAAGGGGCATTTTCGCAGTGACCAGCTTAAGGCACCACCTGGATTTATCAATTATCAGTCACCGCCTGCATAGATAAATTATCACAGGCAGCACCATAAGCTGGCTACTTGCGATATTAGGGACATTATTATAGGCGGCCACAATCCAAGTTTGTATGAAAATGTTAAGTTCATATATCCGAAATAAGCACTGATATGGTTAAGGTCTTAAGAATACCCGACACTGATGTGAGTGGCATTAGTGTAGGGTATCCTAAAAACCCAACACATATGTCTTTTCCAGCCAAAAGTGTAGTAATCCCGCTCCAACTAGCAAGACCCAACACTAATGCGTTACTCATTAGTGTCGGCTAGTGGTAATACCCGATACTGAAATGTTGCCAAACAATCCATGTCAGATGGTTATAAGACCTGGCCCTGATGTGTCCTCATTGGTGCCAGGTAAAGCATATCCATAGTGCAATCTTATTTTTTGGGGTTTGAAACCATCATATGTTCTGGGTTTTCTCGAACCGCACTAATGATGGGACACTGATGTGTTGTTCTGTGGTAGTAACTTATTACAAAATTGACCGTGAAAGCGATATCAGTAGCCGAAAACACGGAACAGTGCCATAGAAGATCCAAATAACGGACGATAAATAGCGTGATAGTTCGCTATGCAGTAGTTCCATATATTTTTATACAGTATCAATATCACTATTATTTATTCTGATAGATAAATGTCCCTTTTATTTGCTAGAAACTAATGGTTACATCCGTAACTAAGAAACCAAAGTCTCTTAAATAGATGTTCTATGCACACGTATACGCGCGCATGCACGAATTATTAAGAGATAATAAAAAAAAGATACTTGATCGATCATACACAGAGTTCTTGAAAGTTAACAACATTATCGTGACTCCATGCATGCAGACGATGATTATTACTTTCTCTGTTTCACAATGTAAGTCATTCTAGCATTTTCCACATTCATATTGATGTTAATGAATCTAGCTAGTTATATATGTATAGATTCATTAACATCAATATGAATATGAAAAATGCTAGAATGACTTACATTGTGAAACGGAGGGAGTATTATATTTCCATTTTCCTTGTCACTCCTCCGGGAGAGGGCCAAACTTGTGCTGCAGAACCGCAATGAATTCGCTGGACGTGTAGCCACCCACGCTGACGGTTGATGCACAGTTCTTGTCGGTTTGGTCTGTGCAGATTTTGCCGGCCTTTTCCAGTTTCTCTTCTTTGATGTATTCCCAGTATTGTGGGAAGTGATCTTTCTCACGGACCTCGGTGTAAGCCTGCAGCAAAAAGAAAAAAACTTTTATTTATTTTTAAGATTTAGATATTGGTCTATATAAAATAAAACCTCCTCTTTGTTAAGCTCGGTTGACCTTAATTTGTCAGTTAGTTACTCCCTCAGGTTAAAAGTAATTGTTAATTTGGACAAACACACGATCGAAAAAATAACTTTTATCAGTGTTTTATATTACAATACATATAAAAATATCACAAATATATGATTGTATTGGAGTATATTTTTAGATTAACAAATACATATGGTCTCCATATTTCTAAAGAAAAATTTTAGAAGTTATTTATAGTCAAAAATTTTTGTATGCATACAAAACATACAAAGTATCATTATACTAAGTTAATCAAGTTCTGAAGTACTTGCGACTGTTGGCATCTTGCGACTATGAGTAGTCATATTTGCTTTTAAAATATCAACAAATATATGATTTTATTGAAGTATATTTTTAGATTAACATAGCGACCAAGTTCTGAAGTACTTATAGTCAAAATATTAAAGATAAGTTAAAAAATATTTTAGAAGTTACTTATAGTCAAAATATTAAAGATAAGTAGTTAATCTCAAGTTCTGAAGAAGTTGCGAATGTTGGCATGTTGCGACGATGAGTGGTCATACTTGCTGGTGGTGCAGTACTTACAGAGTTCTGCGTGGCGCTCCAAGGAAGGGACCATGCGACCATGAAGTCCCGGACCTGGCCGTCGACGTCGCGGCCGCGGAAGACGCGCGCCGCCTCGCAGCCGATGGATTGCGCCGTCGGGTGGGCGTGGAGGAACGCCAGCCACTGGCCGTTCTGGAGCGACGCCGGCGGCTGCTCGTGGTAGACGTAGCCGTACCAGTCCATCGACCCGCCCTCCCCGTCGACGAGCTCCAGCGCGGCGCCGGTGGCGTTGTAGACGAGCACCATGGCGGAGGCGCCGTCGCCGTAGGAGGCCTTGAGCCCCACCGCGTGCTGCAGCGCGTCCAGGTTCTTGCCCTCGGCGTGGATGAGGCGCATCGCCTCCCGCGCCCGGTCCACCTGGCTGATGCTCTTCCCGGCGTACCGCGACATCGCCTCCAGCGTCTCGTCGGTGATGGGCACGCCGAATGTGCTCATGCTTGATACTTAGTTACTTTGTAAAGCTAGCTAGCTAGGATCGATGATCTGTTATGCTAGCTTAATATCCCAATGTATTTATAGTACTGGATTGCTAGCTAGTGCTCACCTCTTCTGTTTACTAATTGGACTCTCTGTGTGAACTCTTACGTACGTTAATGAATTAAGGAGAAATCATATGCATGTTAGGTATATAGCTCAGCTTACATGAATCACGTGATCATAGATAGGATCTCACAGACCTGCTGATACTACAATTAAAGATAACATAAATTAGTGAGCCTGTATTGTTTAAGCTATATTGCTTATCACGCCACAACTAATTTAACACGAACTCTCAACCTAGATTTTCCCGTTAATGTGGGAGTTCCTAGCTAGTATAGACACTAGCTAGACAGAGATCGTCCTCTTGGGGATAGAGTACTACTAGTACTACTATATAAGAGGGGGGAGTTGAGTTGGATCATGTACACATAATTAAGCTAGCAGATCGAGCTGGGTTAGCTAGATCGACCGTATAAGCTAATAGATCGATCGATCGAGAGATGGCGAACTGCTTCGGCGATGTGGTGGACAACTACAAGCTGGACGAGATGGAGAGGTACGTGGGGAAGGCCAAGAGGCAGGAGGACCGTGCCCGGGAGGCCATGAACCTGGTGAACGAGGACGGCAAGGACAAGAAGGCGGCCAGCTACGTGCAGGGCGTCAAGGACTGGTACGGCAACGGCGAGTCGACGCTGTGCCTCGTCTACAACGCCACCGGCGCCACCCTCCGCCACGTCGCCGACCACGACTGGTGGGGCTTCATCGGCCGCACCCCGTACCCCACCGAGATCGGCAACGGCCAGTGGGCGGCGTTCCACCACGTCCACAAGTCCGGCGACTCGTCGGGCTCCGAGGCCGCCGTCGTGTACCGCGCCACCAACGCCGACGGCGTCGAGCGCGACCTGCTCGTCGCCTGGAGCACGCCATGGAGCTCTTTCTACCGGAACAAGGTCGTATACATATATCAATTATTCTTCGGCGTTAATAGCTAAAATTGTGTCGCCATTTATTTCAGCCGATTCGCAGTCGATTTTTACTCGATCGGTCCAATAATCTTCATGATTCGTGCTAGTATTCTTCCTGTTCGTCTACATCAGATGTAGAGGCCGGGTTTAATATCCATTATCTGGTTTCAGCTGTCGCGGTAGAAACCAAGAATATGAATAAATATATAAACGTATATATGTTTCTCTCTTTGTTAATGGCAGGCCTACTGCGCTGTTGGAGGTGTGGACAGCTTCCAAGGTGACTGGGAGAAATTGTACGACAAGGTGAATAACGCAGCTTACACATGCAATGCCGACTCGGACGGGTTCAAGATAGATGCCAGTACTGCTACCGGTGACAGCCCCGTCTTCACGGCGACCATCCAAATCCATTTCAATCAATGAAAAGAAAAACAAGATCGACCACATACATGCATGGCATTCACTCCTGTTGCACGGGGCACGCCGCTACATTCTATTGCTGTATCACCAGTCAATGGATGTAATGTTCTTCTCTTTCACGAAATAATGTAGCTGTTACTTACCGATCGTGCGAACCGATCACAGCAGCTCTCGTTTGTAATGTTTCTCGTCTACATATTATAATAAACGCGTTCAACCATGTAGTTTGCAGCATTAAAGCTAGTTACATCTTTATCTTACTACTTAAAAGAGTTTTAAAAAAGAAAAGGCTTAAGGCAAGGTGATCCGTATCTCCAATTATTTTTAACATTCTCGTAGACATGTTAGCTATCCTTATCAAGGGTGCAGTGGAGGATGGACATATTGCTAGACTAATGCCACACTTGATTGATGATGGTTTATCTATTCTGCAATATATAAGATGATACATTGCTTTTTATGGATCATGACTTTGAGAAAGCTAAGAATATGAGTTAATACTTTCTGTTTTTGAAAACTTTGAACATAAAATTAACTTTTAGAAAATTGAATTTTTCTGCTTTGGACACGCTAATAAAGATAGTGAAGAACAATATTCTATTCTGTTTGGGTGTCATGAGGGATCTTTTCCGGTTAACTATCTCGGTATTCCAATGGATTGTAGGAAGCGAACTAACAAGGATTGGAATTTGATACAGTAAAAGGCAAAGTAGCTGAAAAGGTAAACATATGTCTGTGGGTGAAAGATTTGTTTTGATTAACTCTGTGTTAACTATTCTTGTTATGTTTATGATGTCTTTCTTTGAAATTCTAGTGGAGTGTTTCAAAAGATTGATTATTATAGATTAATTTTCTTTTGGCAAGGGAATGAACTAAAGAAAAAATATAGACTTACAAGATGAGATGTCATATGTAAAAAAAAAAACAGGGTGGACTTGGGTTTTATAACATAGATATTCGAAACCAATATCTTCTAAGTAAATGGTTGATTGAGTTAATAAATGAAGATGGAGTATGACAAGAAATGCTTAGGAGAAAGTACCTTAATAATAAGTCAATAAGTCAAAGTAGTGAATAAAACGGGTGACTCACATTTCTATTCGGTGAATGTACTTGGCATTAATTTTTAATGGGCATGTGGAGAGAAATAAATTGTTACGGAAATTAAAGATGCACATTAAAATAAAGATTTGCATGGTATTTACTTAAAGGGGTAGTATTAACCAAAGATAATTTAGCAAAAAAGAATTAGAATGGTAGTACAAAGTGCTGATTTTATTTGCATGAAGAGACTATCCAACATCTATTCTTTGAATGCCATGTTGCTATTATTTTTTTGGAGAATCGTCTTTATTTCATTTGTGTTGCAAACACCAGATAATTTTCCTCAAATAGTAGGGGATTGGCTAGTAGCTATGAATTCTAAAGCCATGGAATACATTTTGATAGGAGAATCTGCTTTATATTAGGCTTTATGGCTAAGTAAGAATGATATGGTTTTTGACAAGACTCTAACTAATATGGATGTATTATTCAGAGCAATTTATTGGCTTTGGTTCTGGGGCCAGCTTCAAAGGTGTGACGAGAAAAAGAAAATCATATTTGTTGCATGCCATAATTTAAAGTCAATAGTTATGCAGTTTTTCACTCGCTTTGGATAGACATTTAGCCATAGACTTTAACTTTGAATAAGTTGCTATTTTTCTTTGGTTGGTGCGGTTGAGTCGGCTTTTTATCTATCTTTGTTTATTTCTCGTGTGTTTAGGTTTTGTAATAAGTGGTATAGCTTCAATTGAAGCAAATGTCGGGTGGTATTATCCATTACTATTTTTTTAAAAAAAAACTTAAAAGAGCCTAGCTAGTGGTGGTTCATCATCTGTCATTTGTCACTCCTAGACACGCGGGGTCTACCAACAGAGTAGTCACCCCTCCACTTCCCCTTGATTGCTAGGCCTTGTTTAGTTGGGAAAAAATTTTAGGTTTGGTTGTCACATCGGATATACGGATACATATTTGAAGTATTTAACGTTGTCTAATAACAAAAAAATAACAAATTCTGTCAGGAAACTACGAGACGAATTTATTAAGCCTAATTAATCCATCATTAGCAAATGTTTCCTGTAGCACAACATTGTCAAATCATGGCGCAATTAGGCTTAAAAGATTCGTCTCGCAATTTGCACGCAATCTGTGTCGTAATTGGTTTTTTTCCTACATCTAATACTCTGCATGTGTCCAAATATTCGATGTGACAGTGTGAAAACTTTTATTTTGGGAACTAAGCAGGGCCTAAACCTCCACCGATACAAACGGCAAGCAGGCATGCATGCCTCGCTACCCTCAGCAGCTCCATGATACCGCCAACCGTCTCCCTTGCATTTCAGCAGCACAAATTGTCTCAACTAATGGTTTAGAACAATATGTTAAATATCAAATAGTTTTAAATACACTACTAGGAAAAGCATTATCGCAAGCGGCCGAAAAGGGTCTTCGCAGGCGGGGCGGCCGTCCGCCTGTAAGCCAATGACTGTGAAGATCGCCGATCTTCGTAGGCGGGGCGGCCGTCCGCCTGCGAAGATAATTTTCGTAGGCGGATGTTGGCTAGTCCGGTCCGCCTGCGAAAATAGGAATCGTCCACTTGCAAAAAAAAAAAAACTTCCGCCTGCGAAGATAGGTAGAAAATATTGAAATTTAATTCTAATTTGGCCGTAAATTACTTTTAAATTATTTAATAGAAATGCTTGCAGGTAGATTTTTATGTACATATATTGGAAGATTATCAAGCATTTGGTACTGAGAAATCTACTTATATTGCATAAATCAAAAGTGTTGCCAAAATATATATATTACAATATTTTTTTGCATTGTCACCTCAAATAACGTCATCTAGTTACATTATGGCATAGCAGTGTTCCACTCCCGAAGATCCTTGAATTCGTCACTTGCCGCTAGGGCACCCTCTGGGTCGAAGAAATCTCCTTTGACATGACAGTACTCATGGTGGATGAAGTGGCACAGATCACGCTGCACATTTGTGATACCTATATTGTCAGAGGGTTCTAGGCCAGTATTGCTATTCGACTTGTACCGGCTTGCACCGCAAGTTGGATATTCATCCAAAGAAGCGTACTCTTTCCTGTACAGTATGCAGTGATTTACGCACGCATGAATCTTTTCCACACCAAGTGAAAGGGGGCATATGAGTTTCTTTGCTTGATATGTGCTGGATGGTAGTGAGTTAGGCCTCGGTAGCATTTTCTGCAGGAGTTCTAACAGACTGTCGAAACTGGTATCAGACCATCCATGTCTCGCCTTTAACCTCATAAGTTCAAGAACTGACCGGAGTGTTGTGAAATCACTGTCACAGCCCTTCGACTCATCGTACAAAACTTCCTTTGCTGCCTACTGTAAAGCTTCAAAGTTATTTAGCCCTCTGGCCGACCCCATCAGCACCTCGGGTTCTGCATAACGTAACATTTCCTCTAGGTCGATTTTGTCCTCAACAGAACCATCGTCTTCTAAGTAAATGGTTGATTGAGTTAATAAATGAAGATGGAGTATGGCAAGAAATGCTTAGGAGAAAGTACCTTAATAATAAGTCAATAAGTCAAAGTAGTGAATAAAACGGGTGACTCACATTTCTATTCGGTCAATGTACTTGGCATTAATTTTTAATGGGCATGTGGAGAGAAATAAATTGTTACGGAAATTAAAGATGCCTATTAAAATAAAGATTTACGTGGTATTTACTTAAAGGGGTAGTGTTAACCAAAGATAATTTAGCAAAAAAGAATTAGAATGGTAGTACCAAGTGCTGATTTTATTTGCATGAAGAGACTATCCAACATCTATTCTTTGAATGCCATGTTGCTATTATTTTTTTGGAGAATCGTCTTTATTCATTTGTGTTGCAAACACCAGATAACTTTCCTCAAATGTTAGGGGATTGGCTAGTAGCTATGAATTCTAAAGCCATGGAATATATTTTGATAGGAGAATCTGCTTTATATTAGGCTTTATGGCTAAGTAAGAATGATGTGGTTTTTGACAAGACTCCAACTAATATGCATGTATTATTCAGAGCAATTTATTGGCTTTGGTTCTGGGGCCAGCTTCAAAGGTGTGACGAGAAAAAGAAAATCATATTTGTTACATGCCATAATTTAAAGTCAATAGTTACGCAGTTTTTCACTCGCCATGGTTATTCATAGGGCGAAAGAAAGTTACTTTTCTCTCATTACACAATGGTTTGAAAACCTGTAATAATATATCATTGCACGTTGTAAATGTATATTTGAGTAATATATTCACTATAGGAGCCTTTCCTATTGCATCTTTTCTAAAAGTAAATACACAATCCTTAAAATTGAATATAGTTTGGCCTCATCTCCACATATATTTTATATATGAATTTTTTGAAAAAAATTGATCGAATAAAAACCTTCCATTTTGTACCTTTCTTCCTCCGTTTCACAATGTAAGTCATTCTAGCATTTCCCACATTCATATTGATGTTAATGAATCTAAATAGATATATATGTCTAGATTTATAAACATCAATATGAACGTGGAAAATATTAGAATGACTTACATTGTGGAAACGGAGGGAGTACATGTTTATTTATTTTCTGAAAATATAATATCTGATCGATATTCTTCTTGGTACTAGTAGCTGGTACAGTGGAGTAATGGACAGAACATTATATATTCATTGATGTGAGACACGCTTATTTATTTCGAGCAGGATGACAGGGAACAAAGCCAGCGCAGCGACGTGAGAAAAATAGCCAACAAAAGAACAGTAACAATTGAAATAAAAATATATCCTATATATCTATAAAGTTCATCCTCTATGTAATTAATGTTATTTCTTTTTTCTCTCATTAATCCACATCACCTTAATTACTTTAGTTCTTGATCATTAATCTATGGTCCAAATTAACTCCATCCTTTTCTTCTCTTAATGGAGTCATATTACCTTAGTTTTGCCTTTGGATAATTATCTATATTATTTGTTTTCTTTTCCTTCTCTCATTGAGCACAATCACCTTAGTTTTGCTTTCGAATGAGCACTGTAAGTATGATTTAAATTGTTATAAACTAAATCATCTTAATTTGTTTATAGCCTTCTTTTCCTCTATGGTCGATTAAAGACGAAAGTTATATAAAACATATAAAGTTATATAAAGCATATAAAGTTATGTTGTTAAGCTATTTTACATGTTATTTCTATTATTATCACATATTTTTTTCAGTAATGTAGGGGTTTCATCTTAGTATATAATAATTGGTAAAGCCTTTAAGTGGTGTTTCTTACTGAAATATAGGTAAGCGGTAAAAACTTCTGGCTGAGTACTTCACTGTATATCTATCATCTCTAACATATCACTGCAACAAATATGGCATTATATTGATTCATTTCCTTGTGACAACTATGCAAAACGTCATTGATCTATAAAGTTTCCTTAGAAAAGCATCATAAAGATTAGTTGGTTGATTTTAGTGATGAATCGAAGGCAGGGAAAAGTAATTTAAAAACATATATAATTAATGTCTTACAAAATTAAGGTTTCTCACAACTAAAAATCTCATGAATTTTAATTTATAGAGTTCATGACCGTAAGGCATAGTTCGAGTCCTGAAACCTGCCTATCAACGATATAATTTAAAAGTACATTTTACATTCTTTTTTCTCTCATTAATCCACATCACCTTAATTACTTTAGTTCTTGATCATTAATCTATGGTCCAAATTAACTCCATCCTTTTCTTCTCTTAATGGAGTCATATTACCTTAGTTTTGCCTTTGGATAATTATCTATATTATTTGTTTTCTTTTCCTTCTCTCATTGAGCACAATCACCTTAGTTTTGCTTTCGAATGAGCACTGTAAGTATGATTTAAATTGTTATAAACTAAATCATCTTAATTTGTTTATAGCCTTCTTTTCCTCTATGGTCGATTAAAGACGAAAGTTATATAAAACATATAAAGTTATATAAAGCATATAAAGGCTGTGTTTGCAATCCCATGTTCCCAACCCCCTCTCTCGTTTTCCGCGCGCACGCTTTTCAAACTACTAAACGATGTATTTTTTGCAAAAAATTTCTATACGAAAGTTGCTTAAAAAAATTATATTGATCCATTTTTGAAAAAAATTTTAACAAATACTTAATTAATCCTTAATTAATCACGCGCTAATGGATCGCCCCGTTTTCTGCGATCACTGTGCTGGTTGGTAACGGCAGCTCCTGAACACAGCCAAAGTTATGTTGTTAAGCTATTTTACATGTTATTTCTATTATTATCACATATTTTTTTCAGTAATGTAGGGGTTTCATCTTAGTATATAATAATTGGTAAAGCCTTTAAGTGGTGTTTCTTACTGAAATATAGGTAAGCGGTAAAAACTTCTGGCTGAGTACTTCACTGTATATCTATCATCTCTAACATATCACTGCAACAAATATGGCATTATATTGATTCATTTCCTTGTGACAACTATGCAAAACGTCATTGATCTATAAAGTTTCCTTAGAAAAGCATCATAAAGATTAGTTGGTTGATTTTAGTGATGAATCGAAGGCAGGGAAAAGTAATTTAAAAACATATATAATTAATGTCTTACAAAATTAAGGTTTCTAACAACTAATAATCTCATGAATTTTAATTTATAGAGTTCATGACCGTAAGGCATAGTTCGAGTCCTGAAACCTGCCTATCAACGATATAATTTAAAAGTACATTTTACGTGTAAGGTACCGTTGATCGAGTGTCCATCCATCAAGAAGACTATAACAGAAGGCACAACAGTGAGGATTGCTAATTAGGACAGTATTTTCCATATGTGCAAGAGAAAATGAGATGGAGGGAGCATTTGGGGGATTTGAGTGTCATTGTAGCTAAAGGGGGTATATCCGACGCGCTGCGATGCAGAGGGGCTGAGCGTAAGAGTGTTGCATGCGTGGCGCGTCATGTTGGCGGTCAGCCATGACCAAATTAAGGGCGATTGGACTAGTTCACTGATCTTAAACATGTAATTTTCAAGTTTACTAAGCTAAGTGATACCACACCACAAGTTTAGAGACCATCCATGTATTTCACTCTAAAACCAATAAGGTATTTTATCTGATTTGATAATTAAGGTGGTGCAAAATCTGATTTATAGCTGTGAGTAATTGATTTCTCGATTTAAACGATAGTAATGGGGATTGGGGGCAAAATGAAAATTCCACTTTTGGTTGCCGGTGATCCATCGCACAAACAGCTAATTAATGGCAAACTAGATCGACAGGGATATACTCTTTGTATATTGGCTAATCTTACCAGGTGAAAAGAGAATTTGATCACTGGAGCAAGAAGAGCCACGCCATCTGGTGGCATAATGGTCATCCGATTGAAAAGCAGACAAAAATAATAGACACTACTAGAAAAAGCATTTTTTCCGACGTTGGGTCTTATTTTCACATGCGGACATAACCCTTAGAGCCAAATAACCACCTACAAAAATATAAATCGGGGTGAATTTTGATGTCCGCCTGCGAAAATAGACTTGAATATAAATAGACTTGCGGGCGCTAATATTTTTCTAAGTCTCACACCTCTCCTCTTCTCCCCTCCCCTCACCTCTCCTCACCGGTCTCTCCCCTCCCCTCACCTCTACTCTCCCCAGCCGCCGACCGGAGGCGGCGGTGGCTCCCGGTGGTGGCGGCATGTGCTCCCGGCCAGCCGGTGGCGTGGCGGTGGCGGCGGAGGGCGGCAGCGGCAAGGAGGCGAGTGGCGCGCGGCGAGGGGGGTTGAGGCGGCGGCGGCGGCTCCCGGCCCCTCCCTCCCAGATCTTGGCTTGAGGGGGCAGGGGAAGCGCGGCTGCCGGCGGCTCCTGGCCCGTCCTTCCCAGATCTGGCCAGAGGGGGGTGGGGGGAGCACGGCGGTGGCAGCGGAGGGCGGCATCGGCGAGGAGGCGAGGCAGCGCGGCTCCCGACAACGTGGCGGGCAGCTCCGGCCCCTCCTCCCAGATCTAGCCGGAGGGGGGCGGGGGGAGCGTGGCAGCGGCGAGCGCGGCTGCATCCGGCCAAGGACGCGAGACGGTGCGGCTCCCCTTCCCCCTCACTCCCAGATTCTGGCCGAAGGAGAAAGAGGGGATGTGACCGAGCTGGGGAGGAGCACGGCGAGCGCGGCTGACGATGGCGCGCGTGTGCGTGCGTGGACGACGATGCGCGGGACGGGCCGGCGAGTCGGCGGAGCTCCCCTCCCCCTCCTCCAAGCTTTGGCGGGAGGAGGTGAAGCGGGAGAGGCCGGCGGCTGTGCGACGGACGGCGTTGGGCCGGCCGCCGCTCACGGCACGGCTCCCCTCCCCTCCCCTCTCAGATCCGGCCTGGGGAGGGCGGCGGGGCGAGGCGCGTGCGGCGATTTTTTTTCTCGTTCATTGCATTTTCGCAGGCGGGCCGTTGCCCCGACTGCGAGTTGTGGTGTAGGCGGACCTCCCTCCCGCCTGAGAAAATTAGTTTTGGCCGCCTGCAAAAATGCTTTTTCTAGTAGTGAGATCGAATCACAACAATACGATCATGCTGATCAGTAAAAATGTTTTACATTGAACACCATACATAGTTTGATTTCATAGTACATTACATTATTGTCTCCCCTATTATCATTTATAACTGTACTACGAAACTAAGAAAACTCACATGCCTATTTATCCTAAAATAAGTACAAATTTGATTTATAGGTTTATTTATCCCACTTAATTTTAGCATACATGCTATTATAAATGATGCATTACAACATTTTACATAAAAAGCCAGGTAATAGTCAGAATCATTTCCGTTACTTCTTTTGAAATATCCATTTATCCCATTAAGTTTTAGTATAAATGCTATTTTTTAGATGAAGCATACATGCTATTCTAAATGATGTGTTACAACGTACATTTCACGTAAAAAGCCAGGTAATAGTCACATTCATTTCCATTACTTCTTTTGAAATGTTTACAAGACAACCATGTTTCTTAAAAGTTCTTTTTAGAACTTATTACCAGTGGCACATTATAGAATGGTTAAAGTCGTGCGAATTAGCTAGTTTTTTTGGATGAGAATGTATTTTCATAAAAAAAAATTCAGTACTTGATCAGTATGAAATATAAACCATACAAACTTTACTCCACCCACCATGATTCAAATCTACTCCACCAAAATTAAGCATATGTAAATAGAGCTGCCAAATTTAACGAGGTTAAAATGTTGCCGCAGCCATGCCTTCCCCGTACGTGTCAGCGTGTGCATGTCCGTTCTCAGTATAGTCCTAAGAAAAATAATAAATATAAACCACAGTGCTGATTGGAGATCTCGATATGCAATGGTTGCATAGTGCTGATAGTGATGATCAGGATGTGAGACAAAGTAAAGTTTTTATTCAGATTGCGGACATCGAATTATTTTAGCATGAAACATATCATCTGGGATACGTTAATTAATTGTCAGTATTCCTGGCACGTGTACTAAACAATCTTACGTTATCAGTGTTGACCACACTAAATTGATTTAAACATTAAGTCAGAGAATATGCTCGATCGATTAAACTTTACATGCCTGAACCCGCCGCGTGTTTGAGTAATATCACCAATAATTAGTACTATATATTATTAAATTATCGTTTTGACGAAGCATGATACGCAGATACTCCATTTTTGCCTCGATTCTTGCATGACTTAAAAATTGTTCTACTAGTATTGAATATTTTTTTTCAACGTACGTTAAACATGATGGGCTGTCTGTCCAAAAAGTTCGCTTGTAATTTTCAATACGAAAAATTGGCTATTCTACAGTGCGTGTTGCGCATGAGTTGTTTATTATCTTATCCAGCTAGATGTAAATCTCCTATAGTTTTGAATAATGAAGATAGCTAGCCTTGGTTCTTTTCTTCTTTTTTTTTTTGAGAAACACAGTACAAACGCAGGCGCTCACAACGTGCGCACACTCACCACTATGAACGCACACACGCACACCCTATCCCTATGAGCACCTCTGAAAGACTGGGCCGGCATATGTATATGTTGGAACTGATCAGGGCATCGAAATAAACGTTAAAGATGCTGTAGGAACGTATTAATTAACAAAGATAAATATGCTACAGAAAATCATTTTAATGTGATGTGGAACAATTTGGACCAACGTACGTAGTACGTCTTGCATTCACTCTGATTAAGCACGTTCGGTCTTATCAGCTCGTATTGTACACAATCATGGTGACCAGAGGTTCACGTGTTTGAGTAATATCACCACACTAAATCCGAGATAGACCCATTCACGCAGATACTTAATTGATTACTTAGATAATATGCTCGATCGATTATAAGACTGGGCCGGCATATGTATATGTTGGAACTGATCAGGGCATCGAAATAAACGTTAAAGATGCTGTAGGAACGTATTAATTAACAAAGATAAATATGCTACAGAAAATCATTTTAATGTGATGTGGAACAATTTGGACCAACGTACGTAGTACGTCTTGCATTCACTCTGATTAAGCACGTTCGGTCTTATCAGCTCGTATTGTACACAATCATGGTGACCAGAGGTTCACGTGTTTGAGTAATATCACCACACTAAATCCGAGATAGACCCATTCACGCAGATACTTAATTGATTACTTAGATAATATGCTCGATCGATTATACTTTACATGCCTGAATCGCGTGCCTTAGTAATACCACCAATAATTAGTACTATTAATTTGTGAGGAAGCATGATATGTAGAAGATATTTATGCCTCGATCCATGGCTTTTAAATTTGTTATACCGTATTAAATAAGTTTTTCAAGGGTTAATAAGATTCATGTAATTAAAAATTTGCCTATTCAGAAAAATACAATTACAATTCATCTATTCGTAGCCATGCCATTAGAATTTTAAAAATTAGATCGTACAATTACCGTCTCCTTCCTTTTCCGTCTTCTTCTCAAAGTCAAGCCGGCGAACCAATCCTTAGAATCCTCGGAGCTCAGAAGAGGAGAGTGAGCTTGGAGCTTGCTGATGAGGCGAACGAACCTAACCATGGCATGTGGCGGCGAGGGGAAGGTGAAGTGCTTGATGTGGATCCAAATAGTTTGCTTTGATCTACGTACTAAAATATTTTTTAATAAAATATTTTGCGGTCTTACATTACTTGGTGGTAATCGTTTATATTTAGACTCGAATCTTACCTGCTAGTTTGTACGCGCCTAATAATACTATTGTACTATTTAACGATAGAATTAAGGGGTGTATATTCTGATTTCTAGATTCAAACGATTATTTATGGGGGAAAAAGGACTTTACACTTTGGCTTGCCAGTGATCAATTGCACAAACATCTAATTAATGGTAAACTAGATCGAGAGGGATATAGTCTTGTATATTGGCTTATTATATTTGGCTGAGAATGTATTTTCCTAAGAAAATCAGTAAAAGAATTTGATCGGTACGAATATAAACCGTACATTACCCCACTCATCAAGATTCAAATATTAGCTCACGAATTTTACATATATAAATGATACTGCCAAATTTAGGAAAGATATATTAGCATGTTGCTGCGACCATCCATTTCCGAGCACATGTTGGTTTGTTAGTATTATGCAATCCTATGCTATATCCATAGTTCAAAAGGGTAGCAAAATGTTTACAATAAGTTGAGATACAATGATATGTGGAGGGGCAACATTCTTCAAGCATGGGACATCGAAGTGGGAGGTTGATATTTTTGAAATAGTTTTATATTTGGGGCTTGGAGAATTATTTGGGAGGGATTTAAGGAGAAAGGAAAGAATCTTAGAAATTGGGGTTCAAATAAAGGAATTGAATTTGGAATTTTCCTTGGAGTTGGAACAAATATTCGGGAAAGGATTCAAAGGGTTATAGAGATAGATAGAGCGAGGGAGAGAGAGATGGATGAAACTTGAGAGTTCAAATTCAAATTCGAGTATGGATTTCAGGGGACCCAGGAGAGAGTTTAGGGTTTGGAGGTGAATTGTTGAACCGAACTTGAATTTGAATATTCGACGAAATTTGTGGATAGAGTTTTAGTAGAGAAATCTGAATGGAAGAGATTACTTTGGAACGAAAATTTGGAGGGGTTGATTTTTGGCATCATGAAGACATAACAAAGGAGGGATTTAACTTAGAGATCTAGGGTACAACTTAAGCTCAACACTCAAAGAACGAAATTTTCGTATATAGAATTTTTATTAAATTAGTTTTTAATGCCACACGAAAATTGGGGTGTTACAGCTTTTAATAAATTGATCAATGCCCAATGAATAGTCCACATTAACTTGGTATACCGTGAAATAAATATGCTATAAATACTAAGGGAATGTCTATCTAACATTCAACAGAAAAAATCCCTAAAAATATGTCAAATGCAGTTGCACCGTAATATAATTAATATATAACTATAATGTAAATAGAATGTAAGTACTCCCTCCGTACTCGTAAATGAAGTCGTTTTGGACAGCGACACGGTCTCTAAACCACAACTTTAACTTCTTGTTTCTATAAATATATTTATTGAAAAGTGATATATGTATATTTTTATGAAAGTATTTTTTAAGACATATCTATTCATATAATTTTAACATTTTCAAACTCAACAACTCGAGAGTTATTCATGATTTATATTCCCAAGGTTTGACTTAAACATTGTTCTAGACGACTTACGGAGGAGTAGGGTGCAAGTACAGTAAACTTGGCAAAGCTCAGAGGCTATGCGCGCGAGGGGGAGGTCGCGGGTTTCAAGACTTAGCAATCTGTAGTCGAATCTCAGATGAAATCATCCCCCCACCCCCCCCACACACACAGAGCACCGAAATCTCAGAGTATATTTTCTACCCAAAAATCTGTACGAAAGTCTTTTTAGCAATCCCGAATGCTAATTGACAACAAATGCGATGGAACTTGATCTCGTGCGCCAGGCATGAGCTCGAACACGAAGCACCTGAGCTGCAACCAGCCAGTGCAGGACGACGGAGCGGGTTCCCTGCATCTTAGAGAGATGGATGTTATTGGCGCACCTACCCATTCGCCTTCCTAACCATGTCGGATTCTCCTGGAGGTAGTAGGCAGTCGGAGAAACATGCCGGATTCTAGGGGAAGGAGAACCTGCGGACTTTGCCGGAAGCGTGGCAGGGGGTGGAAGCGCATGGCCCGCCGCCGCGGCTGTCCCGGGGGAGAGACGGTGGCGCAGGCAGTGGAGCAGGGTTCCAGAGCATGTAGCGGAGGCTTCGTAACCGCGCTCGAACACAGAGACGACCACACGCTGTCTTCAGGAGCCAAGGACCAGGGCCGATGTACTCCCAGTCCCCAGGCAAGGAGACCTTGGACGTTACCCGACGGCGGCACGGCAGAACGAGTTGAAGAGAACGACGGTGTATCCAAAAATCCATCGGGGAATCAGTTAAACATAATAAAAAAACACCCTATATTTTAAAAAGAAATGTCTGAAAACCCCTCTAAACTTTATATGAGAAGTCCATTGTTAAATTAGGACATCCAACCCATCCAACTTTATAATCCGTTCACTTCATATTACCCCTCCAACTAAGGCTTTGTTTGGCAAATGTGATTGAGAAATAACATCTCACCTCCAAAAGACAATATTGCATCCTATCATCCATTCTTCACACCTCATTTAATCCTAGCCATTCATCTATTTCCAACACCCCTAAGCCATTCATCTCTCAATCCCATTTGCCTCATTTAATCTTAGCCATTCATACCTATTTTTCCACACCCTAGCCATCATTCTCTCAAATCCCATTTGCCAAACACACCCTAAGCTGCTTGTTAGGTTGTTAAATGAATGTTAGTGTAAAGTTTAGGAAATTGAATGTTCGGTTTTAAACTTCAGAATGCTAGATGGACTTTCAAACTAATTATAGGGAGTTATTTTGACTTTTTTTTTCTATTTTAAAATAGGAGGGAGTATTAAAACAACGTACTCACGTGCTATTCCCAGTACGCCATTCTATCAAAGTTGTATCAATTTTTACAGTTGTATGTATATCTTATTTTGTGAAGTGTCCTATGAAAGATACTTTATCAACACTTTGATCCATTTCGGATCTATTATGTAGACTAGCCTAGATCTATGAAAACATAGCCAAAATTGTCTGCCTAGCAACTTTTGTTTGTACCAGTTCTTTTCCGGCAAAACCAGTCTTCAAAACCCTTCTTGCAGCCCGTGCTTAGAGCACAACTTTTCTAGAGGAAATTTGCAGTGCGTATATGCAGATTGAAAATCTTGGGTAACTTCAGTGTAAAATCACATTCAAAATAGCGCCACTGTGTCCATTAGATAACCTACGTCTTACACGACATATTTCTCATACAGAAGTCCAAACATGGTATAGACTGGGTATCTAGTCGACAAAAACCACAAACATGGCACAAGATGACCCAGGAGGTATCAGTGTATCATATCTTGCCGTCGTACCTTGTAGGATGAGGATCTCCTTACGACTCACATTGCGTCGTTATCGTGCAGAACATGTTTACAAATCAACATGGTTATTACCTGATCAAGTAAAAAAAAGAGTCAAATCAGTATAGAGAGTAGAGAGAATATTTGTATAAATTGGTTTACATCAAACCTAAGAAAGAACGTGTAGCGCAAAGCAGAGCAGAGCTAGGTGCAATCATGAAACCAAATTGGTTTTACAACATCAAACAACAAAGAAACTGCCAACTATATAGTTCTTAATTCTCTTCCCTTAATTGTTTTTGATGTTGGCAGCAAAAACAGGACAAAATAAAATTCAAGTAAATGGGAAGGGAAGAATTCACTCAAGATTAAAAGGTGACACAACACTTCGTGAGCTGTCTACACAAATATCTTCTGTTCTGAGTTCTGAATTTCTTTCTAGCTGTTTCGATGCCCAAATCAAAGTTGTTGCAAACTTGCAATTGGATCATATTCTGCAGTAGATAGTACTACCCAGGATGGGTATATCTACATTTCACTTGACATAACACTACCGCTGAATTCTTTATCTAAGGAGCAAACAGTGGCGGAGTTCTTTTTCATTTCTTCCAGCAGCAATAAGTCAAAACCTTTGGGCACATTCATTTCAGATGGTGTAACGTGGCAACAGGGTGACTTACATTAGCCGTATAGAAGCTGGCCCTGTAACAGCAGCAACCTTCTGAGCCTTCTGTGTTTCAAATTTGTACAGGCCTTTCAGCTCTTTCTTTGCTTTCCGTGCTTCTCTCTTCTCTTCTTTCACTGCAGCCTACATGTATACCAAGAAACAGCCCAGATGACAAGGATGTTACACATACCAATAAACAATTTAAAAATTATTAACAAAAAAGTGGTTCACCATATTAAGCCGATTTACAAATCATTTTACAACACTGCTCCAGCTAGGAACACATTGTAATCTTGAAGAACACTTATCAATTCAACATAACCACCAAGAAATACGCTAATAGCTAGGCAACTGTTGTACCATAAATTAACGCTAGTTTATCTTGAAAAAGTTTAAACTAAACTTGAACCTACAGACAACTTAAAGATTAGTACTTCAAGATTTTTATACTACAAATGATGAAATGACTACATAGGTCGCAGGTATAATGCAGCATACATTTGGTCAACCGTTGAAGCCTCCAAATGAATCAAATAAACACAATTAAAATGCTTTCCCGGTATTCTCTACTGTTTTAAGGAATAACAGTACATGATTGCAAGAATATCCTAAAACCACTCTTTTACCTTTCTTGCTTTCTTTTCCTCCTTTGTTTCCTTTTGAGCTCCTTTCTTAAAACTTTCAGCACTTGGAGTTTCTGTTGGCTTTGCTTTCTTCTCCTTCTCACCATTTCTTTTCCTCTGTGGTAGGTATTCTACTGGAAGTCTCTCTTTGCCTTGAAGCCTGATGATATCTTTCGTTGTAGCTGTTTCTCCAGGAAAAACTTTAGGGAGCCTATTTTTAGGATTTCCTGGTGTTTGAATCTTTCCAGGATGGTTGTCAAGATTTGAGTATGTGGAAACAATAGTCTCACAGTCCCAAACTTCAGACTCATCACTGCTTTCTGAAACAAGTACAACTTCTTCCTCTTCAGCAGTTTCATTTAAATACCTTTCAGCATATTCAGCACATTTTTGGATTACATTAGCAGATTCATCCACCTCCTCTGCTGTGCTTGAATCCAATTTTCTACGAACAAAATCTGCCGGCGTTCTATATTCTTCTGTGACAGATACATTTTGACTATGGAACAGTTTCAGTTCATCAATAACCTCAGTAGGCAGTTCACATTCCCCATTTCTAACACCTGGATCATCATCATCATCACTGTCACCATATTCTTCCAAAGCAAGCTGCAAGTTGATTCACAACAAGTCAGAATTGGGCATACCATTTGCGATTCGCAAAACAAACGAGTCCAAATTTGCACGATGAACTTCTAATCGTAGAAAGACATGACTGATTAGGCGTCTGGTGATGATTCCCTCAATTCATAAAATACATGTAATTTTGGACAATGGGACACTATCTAGAACAGTAGTTTGACCACTAACTTTTAGTGCATTATGTATATCAGACCGTGTAAAAAGTATAATATTCAAGAAAGTTCTTGAGACAAATATACTACATAGTGTATTGATATTCGAAGTTTCAAAAGTCAACTGGATGCATGTCTAAAACAACATATGCTTCCAACTAGAGGGAGTTGAACAAGATACAGCATCCGGTATGGTATGCTCAATTAGTTTGATGACCAGCATTATATATGAACACAGTCATCCATTATGCATAATCTTCAATCTAGAAAAAGCTTCAGATCTACCATCTACACAATGATAAAAATATATATTTGACAAGCACATAAATACTTAGAGTAATATGCCCCTATAGAATAAAAGGAAGGAAAGTTATACTGCCCCTATAAAAATGGTGTATGTGAAATCATACTGAAGGAAACACAAAATGCAAACGAAGCATACCAAATCAAACTGTTCATCCAGCAACCGCCGGACCCTCGGCTTGGGCTCACCCTCATCATCCTCAAACTCCTCTTCCTCTTCAACATCACTTAAGAACACACCATCCACCACTTCCTCCTCTTCATCATCATCATCTTCCTCCTCATCCCCCTCAGCCCGGTTTGCCATGATGACAAAATCCTCCTCCAGTCCCTCATCCTCCGACCCGCCATGGGAGACATCGGTCTCGTCGAGCAACCTCGCGATGTCAGGATCAACCGCCCTCTCAATCCGCCTCACAGGCGCTGTCTTCGCGGCCACCTTACACATCGTCCTCCCCTCGTCCATCTCATCCTCAACATCGCCAGAAGCAATCCGCACCTTACTGGCATCATACGCCTGCACGCCCAAAACAACAGCATATCATCCTAAGCATCAGACAACCGAATAGCAGGAGAAACGAAAATTGGGGTTTCTACTTCAAGATTTTTATACTACAAATGATGAAATGACTACATAGGTCGCAGGTATAATGCAGCATACATTTGGTCAACCGTTGAAGCCTCCAAATGAATCAAATAAACACAATTAAAATGCTTTCCCGGTATTCTCTACTGTTTTAAGGAATAACAGTACATGATTGCAAGAATATCCTAAAACCACTCTTTTACCTTTCTTGCTTTCTTTTCCTCCTTTGTTTCCTTTTGAGCTCCTTTCTTAAAACTTTCAGCACTTGGAGTTTCTGTTGGCTTTGCTTTCTTCTCCTTCTCACCATTTCTTTTCCTCTGTGGTAGGTATTCTACTGGAAGTCTCTCTTTGCCTTGAAGCCTGATGATATCTTTCGTTGTAGCTGTTTCTCCAGGAAAAACTTTAGGGAGCCTATTTTTAGGATTTCCTGGTGTTTGAATCTTTCCAGGATGGTTGTCAAGATTTGAGTATGTGGAAACAATAGTCTCACAGTCCCAAACTTCAGACTCATCACTGCTTTCTGAAACAAGTACAACTTCTTCCTCTTCAGCAGTTTCATTTAAATACCTTTCAGCATATTCAGCACATTTTTGGATTACATTAGCAGATTCATCCACCTCCTCTGCTGTGCTTGAATCCAATTTTCTACGAACAAAATCTGCCGGCGTTCTATATTCTTCTGTGACAGATACATTTTGACTATGGAACAGTTTCAGTTCATCAATAACCTCAGTAGGCAGTTCACATTCCCCATTTCTAACACCTGGATCATCATCATCATCACTGTCACCATATTCTTCCAAAGCAAGCTGCAAGTTGATTCACAACAAGTCAGAATTGGGCATACCATTTGCGATTCGCAAAACAAACGAGTCCAAATTTGCACGATGAACTTCTAATCGTAGAAAGACATGACTGATTAGGCGTCTGGTGATGATTCCCTCAATTCATAAAATACATGTAATTTTGGACAATGGGACACTATCTAGAACAGTAGTTTGACCACTAACTTTTAGTGCATTATGTATATCAGACCGTGTAAAAAGTATAATATTCAAGAAAGTTCTTGAGACAAATATACTACATAGTATATTGATATTCGAAGTTTCGAAAGCCAACTGGATGCATGTCTAAAACAACATATGCTTCCAACTAGAGGGAGTTGAACAAGATACAGCATCCGGTATGGTATGCTCAATTAGTTTGATGACCAGCATTATATATGAACACAGTCATCCATTATGCGTAATCTTCAATCTAGAAGCTTCAGATCTACCATCTACACAATGATAAAAATATATATTTGACAAGCACATAAATACTTAGAAACTTATGCAGCTATAAGGGTAGTCCCGTAATATGCCCCTATAGAATAAAAGGAAGGAAAGTTATACTGCCCCTATAAAAATGGTGTATGTGAAATCATACTGAAGGAAACACAAAATGCAAACGAAGCATACCAAATCAAACTGTTCATCCAGCAACCGCCGGACCCTCGGCTTGGGCTCACCCTCATCATCCTCAAACTCCTCTTCCTCTTCAACATCACTTAAGAACACACCATCCACCACTTCCTCCTCTTCATCATCATCATCTTCCTCCTCATCCCCCTCAGCCCGGTTTGCCATGATGACAAAATCCTCCTCCAGTCCCTCATCCTCCGACCCGCCATGGGAGACATCGGTCTCGTCGAGCAACCTCGCGATGTCAGGATCAACCGCCCTCTCAATCCGCCTCACAGGCGCTGTCTTCGCGGCCACCTTACACATCGTCCTCCCCTCGTCCATCTCATCCTCAACATCGCCAGAAGCAATCCGCACCTTACTGGCATCATACGCCTGCACGCCCAAAACAACAGCATATCATCCTAAGCATCAGACAACCGAATAGCAGGAGAAACGAAAATTGGGGTTTCGGGAAGGGAAGTCGCGGACCTTCACGTCGAGGGGGAGAGGCGGGGCAGCCTGGTTAGGCGCGAAGGATGAGGCGGCGGAGGCGGCGGCGGAGGGGCGGAGCTCGCGGAGGTGGTGGAGGTAATTGTAGCCGTCGTCCGGGAGGCCGAGCTCGAGGATCTCGCAGCGGACGTGGTCGGGGAGGGGGCCGGAGGCGGAGGAGAAGCGATCGCCGGCGGCGTCACCGGTGAGGGAGAGGGAGGAGGAGTCGAAGGCGTCGTCGTCGCCGAAGCCGGGGACGGTGTAGTCGTTGCTGTCGATGCGGACGAAGACGCGGTCGTTGGGGTCGGCGGCGCCGGCGCGCGGGAACAGCCTGAACGTGGCGAAGTTGCGTGGCTTGCGCCCTCCTCCTCCTCCTCCCATGGCGGCGGCGGCGGCGGTGGCGGCGGGTTGGGTTAGGGTTTTGGGGATTTGGAGGGGAGCTCGTAAACAGAAGAGACGGTGGCGAGGAGAGAGGAAATTTTGAGACGACAAGTGCGTGTTCGTTCAGCCCATTTCTTCGAGTGGTTTCGGCCCAGTAATGCGCATAATTTCGGCCCAACAATGCGCGTTATTTCGGTCCAAAACTGCCCGCACGGCCGCACCTCCGGCCTACAGTGGAGCGTACATCCAGCCCAAAAATGTGAGTAAATTTAGCCCGTAATTGCCTATATGTTCGTTTAATTTAAGCCCAACTAATAAATAAATAGTGTTCATAACCGGTGTTATGGCGGTAGCGGATATGACATGGCATGTTGGAACTAAGCGATCACTTTTTTTAAAAAAAACACATTGTACAAAAACTACCACTATTTATATTTTGCGGGCTGCTATAGCATAAGGCTATTTTATATACTTCCTCCACTTTATATTATAAGGCTTTCTAGCATTGTCCACATTTATATATATGTTAATGAATCTAGACATATATGTGTGCTTAGATTCATTAATATGCATATGAATGTGGGCAATGCTAGAAAGTCTTATAATCTGAAACGGAGGTAGTAACTACTAACCCATAACAAATGACGAGTTTATTATTTGTTTTGTTTCTTAAAACCTTGTATTCCTGTGAGTCCTAACATGTAATGAGTAGAACTGTAGAACATCATATATGCTCGCTTCTTAATTTAATTTAATTTAAGTTGAATCTATGTAATGAGTAGACACCAACTCTTCGAGTGCTACTAAATCTATATTTATACTCAATTATATGAGTATTGCTTCTAATTTGTTTCTCAATTGCTTTGTTAATGTTTTATAGTCATTATTCATGATATATAGTCAAATTTATGTGTTGTTATTAAATGTTGCTATTGGAACCTAGCGTCCGCTGTAATGCTCACTATCCGCGATTCGCTACATTGATATCAATCCGCTATACCAACTCGCTATGGGCTATTTATTACTCCCTCTGTTCCGTTTTAAGTGCATTTGTGAGTTTCTGTGTCCAACCTTTGATCGTCCGTATTATTTGAAAGATTTATGAAAAAAAATAAGTCACACATATTACTATTCAGGTTTTATCATCTAACAATAATAAAAATACTAATTATAAAAATATTTTAAATAAGACGGATGATGATCACACTTAAAATGGGACGGAGGGAGTAACTTATTTATGCCTCCTTAACAAACTTCTTGTTTGCTGAATTTCTCATGATTTTCCGTATCACCAAAATTTAATGCAGATTTTGGCTTGGAGATACCAATCCCTCATGTCACGCACACGATGTTCCCGTGGATGGATTATTAGTCCTTAGATTAGTGTAGAGAAAATGTTTTGAAACATTGCTCTAACATTCTAATCCGTAGTATTATACTCATCCTCTGAGAGAGTGACTGCTGACTGAATACTGTCATTACGTATACTGATCAATGCTTCCACAAGCTTCACCTCTACGTAATCAAAAGTCTTTGTGCTTGACCTCTGATGAGTTCAGAGAAAGTACATGCATCCACGTTCTCGAAGCAATTAACAAGAGCTCGCCGCATCTGGATTCTTGAAAAAAAAAAGAGATAATATTATGAAACTTAACGAGTAACCAATTAAAGGTTATATATTATCCTGTGCATTACTAGGACAGATTGCAGGAGAAGATTAGAAAAAGATAAGAGGCGGCTGATTGAGACAAATCGTTATCGCTCAAAATAAAGTGCACTGATTCTTTATAAGATTGTGATCGGCAATAAAATATTTATTCAACACACAATCTCTGCCTTGAGAAAACAAAACACTAGCTGTAATTTTTTTATAATCCCTTCTGATTATTTAATCTCATATATATATCAAATCATTCACCCTGAACAACTCACCAAAAAGAAAATATATTTACAAAAGTACGGGTGATCTGACACCGCCGGCTTAGCTCCGAGAAGAACAAATGTGAAATGCGTTCTCTAATGCAAAGCATTGTGCTCAGAGAGAGAGAGAGAGAAAAGAAAAAAAACAAAGAATTCGTTAAAGCTGTTGACCATTTCAGCAATTAAACACACTAATCAATCGAATTGGAATAGTTACGACAATTAGTTTAATTTGCAAAAGCTCGTATAATGACGCAGATCGATATCGATCCATGCTGATTCAATTATGGCGAGATACACGCAACCTCCCTTTCTTAGCATCAAAGCTCCTCCACCCTCACCCTCACCTCTCACCCTCACCCTCACCTCACCTGCTCCACTTCGTCTTCCTCCTCCTCCTCGCGCTAGCTCGATCGATCGCCCGCCATGTCGTCCAAGGTCAGCTTGCTCTCTTCCTCTCTTCCACTTCCAGTTCGTCGTATATGGCTATATGCATTGCGATTATATTAGAGACTTAAATCTTGCAGAAGATCGTGATCAAGGTGGACTTCATCCGGGCCAAGTGCAAGGCCGTCGCCATGACCGTGGTGGCCAAGATCCCAGGTACTACTACTAATTTGTTGGATGAATCAGTTGCAACTGCAGCTTGAATCATCATCGATCGAGCTGAATCGAATTGAATTGATTAATTTGTTTTGCAGGGGTGAAGTCGCTGGCGGCGGACGATGAGAAGGGGACGATGACGGTGGTGGGGGAGGTGGACGTGGTGCAGGTGGTGGGCGAGCTCCGCAAGGCCAAGTTCGCGGCGGAGGTGGTCAGCGTCGAGCCGGAGAAGAAGCCCGAGGCGCCCAAGAAGCCCGACGACCCTCCCAAGAAGCCCGACCCGCCGCCGCCCTGCCCGCCGCCGCCGCCGCCGTGCTGCCCCTGCTGCAACTCCTGCCGCCCCGCCTGCCAGTGCGCCGCCGCCCCCGGCGGCGGCGTCGTCCTCTACGAGGTGGAGGCCGACGGCTACGGCTGCATCATCGCCTGATTTTTTTTTCTCCTTCTCTGATTAGTTAATTATTGTTATTACTACTACTTGACCATTGGGATCATTTTCTCTTCTTTTTTTTCGAAATTAAATTAATATTAAGCTTCTTGGTTATTTATTTATATATATATATGTAGACATATAGTCAGAATTGTCAAGATATAGACTTTCTTGTACATTTCGCAGGAGCTACAAGTACTCTTCTAGAGAAAAAAAATGTGATAATTAAGGGGGGGAAATGTCTACGTACCTACCAATGGTATGGGTGTTTTTCTTCAGTGTTGATTTTTTTAATTAATTATCATGTACTTGCATGCATGACACTATACACCCATCCCGGTAGTATCAGTGTATTATAATGTTCACATTGTACAAAAAATCAGAAATAATGTTATGGTTCATGATGGGCAAAATCATAGTAGCACGAAGATAATGATGAATTAGTGGGTTAGTTCAGGATATTATACTAGTTAGTAGTTACATGAGCAACCGTGTACAGCCAGCGTGATACTTACTCGAATGCGTTTGCTTTTCAAAGTCAGCTGGGAATCCAAGATCCCACTAATATTAATTAACAAGACCAGCTAACCAGTCAAGTATTTCTTGGATTTTTTTTTAATTTTTAAATTTTTTTTTACAAAGAGAGCAGCGAAATTTGATTCTGCCAGTTGGTTGGACCTTCTGCAGTTCAGAGATTGGCAGCTACATTATGCAGGACAGTTTGATGGAGTGGGGTCTGAGATGCCCAGATTTATGAAAAAAAAAACGGAGTCAAAACGTTGTGAATTGGACGGTGTTTAGAAGTAGCATAATGGCGTATTCTTGGTGCAAGAGAGAATTTAACTTCTGCTGCAGTTGGAGATCCATGTACCAGGCCCTGTTTTGTCCTTTTCTCAGGCTGTGTTTAGTTCACATTCAAGTTTGAAAGTTTGGTTGAAATTGGTACGATGTGATAGAAAAGTTATGTGTATGAAGTGTTTGATGTGATGGAAAGGTTAAAAATTTGAAAAAAAAAACTTTGGAACTAAACAGGGCCTCATTCTAGATTTTCTTTGCATGCTTGCGTGGTTGCGTTTAGTGCAAAAGGTTATACAAAATTTTCTCGTAACAGAATTCTAAAACATTTTTTTAACTTTATAATAATTGATTCATTCGGTCATACCCTCAAATAGCTATCATAAAAATTATATAATTCATCATTTTCAGCTATCTAAAAAATGAGGACATATATTTTTAGTCTCGATGTCACAATCTTAACGCCAATTCGTTATTATTTGTTTGCACACGAAGCAATAATTTTTTTTCCAAACTCAATTTTAGTTCAGAACAACATCGTGGATTAAACCCAACAGGTTTCCAAAATTCCTAAACGGTGCGATGTTCGTAAAAACTTTCATCGTTATTACATAGAGAACTTCAATAAATAAACTTCTCAAAATTATAATATTTAATTTATTCTTTTGTGCCCTTAAATAATGTGACATGAACTCAGTTTCATTCATTATCTATCAGCTGGTTCGAACTTTTGACTTGAAATGCTGCCAACCACAGACCAAGTGCTGTAGATGTAGAGTGTAGTCGTCACAGATTAGCTATCTAGTGGGTGAAGTACATACTTCGTCAAATGCTGTAACAGCATACCCTTCCCTGCATTAATCATACTACACCAAGACAAAATTATGGACAATAGTACACTACGGCATAAGCATGCTATAGCTTGTACAGTTATATACTCTGAAATGTTTGGTGCATAACGAATCCAGCCTTTTCAGTACATGGATAATCGATCGACGTCACCACGAACTTATCCTAAGATAGTTTTCTAAGGAGCAGGTAGCTCAAACAGTCCCGAAAAGTACCTCTTTGAAAGGAAAATAGCAACGAACTTGTATATATATTTTAATCTACAATTTGCACGAATATGCACCAATCATCTGCAGTAAAAAAAGAAAAGGAAGTTTTCCATCCTACATTGAAGAGGATAACAAAACATACTAACCAAATAGCAGATATCTCACTGCCGGTACATTTTTTTTGTCTAATAACAACTCCAAAGAATTCTGAGCTCAGAAAGAAAAGTGAATCGAACGTGGATCATTCATTCATGATCAAGCCTTTAAGCTCCCTTAGAAATAGGGAAGTGTCTCTTTTGTACATTCCCTTCTGCAACATCTAAACAATGCGACATTTTGCAAAAACAAACTATTACAGATTAAACAACCAAATTGGCACATGAATGAAAGCTTGAGAATGGCTACCAAAATGCACAAGGCAGCTGCTGCTGCTGTACAGTGCACAATCACCAGCCATATGCCCCCAAACAGATGGAGTAATGCTGAAAAATAGCCTGTAGATCAGACAACTCCAGCAGCAGTTGTAATGCACAAATTCTAATCTTCCACGCCCTGTTTTCAAATGAAGGAAAACAAAATGGAAACACAAATATACACAATACACTTAAAGTAAGCTAATAAAGGGCACAGGGAATAAAAATGGGACAATTGCATCCATACCCCCACTTTAAAAGCCAATTGTTGTTTTACCCTTATTTTTTAGGGTTTGCAATTTTACCCCCACTTTTTGAATCTGGGCAAGCCGTCTACCCTCACTTGTGACAGCCGTTTGGTGGGCCCCACGTTTTTATGTTAAAAAATACAAAAGGAAATAGAAAAAACGGTTTAGGAAATATGAAATTACGTTTGTACCCTTAAGGGTATGGATAAGATCAGTGAGTTTGTCCTCCCGTGCGTCGGTTTAGTGGAGAAACCCTAGCGCCGACGGCTTCTACGCGGGGCGGCGGCGGCAGCGGCGGCGAGCGCGGCGCGGAGGCTGCTGCCGAGGGCGCGCGCGGAGGCGGCGGCCGCTGGCGCTCGCGAGGCGGCGCGCGCGGGGCGGCGCGGTGGCGGGCCGGCGGGCATGCGCGGGCTGCAGGCGTGTGCGAGGCGGCGGCGGCGGCGACGGCGAGGGCATGCGCGCAGCGCGGAGCGGCGGCCGCCGGCTCGCGCAAGGCGGAGGAGGCGGCCGGCGCGCGAGGCGGCGGCGGCGGCCGCACTCATGCGCGGGGCTGCAGGCGTGCGCTAGGCTGCAGCATGCATGCGTGCGCGAGCGCGGCGGATTTTTGCTTAGCATGCATTCTTTGGGGATTTGGGGATTTCTTAATTTCCTTGTATTCTCCTTCCTTCTCTTCTTGATGCAGATGCGTTGATTTGAGGATCTCATCTCTTTCCTCATGTTCTCCTTTCTTTTCTTTGATTCACGAATGATTTTTTTTTTTGGAAAGCTAGACGACAGTACAATATTTTGGTTGGAGACAAGATCCGGTTATGCACAGATTTGTTTCTTGCCATGAACACATGTGTCAGCAGTAACCATTTGAAGTAAAATTGCAGTTTTTCTCTCTAGCACCAACCAAATGCCCGAAATTCTATCATGTAAATACAGGTAAATACATCAACAACCACCAATGGTACAAATGTCCTTTTACCCTAGAGCTAACACCGTCAAACAAAGCGTCAAACTGAGGGCAACCAGCTGCTTCGTTTTCAAAAAGTAGGGGTAAAATTGCAAACCCTAAAAAGTGAGGGTAAAATAGCAATTGGAGTTAAAAGTAAGGGCATGGATGCAATTGCCCCAATAAAAATCCCAACAAAAATGAACCTTTTTTACTAATAAGAAACAAGAAACATGTATAAGTCAAAGTTGGACTGGCCAAGCATGCACCACAAATCCAAAATGTTAAGGCAGAAAAGGCACTATGTATTGCCTAATGAAATTTGATCAGAACTTCAAAAACTGAAGACAATGAACAAGACAATGATGCCTTTTCTGATTGATAATTCACTACGCTAAGTGAGGCTGCAAGGAACAGACCAAGTCACATCTTGATGCTCAACCAGAAGATCGCCAAATTCTGCCTTCAAGGGAAATTACCATAACAGAAACATCATCATGGTATTTTCGGCGATCACCCTGAGGGATATCCAGCAACTCATGAAAGTCCATGCCTGCGTGTATCATACAATACCCAAGATAAAAGGGTTAGCTTTTGGAGAATGACGAGCACAATAGTTCTTCTATAGTTTTATTTCAGGCAATAATTCAAAGCTTGAAAAAATAGCATTACTATATACAACTCGGTTCATACAAACATACATATCATATGCCTAAATAGAAAAGGGGTTCCTGGGAGTTAGTAAAGTAGCAAATATATATGGAAATAGCTCATGTGGTAAAGAAATGTTGGGTCAATCCCTTTAAAAAATAATAGGATATTTCCAGAGTCCTAATAGGACCGTGAATTGTTTCAACAATTTCAAGACAACCAAGGTATGACCGGAGTCTTGATTGGTAAAGGTAGTAGCAAGACCATGAAGGATCCAAAGGTAGCAAGGCAATGCATGAAAGTGTCATAGATCAAACTGAGTGAGCATATATCATCAATTGACACGCCAAAGTTCAACCATGTTAACATACAAATGTAAAGAGGCATTGATAACAACGCTATTAGCAGTCTAATTTGTTATCAGATTTTAGTTATTATGGATCATAACAGATCTAGTTGAGTGTACTTGAGCCTGATACTCTCACTGATGGCATAGATAAAAATGTGCACCACAGTAAAGTGACATTTCCTTGTATGAACCAAATAGTACATGCTGTATGAATAAAGACATAACTCACCATTCTTTTTTGCTGCACGGCATAACAGCTCGGCTACAAGGTATTGAGCAGGATCACCCTCTGGTACATTTTCCATAAACCATGCAACATGTGAAACAACCTCATCATTGCTGAAATATTGGTACAGTCCATCTGAGGACAGGACAAGAAACCGGTCATTTGAGCAAAGACGGTGGTGAAGGACAGCAGGGTTGCAGCTGATATATGATGATGTTCCAACATAGTCGATGCGAAACATCTCAAGTAGTATGTCATTAAATTTTGGCTGCAACAGGCAAAGAAGATATTTTAACCGTTTGCATAATAGAATATTACATTGTAATATAACCTTCGAAGTTATAACATATATAAATACACCTTTGGGAATGTCTAAGACTACAAATGTGTGTATGTCATATCCAAAGAGAAACTTACTTCATACCTATTTATTTCAAAAAAGATTTAATAACATCAACTACAATCCTACAAAAAAAAAAAATTCACATTAACGATTGATCTTCAATTTTCTGATTAGATGGTATCATATTGCTTTTCATTGTTATATTGATACTGCCAGTTCATTTTTTCAACAGAATCACTGAAATATTTGGTTTGCATAGTAGGGTACCTCTAACTGTAATATTTGGTTTGTTCAACAGAATCACTGTAATATTTGGTTTTCAACAGAACCTTGGACATAAAAGCAGTGAACAACAGCCATGGACATAAAAAAAAAAATTCTAAGCTACCTTCTTTAGAAAACCTGCACCAAACGCTCTTGTAACCTTCAACTGTCCTTTCACCCTGTCATTAAATACAGATTGAGGGTCGTCAGGATGTTCCGCCCTAATCCTCGAGACTTCCTGCAGAGAACATAGAAAGAACAATGAGGTTAACAAATAATTATCATCTTTAAAATAGAGTACAAGATAAAACGGTAAGCCTAACTTTGTAAATGTAAAACCTGAACAAACAACTTAGGTGTTTTAACCAAATAATCCCTCTAGCATAAATCTCCGTTCTCCCAGTAAAACATAAGGCACAAATGAAGGATTCACACTGCGAAAGGATGAAGCAAAATTTTTTACATTGCCCGTTTCACATCCTGTTCTAACAGCTAGTTACAAAAGAGAAGACGATTGCTTCCAAGGAATTTATAGTCGACAGAGATGCTTGATTTCATCCATATGATAATGTAACCAACCGCACATCAGGACACTTCCAAATAACATGACTGAATATTCAGAGTAGCTTTATCACTACCTCCAAAGAAATTTCGAAAAAAGTATTCATTCTTTCAGAAGGTGTATTTGCAAGGTGAGCTAGTACCATTTTCATGATTATGCAAACTATAGAGAGAAATGTTCTCAGTGGAAAATAGAGAGGGTCAGATTACTATTGAGGCGGCACTTGAAAATATAAATGTTTGAAGTTAGGAGGGTCAAGGCCAACAGATTACTAAGAAATAAGTTATTAAATCTGAAAGGATGTTAATGTGTAGACCCACAGAGTAGATAATAGAGTTTGTGTTGAATAATTATAAGGTATATGGTATGCGAATCTTGTTTTATGTACCTGCGTTTGGTTTTGGTCAATCTGAAATAGGATTGATTTTGGGAACTTGGAAGGCGAAGACTGAAAACAAATGCAGGTTTTTCGCTTGGCTTATGGTACACAGGAAAATCTTGACCTCTGACAAGCTTCAGCTCAGGGGATGGGACAACAGCCCCATCTGCTCCCTATGCGGCATCGAGTCAGAGACAGCCCGACACCTCATCATGGAGTGCTCATTCGCGAAATAGGTTTGGAGCACAATTTGGTCCAAACTAGGACTCCAAATGCATGCTACAAATCTCTTCAATGGAGACATATTGGCATGGTGGGATACTTGCAGGAAATCAATGGTCAAGGAGCAAAGACGAAATTTGGATGGCCTAATGTATACGGCTTGGGGGATCTGGTTACAGAGGAACAACAGGATTTTCAATGGCGTGTATAGCACGGTTCCGCAAGTGGTTGACTCCATCATTGCAATGAGCAAAGCCTTCGATGAAGCTCAGGTTACGTAGATGATTATGCGTCGGATTTGATGCTTGTTGCTTTACATTTTCTTAAAATATCCTGTGTTCTCTCCCCTACACCCCTGTGATTTCTTCTGTGGAACCTTTGAGAGGTGAACCTGTATCATTTCTATCCTCCTTAATGAAATTGGCAGAGCTCCTGCCTTTCCCCCTCAAAAAAAACCTGGAAGTACTAATTAACTGGCAGCCATGATTCATGCTAACGAAATATAGCATAACTATTTGGTATTCCTAGGACAACTCAATTTTGCCTGCCGGCAGCTTTGATCCTCCAAGTATGCCTCAAAGCAGATGAACAAACATTAACAACGACTCAACAAGCTAATAAAAATCAACTCATTTTTTGACATGTCTTGAGAGAAAGTCAAGTAATAATGAAGAACGTCCAGATAGCTCATAAGCTTCATTTTGTTGACCAGAACAAAGATAGCATACAAAATAACTATCATATTTTCTCTTCCAAATGATTTCCTCAATTGTTGTCTTCCTGTTGGTTAATGTACTTGACATTAACTTTAATGGTTTAACCCAAGTAATATGGTCATACGGTACCAAGAAAAATCTACAGCATTTTTTAGGAGAGAGGACTCAATAATCAATACCATCAAATTCAGTGTAAGCCATCACATTAAGAGGACATATATAGCATCACTCTGGCTCAGGCACACGGTACATTTAATATCCTACCGAGATTTTCAGGGAATCACAACGATGGTAATAAATGACTTGCTAAAATATGCATGATTTGACAGATGAATCAAAATCACCAAATTGTCATGCAGGACAGAAGATGCTAATATCAAATGAAAGGCATGTAACAATCAAATATCAGAAACATACCTCCTCAACACTTGTACTATGATCAGTCGATAGTTGAACTGCTCTCATCTTTAATTTACAAATAGTCAATTCCTTAGTTTTTGTGTTGCTGCTTAGGTGGCTATTAGGATTATGCATTGGTGACTCCTCAGATATCCTATCAAGTTCAACACGAACAAGTGACTCCCTTGACCTGTTACGATGTCTTAAATCACCTTTTAAGAAGCTTGAGTTGTTGTATTGCTCATTATCTTGTGCCAAGACAACTCGGCTATCTCCAAGATTCATAACATATACATCCTGATCTTTCATCAACATCACAAGCACACATGAACCCATCAACGCGAGCTCTGGATTTTTATCAAGCTCCCTTTCCACTACGTCCATGTATGCTTCCTCAGTGTTTTCAAGCGCCCGTGACATTGCCCTCAATACAGCATCGTGGTCTACTGGTCCTGATTTGCATCTCCTAGTAACTTCAGAAGGTTTGATAACACTTTCATCAACATGAGGTTGGTCTCTATGCCAATCATAGTTCCAAGGGAAAAACTTCTTCTGCAACAATTTTTGCTTCTTGTACATCTTCCTCAGCTTTGACCCAAACAAATATCTTCTCAGAATTTGTTTGTGCCCTGATGACGATGATGAAATTGAGCATTCATTACACTCTTTTGGATCTACCCCAAGCATACCGTCACCTAAACTTGAATGTTTATCATTCTCAAAATCATCAAGGCATTCTCCAGTTGCTGCCATTGAAGACCTAGAGAGCTCGGCTATATCCCTAGAGCTTTCTTCTGTAGTTCCTGACTGCATATTAAATATGCTCCTCCCTTTCCTTCCCTCTGGTGATAATTTGGAAACATTTCTATTATATTCTTCGAGCAATTCCATCTCAAGTAGCTCAAAAAGTCGTCTGCTCCTTTTGATTTCTTTCGGTGATTTGACATCTTCATTACAACAAGTACTAGTGTTTGCATCTGATGTACAACCAAAGCTAGTGTTTACATCTGTATTTGAAATATCTCTACCAGAGTTATAAGACTCTGTACTCTGGAGATTATTCCCCATATCAGCCCCCACCTTTTCCTCGACTATTTCACCAGCATTCAACTTCTGATTACTTGAAGCCTGCAACACTAAATCACTCTGACCACTGGTGTTCAAATCCATCTGAACCTGCAAAGCACCCCCATCACTTATCTTCACATTGGATACATCTTGTTCCTCAGAATTAACAAGTTGTTCTGATTCAACACTATCAGCTTGGAACAGAATATCACCTCCATCAGGCAGGTCCTGAGGAACTGCAACGGATTCACCCTCTCCAAGTGTAGATACATGAGCACTCCCTTCAGGACTGTCTTCATAAACCCAGAGCAGTCCTTCCAGCTCTTTATCAATGGCCTTGTATAGATTGCTCATTAAGAAGTCCGGTGCATCCGGACCGCTAAAACCATCATAAATTCCAATAAACAACCACCCTTGCTCTTCAGAGAGGACAACATGAACCCTATCCTCTCCTGCCTTGCCATGAGCCCACTGCAGGTTCCTTGTTACACTATACTCAAGCTCAGGGAGCCCAGCTTCAAACCCATTATGTGAATCTTCCGACGTGCCCTTTGCATCCCTCGACAAGCTCAGTTGAGCCATAGGATGCAACAGAAATCTTTGGACCCAACCAGTACCTTGTGACTCCTACTAAAATGTTCTGAACAGCCGCACTTCTCATCGGTCTGCTAATGCTACGTACAAGCTGTCCGAGACCAGCCTTCCTCCGACCATACGAAAGAGGTGCCGAGAAGTTGCTTTTGTTGCCACTATCAATAGACCAGACATGAAGACTCCTTTATCCAGTGGCCCAGACATGAACCCAGCGCCTTTGTCCAGCGGCCCCGACGCAAATCCTCTCTCAAGCGGCCCTGACAAGAAGGTATTGAGCGGCCCTGATCCCCGTGGCACCGGCTGCAACGGAACGGCGGCGAAAGAGGCGGTGCTCTCGAATGCGGCGGCAGGCTCCTGCACATCAGCAGCAAGGGACACACACAGGTTGCCTGTCCGAGCCGAGGACGGGTTGGCGCTGACGGAGGCCCCCGAGATCGTCCGGAAGGTGGTCTCCGAGAAACTCTTGCTCGGCCTCTGCAACCCAGCCATGGCTGCCGCCGCCAGGTCGTCGACAACGACAACCTCCTGCCGGAATGACCCGCTGCGGGTCTCCGAATCAGCACGGAGGAGTCGAGCGTGTACCTCTCGGAGTTGGACGGCGTGATGGCCGCGCGAGTCGTGATGGCCCCTGGGCGGACATAGCAGAAGGAATGCCCGAGTCCTTCCCAGCGGCTGCAGGAACTCCAAACCGACGCCGCCGCCGCGGCCTTGTCTGCTGGTGCGAAGCAGCCAACGACCCTGGAGGTGCTGTTACCATGGCTGGCTGGTTGGCTACACCCAGTCCCAGCACCATCCCTCCGCCTCCACCACCCTACCTCGACAGCAGCAGCAACACACCAGCGACCCCCAATGCCCGTCGCTGAAACAACCCAAATTCGAATCACAAATCAAGTTAACAGTTAAGAGGCTAAATCGCCTGACTAACTAAATAATCAATATAAATTATGGTAAAACAAAAACCTCAGATTATTCAAATGCATCCACATACACACAAATGGTTGAAGATTCAGTATTACAATGCATCGTAATTAGTAAATGTTCAATTTACACATACTATAAAAAGCTATATACGAATACAGATACATCAATGTATTAAGGAATGATTAATCAACCATTAATTTCTTCTATCAATCAATAAACAGCGAAAGCGAATTAATATTACTCATTATGAACATGTTGCCTAGAATACAAACTGACCAATCAAACTATGCCGCACAAAAGCCACACCTGTGTCCATGATGAAGAGAGCCACATCTGAGCAAGGAGTCAAACTTAGTCACACCTGAGCTCAATTAGTCAAGCCCTACACAGTGAGAGGAGTGGGCTGCCACCCTCAACCAGTGAGGAGCAAACAAGTGCTAGGCCACTTGACATTCCTTATTTAGCACAATAATAGCCAAGCAGGCAAGCAGCGCAGTGCCATTCTTCCTCCTTCCACTGCCATCATCCTAACCTCGCCATGAACAGATGGTGACCCAGTTCACCATTGTAAGGCCAGCTAGCTAGGGGCGATCAGTTAGAGAAACCAAGCAGCAGAGGAGGAACAAGTAACCAGCTGCACCACAACATTCAATCCACAGAACAATGGCACCTCTATTCATGCCTGTAGATTCTTCCACACACCAAACCCAACAGCAACTCAAGCTCAACATGTTTATCTTGTCCACCACTAACTAGGCAGCCAGGGGAGATGGAGGGCTGACCAGCATGTAGCAACCACAGGAAAGCTTGGAGTAAATTCGTCAGCTACCAATAAGGTGATTCTTGTCTATTTGCCCTCCTTCCTCTGCACTGCACCCCTACACAGAACCATCCCCAAGCAAGTGTTAATCACTAAAGTAGTTGGATTAAGCTAAGCAATGATTAGCCAACCAAACAGATAGCAGTACATTAATCCTTAAAAGATTCAAAATGTAAACTTAGCACATTTTATCTAGAAATTTCGGGTAGTAACCTGGGATTATTCACCAAGTAACAGATTAACACAAGGAAACAATTACTTTCGCCTAATCATTGCCGAATAATATAATATCCCTGTTAAATACCTCTTACTAATTTGGGGGCTCAAATCATATTTTAGGCATAAGGGCAAAATCTACAACAAGAAGTTCAAAAACTTGGGCACCAGATTAGCATGCATATATCAAATTAATAGTCAGTATGCTCACTCCATCGACCATATTCAGATAGGGTAGTAAAAGAGCAATAGCACACAGTAGGGGTAGTAGCAACAGCAGCAGCAGCAGTAGCCCTACAAGGGAGAGGGGGCAAGGGGAGCTCGCCGCCGGCAGCTCTGCCCTTGCGGCAAGCAGCGAAGGGAAATGGCGGTGGCGATGTGGAGCTAGGGCTGAGGCTCAGCCCTGACAAAGGAGAAGCAGCTGAAAAAGGAGGAATACCTGAGCTGATGTGTGTGTGGGGGGGCGTCGACGAGGGTGGCCGGCGTTGACCTCCGCCGCCGCCGGTGGTGGTGGATTGGGCGGCGGGGCGGCGGTGGAGGTGGAGATCAAGCAGAAAGTTGGGGGAGAAGAGGAGGAGGTGGCTGCTGGTTGTGTTGGTGAATGGGGAAGAAGACTAGAGAAGAGAGAGGGAGCAACCCCAACAGGCTGTGTGAGGTTAGGGGTGCCCTCCATTTTATATTTTAAGCCAAGAGCAAAGGCTCTATAAAATGCTCTAGAAAACAATGTCCTCGCTCCGTTTGGTATCACGAGTAGTTTGATTTTTTGTCTAGTTAAGCTTTTTTTATCAAGTTTATAAAAAAATTATAGTAATATTTTAATACAAAATAAATATATTATCAAAATATATCGATTGTTAGATTTAATGAAACTAATTAGATATTTTAAGTATTGCTAATTTTTTTATAAACTTGATCAAACTTAACGAAGTTTGATTAGAGAAAAAGTTAAACGACTTATAATATGAAACGGAGGGAGTAGTACTAACAATTAACCCAGTTACGGTATTAATCATTACAGATGATAAAAAAATATGAAATAACTACTTATATAACGTAACAACATCCACTTAAATATAAGTATATTCATGACACGAGAATTCCATTTTTAGTAAAATACATTTTATACTTGTTAAAATTTTAGAGCACAATAGACGATATGATGTGCACTCAACAGAAGACCGCTGATGAATTTATTTTCAGGCACTCAAGCAAGTCTTCCTTTTCATCATGTTGATAGATGACAATCCTATTTCAACTTAAAAACCTATTTCATAAAAATATTTCTTCTAGTGTTGCATCAAAGTATATTTTCAAATCATATGTTCTCTATTTTGCATTATTTAATTTTCTTTTAAGGTAATAATTCCATCCTACTCTCTAATTTCATTTTTTTTTCGAATTTTTAACCCTGTTTATTAGCGCTCTGGGGAATACATGAGGATGAGATGGAGAGGAAGGGCGTGAATGTTTTTTTTTTTCCTTTTGAACTTAGAAAGGGCGTGTATTGGGGGTAGAGTTTGTGTAAGTCTTGTCTTTTTTGGCTTTAGACAGTTTGTATTCCACTTTAGCTCCTTTAATTTTTACACTACAACTCTACAACTGATCTACTGCCACCGGTTTCCTCTCAACGACAACAAGTTCGTCTCTCTGCGCCTTTTGTTTTGCTTGCATGATTGGATTTGGTGCTCTCTATAGCTAATGCTTGTGAGAGTCAAAATAAAGTTATTTTCTTTTTTTAAAAAAAGGCAGGCTGGATGATCCCCTGCATGGGACCCTCCTAGCTTGGCCTCATCACAAACCCAATCCATCATGGATTTTATATATCATCACCATCATATTATTGTAAAACCATATATAATAATCAGATGGATTGATGATGGAGAGGGTGGACTTAATTGAGGTTTTGCTTACCCCAACAACCATGCAAGACATTCCTCAACGAGGATGATGCATGGTATGTGCTACTTGCATATATGATGTTGAGTCTTTCAATTCCTACATCATTTGAGCGTGAATATATATATACCGTTTGACGTTGATCATATGTTAGTTAAAGTTGATATGGGAGACTGTAAAGCCTTTTATGTCTTTATCCATGTGAATTTAATTACTATTAAAGTAGATCCTATCTAGAATATAATGTTGTATACATATATTCTTTTGTTTATTTTTAAAATAAATGCAGAGAAAGAAAAACACGGGTAGGACTTGTTATGCATGTTCATGGGCATCAGTACGTTTTCCACAATGTTGAATTGGGAAGGACATGCAGCTGGAGCCTAAGCATGAAGTGAACAATCAGCAAACATGTGTGGGCATGCATCCAAAGAAAAGTTATAATGTGCGAAGTTGTTAACTTTTAAATGTATGTTTTACTATTTTATTCAAAAGTTTTGTGTAAATATACCCTGGAGGTGCTGTTACCCATGGCTGGCTGGTTGGCTACACCCAGTCCCAGCACCATCCCTCCGCCTCCACCACCCTACCTCGACAGCAGCAGCAACACACCAGCGACCCCCAATGCCCGTCGCTGAAACAACCCAAATTCGAATCACAAATCAAGTTAACAGTTAAGAGGCTAAATCGCCTGACTAACTAAATAATCAATATAAATTATGGTAAAACAAAACCTCAGATTATTCAAATGCATCCACATACACACAAATGGTTGAAGATTCAGTATTACAAGTGCCATCGTAATTAGTAAATGTTCAATTTACACATACTATAAAAAGCTATATACGAATACAGATACATCAATGTATTAAGGAATGATTAATCAACCATTAATTTCTTCTATCAATCAATAAACAGCTGAAGTGAATTAATATCACTCATTATGAACATGTTGCCTAGAATACAAACTGACCAATCAAACTATGCCGCACAAAAGCCACACCTGTGTCCACGATGAAGAGAGCCACATCTGAGCAAGGAGTCAAACCTTAGCCACACCTGAGCTCAATTAGTCAAGCCCCACACAGTGAGAGGAGTGGGCTGCCACCCTCAACGAGTGAGGAGCAAACAAGTGCTAGGCCACTTGACATTCCTTATTTAGCACAATAGTAGCCAAGCAGGCAAGCAGCGCAGTGCCATTCTTCATCCTTCCACTGCCATCATCCTAACCATCGCCATGAACAGATGGTGACCCAGTTCACCATTGTAAGGCCAGCTAGCTAGGGGCCGATCAGTTAGAGAAACCAAGCAGCAGAGGAGGAACAAGGTAACCAGCTGCACCACAACATTCAATCCACAGAACAATGGCACCTCTATTCATGCCTGTAGATTCTTCCACACACCAAAACCCAACAGCAACTCAAGCTCAACATGTTTATCTTGTCCACCACTAACTAGGCAGCCAGAGGAGATGGAGGGGCTGACCAGCATGTAGCAACCACAGGAAAGCTTGGAGTAAATTCGTCAGCTACCAATAAGGTGATTCTTGTCTACTTGCCCTCCTTCCTCTGCACTGCACCCCTACACAGAACCATCCCCAAGCAAGTGTTACAATCACTAAAGTAGTTGGATTAAGCTAAGCAATGAATTAGCCAAACCAAACAGATAGCAGTACATAATCCTTAAAAGATTCAAAATGTAAACTTAGCACATTTTATCTAGAAATTTCGGGTAGTAACCTGGGATTATTCACCAAGTGAACAGATTAACACAAGGAAACAATTACTTTCGCCTAATCATTGCCGAATAATATAATATCCCTGTTAAATACCTCTTACTAATTTGGGGGCTCAAATCATATTTTAGGCATAAGGAATATCTACAACAAGAAGTTCAAAAACTTGGGGACCAGATTAGCATGCATATATCAAATTAATAGTCAGTATGCTCACTCCATCGACTATATCTGAATAAAAGAGGAACAGCACACAGCAGGGGTAGTAGCAGCAGCCGCAGCAGTAGCCCTAGAAGGGAGAGGGGGCAAGGGGAGCTCGCCGCCGGCAGCTCTGCCCTTGCGGCAAGCAGCGAAGGGAAATGGCGGTGGCGATGTGGAGCTAGGGCTGAGGCTCAGCCCAGACAAAGGAGAAGCAGCTGAAAAAGGAGGAATACCTGAGCTGATGTGTGTGTGGGGGGGCGTCGACGAGGGTGGCCGGCGTTGACCTCCGCCGCCGCCGGTGGTGGTGGATTGGGCGGCGGGGCGGCGGTGGAGGTGGAGATCAAGCAGAAAGTTGGGGGAGAAGAGGAGGAGGTGGCTGCTGGTTGTGTTGGTGAATGGGGAAGAAGACTAGAGAAGAGAGAGGGAGCAACCCCAACAGGCCTTTCCCACCCATTTTCCAAAAAGGCTCCCCAAAACATAATGTTTGTGTTTTGAAGCTAAATGCCTAGAAAATTAAAAGAAATTTTGGTTTATCTGTTTATTCTTTAATTTGTTGCGTTCTTCTCTAGGTGAAAGATAGAGGAGAATTTTTGATTACAGTGGATTGATTGTGTATGTTTACCTGTTTAGGATGTTTTGGTGCAGATTTGAGCTTTTCTTCGCGGCTCAACTAACTATCTAGTTTTTGAACTTTAACTCTATATTTACTTCTTCTCGTCACTTTCAATTGAACACCTTCTAAGGTACAATTTCCTTCGTCTTTCCAATCTTAGAATCCATTTTAGACCTATCTGAGTACATAATTAAGAGTCTGGTCAGGGGTGTGTGCGGGTAGATAGGAATTAAACAGGTGTTACTGGAACGCAATGTCAGCTTAATTATTTTGTCGTGTTTTGTTGTGGTTATATTCGTAGTTACGTACGGTGTATCGTAGTACTTTCCTATCTGTTGGGAGTGTCAATGTTAGGCTGTATCTGATCTGCCAGAAGTGGGCAACAAACGACTTTTGAGGGATATATCCATAATTAATAGATCTGCCATTGCGAAAGCAATCAGTTTACACTTTTGACCGGTTTCCACCCACCGAACCAATTAATCTCGACAGCCGGGCCCGGATGACCTACAATTCCCCACCAGGCCATAATGAAGTGGATAAGCAAATGATTTTATCTCCCATGTCCTGCCTGCTAATTTATTTGTCCGTTCTACCTGCAAAAAAAAACAAATGGTATATGGTACTCGTTGCAACTCCCTCACCGAGAGGGTTTGCGCCAACAAAGCCTATAAAAGTGGTATGGTCTTACCGAGACCCATCAGGGTTATCGGGGTTTTTTTGGCCTTCCTCTTGGGAATGAGCACAAGTTTACCTATTTTGTCAAGAAACTTATTCGCCCGGGATTTGTTGGGCTTCGCACAATCCCTCGAGATTTCGAGTGTGTGATTTAATGCCCTGTTCATTAGGAGCTGCTCGCACCATCCGCTTATCCCTTAGAGAATGGAAGGATTCAGGAATTTTAAGATAAACTTATCACTTTAATTATGTACTAAGTTCTAAGATAGAAGTTATATTTTACAATCTAGTACATTGCATAAGAGCTAAGGTCTTCAGCGATGAATACAAGTTTACACTAATCACTACGATCTGAGATACCTTATTCTCTCACATATTCTGTATTATCCATATATTCCATCTACCACCAGCCAGACTAATCTTCTTTCCGTTTTAGGTTAAATAGTCGCTTGGTGGGGGTAGTGGTGACATGGTAACCGGCAAAAGGACTCTGGGCTCCTTAACATTACTGTATTATTCGGATATCTCCCGAGGAGATAAAATTGCGCCTTGTGTTCCGTGGGTGTGAACAATTGAGCATATGTTTTTAATCTTCTCGCTAAATTCTCTATATGGGGCTAAGCGGGATTCCAAGTTTGCGTGTTAACTGAGGAATATCTATAATGAGAGAGATGCCTCATTTTATCAATGTCAATTGTTTAACTCTGTCATGTTCTCGCATGATTAGTTGAATAGCAATAGGTATTCCTAATTAAATTAACTTTTCTCATGGGCATTAACTGCGTAGGGAGGGATGGAAATGGGATCTGTGATCAACTTACTAACCAATTAATCTACTACTATATTTGAATAGGGGGGCAGTAATGCATTTAAACTGTCAAGATATTCTTGCAAGCTCAATCACTAGAGACTCCCTCATTCCATCCCACACAAACACTTTATATAAGTGCGCCGCAATCTTCAAGATACTCTCCATATCACTGTTAAAATTTTGAGCCAACATTATGTACAATATGAATTGGAATTTGGTTATGCATTGCTAAAAATTTATATCATTTAGAACTTGACATTTCTGAATTTTACTCCTTCAGCATGGTTTATAAATTTGTTTAGTACATAACCTATCATAAAAGGGCTATTATTGGTGGAGGGCGCCAACTATGTATAGTGTTGCTTCACGAAGTTTTTGGTGTTGTGTTTTGGCCATGCCGTAGACCAAGAACTGATTATTTAGCCACATGTTCCACAGTGCAAAGTCCCAGGACCAAAATACAAGTACCGAGTCTTCATTAGTAAGTAGGGTCACGTACTGACTTTCCTACGCAGCCTCTCTCTTTCTTACCCCCACACTGTCTTTTCTTTTCCCCATCGCAGGAGCCAGGGCGAGATAGAGGCTTGCGCCAGTGGTACGGCGCCCAGAGCGCTAGCCGTTCTGCCCCGGCTCTTCAGCGGCCTGGTGTCCGGGGGGTCCGATGGGTTCGGCGTCGTCAGGGCATTGCCCGTCGTCGGCGGCGGCCGGCGCCCACTGTGCGCCTTTCCCCGTGCTCCCTGCCGGAGCGGGGGGGGGCCCCGGTGGCGGTCGGTCCCTCGGGACTGGGATCCGACCCCCTCTGGCGGCGGCCGGCATTGATGCGCGGCGGGCGGCGCTCGTCCGGCGGTGGATTAGTCGCCTTCTCCTTGCCCTGGCCCCCAGCTACTGGCCTGATCGAGAGTCCTTCCTCCCCCTTCTCGTGCACCATTCATCTCCGGGTCGACGAGGTGGGTGCCTTGATTCGGCTGTAGTCTCGCCTGCGCTCTTCTCCCTCCCTCCTCCCTCCTCTCCCTCCTCTCTTCTCCTCTCTCTGTGCTCCCCCCCCTTTTCGGGCTCCCCTGGTTTGGGCTGGAGTCCGGCGCCTCCTGCTTCTGCCTCCGTCCCGTTCTTCAAAGAGCTGGCTCGGCGGGAGTTGGCGCCTTCCAGCGCCGTCCTTCCTTCCGTCGGTCCCGTGACGCACAATCTGGGCCCGTGACCTCCCTCAACGAACCGGATCGCCCCGAGCTTGTGACGCCTTTTCTTGCCAACCACTGGGCACTTGGCCCCCGGAGCCACTAGAGAGCCGCTAACCTATGTCCTATTCGGGAAAGCTCCGTGCGAGGCGGCGAGCCTGATTAGGCCTATCCAGGAAATCCAGGACTCGATTGGCCCTTGGGACCAGTCAAATGGCCCACACCCAGTGTCTTTGCAGTCTTGTCCGCTCGGCCTCCGCCCCCCCCCTCTCCTTTCGGCGCCTGTCTGAGCTTCCGCGCCGCCCGCCCTCGCGGCCGCCGCGCCCCCCCTCCCACCCTCCCCACTCTTTTGCGGTGACATAGTGTGCGGCGCTGAATCTATCCCGTGGTCGTCTCTCCTCGGCAAGAGTACCATGCTCACAGTTTTAGGTGGGTTTATAGAAGGACTGCTGTTAGCGCTCGGTCTTACGACGCGCGGCACCCAGCTATTCACGAGTGACTCTTCGCGAACTGGGTGGCTCCTAAGGTGGAGGTGTCCTCTTCCCAGGATAAACGCCGGCGGCTACCCCTCGGGCTGCCCCATCGCGCTCCCGGGTGGAGGTGCGTCGGCCCTCCGGGCAGGGAAGCACAGTGGCCGCGGAACTCGGATACCGCTCGGACGCCCATCGACCAACTGCAGCTTGGCATACGCCTTCGGGCTGTGGGAGGCGGAATAGGTTCCGGCCCAGAAAAGAAAGCCGCCAGCTTCTGCGGCGCCCGGTGGGTGCAAGGTGGACGTGACGCGTAAGAACGTTTTGCTCTGCGCAACGATGGCGAAATATAGGCGGAAATAACATAAATATTGGCCTCCGGCTTGGTGGCTTTGGACAATCCGCTGACAACTTTTGATGAGGAACGGGGAGCTTTCTTTGGGCTTCCGTTGGTCTTTTCGCCAGTAAATTCTTTCACCAAAGTCGGGAGGAAGATACAAAACACACTTAGTTAAAATACTGATTGCTTATTTGGCTTCGTGTTCGCTTCTTCTCCAATACTCCCACACAATAAAAACGCCCACAAGCATTTTACGCATCTTCTAGTCGTGGTTTCATGGTAACTTCTTTAGGTCCGCGTGGTTCATCCATGTCAGTCGGCCTTGTCCGGCCAGGAGGGGGCGGGAATCTTTAGGTCGCGCGCGGTTGGTGTCCCACCCAAACCCGGGATAAACAGATACCCTTTTCAGTCGCAGCCATCATCTTTCGTACAAATCCACGCCGTAGTAATTAATCCCTTTCGCCTATGCTCTTATCACGAAACACCCGGCCTCGTTCCTCTCCTCAAGATTCATCTCCCTTCCTCTTTCTCCCATACGGGCCCTTCTCCTCCCTCCTCCTTCCCATCTGACTCCTCCTTGCCATCGATTATTCTCAGATCCACTCCCCTCCTCCTCTCCCTTGCTCCTTCCCGACATTCCCCCGGCCCTCTACCTCCCTCCTCCTTTCTTCCT
>CM020186.1:8294444-8320183 GCA_009805545.1 Oryza longistaminata | reverse complement strand
TGTGGTTGAGGTTAGGGGTGCGCCTCCATTTTATATTTTAAGCCAAGAGCAAGGCTCTATAAAATTGCTCTAGAAAACAATGTACTCGCTCCGTGTTGGTATCCTCCCCTCGTTTTGATTTTCTTTTCTAATCTAATATTACAAGTCGTTTGATTTTTTTCTAGATCAACATTTTTTTAGTGTTTGATCAGTTTATAAAAAAAATTATAAGTAACAAAAACAATATATATTATTCAAAATATTATCCATTGTTAGATTTAATGAAAACTAATTAGTATTTTAAGGTTGCTAAATCTTTTTTATAAACTTGATTCAAACTTAACGAAATTTGATTAGAAAAAAAAATTCAACGACTTATAATATGAAACAGAGAGTAATAGTACTAACAATTAACCCAGTTACAGTACTAAGCAATGACAGATGATATTAAAAAACTATGCACTTATATAACGTAACAACATCCACTTAAATGTAAGTATATTCCTGACATAGAGAATTCCATTTTAATTAAATTACATTTTATACCTATGAAAAATTTCGAAGTACGATAGACGTTCACAACATGATGACCAGTGAGTGAAGTTTATTTTTCAGGCACTCAAGCAGTTCTCCCTTTTTGATATGTTGATAGATGACAATACTATTTTAAATTAAAAACCGTTATTTCAGCAAAAATATTTCTTCCAGTATTGCATCAAGAGTTATTTTCAAAATATATTTTTTAAGGGTAATAATTCCATCCTACTCTCTGATTTTTTTTTTTGGTTGGGAATGTTTCCCCGTGTTATTAGCCACTCTGGGAATACATGAGGATGGTTGGAAGGGAAGGCGTGTATGGGGTAGAGTTTTTGTGTAAGGTTCTTGTCTTGTTTTGGCTTGTAGACAGTTGTATCAGCTTTAGCTCCTTTATTTTTACACTACAACGTCTACTGCCACCGTGGTTTCCTGCTCAACGACAACAAGTTCGTTCTCTCTTGCGCCTTTTGGTTTTGCTTGCATGGATTGGATTGGTGGTGCTCATCGTAGTAGCTAATGCTTGTGAAGTCAAAATAAAGTTATTTTCTGTTTTTTGAGAAAAAAGAGGGCGCAGGCTGGATGATCCGCCTGCATGGGGACCTCGTCCTAGCTTGGCCTCCATCAACAAACCCGAATCCATCATGGATGTTGTAGTATTTCATCACGCAATTCAGTATTATTGTAAAATCCATATGATAGATCATATCAGATGGGATTTGAATGGTAAGGGTGGACTTAATTTGAGGTGTTTGCTTACCCAACGAACCATGGCAGAACATGTCCTGCAACGAGATGATGCATGGTATGTGGCTACTTGCATGGTATAGTGATGTTGAGTCTTTGTCAATTGGCCTACGATCATCTTGAGCGTGTGAATATATATATACGGTTTGAGTTTGATCATATGTTGAGTTTGGAACCATTAGTATGGTACACCGATTAGCCCTCACGTGGTGTACACACGTGCACACCAACGTAAAAAATGGTCACAAAAAAAGTCTAAAGAAAATCATGACACAATACTTTCAATTGTATGTAACACCTAGGGTTAAAATCTTAACGGTCAAATTCATCTAGTCATTTTGCGGCGTAACAAAAACAAAAGAATCTGACGAATTTAAGGTTGCAGATTTTGTCAGAATTTTAGTCTTTTTTGTTATTCTCTATGTTAGATGATTTGAGATGCAACTTTGCACGTAGATGTTAATCACTTGAAAGATATGTATGAATTTTCTCTAGAATTTTTTTTGTGTAATTTTAGGTGTGTACCGTACGGTGGTGGTGTACACGCGTAGGGTGCCTGTGTGCATAGGATAACGCTGCCCATCGTTGTTATAGGGAGTTGATTATGGGTGGGACTGTAGAAGCCTTTATGTCTTTATCCATGTGGAATTTTAGATTACTATTAAAGTAGAATCCTATGCTAGAAATATAATGTGATGCCTATAGATATATTCTTTGTGTTTATTTTTAAAATAAATGCGAGAGAAGAAAAAACCACGGGGTAGGACTTGTTATGCATGTGTCGTTGGCATCAGTTCGTTTCCAGAATGTGAAGTTGAGGAGGAAGCATGGCGGGCTGGAGCCTAAGCTGAAGTGAACAATCAGCAGGAAGCATGTGTGGCATGCCATCCAAAGAAAAGTTTAATGTGCGAAAGTTGGTTAACTTTTAAAGTGTATGTTTTACTATTTGTAGTTCAAAAGTTTTGTGTGTAAATATAAAAAATCTAAATGTTTAAAAGTGTATTTAATAAATAAAACGGGATCACAAGTAAATAAATGAATAATTTCATATTTTTTCAATAACATGGATGATTAGAACGATGTATTAAAAAATGGAACGACGTATTAAAACCCAGAAAGGGAGTCACGGGTGTGTTGTGTGTTAACTGTACAGTCAGCAGCATTTTCATTAGATGGCGTTATGGGTTGTCAGTATGAATCTTGCCAGCCGTTTGCATGTTGAAAATTAGACTGTTTCGATGATTGCCCAAGTTGGGCAAAAGTTAAACTCCACTGTTATCGGGCGTCATTGGTCGCCTATTTAATCTTGGTCCCCATCCTTCTATGAAGAAGAGAATTAATTGGTCACCAAAGTCAAACTGATGGCGTAATCGTGGGACATATTGGTGTTATGAACACGACTAACGTGAGTCCGCTAATTCCCGGTTCCAACAAGTTTATTAGTAGCACTCAAGTTACTACATGGAAAACGAAAATTGGGCCCTATTAATTTACTCCACCGTTGTTAGAGTTTTCCAGAAGGAAATTTAGACCGCCAAGATTACAAGGGAGACAAAGATTGATGATTGAGGAAGGTATATATCAAGGCTGACACAAAACGGGATCGTTGTGTTTTCCTCGTCGATCGTTCCCCTTCTTCGGTATTATATGACATAAGTCGTCTCCCCCATCCCGGCAAGGGCCGCCTCCTCCCTTCCCGTGCCCAGTGGGACCGCAGGCGGCCGGCGGGGCCGCACGCAGCAGGCACCGCGCATGGCCGAGTAGCAAGCGGCGGCAGGCGGCGCTACCGGCATCCATTATTTTTTTCTTTTTTTTTACAATTTGTGATTCACTGAGATGTATAATTTTGTGATTTGTTGTATGGATCTGAGATGTATAATATGTGATGTATTTGGTTTGTGTGTAATTTTTTTAAGATTTGTGATGTATTTGATTTGTGTGTACAAGTAACTTAAGATTTGTAATGTGAATGTTTTGGGATGTTATTTTGATTTGGGGTTTGATTTGGATATGCATCCCACTCGATTTGGGAGGAAATATAGGGATTAAACTCTGGCTAAAAAACAATGAAAAAAGAAAAGAAAAGGAGACCTAATGGAACTGCCGCTACCCTCTCTTTAGTCCCGGTTGGTATATGCTATCTTTAGTCCCGATTGGTAACACCAACCGGGATTAAAGATCCATCTTAGTCCCGGATTGCTAGTCCCGGTTGGAAAACCGGGACTAAAGGGGTTGCTAACCGGGAGTATAAATGGTTTCTCCACCAGTGATCCTATCTAGAATATAATGTTGTATACATATATTCTTTTGTTTATTTTTAAAATAAATGCAGAGAAAGAAAAACACGGGTAGGACTTGTTATGCATGTTCATGGGCATCAGTACGTTTTCCACAATGTTGAATTGGGAAGGACATGCAGCTGGAGCCTAAGCATGAAGTGAACAATCAGCAAACATGTGTGGGCATGCATCCAAAGAAAAGTTATAATGTGCGAAGTTGTTAACTTTTAAATGTATGTTTTACTATTTTATTCAAAAGTTTTGTGTAAATATAAAAATTATAAGATGCTTAAAGTGTATTTAATAATAAAACGGATCACAATAAATAAATAATAATTTCATATTTTTTTTAATAACATGGATGATTAAACATGTATAAAAATGAACGACGTATTAAAAACAAAGGGAGTGTGTTTGTGTTACGTACAGTAGCAGCATTTCATAATGGCTATGGTGTCATAGAATCTTGCCAGTTTGCATGTTGAAAATAGACTGTTCGATGATGCCCAAGTTGGCAAAGTTAACTCCACTGTTATCGGCGTCATTGTCGCCTATTAATCTTGTCCCCATCCTTCTCATGAAGAAGAGATTAATTGTCCACAAGTCAACTGATGAGTAATCGTGACATATTGTTTATTAACCACTAACTAGTCCAGCTAATTCCCGTTCAACAAGTTATTAGTAGCACTCAATTACTACATGGAAAACGAAAATTGGCCCTATTAATTTACTCCACGTTAAGATCCAGAAGAAAATTAACCCAAATTACAAGGGAGACAAATGATGATGAGGAATATATATCAAGCTGACACAAACGGGATCGTGTGTTTTTCCTCTCGATCTCCCTCTCTATATATGAACATATATGTGGAAAAGGCAACAAACTTCGGAACACAGAAACTTTTACATGATTTTCAGAACAATTCATTTCGTCCAAAGTTCTCACGAAATTCTTCCAAATAGGCTCGACATATCTTACTAACACTATCCTACAAAATTTTAGTAATTTCGGGACCTTTTACACTCAAAACTTCTATCGAAATTTTCACAAACAAAATACCACATCCTTATCTTATTACCAAAAAACATTGGTAGGTTTTTGTTTCAGTGAAATGAACAAACCCATAATACCTGCGTTCCCAAACACAGAATTTTAATTATCCTCCAAATAAACCTTAAATTTTTAGAAGTAATAGATTGTAAGAATCAATGTGTTTTAGGTTTTTTTCTTTGAATAATTTGTTGGTTTAATACTTGGATCAATAAAAATATAGAGTAAAGTACACCGCCAATCCTTAAAGTTAGAGTATGGTGTCACTTAGGTCCATGATCTTACAATTGTAAAATCGACATCAAGATCCATGATCTTGTTTAAGTGAGTCATTGCGGTTCAAAGCACGTCTGACCAGGAGACCTGCCTACGTGGCTATCCAGCGTGACCGCATCTTGCAGTTTGCCCCCTTTGTACTTGATCCACCCACTTCACCCATTTTATTCCCCTCTTCTCACTGTCACATGCAAGGTTGCGGCAATAGCAACAGGGGTGGAGGTGGAGACATGGGTAGGGCGGAGACGGCTAGGAAGGTGGGTAGGGCAGTGCTGACAAGGGAGGCAACGGCTAGGCTGATTCGTGAAGTACACTAATATATAGGGAAGCTCATGGCTACTCAAAACAATAGATCTTCTTCAAGTGCCCAGATGAAAAGGCACGATCTTACATTGATCTAGTGCCCTTTCTGCCAAAGAGCATCGTGGAGCTCACTACAACACATCCTAATCGAGGTTGAATTGCGTTTTCTTCACGTGTTGATGCATGTGTATAAAAGGATGTTTCTAGATGTAATTTTGGTACTGGGCACGATCGCCGCCCTCGGAGTCATCACCACTGTGTCAGTGGGGGAGTGGTTTCGAGTGAGAGTGGGAGCAGTGACCACGGTTAGGTGGGATATCTGGGATAGAAGTAGGTGGATCGGACGCGGAGGGGGCTAATTGTAAAAATACGGCCACACTAGATGGCGTAGATCAACCCGGCCAGACGCGCTTTGGATCGCAATGATATGATTCACTTAAACAAGATTATTAATCTTGATATCAATTTTACTGATCATGGATCTAAGTGATACTACGCTCTAACTTTGAAGATTGGCGATGTAGCCAGTACAAGAGGCACATAAATATGAAACGGACAATTTGAACACAAGACTTGAATGGTCTGAACCCTTTAGCCTAGATTCAATGTGCCATCTTTATATGTGAAGTGACACATGCAAATGATCGAGTATTAATTCGAGTGTCAGCGCTGTCAAATAAATACTTCTATTGAACTCTTACGTGTCATGTCACATTGTCACTGCAAATACAATTAATTATAAACTCTTAATTACCGTGTCAATAACTCCATCCGTGTACTCCCTCCGTACTCGTAAAGGAAGTCGTTTTGGACAGCGACACAATCTCCAAAACATAACTTTGACTTCTTTTTTCTATAAAAATATTTATTGAAAAGTGATATATGTATACTTTTATGAAAGTATTTTTCAAGACAAATCTATTCATATAATTTTGACATTTTCAAACTCAACAACTTGAGAGTTATTTATGATTTATATTTCCAAGGTTTGACTTAAACATTGTCCTAAACGACTTTCTTTATGAGTATGGGGGAGTACTTCTTTAAGTCAAATCTGGTCGTCATTATCATCGATCACCATTATCATCTGATAATATTGTCCGGACCAAGCTAAATTAAGGCGACGTGCTCAAGAAAAGCTGCATAATTCGAGAAATTATCTTAGATCAATGGTCTAGCTTACTCTAATTATATTTAATTATAGTCATGTTCATAATTAGAGTAATTTGATAGTAGGGTTTTTTTTATATATAAATGCAAATGCTGCTGCATCTGCATATGATTCCGACATGTACGCGTAGCAAGCACGCCTAATTGCCTATAGTTAGTCATGTGGCTGGCCCACGGGAAGACCAGCTCCACGATCACCAACAACAAACCCATCACCCTCTTTGACTAATTGGTAAGTAGTTAATTATTTATAAGCTACTCCTCTAGAATCCATCACATCCCTATCACCAATCGTGATTAATTTAATGGACAATTAGAGCATTAGTTTATTGGACACTGGGTGGCGTAATCAGGGAGTGGGAGGAATTGAAGAGGTAGCTACTAGCTAGTACTTCTTCTCAACCTTGAGAAAACAAAGATAGTGGGTCATGTGGATAAATCAAAACCTCAAAGTGATTGTAGGTTGTCATCTCTTGTCTAAAGTCCAAATACCCCATTATTACTAGTGTTACTTTGTGTTTTCTTTTTCTAAAATAGTGTATTACTGCATCTTGGTTGCTCAAGTCCTCCCCTGGCTAGCTTTTGAGAACAGGTTTTGTATTGCAACAAGTTGTCTCTCTAATATTATCCATGTCATTTACTCGTTAATTAAAGGTTAACAATTATCCTTAAGCACAGTACTTGCCTAATTAGAGGTTAACGGTTATACCGAAGCTTAGAAGCAACGGTTGTATAAATATTCATCAACTTTAGATTTTTTTTATATAATTCATCAACTTTAGATAGAGATTTATCAACAGAATTACTGTTCGAATAAGTTATGGAGTATATCTCTTCTTATTGTTGGTAGGTATTAATTTCTTCCTCTGGTCTTCCTTTGTGAGATAATACTTTAATATTTGGTTTTGAGCCAAAGAAAACTTAATTAAGTTATAATAAGGGGATGCAGCTTCTATTGAAGCAAAAGCTAGATTGTATTCATAATCTTGAAAATTAGAGGTTAACACAAACACAACATTATCTTTAAGTGCACTTGTCCCAATACATCGCAATGGTTTTATTTTGCTCATTGTGCTCTAATTAAGAGTATTGGTTTTCTTTTCTTTTCCTCTCTTAGAACTCATGTAAATGTTGCCTCTTGCACGAGCCACCGCTCCTTTCCTTCTTTTCTCCTTTACTTATCATTTGATCCTTGCACCTACGAGCACCTATAACTCCCCAACGAATCCTGATAGTATTTTTCCCACATGAACATTTTTCAATCGTTGCGTCTTCATTTTAAATCCATTTTAAGATGAATTTAAATCCATCTTAAGCATTATATCCATTGTAAATGAAAAAACAAGACCCACATTGAATTGTACATACTTCATGCTAAACAAATTATGATATTTGAGGGCACATATATACCATCTTAATTCGTTCTATCAGCTTATTTTTAGAAACATCTACTTATAATTTAAAATCAATTTGTTAGACCTGTTTCCAAAACAAACTAATACATGTGTCCGTGTGAATGCTTCTAATGATAGAAAACGAATCTAAATTATTCATATTCTACCACCGTCGTATTCGATTGACGTAGATTCGTTTCGACCATTTGATTCAAACAAATACTCTACTTTGTCCGTATTTAGTTTTCCCCCTATTCCCAACTTTCCATCACATTATATCACATCATAAACTTCTAACTTTTTTTCAAACTCTTAACTTTCTTCAAACTTCTAACTTTTTTCAGAAACTAAACGCACTGTTTATTTCTAGAACTTGCTACAGTAAGTATTTACAAGTTAATTTCCCCTTCCACTATTCCTGGGCTCCCCATGAGAGACAATAGTATAATTTTTTGATTCCGAATTCCACATTATTTTATCTAACCAAAACTAATTAAATCAAGATTCACCCGAACTTTTCCAAGCATATCGTCATTTCAGAACCTAATTTTTAAACCAAGAAAGTAGATCGATACAATGAAACCCACACATCGACGATCGATGGATCGATATCAGTATCAATCAAGCCCGGTCAGCATGTAGATAGGAAGATTCCCTGCACGGCAGAAAATCAAAGATTGCGCACACACGCAAATATATATATAGTCCATGATCGATATTGATCTCACTAATAAAAAACCGTTTTTGCAAACGGGCAGAATGCATTTTCGCATGCGGTTGGCCGGACCGCATGCGCCAGAAGGTCTGCAAAGATCACGATCTTCGCATGCGGCCGACACAACCGCATGCGGAAATCGTATTTTCGCATGCGGCCCCTTAAGCCGGCCGCATGCGAAAACGAAAAATCGCGAAAAAAATAAAAATCCCAAAAAAAAAAACCTAGCCCCAGGCGCCCGAGCTCGCCGCTGCCGCTCGCCACCACGCCGGCATCCGCCGCGCCGCAGTTCGCCGCCGAGCCGCCCGCCGCGCGTCGTCGCCACGGGAGCGTCGTCACCGGCACCCGAGGTCGCCGCCGCCCCGCCGCTATCGTCGCCGAGGTCGCATCGCCCAGCCCAAGCCGGATCCGCGCGCCCCGAGCTCGCGGCCCGCCACCACGCCTCGTCGTCGCCGAGGTCGTCGTCCCGCACCCGAGCCGGATCCACAACCCGACCCGCCGCCGCGCACCCACTGTCGTCGTCGTCGCCGCCAGAGCCGGATCCGCCGCGCCCGAGCTCACCGCCGCCGTCGTCGCATGCCGAGGTCGCGCGCGCACCCGAGCCGGATCGCCGCCCCGAGCTCGCCGCCGCCACCCCGCCGCGCCGTCGTCGTCGCCGAGGTCGTCGTCGCCGCGGGAAGGTCGTTGCTCCGCACCAGCCAGATCCGCCCCCCGAGCTCGTCGTCGCCGAGGGGCGCTCGTCATCCCGGGGGAGGGCGACGGCCCGGATCCGCGTGGGAGCGGCGGCGACCCGATCCGCTGGGGGGGCGCGCGCCGCCGCCTGCGCCGCATGCCGCCGCCGACCCGCCGCCCCGCTTGCGGCCGCGGCCCTGTGCGTGGAGAGGAGAGGATTTGAGAGAGAGAGAGTGAAGAAGATGAGGACTGAGGGAGAGAAGTAGTAATAAGGCCGGTTGAAAATTTGTGTGAGTTGAAATATTTTTGAACGGTTGAGAGGGAAATAGGAGGCCCGCATGTAAAAATGGAGCACTTATTTTTACATGCGGACACTACAAGCGTCCGCATCAAAAATCATGTGTTTTTAAACTTTAAATTGATTTTTATGACATTAAATCAACTTATGTCAAAAGGTTGTCAAAAACAAAGTTGTAGAACTCATGGAGATCTACCAATATTGGTCATTTCTCCTCGAGTTGAGGACTATACAAAATTGAATTTAAAATAGAAAATTCAAATAATTTTCGGTAGTAAAATATTTAATGAAAAAGTCATCAATAACAAAGTTATAACTCATCAAGATCTACAAGTTTTGTTTTTGTCATTTATATTTGACTTTGTTTTCAACAGTTGAATTTGAATTCAAAATATGACAACTTCAAATAACATTTTCAAATACTAAATGATTTCAACTGAAAAATATCATCAATAATAAAGTTGTATAAATCATCAAGATATATAACTTTTATTTTGATCATTTCTCATCCGACAAAGTGATTTGTAAGATGTTCACAAAATGGCATATTCTCTTATATAGTTTATAAAACTATAAGAGAAATGTACATTTTGTAAACAATCTTATAAACTTATCGGATGAAGAAATAACTAAAAGAAGTTATATATCTTGATAGAGTTTCAACCTTTTGTTGATGACTTTTTCAGCTGAAATCAATTACTGCTTCAAATATTATTGAAGTTTTCAAATTCAAATTTTAATTGATAAAACAAAGTCCAAGAAAAAAAAATAGCCAATAGCAAAGAACACAATAACATGATAGAGGATGATTTTAGAAACATTTAGAAAAAGAACCTCTAATTTGGAATTCATATGGGAAGATACACTAGTTTCAAATTTTTTAAATTTATTTTTGCATACGCCTCCTTAAGTGGCTCGTATGGAAAAATCGATTTTCCATGCGGGCGCTTTAAGTGAGCCGGCCCTCTTAAGAGGCCCGTATGGGAAAATCGATTTTTCCATACGGGCACTTAAGGGGCCGCATTGTAAAAATGACCCTCGATTTTTGTAGACGCCATAGTTATGCAAAAATCAAGGGGTATCGTACAGAAAAATCACTGGTAGTAGTGTCTGGCTCCATCACGAACGTATATATGCTAGCAAGGCAAGAGAGAAGAGAGAGATGCGTTGCGTGGTCTTCCACCTTGCAACCGCCCATCCATCCACGATGTTTGGAGCTAGCTCGATCAGTCGTCGAGCCGATCGATCACGTGAGCCGCCACATGCGTCTGCATGGGACGACACGAAATCAATTATCAATCAATATATATACTCCGTACCAGGGAGTGTCTACGTGTCCTTCTCCTCGATAACCAAACCTGGACATATACTGTACTATTAACCTAGTACGACAACGTTCTAATAAAATGAATCTGGACTTTCTGGTACTAGGTTAGTTTTTTTAAGACGGAGTGAGTACTCTACTTGCCTAGCCTAGCTAACACTGTATCAGCTTATGTGTACGTAGTATCTGTAGCATATGCGTACTTTGCACACACAATAACACATTCTGTCTGCAAAATAAACAGCATATGTATAGCTCGATCGAGTCAAAAACATTCCGCCCTAACACTGGTCCCAAATGGATCCTAACTCCTGGAACATAATTAACGACAAATAAGGCCCATTTTAGTTCGCGAAAAGAAATTTGTTGAGTGTCATAATCAGACGTTTGATCGGATATTGGGTGGGGTTTTAGACACAAGAAAAAGCTAATTTCATAACTCGCCTAGAGACTTAAGACAAATTTATTAAGGCTAATTAATCCGTCATTAGCACATGTGTGTTACTGTAGCACTTATGGCTAATCATGGACTAATTAGGTCTCAAAAGATTCGTCTCCAAGATTCGATCGATGTGATGTTTTGGAAAAGAATTTTGGGAACTAAACAAGACCTAATTAAAGTCATCACTAGCTTTAGTTTGGCATGCGATATAATTGCCCTTTGACCCGATCGATCGATCGATCGATCAGTGGAGCTAGTATAGTAATTAAAGCAGCTAATTTTGCTCTCTTTGATCTTTTCTTAATTACTACTCCGACGAGCACGAGCTCAAACCAGCATGGCATGATCGAGCGAAGGAGCAAGCTAGAGGACTCGATGGCATATGTAGCCATATGATTCCAGCCGACCTCGATCGCAGCCTTTTCTCTTTTTTTCTTTCCCTCGTTCCAATCTTCTCTGGCCTTTTCCTTTTCTCTTCTCGATCTCTTCTCTCCTTCGTTCTCTCCTAGGAGTATGCGTACACTGGATGCTCTTTTGTCATTGGGATGCTGCGAAAGACAAGTCTGGAAATTGACCTGTCAGTGGAGCAGCTTTGCTGACTCCGCCGGACTTTTGACCGCCGCCGGCCATCCGATCCCCAGTTCAGTTTGAGAGCAAGTTTAATACTATAGCCAACCGTTGGCTCCAAATTATCTATAGTCAACTTAATATCCTATTCATACAATAGTTACCTATAAACATATACTCATATGCGTCTTAGAGTCCGTGCTGCAGCTGGCTATAAATCTGTAACCCGCTACTCTTATCTCTCCTCTTTTATCTTATTAAAATATGTTTATAGCTGACTTATACTCTGCTGTTGCACATGCTCTGAGCTCGATCTGCCTTGTACTTACTCCATCCCATCATTTTTAGCTCATTCAATTTATCTCGTTTAAAGTAATCATTGTACCAGAGTGTATGAAAGTACTAGTACCAGAGTGAATGAAAGTAGGAAATAATTATACTGGAAGTAGACAGAGTAAGAAATAATTGTATTAGAAATTGATCAAATAAAAATATTATAGTCTTTTTATTTTTATATTGGTATGCGTGAGATGAATGAAAAATAAACGTATTTTGGGACGGAGGGAGCAATAAGATAGGATGTGACATAAGTGCACTTAAGATAAGATGTGATGTGTGTACTAATAATACGAATCTGAATACTCATAATCTATATTCGTAATCCTAGAATATACCACATCTTATTCGTAATACAATACTTAGGGTGTGTTTGGTTGCCGGTCACACTTTGCCACAACTAAAATTAGGCAAGTTATGGCAGCCATAAAAGTATGATGGATAAATTGCTAGCCACAAAGTGTGGTAAAGTTGGCAAGAAAATTGAGTTTATGATATGTGGGACATGCTATTGAAAAAGTGTGGCAAGTCACATGCCTAATAAACTGTAACAACCAAAAATGTGATGTGGTAAAGTATAGCCATGAACCAAACACCCCGTTATATTGAGGGCATGTTTAGTTCGTGAACGAAAATTTTTGGTATGTCACATCAGATATACAGACACATATTTGAAGTATTAAACGTAGACTAATAACAAAACAAATTACAAATTTCGCCTGAAAACTGCGAGACAAATTTATTAAGCCTAATTAATCCGTCATTAGCAAATGTTTACTGTAGCACCACATTGTCAAATAATGGCGTAATTAGGCTTAAAAGATTCGTCTCGTAATTTACATGCAATCTATGTAATTAGTTTTTTTTTCCATATTTAATACTCTATATATGTGTCCAAATATTCGATGTGAAATGATGAAAAATTTTTGTTTGGGAACTAATCAGGGCCTGAGACAGAGGGAGCAGTAGTTAGGTATAAGAGCAGGTACAATAGCAGGCTATAAGCCAGCTGCAAACATATTTTAAGGAGATAAATGAGGAGAGAGAATAGCAGCGGGCTACAGATTTATAGCCAGCTGTAGCATGGACTCCACGACGCAGTGTGTGTATGACAGGTGGGACCAGGTATTAAGAGTGTAGTATATAACTATTGTATAAATGAGCTATTAGATTAGGTACAGATGAATTGGAGCTAGTAGCTGGTTATACTATTTAAACTTGCTCTAAATAGAGCTAGCTGCAGATGCATGGAAAAGATATATAGCCACCTGGTCACCGCTGCAGTGCTGCATTGGAATCCGTGCACGCGACACTGGTTAAACTAATCCATGGAAGTGCAGGGCACGCGCTATAGAGCAGGTCCAATAGCAGGCTATAAGCCAGCTGCAAACATATTTTAAGTAGATAATGAGGAGAGAGAATAGAGCAGCGGGCTATACATTTGTAGCCAGCTGTAGCACGGACTCCAAGACACGGTGTGTGTATGATAGGTGGGGCCAGATATTAATAGTGTAGTATATAACTATTGTATTAATGAACTATTAAATTGACTATAGATGAATTGAAGCTTAGTTGGCTACACTATTAAACTTGCTCTAATGGATTAGCGTGTGACACGTATACCAGGATCAGCCAGGCATAATGAGACGACTGGAGTACTAAATTGGAGTAATCAGGTAGAGGTAGCCTATTTTGTGTTAATTTGTGTAGTGGTTGGTCCGATCCAGCCACGTCAGCGCGTCTAGCTATTTTAATCAAGGCTTGATCATGAATTCTGACCGCCAGTCACAGACAAGAATGATTATATGATTATGATGCAGCAGTACGTATAGGGTATACTAGGGCAGAATGTTGTGTTCATGCCGTAGAAAAAGACGTAGGAGTATCATCTTTTGTACTGGTGGGGAATTCTACCGGCCGGCTTATGGACTTTTCACAGCAGTATTATCGATACTTATCACACCAATATTATCTATACTTTCTTCGTTTCAAAATAAATTTAGTGCTTAATTATATTATTTGTTCCAAATAACTTCATTTCTCTTCTCTTACCTATTCCCGGTTCACAAATCGGCGAGTTCTATTTCTTTAATATACAACTCACAAAACCTTTAACTATCCATCCATGGACCCACCTGTATATACTGTTTTGATTTCCACTTAATAATGACTGACACTTTTTTAATCTTTTTGCCCCCTAGTTTTGAGCACCAAAGAATAAAAGTGAAGTTATTTTTGAGACGGATGTAATAGGTAATGAGGAACACTTTAGTTTTTTTTCCTCCACCAAAGAATAATAGGATAGAGCAAAATACTCTTTATACTATTTATTTTGGGACGGAGGTAACTAGTTTATTCTAAGCTATTTTACCACCCCTTCCATATAAAAATATAAAGATTATTTTGTTTAGTTAGGATAAAATTTGGATCAATAATTACTCTATTAGAATTATTAGTTTCATATTCAAAAGTACTTTTTTACAATTATATACTTTTAGTAACATAAACGAAGTCTTGTCACGATAAAACAAAATATACCTTATATTTGTATATGGTTTATAAGAATATATTTCACTCGGTCAAAAATATTTTATGTTTATAGTCAAATTGTAACTTGAGTTGTGCGCATGGTGAGGCACATGTGGTAGTGATCAAAAACCCTTGACATAAACTTGAGTTTGTTGGCATGGGTGAGCCAAAACTGTGGTGTGAACCTAAAACGCTTGAGTTTTAAATGATATGTGGACAATGCTATTGAAAAGTGTGCAAAGTCACATGTCTAATAAATGTGAGACAGGCAAAAGTGTGATGTGACAACAAGTGTGAGCCATGAACCAAACATGTCTCCGTAATATTGAGGGATGTTAAGTTCACGAAAAACGAAATAAATTGGCGTGTTCCCACCAAAGTCGGATATACACACCAGACAAACACATAATCTTGAAGTATAAAACGCTTAGACATTACAATCACACCAAAACAAAAAAACATATTAACACACAAATTTCATTCAACCTCTGTTAAAACCCACTGCTATGGCCGCAATTGGCTATAAAGAGATTCATTCTCCGTAATATTTTAACCCGAAGCGCAACGTCCTGTGTATGTAAGTCTCTTTTTTTTATTCACTATTTAATAAATATATGTTCTATGGTTGTGGTTGTCGAGGGTCGGGAGATGGAGATCTGATGCAGCGAGGCAGAGAGTATGAAAAGTCGGTAAGGCTCAAAACATAATACACATCCCCACCCCTCTACACCACACCCCAAACCCCCACAACAAAACCACACGCACACCACACCCAACCAACAAAGAAAACCACACCTACTGACAGGATGAAAATTTTTTTGTTTGGAGAAAACTAATCGAAATAGGAACAAACGCAACGACCCAACACTCGGCTGAGATTGAGGGACAGTAGTTAAACCCTGTTAGATGGACTAAAATTTAAGTCCCTATCACATCGATGTTTCGACACTAATTATAATTAAAACGTAGACTATTAATAACCCATCCATAATTTAGACTAATTCGCGAGACGACTCTATTGGCACTAATTAAACTATGATTTGCTATGTGATGCTACACGTAACATTATCTAATTATGGATTAATTAGGCTTAAAAAATTTGTTTCGCGAATTAGCTTCATTTATGTAATTAGTTTTGTAAGTAGTCTATATTATAACTCTAAATTAGTGTCTAAATACATGGACTAAATTATAGTCCCTGAATCCAAACACCTTAGATATGAGTAGAGCTAGTGGCTCAGCATGGAAAGTGACTGCAACTTAACACTGCAACGTAATTTTGGCTGTCCATTATTTGTGATGGACGTTAGATTCTAGCTATAGTATTAACAGTATTCCGTGCTATAGTGCTGCGAACGTATTTCGTGCTACAGTATAACGAACAGTACCCCGCGCGACTCTGGCCGTACAGCTTGTATCAAGATGCTAGGCACTGCTTAGAGCAGGTACAATAGCAGGCTATAAGCCAGCTGCAAACATATTTTAGTAAGATAAATGAGGGAGAGAGAAGGGCAGCGGGCTATAGATTTGTAGCAGCTGTAGCACGGACTCCAAGACGCCGTGTGTGTAATAACAGGTGGGACCAGGTATTAATAGTGTAGTATTAACTATTGTAATGAATAGGCTATTAGATTGGACTATAGATGAATTGGAGCAGTAGTTGGCTATATAAACTTGCTCTATTAGCTGCACTGAGCGCAAATCCATGGAAAGATACATACCGCAGCTGGTCACGTCGGCGTGCTGGCATTGGAATCCTGTGCACGCGACACTGGTTAAACTAATCCAGAAGTGCAGGCGCTAATGGATTAGCGTGTGACACGCCGGATCAGCCAGGCATAATGAGACGACTGGAGTACTAAATTGGAGTAATCAGTAGAGTAGCCTATCTTGTGTTAATTGTGTAGTGGTTGGTCGATCCAGCCACGTCAGCGCGTAGCCATTCTAATCAAGGCTTGATCATGATTCTGACCGCCAGTCAGAGACAAGAATGATATATGATTACTCCTCCCGTCCCAAATAAGTTGCAGTTTTTGCACTATTCACGTCAACGTTTGACCGTCCCGTTTATTTGAAATTTTTTATGATAGTATTTTTATTGCTATTAGATGATAAAACATGAATAGTACTTTTTTGAATTTTCCTCACATGAAAAATCGATTTTTCCATGCGAGCGCTTAAGTGAGCCGGCCCTCTTAAGAGGCTCGTATGGGAAAATCGATTTTTCCATACGGGCTACTTAAGGGGCCGCATGCAAAAATGACCCTCGATTTTTATAGACGCCACTAGTTATGCAAAAATTAAGAGGTCTTGTTCAGAAAAATTACTTTTGTAGTAGTGTCTGGCTCCATCTATATATGCTAGCAAGGCAAGAGAGAGAGAGAGAGAGAGATGAGTGCGTTGGCGTGGTCTTCCACCTTGCAACCGCTCCATCCATCCACGATTTGTTTGGAGCTAGCTCGATCAGTCGGTCGAGCCGATCGATCACGTGAGCCGCCACATGCGTCTGCATGGGACGACACGAATCAATTATCAATCAATATATATACTCCGTACCAGGGGTAGTGTCTACGTGTCCTTCTCCTCGATAACCAAACCTGGACATATACTGTACTAATTAACCTAGTACTAGCAGGTGACACATTCTAATACAATGAATCTGGACTTTCTGGTACTAGGTTAGTTTTTTTTTTAAGACGGAGTGAGTACTCTACTTGCCTAGCCTAGCTAACACTGTATCAGCTTATGTGTACGTAGTATCTGTAGCATATGCGTACTTTGCACACACCCATAACACATTCTGATTCTGCCAAGAATAAACAGCATATGTATAACTCGATCGGAGTCTGAAAACATTCCGCCCCTAGACACTGGTCCCAAATGGATCCTAACTCCTGGAACATAATTAACGACAAATAAGGCCCATTTTAGTTCGCGAAAAGAAATTTGTTGAGTGTCATAAATCAGACGTTTGATCGGATATTGGGTGGGGTTTTTAGACACGAATGAAAAAGCTAATTTCATAACTCGCCTAGAGACCTTAAGACAAATTTATTAAGCCTAATTAATCCGTCATTAGCACATGTGGGTTACTGTAGCACTTATGGCTAATCATGGACTAATTAAGCTCAAAAGATTCGTCTCCAGATTCGATCGATGTGATGTTTTGGAAAAAGAATTTTGGGAACTAAACAAGACCTAATTAAAGTCATCACTAGCTTTAGTTTGCATGACGTATAATTGCCCTTTGACCCGATCGATCGATCGATCGATCAGTGGAGCTAGTATAGTAATTAAAGCAGCTAATTTTGCTCTCTTTGATCTTTTCTTTAATTACTACTCCGATCGAGCACGAGCATCATCCATGCATGGCATGATCGAGCGAAGGAGCAAGCTAGAGGACTCGATGGCATATGTAGCCATATGATTCCAGCCGACCTCGATCGCAGCCTTTTCTCTTTTTTTCTTTCCCTCGTTCCAATCTTCTCTGGCCTTTTCCTTTTTCTCTTCTCGATCTCTTCTCTCCTTCGTTCTCTCCTAGGAGTATGCGTACACTGGATGCTCTTTTGTCATTGGGATGCTGCGAAAGACAAGTCTGGAAATTGACCTGTCAGTGGAGCAGCTTTGCTGACTCCGCCGGACTTTTGACCGCCGCCGGCCGGCCGGCCGGCCATCCGATCCCCAGTTCAGTTTGAGAGCAAGTTTAATACTATAGCCAACCGTTGGCTCCAAATTATCTATAGTCAACTTAATATCCTATTCATACAATAGTTACCTATAAACATATACTCATATGCGTCTTAGAGTCCGTGCTGCAGCTGGCTATAAATCTGTAACCCGCTACTCTTATCTCTCCTCTTTTATCTTATTAAAATATGTTTATAGCTGACTTATACTCTGCTGTTGCACATGCTCTGAGCTCGATCTGCCTTGTACTTACTCCATCCCATCATTTTTAGCTCATTCAATTTATCTCGTTTAAAGTAATCATTGTACCAGAGTGTATGAAAGTACTAGTACCAGAGTGAATGAAAGTAGGAAATAATTATACTGGAAGTAGACAGAGTAAGAAATAATTGTATTAGAAATTGATCAAATAAAAATATTATAGTCTTTTTATTTTTATATTGGTATGCGTGAGATGAATGAAAAATAAACGTATTTTGGGACGGAGGGAGCAATAAGATAGGATGTGACATAAGTGCACTTAAGATAAGATGTGACGTGCGTACTAATAATACGAATCTGAATAATCATAATCTATATTTGTAATCCTAGAATATACCACATCTTATTCGTAATACAATACTTAGGGTATGTTTGGTTGCCGGTCACACTTTGCCACAACTAAAGTTAGACAAGTTGTGACAGCCATAAAAGTATGGTGGATAAATTGTTAGCCACAAGGTTGCTAGCCTCAGGGGTTGTTTGGTTGGTATACCCATATTGCCAAAGCTTGCCATACTTCATTTAGCTAACATGCCTAACATGTGGTCAACAAATTTGAAGCCACACTTCAACCATAGGAGAACAAGCTTGCCACACTTTTATGTGCCAATGATATGTGGGAACCACATCATGATGAAAGAATCTTGCCATAAGTGTGGCACGAACCAAACAGATGCCTAACTTAGTCAAACTTGGCTAACTTGAGTTGTGGCATGGTGAGGCAAACTGTGGTAGTGAACCAAACAACCCTTGAGTTTATGATATGTGGGACATGCTATTGAAAAAGTGTGGCAAGTCACATGCCTAATAAACTGTGACAGCCAAAAGTGTGATGTGACAACGTGTAGCCATGAACCAAACACCCCGTAATATTGAGGGCATGTTTAGTTCACGAACGAAAAATTTTGGCGTGTCACATCGGATATACAGACACATATTTGAAGTATTAAACGTAGATTAATAACAAAACAAATTACAAATTTCACCTTGTCAAATCATGGCGCAATTAGGCTTAAAGGATTCATCTCATAATTTACACGCAATCTGTGTATTAGTTTTTTTTTCATATTTAATATTCTATGTATGTGTCCAAATATTCGATATGACAGGATGAAAAATTTTTGTTTGGGAACTAATCGGGGCCTGAGATTGAGGGAGCAGTAGTTAACCCTGTTTAGATGGGACTAAAATTTTAAGTCCCTATCACATTGGATGTTTCGACACTAATTATAAATATTAAACGTAGACTATTAATAAAACCCATCCATAATCTTAGACTAATTCGCGAGACGAATCTATTGGAGCCTAAATTAATGCTATGATTTGCCATGTGATGCTACAGTAAAACATTTATCTATTATGGATTTAATTAGGCCTAAAAATTTGTTTCGCGATTAAGCTTTCATTTAATGTAATTAGTTTTGTGAAGTAGTCATATTTTAATACTCTAATTAGTTGTCTAAATACACTGGACTAAAGTTAACGTCCCCTCGAATCCAAACTACGCTTAGATATGAGTTAAGCTAGTGGCTGCATGCATGGAAGTGACTGCAACTTAACACTGCACCGTAATTTTGCTGTCCTTTATTTTTGTGATGGACGGTTTAGATTTCATAGCTATAGTAACGTTAACAGTATTCCGTGCTATAGTGCTGCGAAGCGGGTATTTCGTGTACAGTATACGAAGCAGTACCCGCGCGGATCTAGGCCGTCTCAGCTTGTTATCAAGATGCTAGAGCTACTGCTTAGGAGCAGGTACAATGCCAAGGCTATAAAGCCAGCTGCAAAAAATATTTCAATGTAAAATACAATGAGAGAGAGAAGGCCGGCACAGATTTGTAGTCAGCTGCACACGACTCAAGACGCATGGTGTATACGGTGGACACAGGTATGAAATAGGAGTAATGTAACTATTGATGAAGAGCTATTAGATTTGCGCTAAGATGAATGAGCCAGAGCTTGCTATTAAACTGCTCTATTAAGACTGGCACCTAGCCAAACCATAGGAAAGAATACATAACCCAGCTGGTCACCGCTGCGCGTGCTGCATTGGAATACCTGCACGCGACAATCTGGTAAACCTAATCTAGACGGCAGGGTAATGGATTAGGTGTGAACACGCCGGATCAGCCAGGCATAATGAGACGACTGGATACTAAATGGATAATCAAGTAGAGTACCTATCTGTGTTAATTTTGTGAGTGGTTTGGTCCGATCCAGCCACGTCAGCGCGTCAGCCATTCTAAATCACAGGCTTGATCCAGATCTGACCGCCATCAGAGACAAGAATGATATATTGATACTCCCTCCCGTCCAAAATACGTGCTTTGCACTATTCAGTTCAAGCTTGACCGCCCGTCTATTTGAAAATTTTTATATTAGTAATTTTATTGCTATTGATGAAAAACATGAAAGTACTTTTTGATTTCATCCATGACCCACCTGTATATCCTGTTTTTGATTCCCCTTAATAAACTGACACTTTTTAATCTTGCCCCCTAGTTTTTAGCACCAAGAAAAGAATAAAGTGAGTTATTTTTGGAGACGGATGTATAGGTAAGAGGAACACTGTTAGTTTTTTTCCTCACCAAAGAATATAGGATAGAGCCAAAATTACTCTTTATACTTATTTATTTTTGGGACGGGAAGTAACTAGTTTATTCTAAAGCCTATTTTACAGCCCTTCCATAAAAATATAAAGATTATTTTGTTTAGTTAGGATAAATTTGGGATCATAATTACTCTATTAGAATTATTAGTTTTCATATTCAAAAGTATTTTTTTACAAATTATATACTTTTTAGTAATATAACGAAGTCTTTGTCAAACGATAAAACAAAATTATACTTATATTTGTATCTGGTTTATAAGAATACTATTTTCACTGTCAAAAATATTTATGTTCTTAGTACGAAAGGTTTGATAAATTTAAAATCATGCACCTAAGCAAGTATTATCACAGCTTAGTTTTAAATAAACAAATGATACACATAAACCTGCCTTCAAATTAAAAGTACAATTCATAAAACCATATTTTATATTTTATAAACTTTATTGTTAATATAAAAATTAATTATCAGAATTTTTTTAAAGTTGTGATCAATTCTTTTTTAATGTCAATAAGAGTATTTAAGACCGGAGAAAAATATATTCTAATTTATTTTTTGGATAAGCAATTGTAATATATAATCACTCCATCGTTTATTTAAAACACCAGCAGATTAGGAGTTAATATGCAGCTTGCCCACTACCATTCCTAGCAGATCGAGCAGCACCAGCAGCCAGCAGATACTAAGTGAGTACCACTAGTAAGTTGTCAGCAGACAATGTAGGTAGTAGGAGGCACACCTGCACTCTGAAACTGCATTACAGTCAGGAGTGGTATAACTACATTAATAATACATGGGAAGTAGTATGGGGACCACTTAACCTTGGGGTATATCATTTCAGCTCCTTGTCCATATTACTGTATACTCCTTTAATTGCTACTCCCTCCATATTTTTAATGTATGACGGTGTCGTTGACTTTTTAACCAACGTTTGACCACTTGTATTATTTAAAAATTTTATGCAATAATAAAAATACTTATGTCCATGCTTAAAGAATATTTGATGATAAATCAAGTCACAATAAAATAAATCTATATTACATATTTTTTTTTGAATAAGACGAAAAGTCAAACGTTTTGTCAAAAGTCAACGGCGTCATATGCATTAAAATACGGAGCGGAGTACTACACTATGGATCAGTAGTAGAAATTATTACACTGACAAATTAGTGATCTTATCGACAACCATGGGTGTGTTTTTAGTTCACCGTTAACATTAGAAGTTTGGTTGAATTGGAACGATGTGACAGAAAAGTGGAGTTGTATGTGTAAGAAAGTTTTGATGTGATGGAAAAGTTAGAAGTTTGAAGAAAAATATTTTGGAACTAAACTCGCCCATGTTTAGCATGAATGAGGTTGAACAACCTGAGTTTTTTAGCTGCTTCGGCTGTGTTTGTTTTATGCCAAAAATTGAAAGTTTAAAGAAATTAGAACGATGTGCACGGAAAAGTTCAGAAGTTTGTGTGTGTATCGATGCGAAAAAAAGTTAAAAATTGAAGAGAAAAGTTGAAATCCTAAAAGGGTTTCTTCCTATACTGCCTTTCAAGGAAGACAGTGGTGGCCAATTCAACGTCTTCACTACCAACGTCCCTAATTTGAGAACCGAGGCGTTGCCGCGGTTGGCTAGCTTCGCTGGTGAGGCGAGCAGCCCGCGTGGGTTCGATCCCTGGGATCGTCACCCGCGCGTCTCACCGGGATTCAATTTCCAAATAACTTTCCAGCTCTCCCGTGCCCGCCGGCCAACAATATGGTAGAGTGACGTCCTCGGTCACGCACAAGGGTCCCTTTTGTAGCTTGGGGGCCTTTTTGTGTATCTCATTAGGCACGTGTGTGTATAGTTGATAGTTAGCATGCGTGTAGGGGTGTGGTGTGGAGGTGTGTGGTGCGTGGTGGAGTGCGTTTGCACGTATGTTCAGATAACTAACAGCTTATTACTTAAAGTGGAGAGCTCTCAAAAAAAAAAACTCTAATTTTTTCTTCCGAGACCTACAAAGGATAAGTCAGGCTAGAGGGCAAACATATGCTAATTCTCCTTTACTAACTATCTTACTTTTTTCGAAGAAAAGACAATGACTATGTAGCAATTAAGAGTATGATATCGGGTTAATCATGATCTTTTTTAATTAAATTCCCGTTCGCACGGACCAAATATGCTATTCTAATATTAAACGGAATTAAATTCCAAACCTTTAGCTCCGGAGGCTTCTAGCCCAACATTACACAAAAGTTCACGACTTAAGCTGTGCCATCTGACAGCATCCCACTACAAGAAGAGACATTTTTCTAGTACTAATAGAAGACACTTTTTTAAATGCCTTTACAATACTATAGAGGCATTTTAAAAATGTCTGCTAGTGCCTTATGGTGAATTGTCTTACAAACGAGAGGGCATTTTATAAATGAGAATAAAATATTTTCCCTTGTTTTTGCCAATCCTTGAAACTCATGATCTCTTAACAAATCCATTCTTATCTTCCAGGGCACTAAGCGCAACTCAACCCATGTTCATTCATTGTATATGGTTTATGCCTTAAGTTTCTTATATTTAGGCCATTTAGTATATTTTTATGAAGAAGTGTCCTCTAATAGAGAGTTTAAAGTGTCTCAAGAAACGCCTTTACATGGTTAGACACATTTTAAAGGCCGAAATATGGCCTCTACAAGATAAAATCTAATAAATATGCTGAAAATATTTCTAAACTGTCTCTGAGTAAAATTTTTAGACCTTTTGAAGTGCCTCTATAAAAATGTTCTACGTATAAATCTCTGATCTTAGAGGCAATTTGCAAAATGACTCTACAAAAGTGTCTTTATATATGTTTTTGTTTGTAGTGGCATGGTGGTGGAAACTTCAGCAAAATAAAGCTAACATTGTTTTTAGATGAAATTATTAACAAACATATTATAACTTCACTGCTCATCATTCATAATATATGTGTTGGAAAGATGTGCATCAACCCCAGTTGTTAATAGTTTGTATATGTTGTATACATGTGGCCTTGTTTCAGTGCTGAAATACAGCATGATATGCATGTGTCTAGTGTCTTAGCATATATAAATATGTGTATCAAACCCCCTAGCTTATGTTTATTCTGAGGATAGGAATGGTAATATAAATACTTTTAGAGAAAATCCAATATGCCATTTGACGAGCGCCCTGTTTCCAAGAAATGTATTTCGACGACGGATGTAACTGTTCAGAAACTCCATTGTACGAGTCACCTATTCCAGAGATGCTATTGCCATTAGCATTCCTTCCAGTTTTTCCTCTCATTAAAATGTAATAAAGTTACATAATGCAATTAATCGATTAAAACAGCTAACGTACGGCAATGAATTACTATTTCTGGGAATTGGCTCGTATGATGATATTTTTTGGAATGTTGGGCATATGTAATTTACATTCTTGGAAATGGTCGTTATTATGGTATGTGTTGGATTTTCTCTACTTCATAAACGCATGTATTTTTTTTCATTTTTCGTAAAGCGGAACGTTGTATTCTTCCTGCAACAGATATACTAGTTTTTTACGACGGGATGTCATCTAATCTCAAAATTTTAAATTCATCAATATCTAAAAGTATTAAGATTTTACCATGAAGAGATGAATTTCATATTGTTACTTTTTAAAACTCTTTTATACATATTTTTATATAGTTAGCCAAATTTGATAAAACCTAAGTACTTACTTTAAATTACTGGCCTATGTTCGTTGTCTGTATCTTTATTTCAAGTTGCAGATATTTTTTGTCATAATAATCCGACCAAATCTTGGACCCCAGATAATTAAGGGTCACTGCACCAGTGGTATGTCATGTCACTGGACTCCTGTTTATATATGGACCGCATCCCTGTTGTTTACTTATTCTGTTAAGGGCTCATGTTGACAACGATCTCAATTAAGGCGGGCATATGTTTTTCATTTAATTTATGTACAGCATCTAGGGCATCCCAATGTAGTTTGGTAGAATTGAAATAACTTCTGAGGCAAAGCATGTGAGCGACTATCATCGCCATATTAAACAATTATTATTTCCCTGTTAAAGGTGGTCTCTCTTAGAATGAGTCTGAATGATCGCACTGATGATTAGTGTAATTATTTTATAGTCATTTTTAAGCGATATAAACCAATCAAAGTCTCTATCACATCAATTAAAATGTCATATAAAGTAATTCTAAAGAAAATTGTTTACAATAGAACGTATTCTTAGGAGCTTGTGGAAGCTGAGCACAAAAAATATACTCTCTCCGTTTTTAATAGGATGTGACCGCCGTTGACGCTTTTTTTTGCTTTTTTTTCACATGTTTGACCATTCGTCTTATTCAAAAATTTTAATGCAAATGTATAAGATATAAAATCAAACACTTAAGTATGATGAGTGATAAAAACGACTCATACAAAATAAATTATAATTAGTTTTTTTTTGATAAGACGATGTGAAAATGTGAGAAAAGTCAATCGGCGTATCTGTTAAAAAACGGAGGTAGTAGAATTCAACATCATAACAGATACCAGACCTACTCCTCATTTCATATATAAAGAATACATTATATGAATACAAAACA
>CM020186.1:8259904-8294419 GCA_009805545.1 Oryza longistaminata | reverse complement strand
CCCGGCTGGGTTGAACAGCTGTCCATGCCTTGGGCCGGAAGCAAAGTACACGCTCGTCCTCAGGTGGTCCCCAGCGAAATCCTTCACCTGACACGAGGGACATCCCCTGTCATTCCCTCATAAATTCTTGAAGACTTCGTGGGTTCACGTGCGTGCACTACAAGAAAAATGCTTTGTAGAGACATTTTTCTAGTACTATAGAGACACTTTTCAAATGATGTCTAATAAGTGCCTTATGGTGAATTGTCTCTACAAACGAAGAGGCATTTTATAAAATGAGAATAAAATATTTTCCCTTGTTTTTGCCAATCGTTGAACTCATGATCTCTTGAACAAATCATTCTTATCTTCAAGGCACTAACCAACTCAACCCCATGTCATTCATTGTATATGTTTATGCCTTAAGTTACTTATATTTAGCCATTTAGTATATTTTTATTGTAAGAAGTGTCTCTATAGAAAGTTTAAAGTGTCTCAAGCAAACGCCTTTACATGTTAGACACATTTTAAAGTGCCGAAATAATGCCTCTACAAGATAAAATCTAATAAAATGTGCTGAAAATATTTCTTAACTGTCTCTAGAGTAAAAATTTTCTAGACAATTTTGAAAGTGCCTCTATAAAATGTCTCTACGCTATAAATCTCTGATCTTAGAGGCAATTTGCAAAATGACTCTACAAAAATGTCTTTATATAATGTTTTTGTTGTAGTGCATGGTGGTGGAAAACTTCAGCAAAATAAAGCTAACATTGTTTAGATGAAATTATTAAAAAACATATTATACTGCTAAAATCTTCATATATATGTGATTGGAAAAGATGTGCATAACCACAGTTGTATATTTGTATATGTGTATACATGTGGCCTTGTTTCAGTGCTGAAATACAGCATGATATGCATGTGTCTAGTGTCTTACATATATATAATATCGTGTAATCAAACCCCTAGGCTTATGTTATTGAGGTACAGGAATGGTAATATAATACTTTATAGAGAAAATCCAATATGCCATTGACGAGCGCCCTGTTCCAAGAAATGTATCGACGACGGATGTAACTTTCAGAAACTACCATTGTACGAGTCAACATATTCCAGAGATGCTATTGCCATTAGCATTCCATCCATTTCTCTCCATTAAAATGTAATAGAGTTAACATAATGCAATTAATGGATAAAACACTAACGTACGGCAATGATACTATTTCTGGGAATTGGCTCGTATGATGATATTTTTTGGAAGTTGCATATGTAAATTACATTCTTGGAATATGGTGTTATTAATGGTATTTGTTGGATTTTCTCTACTTCATAAAGCATGTATTTTTTTTCATTTTCGGTAAGCGAACGTTGTATTCTTCCTGCAAACAGATATACTAGTTTTTACGACGGATGTCATCTAATCTCAAAATTTTAAATCATCAATATATAAAAGTATTAAGATTTACCATGAAGAGATGATTTCATATTGTTATACTTTTAAAACTCTTTTATACTATATTTTTATATAGTTACAAAAATATTGATAAAACATAGTACTACTTTAATTACTGCTATGTTCGTTGTCGTATCTTTATTTCAAGTTGCAGGATATTTTTTGTCATAATAATCGACCAATCTTGGACCAGATAATTAAGGATCACGCACCACGTGGTATGTCATGTCACTGACTCACTGTTTATATATGGACCATCCCTGTGTTTCCTTATTCTGAATTAAGGCTCATGTTGACATCGATCTCAATTAAGGCGCATATGTTTTTCATTTAATTTATGTACAGCATCTAGGGCATCCCAATGTAGTTTGTAGAAATTGAAATAACTCTGAGAGCAAAGCCAATGTGAGCGACTATCGCCATAAACAATTAATTATTTCTCCTGTTAAAGGTGGTCTCTCTTAGATGAGTTGAAATTGATCGACTGATGGATAGTGTAATCTATTTTTTATAGTCATTTAAGGATATAAACGAATAAAGTCTCTATCACAAGTTAAAATGTCATATAAAGTATTCTAAGAAAATTGTTACATGAGACGTATTACTTAGGAGCTTGGGAAGCGATCAGCACCAAAAACTATAGAATTCAACATCAAACAGATACCGAGCACTACTCCCTCATTTCAATAAAGAATACAATTATATGATACAAAACACAAATTAGTGGAGAAGATAAAAAAAAACTTATATGCTTCTCTCATTAACTGAGGGATAGTCAGGAGTAGAGGATATTTAAAGGTAAATAGGGAGAAATTTAAATGATAAATAATTGATTCGATAAATAGTCAAATTTTGGGATAAATTTATGGATGGGATAACCACGATGTAATTCATGGGATAAATTTTGGATGGCAGAATTGCATTATTCTTTATTATACGGGGGGAGTAGTATTTTCTTGTAAGGATCACTTCCCTGTTTCTGTTCTGCCATATATAGTAGCTTAGATCTATGTAACATGACGAATAGCAAGCTTATTTCAGAAACATCATTTGTGTTGCATTGTGAGAGTGCCCTTAATAGAACTCTCTCCAATCAGGGAACTAGCTAGATGCTAACCCTATGGGCTAACATAGCTCAATGAGTTACTCAAATATGTACTACCTCCGTTTTTTAAATAGATGACGCCGTTGACTTTTTCTCACATATTTGACCATTCGTCTTATTCAAAAAATTTACGTAATTATAATTTATTTTGTTATGAGTTGTTTTATTACTCATAGTACTTTAAGTGTGATTTATATCTTATACATTTGCATAAATTTTTTGAATAAGACGAATGGTCAAACATGTGAGAAAAAGTCAACGGCGTCATCTATTAAAAAACGGAGGGAGTATATATTTATGTATGTTTTGACTTGAGTTGTGATCATTGAAAACTTAATTTGATTGAGATATGTCAAAATTGAATTTCTGTTTTTCCCTTTCTTTTTTGAGTCGGCGATTGTTCTATTCTTGTTTCAAGTAGGCATGACCAGCGCACACTTTTTTTTAGTTTAGTATCACTTTCCTACGAAACTTTTCACTTAAAACAATGTAACTTTCAACATATATATAAATCATACAAAACTTTCAACTGTGGCCACGAACTTTCATTTAAATACATTCATCTCAAACTACAGATTGTATAGTTTAAATCCCTAACAACAATGTCCTGTTGGAGTTCTTAAAGTTGTAGTGATGTGATTAATTAAGTTGGCGCTAGTTCTACGATAACTTCATAATATATATTGTTGTGGTTCTCTATCTTAAATCTATAGTTTCATGATAAATTTGATGTTAAATATGTATTTTTGTGATAGTATTTGTTGTTTTGTGATTTTTTTAAGAAAACAATGACTTAGCTAGTAGTTGTTGCGCAAATGCACCTTTTTAAAAAAATAAAAAATAAAATCCGGCGTCTATATCACTGGTGGAGAAACCCTTTGTAGTCCCGGTTCGTAACCCCCCTTTAGTCCCGGTTTCCAAACCGGGAGTACCAATCCGGGACTAAAGATCGCCACGTGGCCGGCTGAGCCATCTTTAGTCCCGGTTGGTGTTACCAACCGGGACTAAAGATCGAGCTGACCTTTTTTTTTTTTTGCATGGCCCTGTTGCTGCATGGTTTATATGTATATATATATAAACCATGCATATATATGTTTCAATACATATATATGCATACATATAAATATATATATATATATTATATTATATTATATGTATATATGGCACGGCGACGTTTTGTAGTGATACAACAGAAAAAAGTACTAAGATAATAGTATTGGATAATTGGAAGGCTATAACCAGGAAATCAAAACGAAAAACAAACACACCACGCGTCTACTATCAGAACCGTTGTTGAGAAACCAGACATGAAAGAATCTTCAAACGTCACCGTTAGTGTAGAAATCATTTTGTGTAGATGTGCCTAATATAACTTTTTTATATCATACCTTCAGTAGTTAACGTTGAAGGGGCTTTAGGCTTATCATCCTACATATGATCTTTTAGGCGGTTTCATAATATATCCATCTATAGCAATCGAAGCATTATTACGTGATTGTTAATTAAGACATCAGCTAGTGAATAATCTATTTTTAGGCGGTTCTCTTAAGTAATCGTCCACACTAATGTGACCAATAATATACATGATGTTTTCTTAAGATTCCGCGCATACACAACTACAGAAAAGATTATAGATGTTGCTTTTCCCTCCCTCATAGTCTCATACAGATCTAAAATCCAAAAGAAACCTCCTCCCCTCGGGCCGTCCAACGGTGATGGTGGTGCACCGACGACACCACATCGATATGACTCAAGGGCCATCGGATCTGTGCTTCCCAATGTTCAAAATAGCCAGCTGTGGCTTTTTGCGGCTGGTATCTGTAGAGGCTAAGAAAGGCTATAGCGCCGCTAATCCCATTTAGAGGTTTTGTAATTGCCTAACAAAAATCAGTCAAGAATTATGCATATAAACATGGAATCACGAAAAACTAACATGGTCTCCAGTCTGCACTGCCATATGCAAAAACTAACATGGTCCAAGTTCCAATCTTCCATCTATCTAATCCTCTGTCTATCCTCATTGCCTGACATTTGAAAGGAGCAAAAGGAACAATACTAAGTTTAGAAGAAGAAAAGAAGAAAACTTGCCTGCCTGACTTGCTTGTTGCTCCGGCTAGGGCATGGCGTCAAAACTCAAAACTCGAAAGAAACTTCTTCCTCAGCAGCCCCAAGTCGCGAGTCTACAGGTCGAGGCCGTCGCTGCCTCTGAGACTCTAAGTCCGCAGCCCAGCCACCAAAGAATCGTGTCACAGGTCGATGTATATCATAGGCTCATGGCCGCCGCCGCCGCCGCCGCTCTTTTGGTGGAGAGGAGAGGTCAAGAGGATTGAGGAATGGCTAGGGTTGCTGCCTTGCTAGCTTGCTCTTATACCTCCCCTTTGGGCCACTAGCGAGACTTGGAGAAGGCCCAGGGCTTGCTCTGAATTTTGGCCCAAGCACCAAATTGCAAACTGAATGGCGCTAAATGAAGTGTAATTTAGCGGATTTAGCCGGCTAATTGCCGCTATTAGCGGAAAACATCGTTTAGCGTCAAAAGCTAACTATCCTAGCTCCAACCCTGCTCAAACGCTATATCCCGCTATAGCGGTGGCTATAGCCGGCTATTTTGAACATTGGTGCTTCCCCTCCCTCCAATGGCGGTGACGGGCCGCCTCGGCCTGTCCAACAGTGACGGCGGTGCACCAATGCCACATCTAACTCGGGGGCCCGTCAGATCTATGGTTCCCTGTCGCTCAGCATAGAACACGGTGAGCAGCGGCCTCCTCCCCTTAGCCCACCTCCCCGTGAGCAACGACGACGGTGGACTAACAAGTAGGTACCCCTCCTCCCCTTCCCCATCCACCTCTCTCAAAAATCTCCTCTCCGTGTTCTTCTGGATCTGACAGTGGTGGAGCAGCAACGTCTCGGCCTCAGGTGAGTAGCTGCGACAATGGTTTTTTTTTTCTTATGAATATTATGTTATGTAGTTTTCTGATATGGTTCTTTTTTTTTGTTGTTGTTGAATTTGTGAGAATTTTTTATTCAGTTCCTGTACTTGTTCTTGGTTTGAAGCATCGGGCCTGATTTGAACTAATGTGAGCCGATTTTCTTTTCATGGAATCTTAAATGTATCGGTTCCTAAATTGGCACCTTCGACTCTCTCTATATAGTATCAGCTGAGCGCTGTCGGTTAGAAAATCTGATACCTAAATGTATCGTTCCTAATTAGTACCCTAACAGGTATCTATTGGATATTCTGCAGTAGTGTGTTCAAGCCAGGGGACGCATCTACACCGCGCAAATGTGCAATCACTGGCCTGCCGTCTCCGTGTGGGCCCAGCGCATGGCGTACGTACACTTGGCTAATTAAGCTATAGTAGTAGAGCTGTACGTCGACTGTCGCGAGAGAGAGGCGACGATGACCGTTTCACCGTTTCACGCTAAGCTAGCTTGTCGGTTTGAATTAAATCAGAGTGAACCGATCGATATTGTTCGTAGCTATCAAAGAAGAAAGAAAAAACTGATTGTTCATAATGGTTAATTTCTAATTGATCTACTAATCAATACTCCCTCCGTTTCAAAATGTTTGACACCGTTGACTTTTTAGCACACGTTTGACCGTTCGTTTTATTCAATTTTTTTTTGTGAATTATGTAAAAATATATGTGTACATGAAAGTATATTTAACAATGAATCAAATGATATGAAAATAATAAATAATTAGTTAAATTTTTTGAATAAGACGAATGGTCAAACACGTACTAAAAAGTCAACGGTGTCAAACATTTTGAAACGGAGGGAGTATTGATTAGTAGATCAATTAGAAATTAACCATTATGAACAATCAGTTTTTTCTTTCTTCTTTGATAGCTACGAACAATATCGATCGGTTCACTCTGATTTAATTCAAACCGACAAGCTAGCTTAGCGTGAAACGGTGAAACGGTCATCGTCGCCTCTCTCTCGCGACAGTCGACGTACAGCTCTACTACTATAGCTTAATTAGCCAAGTGTACGTACGCCATGCGCTGGGCCCACACGGAGACGGCAGGCCAGTGATTGCACATTTGCGCGGTGTAGATGCGTCCCCTGGCTTGAACACACTACTGCAGAATATCCAATAGATACCTGTTAGGGTACTAATTAGGAACGATACATTTAGGTATCAGATTTTCTAACCGACAGCGCTCAGCTGATACTATATAGAGAGAGTCGAAGGTGCCAATTTAGGAACCGATACATTTAAGATTCCATGAAAAGAAAATCGGCTCACATTAGTTCAAATCAGGCCCGATGCTTCAAACCAAGAACAAGTACAGGAACTAAATAAAAAATTCTCACAAATTCAACAACAACAACAAAAAAGAACCATATCAGGAAACTACATAACATAATATTCATAAGAAAAAAAACCATTGTCGCAGCTACTCACCTGAGGCCGAGACGTTGCCGCTCCACCACTGTCAGATCCAGAAGAACACGGAGAGGAGATTTTTGAGAGAGGTGGATGGGGAAGGGGAGGAGGGGTACCTACTTGTTAGTCCACCGTCGTCGTTGCTCACGGGGAGGTGGGCTAAGGGGAGGAGGCCGCTGCTCACCGTGTTCTATGCTGAGAGACAGGGAACCATAGATCTGACGGGCCCCCGAGTTATTAGATGTGGCATTGGTGCACCGCCGTCACTGTTGGACAGGCCGAGGCGGCCCGTCACCGCCATTGGAGGGAGGGGAAGCACCAATGTTCAAAATAGCCGGCTATAGCCACCGCTATAGCGGGATATAGCGTTTGAGCAGGGTTGGAGCTAGGATAGTTAGCTTTTGACGCTAAACGATGTTTTCCGCTAATAGCGGCAATTAGCCGGCTAAATCCGCTAAATTACACTTCATTTAGCGCCATTCAGTTTGCAATTTGGTGCTTGGGACAAAATTCAGAGCAGGCCGTGGGCCTTCTCCATGTCTCGTTGGTGGCCCAAAGGGGAGGTATAAGAGCAAGCTAGCAAGGCAGCAACCCTAGCCATTCCTCAATCCTCTTGACCTCTCCTCTCCACCAAAAGAGCGGCGGCGGCGGCGGCGGCCATGAGCCTATGATATACATCGACCTGTGACACGATTCTTTGGTGGCTGGGCTGCGGACTTAGAGTCTCAGAGGCAGCGACGGCCTCGACCTGTAGACTCGCGACTTGGGGCTGCTGAGGAAGAAGTTTCTTTCGAGTTTTGACGCCATGCCCTAGCCGGAGCAACAAGCAAGTCAGGCAGGCAAGTTTTCTTCTTTTCTTCTTCTAAACTTAGTATTGTTCCTTTTGCTCCTTTCAAATGTCAGGTAATGAGGATTGACAGAGGATTAGATAGATGGAAGATTGGAACTTGGACCATGTTAGTTTTTGCATATGGCAGTGCAGACTGGAGACCATGTTAGTTTTTCGTGATTCCATGTTTATATGCATAATTCTTGACTGATTTTTGTTAGGCAATTACAAAACCGCTAAATGGGATTAGCGGCGCTATAGCCCGCTATAGCCTTTCTTAGCCTCTACGGATACCAGCCGCTAAAAGCCACAGCTGGCTATTTTGAACATTGGGAAGCACAGATCCGATGGCCCTTGAGTCATATCGATGTGGTGTCGTCGGTGCACCACCATCACCGTTGGACGGCCCGAGGGGAGGAGGTTTCTTTTGGATTTTAGATCTGTATGAGACTATGAGGGAGGGAAAAGCAACATCTATAATCTTTTCTGTAGTTGTGTATGCGCGGAATCTTAAGAAAACATCATGTATATTATTGGTCACATTAGTGTGGACGATTACTTAAGAGAACCGCCTAAAAATAGATTATTCACTAGCTGATGTCTTAATTAACAATCACGTAATAATGCTTCGATTGCTATAGATGGATATATTATGAAACCGCCTAAAAGATCATATGTAGGATGATAAGCCTAAAGCCCCTTCAACGTTAACTACTGAAGGTATGATATAAAAAAGTTATATTAGGCACATCTACACAAAATGATTTCTACACTAACGGTGACGTTTGAAGATTCTTTCATGTCTGGTTTCTCAACAACGGTTCTGATAGTAGACGCGTGGTGTGTTTGTTTTTCGTTTTGATTTCCTGGTTATAGCCTTCCAATTATCCAATACTATTATCTTAGTACTTTTTTCTGTTGTATCACTACAAAACGTCGCCGTGTTGTTCTTTTTTATTAAAAAAAAAATCACGATGAGTTGCATCGCATGCGCTGCCTACCCGTGGCTTGGATCGCCCTGGTCGTCGGTCGGTCGACAAATGCAAGGCGTTCGTACGTAAGTACAGCGGTACAGCCAGGGGTGGCCAATGATCGATCGATCGATCCGTCGTCGATCGCCTCCCGTTAATCATGTGATCAAAGTTGCATGGATCGATGGCTTCGGTCGTTGGGGGTCCAACCCTTTCTTTATTTTTTTTCTCTCTTTCTTCCCTCCCTTAATTTGCAACACACGTGACCGATGCAATAGCAAAAGAGAAGAGTTGGGTGTAATCTCATAAATACTCTAAGCTGAGATACGAATTAAAGTACGTATAATGCAAAGCAGTACACGTACATATGAGGAGTGTACTGTACTATATACTACCTGCATATTTTAATATATGACGCCGTTGATTTTTTATCCAATATTTGACCATTCGTCTTATTCAAAAAATTTATATAATTGTCATTTATTTTATTGTGACTAGATTCATCATCAAATGTTCTTTAAGCATGATATAAATATTTTTTATATTTGCACGAAAATTTTGAATAAAATGAATGATCAAACGTTAGTCGAAAAGTCAACAGCGTCATACATTAAAATATTAAAATACGATGGGAGTATAAATTGGCGCATGCATACACGCGCAGGCAGACAATGGCCGACAGGGTAAATTGCATTGTCCGATTGATGTCCATGTAGAAATGATGGATGCATCTACAGTAGTACGCATGCAGCTGTTTGCCTCCTCAATAATTTGTGCGCACAAATGCGGCACACCTAACATACATACATCATGTATATATGTATGTATAGTTATGAACATGTCGTTTTGCTGCCAGCTCCATTGGGATAAGGGACCCCGAACATTATTCCATCATAATGCAAGGTTAATTAGCCAACACTTAAACGCACGCCAATCATACATGCATGATTATATTTTTATTATGATACATAGTACTCACTGTTACAGAAAATGTATTCCCCATATTAGTGCCCGAAATCGAACCGGCACTATACTTTCGGCACTGATAGGGGCCGAGGGGTTATTGGTGTCGGGTTAAGAACCATCACTGATGAGGACTCACAGTGCTGGTGCCGGTTCGTGGCTACAACCGGCACTGATACGGATCCAAATTTAAAATTTGGGCTATGAATAAACTAAGAAAAATATTCTTATACTCCTTAAAAACTAAGAAAAATATTTTTATACTCCTACCATCTTTAGTTGTGTGTATATAGGAAGACGCAACCACACTCTTTTCTATTACTTTCTTCAACTCAAATATAATTCTTGTCATAGTGGAGAATGAAGATTCAAACCCAAAACCTCTCCCGGCCTCTTATGTACATATCTTTACCAACTTATGTACACATCAATCTTGTTAGCAAATGGATATTTTTTTCGAAATGAATACCGTTCTTCCAAAATGTCAGACCAAGCTATAACGACAGTAGTTATACTTATATTGGTAGAAAAAAAAGTTTTGCACATTTTCTTTTTAGAAAATGGAAACAATTCAAGCATTCGGCTCTTACTACAAATTAAATTCAGCATTGAAGTTGTAGCACTACGCATAAATTTATTAAGATAATGTAAAAGCTAAAGCCAATCATTGTTAGGTGAAAAAAAAGCAAAGTCTTGCTAAATGTCCATCATATTCATATCCATATGGCACACGATGTATTTTCTCCATTTAATGTACATAATCCTTCACCAAAAATATATAGACTATTAATTGTTAATTAATTATATTCGTGCATCACAAGCATGATCACCCAATTAATAATTAAACTATATGCGTCAACTAAGTATATTGTACATACTATTATAAATTTAAAATCTTTCAAGGGTTAATAAACTCTCAAATTAAAGCATGATAGTAAAACATAATGATTTTAATTGATTTATATATATAGCTAGGCCATATATACAGGAGTTGCATATAATGACCTTCGATGGATTAATTTCTGTTTGCAACAGGAGTTTGTAGATCGATGCTCATTAAACCATAACTGTCCAATCGATTTTCCATGTCACAAAAGAAAGACGTACTGGCAAATTGAATGCGCGTCACAAATAATCATTTATGTGCATATAAAGTATGTAGGTTGAGAATCAATTTATTTGCACAAATAATCAATTGTTTTACATGTCATAAAACTTCCCACTCTGTTCAGAAATTTACGTGATATTAAAACGTTCACAAATGTCAATATGCCATATTTGATACTCCCTTCATCCAAAAGTCTCAAATGACGTACTATTTAACTCATGTTGCATGTTACAAAGACCATGAAATTGTACGCATGCATATAACCAACGAATATTAAAATAGATGCATATAGAGACTAGCTAGCACTGCAACAATTTAATCTAACACCGCAAAAACATGATTTCTGCATTTAAGTTTTAGATGTATAGAGACTACAAATATAACCATCTCATTTGAAAAAAAAAAACTAGAAAATAAATTAATACTTTTGGATGGAGGAAGTAGTATTATATATGCATGCTAACAAATAACATAACTACAAAGTACTGTTTCCTAAAAATATCGTTTTCATTTATTATTGATATACATCTCATTTTCTCCCAACCTATATAAGCAATTTTGTACGTACTGCATCAGTGTCCCCAAAACCACCATCCAAACCACTTTAGAAAAGGTTAGACAGATCGATGGTTTAGTAAATGTCTAGGATAGATATTCGGTTGTATAAAGCTTATTAACTTTTGCTCTTAAACTTTGTTCAAAGTACATTTTTCACCCTGGCCTACAAATTAAATGATTGTTTCTCATCCTAACTTTCAAAACCGGATAAATAACACTTTTTTTTTGAGAAACACAGTACAAACGCAGACGCTCACAACGTGCGCACACTCACCCCTATGAACGCACACACACACCCTACCCTTATGAGCACCTCCGAAAGACTAGGCCGGCATATCTTGAGATTGACGAAGTCACCACAGACGCCTCGTTGTCGACGGGTACGTCGCCTACCACTGAAAGAATAATTAGCCGTAAATGCGAGCACCCGTGTCAAATCTAGGATTTGAACCCGGGTGGGCTGGTTCCACCACAAGGAACCTAACCAGTTGAGCTATGCTCACTTCGCGGATAAATAACACTTTGAAACATGGCGTTTTAGTGGTTTTGGTTGAAATAGGAGGTTATTTTTCTAATTTATATTCTTACTATGTATGTTTAAGGTCCAAAACTATGAAACATACCTAATTGAAGTTTGTATTAGCAAAACAAAAAACCACTACCGTATTGATCAAAGCAACTGTAAGAAGTGGTTCGGGGCGTACGTCATATGTCTGGTTTTCATTGTGAGAAGTGGTTTGGGGCGTCATATGTCTGGTTTTCATATTTTACGATGAAAAACTACCTGTTTCGTAGTTCGGAAACTTTACCCTAATTGGTTTTTTAAAGTTCAAGGTAGACAAACATACATGCAAAAGTTAATTGTTTTCCTTAAAATTCCTTAAAATTGTGGTTTCATTTGCCATTTTAAAGACATATATATACCTATAGTTCTAAAACTGGAGGGGTGCAGAACTCATACATGTTAAATACACATGTGGATGCAGTAGAATAGACATTTGCATGTAAATACAATTTATGTCCAATTAGACACCTTTTTGCTGTTTCTCTCTCTCACACACCCATATAGGAATTGAACTATATATCCACACTCTAAAACCCCAAACTTTAAGTAAAATTCCACCTGTCGCGGGTTTTAATTTACTTAAATTTTTGCTAACTATTTTATTATTAAAGGTCTTAAACTCTTTTAAAAAGAAGTACTTCCTTCGTTTCACAATATAAGTCATTCTAGTATTTTCCACATTCATATTGATACTAATAAATCTAGATAGATATATATGTCTAGATTCATTAGCATCAATATAAATGTGGGAAATGCTAGAATGACTTACATTGTGAAACGGAAGAAGTACGCAAGATATCTAGATATTCAATCCTAGCTAGATATCCTAGCAGGTTGAATATACTAACCTCGGTAAAAAAAATCTTAGCTATGAATTTGAACAAACATATCCAGATTAATAGCTCGTATTTAGTTTTCTTAAGACAGAAGGAGTAAATCAAAATAAAAGAAAAAAAAGCAACACACATGGTAAGCAGGGCATAATATAATTAAAAGGAAAACGAAAAAAAAAATAAAGGAGCTGGTGGTGCATGATGGGAAGTGTACTTTTGGTTAGATGCACTAACTCTACTCGGGTACGTACTCAACTACACAAAGTACGTACGTACGTAGCCACGTAGGTAGCATGAGTGGTTAGACGTATGTGCATGGCCTTCTAGGTAGCCCACACCTATCACCACGTCGTCGTCGGTCCAAATCAAAAGGCCCCTGTTCATGCTGCCAGCCACTAACTACACTGTGCCATATTGTACATAAATTATTTTGGATCGACGTTAATTATCTACGCCATATATGTGTACGTACTATATACTCCCTCCGTTTCGAAATATTTGGCACCATTAACTTTTTAGCACATGTTTGACCGTTCGTTTTATTCAAAAACTTTTGTGAGATATGTAAAATTATATGCCTACATAAAAATATATTTAACAATGAATCAAATGATATGAAAAGAATTAATAATTACTTAAATTTTTTGAATAAGACGAACGGTCAAACATGTGATAAAAGTCAACGGCGTCAAACATTTCGAAACGGAGGGAGAGTATATATATATATGAATATGTACGTGCATGTATGCATGGTTTGGATGGTGATCTACGGCCATATAGCCCGTCGATGTTTCACGTCACATGCATGCATGCATGAGTTGTGAGGTTTTCTTTCTCCGTCTCATCACGTACGAGGTAACAACTCACTCCGTATAGATACCTTACCCAACTTAGCTATATGCATGGTATGTTTGAGGAGCTTCTCATAGCTCCAAATTAATTCTTCTAGAATCAAAAGATCTTTTAAATTAACCATCCAGTTTACCGTTCGGATTCTAAAAATAAAGCTGTAGTTATTAAATCCAGAAAATAAAGTAGGAGTTGAGATGTGAACCTAGATTTCCATCATAGCTACATATCTGAATCTAGAGCTTTTTCAAATACTCCCTCCATCCCATTTTAAGTGTAACCATAAGTAGATCTATAGTCAGCTATATACAAGCTAAGCTGAGAGAAATTAAGATAGATTAGTGAAAAGTAACTAGAGGTCTCTTGTTAGTGAAAAAAAGCAAAGCATGTATGGGGTGTGGCATGTGTATGCTTGTTCACACGCTTAAGTATACTGTGCAAGTGGACAGTTAATTAACTGCTAGTATCAGCTAAGCTCCAAACAGTTAAGGGGAAAAAGGGAACAGTTGCTTTTGGCCAGCAATGCAAGCATGCACAGTGCCGTGTGGTTAGGTTGCATATCTGATTAAGCAGATAGCTACAGGGCGTTCAGTGTTGACACTTCACACTGCATGCAGGTGATGTGATCTCTAGACTACAGAACACATGCACAGTGCCAGGGCTCTGTTCCATCCGAAGAACTGTCGATCCGATCGATCGATGCCTTTTTATCGATGTCCTACGACTGTCCTGCCCATGGATGATGCTGCTTGCCTGCTACTCCGCACGTACTTAATTTGATCTTGATTTATATATACATCAAGGGTGATTTATATATACATCAAGGGGGTATCTAATTATTTAACCTGCAAAATACACACAAATTTCAGTTACTTTTAGACGACTCCGATTACACCAAGATGCATATATACATAACATAAACCTTATCCTCCGTACGTGGCCCCCTTTTTTCTTCCCCACAATACGTGTCTCGCCTTCCTAGCATGCTCCCTCACTCGCATTCCCACCCCCACTCCGCTACCTCCATCGCCCTATTGTGCTGCCACCTAGTCTTGTCGTCGGTGCGTGAAGCCGGCAAAGACACACCAGCGAGCCTTGCTCGACCGGCATCCTCCCTCGCTCCTTCCTTGACTACTACTTTTCTTCTTTAAGTCTAGAGACATGAAGCATCCATCCCACCGGTTTTTCCTCGTAACGGTTAAGGTTGTTAAAATCATAACCTTGAATTGGAATTGAATGTCTTTAAATAGGATTGCAATGATATAATCGTATGCACAAAAATTGTAGAATTCTACATGCTAGAATTGTCGAGATTCTAGCAAGTAGAATCATAAAGTCGTAAAATCATACAAGAAAGTCGAGATTTTAATAAACTTTATCACTATTAGCTTGCGGTACTGGATTCGCCTCCATTGCCCCTCCTCCTAACACTCTCGTTGTTGCCACCCCACCCCAACTCCACCCATTGCTTGACTGCCTGCTCGTTTCTGCCACCCTCTTAATTATGGGCTTCCAGTCTTCCACCTCCCTGGTGATCCCTCCAAAATCACCCTCACCTTCCTCCTATCCCCTCCACCACCTCCGATCCCAAACCGGGAACCCTAGGTCCTCAGCCACATTTCTTCCACCAGAGGTCGCCACCGCCATCGTAAAAAAATGGCCACCATCGATGAGTTACTCCTCCCTTCTTCCTCCCCCTCTCCCTTCCATTCCGAGCTTAAAATTAAAGACGACTCTGTGGCTGTTGAATTTTACAGTCAACAGGAGGAGCAGGTGTTTAAGATTTGGAAAATCTCAATCACCTGAGAACTATTCCCCTAATAGTAGTAATTAGTTTTGGATAAGTGATCTTCGTATCAATGAGAAAAGAAACAATGGCACGTGAATTTGGCTACCTGACGCAGATGACACAGGTGCCAGGGGCATATGTCAGTTCACTTTCAATGGAAAGAAGAGAGATCACGAGAGTAATAATGCTAAAGCAAAACACGAATGTATATATATGCAGGACGGTAACTACAGGAGCATCGTGCAGCATGGCACTATATACCTTCATTTTCAATCCTGCATGGCGCCGTCAAGAAGATATGAAGTAACTTTTGGTTGGAATTAAAGAGCGAAAGTTAATTACTTTCAGAAAACAATATTGTTACACGTTCCGCGGGGGTGCAGATCCACTGCAGTTGGCTTCCAACTAGACTTCACCCGGTGAATTTGGACCGATCTGACCCTTTACTTTGTTTCTGCGGGCTAGATGTAGCCATGTCACCTCTTTTCAATTACACATTTACAATAGAAACAATTTTATCCACTTTTTCTTTTTTGCGTAGCCCGTCCATTAGGATCAATAGCCTCCGAAGAGCATCATGGAGGAAAAATTAATTATCTTGAAACTTTTTTTAACTGAGTTGTTATGAAATTAACAGTATCGAGACCTGCATCAAACTCATTCATCCTAATAATCGACAGAACAAGAAGGTTCTATCGGTGCAATGTTTTTGTTTTGTTTGTTCTTATCTAATTGTTGTCAGAAAGTTTGAAGATAACATGTTCTCTCCTATACTGGATAACGTTTTTTTTATAGACTCTACATCATTTTTTTTTTGAAAGAAAATAGGCTCTACGAGATAGTAGTAACTAGGACGAGAAGGGATTGGCTTAATCTAATCCATCAAATTAAAGGGACGGCTTGGATGAAGTAAATCCACCTGGTGGATTTGGAAGCAACTCCAGGGGATCCACACCCCGTTGCGCGGTTATGTTTACATACATGCATGGCGTGTACATGCATTTCAATTCAAGCTTGTAGGTTTTGCGACATAAAAGTGGGAAAATTAAGTCCTTACTGGGGTGCACCCTTACCTAGATGGTTAATTGGTTATTATGGATTTGTTTATATAAAAAGGGGTAACATACATAAATTGTTGTGTCATATATGTCACTGCACAAACACACGCACACACTTCCAGTTATAAATTCAATCTATGCAAGTTAAAATGAAAGGAACAAATTAATGTAGCTATGAATTGAAAGTGCTTAACTATACTATACTATTTAGGGTTTAATTTGTGTGTTTTCTGTTTCTTGTTGATGTGTAATCCTGTAAGGTACAAAGCCATAAATGTTTATATTTTAAAATTGAAAGTCTATGTCATCAGTAATTTCAACTTAATTATCAAAATATTTTCATAACTTATTCAATTGATATTTGAGAGATTACAGGTATGCAAGGTCTAAATCAAAATTCGATCCCATAAAAGGCACTGTACAATTAAGTACAGTTAAAGTACCTTTCCCCACCTCCTCCAAAACAAATAAAAATAAGGAAAAAAAAAAGCTAAGGTCATTAAGCATGCCAAATATATATGCGAAGAGGAAAAAAAAAGTGGTAATGATACAACAACCAAGCAACTAAGCTAGAGAAAGAAAAGGCCTGGGGCATCAGGGGCCGAAATTAAAAGGGAGAGGGTCAATGCAACTGCCCCCACAAAGGTAGTGGTGGAGGTGAAGGTCGATTTTGCCTATAGCTTATCATGACCACCTGCTTTATTAATCTCTCTCATGCAATGCATGCAGCTAGCTAGCTTAGTTTAGAGCAAGTTTAATAGTATAGCCAACTGCGGCTCCAAATCATCTATAACTAATCTAATAGCCCATTCATACAATAATTAACTATAAAAATATACTACACTATTAATACCCGGTCTCATCTCTCATATACACATAACGTCTTAGAGTCCGTGTTGCAGCTGGCTACAAATTTGTAGCCTGCTTTCTTCTCTCTCTTCTCCTTTTTTTTCTCGATATGTGGTTATAGCTGGTTTATAGCATGCTATTGTACCTGGTCTTAGCTGGGGCTCATCACTGGATCACCTTACCTTACCTTACCCTTGGCACGTACTCTGCACAGCAAATCAGCCAGAGGGATCGAAAGGGATATCGAAGGCAGCAGCAGCAGCAGGAGCAGTAGGGCATGCGTGCACTGGAGCAGCGTGTACTGTGCGTCCAGGCACCTACCTGACAGCGACCTCCGCCCCTCCGCCCTCTCTCTTCGTCTTCGTTGATCGAGCTCATCTGCATTTCTGAGCTGGCTTTGCTTGCTCCTCCCCTTTTATACCAGCTCATTGGGAGCTCGGCTAGCTTAATTCTCCTCTTCTCAGCCTAGCTTCCAACCTCAGCTAGAGCTACCATGGCGAAGCAGTCGTGCTGCCACAAGAAGAAGCTGAGGAGGGGGCTGTGGTCGCCGGAGGAGGACGAGAAGCTCATGAACCACATCGCCAAGTATGGCCACGGTTGCTGGAGCTCCGTCCCCAAGCTTGCAGGTAGCTAATTAACCCATATGCAAATGCATATATACTAGATACTGCATTATCTGTTAATTCTATAAAAAAAATGCTATATATTAATTCTGCTTAAGTAGCATGCAAGAACAGTTGTGTTGCTTTCGCTTGGCTTGCATGCAATGTTTGGTCAGTGGTCTACAGTTACTGTTGCTCGATCTTGGCTAAAGCTAAACTCGGTTGAGAATTAATTGTGATGTTAATTAGGACTGGAGAGATGCGGCAAGAGCTGCAGGTTGAGGTGGATAAACTACCTGAGGCCAGACCTCAAGAGGGGCACCTTCTCCCAGGAGGAGGAAGACCTCATCATTCAGCTGCATTCCATGCTTGGCAACAAGTACGTATAGTAGTACTAGCACATACATCTGTCGATCTCTCTCCCGTTCTGCTGCACTGCACTGGCTGACAACAATGGCGGCTGCCTGCCACGCGCGTATATACCCCAGGTGGTCGCAGATCGCGGCGCAGCTGCCGGGGCGGACCGACAACGAGGTCAAGAACTTCTGGAACTCGTACATCAAGAAGAAGCTCAGGGACCGCGGCATCGACCCCGCCACCCACAAGCCGCTCGCCGCCGACGCCGCGACGCCCACGAACACGACGGCGCCGTGGCGGCGGCGTCGAGGTCGACGGCCACCTGCCGCGCGTGTTCAGCGACGCCGAGCTGCAGATACCGACGGGCGGCGGCCGGTGCAGCAGCAGCAGCAGGCGCCGCTCGTCGGCGCAATGCAGCTGGTGGACGGCATCAAGATGCCGCTCGACGACTACTGGCCAGCGGCGGCGGCGCCCTCGTCGTCGACGACGACGTTCTCGGCCTACCACCACGCGCTGAGCATGCAGCAGCAGGCCGCGGCCGGATGCGGCGGCGCCACCCTTCGACATGGACGCGCTGTCGCACTGCGGCGCACCACCACCGGCGGTCGTCGTCGTCGCCCCCTCGGGGTCTAGCTCCAGCACGCTCACCTCCATGGCCGGCCTCAGCCCCGCCGCGGCCGACGCCGCCGAGCAGAGCGCCAACGTCGCCGCCGCGGCCACCAACCTGCAGCCGTGGCTGGACCTGGGGCACGCCAACCCCGTCGCGACGATGGACCACTACGCCGGCGTGCTGGACGAGCTCAGGTGGTCCGACTACTTCGACGGCGCATACCAAGCAGCGACGACGGCCACCCAAGGCGGCGCCCTTCAAGGGCAGTGCCTCTACGACGGCGGCGGCGGCGGCGGCAAGGACGTCGACGACACAGTCCAATTCGTGGACGTCCATAGCCTAAGCAACTGGTGCTAATTACACATCGGTAACCTAATCCATCTACAAACCAACCCAAAAATCAGCAGTAATCACTGCAAAACCAAGACATCTACATATACTACTCGCTCCGTTTCAAGTTACAAGATGTTTTGACTTTAGTTAAAGTCAAACTATTTTAAATTTAGCTAAGTTTATAGACAAATATAATAACATTTATAATACTAAATTAGTTTCATCAAATCAATAATTGAATATATTTTCATATTAAATTTGTCTTGGGTTAAAAATGTTACTACCTTTTACTACAAACTTAGTCAAATTTAAAGCAGTTTGATTTTGACCAAAGTCAAACTGTCTTATAACCTGAAACGGATGGAGTACATACTACGCTCCAACATTACACATCAAATTTATTGCTATATATAGTAGTGTTCCAATTTGGTGTTTCTTAATTATTATTTTCACCCTATATTTATGTTGTATATTTTGGTGTTGAGCAGATTAACTAAGTCAGTGTGACATTAAATTAAGCTGTTAATTTGCCACACATGTAAAGTACATGGTAATGTTGGTACATATATTACAGAGAGAGAGATCGAGGGATATCGATAATGGGCCATGCATGCACGTGGTTAAATAAAGAGTACCAAAATTATTAGCTGATTAATCTTGGGCCTCATCATCATCATCATCATCATATGCGTGCACTCATGCACATATAATTATATTTGACTTTATTTTCGGGGCCCCTCATTATTCTCGTTTTCGTCGTTTCTTGATTTGTCCATTACTGCAAATTTTGGTCCCGTTTCTTTGGCTTTGGCTCAACTGTTTGGTTGATCCGTGGGCGTAATTTGTTTCCATTAAGCTCCATCCGTTTGTCCTGTAGGAGTAATGGTTAAGAGTAACACATACAGTGGTATCTGTTTTTAATTTCCCTATATTTCTTATGTGGGTTTATTTTGACAGAAGTTTATCAGAGATCTGTGTGAATTGACCTAGTACTGAGATTTGAGATGATAAACCTGGGCCACAATGATAGGCTTTTCATGAGGTATGGGTCAAGTATGGCCCATGGTAATTTTTCAACATCTTTCCCAGAGTTTCTTTTTCTGAATTTCCTATAAGATGGGCCCTTAATTTTTACTTATACCCAAGATGGATCCAAATACATACAGATAAATTTGTATGTCATATACTTCATCTGGTCATAAATATATAAATATATGATGTTTAGGATATTTTTTTCAAACTTTGACCTTTAATTTTATAATAAATAAATACTTTAAATATTCATTAAAATCTACAGTTTAATTTAAATTCAATTGTCCTAGTCCTCACTTCATATAGTGCTCCCTCTGTTTTTAATAGATGATACCGTTGACTTTTAACATGATGTTTGACCAGTCGTGCTATTCTAAAAATTTATACAAATGGCGTTTATCTTTTTGTGACATGTATTATCATTAAAGAAGCTTTAAGTACGACTTATACTTTAGCATATTTACACTATTATTTTGGATAAAATGAATGGTCATACGTTATTCCAAAATTCAATGGTGTCATCTATTAAAACTGTATATTTAAGTTATATATCTCTGATTCAATTATCCAGTCATCCTAAATATTTCCGATATACTCCCTCCGTTTAAAAATGTTTGACACCGTTGACTTTTTAGCACATGTTTGACCGTTCGTTTTATTCAAAAAAATTTGTGAAATATGTAAAACTATATGTGTACATGAAAGTATATTTAACAATTAATCAAATGATATGAAAAGAATAAATAATTACTTTAATTTTTTGAATAAGACGAATGGTCAAACACGTACTTAAAAAGTCAACGGTGTCAAACATTTTAAAACGGAGATAGTATTATAATACAATGTTATATTTAAATTCATATTATTAAGATATGTCGTGAATATTATGTTGGTTTTTTATGGGACGAAGAGAGGCGATCGATCAGCCAAACACCTGTCACTGATGGGATGCACGGAAAACAAAAGGCACGTGAAGGCCAAGGTTAATTTGGGTGCTATACACAGTACAATAGTAGTAGCAAGAGAAAAAAAAAATGAAACAAGAAAGCATACATGTCGGCGTATGCTAGGCTCCGATTGTACTAGCCACGCTGTTCGTCTGTCACTCATGAATTCGTCTTCATGTGCTCGTCGGGAATTTCACAGGAAACAGCTCGATCGATCAAGCATTTGCACGAGCGGAGGTTGAATGGAGTGATCATGGAGATTGGGTCCGGGCAGGAGGCCAGATCACGTCCACTACTGAGTCTGAGGTCCAGCACCAGCAGTGCACAAGTTGGTGCCTGTCTCATGATACCGATCGATTAGATACACGACACACACACACACACCAGGAAATGCAAAATGCAAATGCAATGCTTATGGTGCCTCGGTCCCGGCAGTAACCGTGTTCCTCAATATTTATATGGTACACCCACCATACCAATATAAATTCATTTGCAGGTTTCTGTGTCTAACGTTTTATCGTCCATCTTATTTAAAAAAAATTATAAAAAAACTAAAAAAGACATCACACGTATAAAGTATTATTCATATTTTATCATCTAATAACAATAAAAATACTAATCATAATTTTTTTAAAATAAAACAAACGGTCAAACGCCAGACACAAATCTGATCACAAATGGACTTATTTTTGGGACGGAGGGTGTATCACTGTATCCTGCAGTAACCGAACTGAATGTTGGGCCCACATGTCAGGCAGTACTAGCTAGTAGTACTACCTCTGCAGTTTCAATAATTAGCTGCAGAGAGCTTGGCCAGGGAGAGGAGAAAGAGAGAGTGGCATATCTTTTGATCATTGAGATCTGAGGAGATCATATGCAGGAGTAGTTCTCTTTTCTCTTGTCGACGATGATCGCTGAGCAATAATCATTGGGGGGAGGGGGTATAGCTGCGGATAAAGATGCAGGGTGCTCGTGCTAGCTAGCTAGCGAGCTAGTACTACTGCTACTACTGTAGTACCAAGGTTGGGGTGGTCTCGCCAGAAAGGACGATCGACAGGGTGCAAACCAACTCATGATTATACATGTCGACCCTCTCACTTTGACTTCTCATCACGTGCACCCGTGGTGTTTTGGACAGCTGTGCTAGTTTAAGTACTACCTCCGGCCCGCATATGTAGGAATCCGTGTCCAACGTTTCACCATCCGTCTTATTTAAAAAATTTATGAGAAAACTTTTAAAAAAATTAGTCACACATAAAGTACTATTCATGTTTTATCATCTAGTAACAATAAAAATATTAATCGTAAAAAAATTTCAAATAAAATAAATGGTCAAATGTTAGACATGAGTAGTGCAAACTGCACTTATTTTTGGACGGAGGGAGCACTTACTATAGAAAAAGATTAAAAAAATTATATAGTATTGTTATTCAATATAGTCTCGTATATTGTTATGGTGAAACCTATTGGCCGACTAGATTCAACTTTTATACTTAGAATGCATGTGTGCTTACATTTATGATTAAAAATTTTTCCAGTGGTAATTGATCAGCGTCCCCGTAACGAGACGTCTGTAGTGACTCTGCCAATCTTAACATATGATGACTCGGTCTTTGTGGATGCTTACAGGAGTAAGGTATATGTTTATATATTGATAGACGTGAGTGTACACACGTGTATAGGAGCACATGCGTACAGTGTTTCACAAGAAAATAGCACAGTTATAGTATTTTGAAATATATTAGAAGACGCACATTTGGCCATACCTTTTCTAAAAGTTAAAGTCGAAATATTCATGATGATCAAAGTTTAAATGTGTGTAGTTCACGTATTCTGAAATGTCACTTATTTATGACTAGGTTGAATGCTGATTATTTACAATAAATTAATTGTTTCAAGTATACCGCAAGGTAGCTTGTGTAAGGATCGAAGATGTTAGGTCTTGTGACGCACAAATAGTTTATACATGTGCACGCCATCCTCAGGATAATATATAGCATTATGTCCTATTTTATGTATTGATTTGGTAGAATGTTTGGAGCACAACGAGACGAGGAACCCTAATCTAATCTAGTCGACTAATCCGGTGAGATCCTTGAGTAGGAGCTTTACTGATTCTTGTCATGATCTTCGATTGGTAGATGGCTAGGGCTTGAATATCAGTTTGTTGTTTTTTTTATGGTGCATTTGCCCTCTTTTGCTCGGAGAGGCTTTGGTTGTTTTTACACCACGATGTCCTTTGGGACTCGTAAAGATAATAATTCTTAGTTAATATTGAAAAGTTTGGGTGCTGTTCTTTTTCATCTTATTGTACATACCTTAATTATTGTTAAACTTCTTCCTTAGTCGGCACGAGTAGCATCTCTCCTTTTGGAGAAATAGATATATTTATACTAGGAAAAAAATGCTCGTGCGTTGCAACGGATGAAGCCTATTTTAATCTTATTATTGTTCACTGTGAAAATCGCTGTGAGAATTTGTTTGGATATATATTTTTTTAGAAAATCATGTCAAGTTAGCATGCAAGTTTTTTTTTAAGAGATTTGTTATACGACTCGTTATGTATTTCCAAAAGTGAACAAACTTAAAACCCGACTTAAATACGGATATGTATTTCCAAAAGCGAACGAACTTATAAACCAACTCATACACGGATGACGTACCAAAATACTGGTAAAAACATCTTCAATTTTTATAATAGTGGAGGTATTCGTGAGGGATCGATCTCTAGTTATAGCCTTGAGTCTTTAACTATGGTACCTTCAAGTTGACCATTTATATAAAATGAAAACGAAAGTGATAATAGAATGTTATAGGCATACGTGGGCCCACTAGTCTACATAAGAATGGGCTAATAAGAATTTCGAAGACGGTGTGTTGTAGACATACGTACATAGCATGTCAAACCTTTTAGGTTCTACAAGGGTGAGAGAATAGACAATGCTTGCCCCAAAGTCAGTTTCCAAATGGTTGTTTAGAAAAGAACTTGTTTTTCTTTATTTGCAGGGAATCGACATGAAAAGGAACTTACAATTATGCCTTTAACTATCTCTTTCTCATCTGTTTTCATGAAAAGAAACAGAAGTCAACTAACTAACAAACACAAAGAAGTACTACTCCATGGCAGAATTGAAAGAGGGCCGGGCTCTTTCCCCTCGCAGAAAGTAGCTCTTTTCATGAAAGAAAAGCATGCAACGTGGGAGGGTTTCTCGATCTTGTTGTGGACTTGTGGTCGTCCGGCCGTCTAACAACCTCCTTTGATTATTTGCATCGAGCAAACGATCGATACCCCAGCTAGCTGATCGACCCTCGAATCAGCGGTCTTTTTCTTTTTCCTGTTTAGTCTCATATCTATATATATGTTCTATATAGTTCGAAAAAAAACATAACATATATTAATTGAGTTATTGGATTATTCACATGCTTCATCACAACCATCTAATATATATTAAGTGTCCGCATTTACTATTTCTCATTGGTTTGCTAGCTAGATTACTCCATCTATGCTTTCTATAAAGTTAAAGCCCACTAAATTTAAAGCTCAACATACAACCATGCCACATCATCACCCACTAGCAATAATTACATATTTAATCTCATGCAAGCATACAACATGATTTACAATTTATTTAATACTCCCTCCATCCACAAAAGTTATACATATTACTTTTGACACCAAGACCAAGGAGAAATTAAATCATCTTTTGGATGCTACAAAATCAAGGAGTGAATGTAAACATGCAACCAATGAGTATTTAGATGCTTGGGTTCTAATAAAACATTTAATTTATCTCTTCATTTAAATCTTGAATGCATAGAGACTACAAATAGGAACAACTTATTTGGAAAAACTCAAATGCGAAATAGGTGTAACTTTTGTGGATGGAGGGAGTACTACAAATCAAAATGCAAGCATATCCAATCATCACCTCTCATATCATTTGTACAATATTTTTAACAAATCTATCACTTTTACAATATTTAATATATATACTTATCAATATGTTTCACACTAAAGCACGGATATCATCCGACAATAAACCATGATGTTTCTTTTTTTTTTTTGGCTCCTAGCTTGATTGTCAAAAAAAAAAATTGAGAATTGCTTAGTAATTCATTATATTAACCCCCCACTTAGTATAGTAATTATTGTTGTTATAAAAAAGATATCCTAGAAGTTAGATCGGAAGTGGATTTTTTTTCCCTCGAGGGGACATCCCCTCGTTTTGTGCATATCGTTCAAAAAGTTTTCATTTTTTTAAAAAAAATCGTTAAGATAGATCAATATATATGATATATCTTTTCGCAAACATGCGAGTTAATATTCGACTTATACAATTCTAAACAAAAATAACAAATTTGACTTTTAATTTGTTATTTTTGTTTCTACTTGTATATGTTGAATTTGAATTTGCAAGTTTCTGAAGTGACACATCACATATTGATCTATCCTACTACGTTTTTTTTCCAAATTTTTAGATGACTTTTTAAGTGACATGCAAAAATGAGGGTATCCCTTAAGGGATGATTTGAGTTTTCCAAGTTAGATCATCTGTTATCTTACCGTCAGTGGGATGGTGCTTTTATAGTTCAGATCAATCCATAGTCTTTCTCACATCCAACGCTGAAAAAAAAGAAAAAAATATCTTACGCTGAAATTTATAATGAGGGTGATTTTGCTCTGTTGGCACTAGTAAAAACATTTTTTTCAGACGGGCAAAAATGTTTTTCACGTGTGGAACTCTAGCCCATCTGCTAGGAAGGGTCTGTAAAAATTGCTATTTTATTATGCGGGCGGCGCACCCGCATGCATGCGTGGCGGTGCTTATGTCGTCCTGTCATCCGTACACAGAAATAAAATCCAAAAAATAAAATCAAAAAACAACCCTAGCCACCACTGCTGGATCCGGGAGGGCTCATCTACCCACCGCCAGCCGAATCCCGCGCGGGGAGCTGTCGTTGCCTCGTTTGACACGCGGGGGAGCCCGCTACCCGCCATCGACCGTGCCGCCCGCCCACCCGCCATCGTCGCGCCACCTGTCACGGGTCGGCGGACGTTGGCCGCGCAATCCGCCGCTCGTGGATCCAGTTGTCGCGGCCTGGCGCGGTGGATCCAGCCATCGCGGGCCGCCGGGCCCGTGGAGGCGGAACCGTCCACTGTCGTCGACCACACGCCTGTCGCTCGCCACCCGTCTCATCCAATAAGGTGAGAGAGGATAGGAGGTGAGAATGGAAAGGAAATAATGAGGAGAGATGAGTGAATAAGGATGAAAAATTTTGAAGTGTTGAGAGGGAAATGAGGAGTTAACTCAGACTTAGGGCCTGTTGGTAGAGCTCCAACTCCTAAATTTAGCTCCAGGAGTTGGGTCTGGAGTGGAGTTGTGGAGCTGCCTAAACCCAGCCCACCTCTATAGTTCATTTTGTGAGAGAGCTCCACCCAACTCTGCTCCATTTTAAATGGAGCTGAAACGTTTGGCTGAGCTCCAGTTCCAGAAGAGGTGGAGCCTGCGAAATCTATTTTTGCGTGGGGGCCTCTTAAGGACCGTATGGCAAAATGGAAGTCAATTTTTGCAGACGCGACCAATTATGATCCGTCTGCAACCTAAAGAGGGTCTCGTCCAGAATTATCATTTTTTAGTAGTGTGGGCTCTCTCATGAAACCAGGTCAATGCATTGATCTTTTTTAAAAAATATCTAGCGCTGAAAATTTATAACTGTATTGTACACGTACATCAATATACCACCACAATGAGCGGGATATCCCCTAATATATATGACCCGTTTATCCATCGCTTCTAGAGCTGGAACCTAACCAAACGGTTTTAGCTCCACCCAAAAAGGGAGTGGAGCTGTCTGAGGTGTTCTCATAAAATGGAGTCAGGTTTAGACAGTTTCACAACTTTACTTTAAAATCAACTTTCAAAGTTAAATTTAGAGGCCAAGCACTACCAAATGAACCATATATACGCAAGTACAGCCATATGCCATGTGTCCACAAAAACAAGCTGCATACTGTTCATTTATTCGCGCGCGCTAGCTTAGCTATCGGGCACGTACTACTAGTCACCGTGTTGATCACATGCATACGGCCAGTAGCCCCCAAACGTCCGTACCCACAGCTCGATGGTCCTAGCTAGCTAGCTAGCTCGATCCCCACCACTATACCCAGCTCTTGCTACTTCTAGTAGTAATAGTAGCTACTAACTCTAACCCATATTATAGCTACTTCTGGATTTATTTTAACTGAGGTATATTAAGGAATGAAGTGGTGGTTCCCTGAAAAAAAGAAAAAATAGTATGAAGTGGTGGTTTTTATAGGTACGGGTCGTTTAAAAAACCAATAGATATTATAATATGTGATAGGTATCGGTTTTTAATTAACCGTTTAAAAAAATCGGAACCTATAATTTTGGTGTCGTTTTCCTTTTAGAACTAGCACTTATACTTCTCCAAATATGTCGGTTCTATATATTTTCCTTCCATGGATACGCGAAAAGATGCGTAGGTGCTAGTCTGTCTTTACTCCAGGTTTGTAACCTCCTGTAGTCGCGGTTTTTGAACTGGAACTACGAATCCGGGACTAAAGATAAAATCCGGTACTAAAGATTGCTATCTTTAGTCCCGGGTGAAATAATCAGAGTAAAGATCGATCTTTAGTCCTTTAGTCCCGCTAAGAAAGGATAGGGGCAGTCCTGGTTGGTCTATTTTCTTTTTATTTCTCCCCAAATTAAGTAGGATGTATATACCCAAATTAAACACCAAATCCCAAAATCGAATGCCATGCATATACCAAATCAAACCCAAATCCCAAATCAAAGTAACATCCAAATCATCACATCACAAATACAAATCCTAAGTTACTTACACACAAATCAAATACATCACAAATCTTAAAAAAATACACACAAATCAAATGCATCACAGATCGATTATACATCCAGATCCATGCAATGAATCACAAAATTCTCTCAATCACAAATTATAAAAAAAAGGAGAGGAGAACCGGCGCGCTGCCACCCGCCATAGCCACCGCTCGCCACGGCCGGCGCCGCGTGTTGCCCCGCCGCCCGCTAGCCGCCTGGCCGACGCCGCTGGCCACCTGCCCGCGACGCCAGCCGCCTGGCCGACGCCGCTGGCCACCTGCCCGCCGACGCCAGCCGCCTGATGTGAGGAGGAGAGGGGAGGGGAGAAGGATGAAGGAGGAAGGAGATATGAGGGATAGGAGGAGAGGGATGATCTGATCTTATCTAAATATCTCGGTGAGGAGGAAGTCTTATCTAGGACTTAACCGATTAGATATGGGAGAGAAATATTTATTTCCCGGTTGGAGTTTTTCAACTGGAACTAAAGATAGATTTTTTAGTCCGGTTGTATTATTAACCGGATTAAAGATCTAAACAATCTTTACTCCTAGTGGGTAACACCAACCGAGACTAAAGTGGTAATCTTTAGTCCCGGTTGGTAGTATCAACCAGGACTAAAGATCCTCGACCTCCTAACATGCCTCTGACAGGCCATGAACCTGGACTAAAGATCAAAATTTTTATAACCGGACTAAAAATAATCTTAGTCCGGTTCTTATTAGAACCGGAACTATTGTGAAAACAACCGACCTAGCTAAGAACATTTTTCCAATAGTGTTTTAATAAACCAACCTATAAAGCCGATATTTATGATGGGTTTTATAGCAGTGAAAGCGCGCAGTCATTTAAGCAATTGTAATTAGTTGAGATGAAATAGTTATTGTAGAAGTAACCTAGTATGTTTAGGACAATATAATATTAAATGCTAGAGTTATTTAATATGAAATGGAAGAGATAAATCGGTAGCTGATCGAGAGAGAGAGAGAGAGAGAGAGAGAGAGCTAGCTAGCGTACGTGTAGTTACAGTGCCTCTCTTTTCTCCCTTCACAGCAGGGTGGATATGCAAATATATATGCAAATGCAAAGGATCGATATCGGATGGATCGGATCAGTTTGGTATAACATATGCTTCCATGCATGAAGTAATCGGTAACTGCAATGTACTTACGTTGTCTGCTAAGATTCCCCGGCCTAGTATGACTTTTCTTTCGCCTTTTCAAGTGTACATAGATCTTGCTGCCAGCCTACAGGCAATTAATGTTTGAAGATTCCTCAATTGGCCCATGCATAGTGATCGATGAGAAAGTTTGTGAGAAAGAAAATGCTGAGACAGATCTTTGATTAATTGAAAGTATGTTGAAACATTATTTTCTCAAAATAAGAAACAAATCCACCCTACAACCATGCATCAACACAAAATATACCGAAACATCCTGATAATTAACAATACATGCAACATTGATCAGAGCATGTAGGTGCGTACTAGTATGGAAACAATCGAGAATATATCACTATTAATTCATCCATTAAGGAGATGTCCCTTCAATTTTTACATATTACTTAAAAAGTCATAAAAAATTTAAGTTTTAGTAAATAGTGATCAATATAATATGTTACTCATGTTTAACATGTACGTTCAAATTCAATTTATACACGTAAAAAACAAATTTTACTATAAATATAACGCATAATTCGCGATCAATTTGTTATTTTTTTATTCGAAATGTATAGGTTGAATTGTAACTTGCATGTTTGGGGAAAGATATATCTCTATCTTGACAACTTTTTTTAAAATATTAATGACTTTTTTAACGCACGCATAAAACGAGAGAAGATGTCCCTTAGAGTGAAAAAGGAAAACTCTATGCGTACGAATAATTTTGTTACGAAACACGTACGAAGAGCCACCATGGGCTGCTTCTTCAGCCTGCATGTTATAATCCTCTCATTAGTACTTAAGCCCACAACTATAAAGGCCCATGTGCAGAACGTGGTGACGTGGTCCCGCCATTTTTCACTGATTCCCTCCAAAGCTAACCTCCTCTCCTTATCTTTTCACAATCTTTGGGTAACAGAATTCGATCTGCAAGGTTCAACAAAAAAAAAGAACTCAATCTCCAATTATCCCTTGATGAGCATCCTGACCAGGTATGTCCCTTTCTATGTTTTGATTCCATCTAGATCGAGTATTTCTTATGCTTGTAGATCAATGCAATGGCATTGCACATTCCTTGATGCTTCAACCTTCATAATCTGAATTGCATTTTAGGACTAAAAATGCATATTAAGAACCCTTTCATTGTCTGCTCTTGAGGTAATACGGCAATTCAATTAACTCGTCGTGTTGGTTTCATTAATTTCATAGTAAATCAATTTCACAAGAAAAGATGTTTACTGTGTATGTTCTTTGAGGGTTCTAATACTTATTTAAATTTCTTAATGATCATAGTCAATGGCCAGTGGTAACCTTTGACGAAGCACAAGAAGAAGCATGTGTAGAAACTATGATGGAAGATTGATTTCATATGAGGGGGATTGGAAAAAGGTGAATGGAAAAACTTTTGGGAAGGGGGCCACAACAGGGGATGTGAACTTGCAGAGCTAAGAAGGGAATGGTATTGATAGCCTAGATGATGCTTTTGACTTTTATAAGAAATATGCTCTAAAAGAAGGTTTTGCAATAACAAAGAGAAGTTCTAAGAACTAGGCAAGATGAAAATATTGTACAGTACTTCACACCTTGCCTTGCTCTAGACGAGGCAAGCGCCTAATACTCTTTCAAAAAATACCACTCAAGCCAAATCCTTCATAAGAATGGATTGTCCAGCAAAATTAATTTTTCTCTTTATGGTTCTAGTCAGCAGTACCGCTTATCTTCTCTAACTCTTGAGCATAATCATGATCTAAGTCCAGGCAAAGCAAGATTCCTTAGATGTCATAGAAACTTGACTTGTATGCTAAGAGAAGACTAGAGCTAAACATAGAGCTGGTATTCGTGTGAAAAAAACTTCAGTTCTCGTTGTTGTGGAAGCTGGAGGCTATGAAAATCCCCAATTTGGTGAAAAGGAAGTGCAGAAATTATTTGCAGGAGGAAGAAGGCTCAACTTGGTGCTAGGAGATGTAGGATCGAACACCAAGAACTAAGCCACCAGAGGGGGGAGTGAATGGTTGGTATACCCAAAACCGAAAACTTTTAGGGAAATAAAAGTTACCCTCGAAATCGAATGGATCGCGGTCTGACCGAAGGTACTGCGCCGGTCTTGACCGCCTGATGATCGTCGTCTGACCGATGTAGATCGATCGGTCGAACCGCTGAGAAGCCTGCCGCGCCTGTCGCCTTCGCCGGTCTGACCGCCCGTATGCCGCCGGTCTGACCGCCGTAGATCGCCGGTTAGACCGCCGACACCCGGTAAACACACAAATTGAAAACTCTTAAAGTAGATGACGACTTATTGATTCTCCTATGTTTCAAAGTGCACCAACAGCACTCCTTACAAAATTCGACTAAACTCGAAACCCTAACTCAAAACTCAACTCAATTGCTCTCTAAAGCGATACCGGAAGCCTCACGCTCCCCCTCTATTTATACATGAGGTAGGGCAGCCTAAAGCCACGAACCAAACTCATACTAGGAGTCCTAAACACCTTAGGAAACCCACTAGTACAAGAAAGAAACTTTACATAACCAAACGTACCAGAATTTGGACTCCTTCCAAATTCGACTCCGCATCCCATAGCGCACACAATAACTCCATCGTATGCCATATGGAATCTCCATCAACCACGCTGCATCAACTCTAGCCTAAGTATCCCGCATGATCTCTGACGACCACGGACGTCGTCTTATCCCCAAGCCGACCTCCGGTCCACACCACACAAATACTCTCCCGAGACATCGAGTCACCTACCATGGAACAACAAAAGAAACCATATTCCGAGACCAAAGCTACTCTCAACTTGACTCATTAGCAGCAAACAATAGTATTACATACGGTATAGTATCCATTCTAGAAGTCATAATATCATGGAATAAACTCGGATATTCCAAATAAACAACTCCGAAACCGAAACCGATACAGTGCGCCGGTCAGACCGCCGGGCTGGCCGGTCCGACCGCTCGATCTACGCCCCGGCGTACCTGCCGCCGCGGTCTGACCCGACCACATAAATCACAAGCAGTCTCCTGTAAATTCACCTGTGAAATCCAATTCATCTCCAAACCACTTCGTGATAAATTCCAAATAACAAAACCAATAATCTCCAATGCCCAATTGTTCATCACAGAATAATAATAAAAACACCTTTGATTTTACAATCTCCCCCTTGATGAACACATTGGGCAAACTCATAAAAAATGTTTGTGTTTGGTGTGTAAAAAAAACAAAAGTGGTAAAAAGCACACTTCGTACAATGTACACATTCGTGCTCAAAATCCAAAAGAAAACTTCTCCCCCTTTTTAAAAGAAAGAAATTCCCAATGAAACCAACAAACATGCTCTTCTCAACAACTCTTCAAAATTCATCTTCTCCAAAAAGTCAAAAAAATCTTCACATTACTTCTCCCCTTTTGACAGATGATTTCATCAAGCATAGGAATTATGTTCATAGATGTTCAAGAGCTTAGCATACATATAGCATATCAAATCATATGTGGCAATAAGGAGAAGATAAACCCATCTATAACATAACAAAGCATGCATTAAAGTATAACCAAGAACCAAAGAATTTTACATTTAAGCTGAATCAACAACAAAAATTCATGATTTCATACGATTTATAATGCAACATCGTAACAAGCACATAGGTTGAAGAATAAACAACTAAACACATACCTATTGCGATTATCACTCTTTCTCAATAGACTTTCAGCACAAAATAACCAAGAGAATTTTTTGAACCTTTTCTTTTCTTGAGCCTTTTTTGCTCATATTTTTCCTCTTTTTATTCCGGGTACGTCCCTATCGTCAAGACTGTTTCCAGAAGATTCGGCACCCTTATTTTGCTCATATCGAATACGTCCTTGTCGTCAAGACTGTTTCCAAGGATTCGGTATTTATTTTTTATATTTTTATTCTCTTTTTTCACAATGAGCAATTAAGCTATTTGAGGAATAACAAGTCATAAAAGCATATATATAGAGCATTTATTAAATCAAACCATATGCAGCATCAACATTGCATATTTGCTTAATTCAAGTTATAGAAAGTTTTATGGCATCATCTCCCTTAAAAGCAAAATCTAAATCTCATTAAAAGACTAGAATACATACAAGCTATGCTAAAGACAAATAAACCTTCAAAGTAATTGCTAGCATGCACAAGAAAATACCATACTGCATAAACAAAGCTCTCTTTTCTCAATTTTTTTTATTTTTGTTTCATATCATTTTACTTGATAAAACCATACCTCCCCTCAAACCATGCCAAAAGGATGAATTATGCCCAATTCACCACGAAGAAAAAGCAAAGCGATTAAGAATCCAAAGGTTTAGTGAAAATATCAGCAATTTGCAACTTGGTGTCCACAAAAAATGCAATTCAACATCTCCTTTCTCAACATGATCCCTCAAAAAGTGAAAACGCATTATCAATGTGCTTTGTGCGTGAGTGTTGAACAGGATTCTTAGCAATATTGATAGCCTAGTATTATCACAAAAGAGAGGTACTTTCTCAAAAGTAAGACCATAATCTTTCAAAGAGATAAAAGCCAAAGAATCTGTGAACAACAACTAGCAGCAGCAACATATTCAGATTCAGCAGTTGATTGAGCAACACTAGATTATTTCCTAGAAGACCATGCAATCAATGAGGTACCAAGAAAATGACATGTTCCACTAGTACTTTTCCTATCATTCTTTACAACCTCCAAAATCAGCATCTGAATATCCACTGTAAGCATATAGAAGATGAAATAGATACCCAAATTCCAAACTCAAGTGTATGATTCAAATACTCATTATTCGCTTGACCGCTTGACGATGTGAAGCACGAGGAGAAGCTTGAAAGCGTGCACCACAACACAGGCAAACTGTATGTCTGGCCTAGAAGTAGTTAGATACAACAAGATCCAATCATATTTTCTATACTCCTTTTGATCCAACAGCTTCATCATCTTCATCAGGATCAACACAGCTGTAGAACCAATTGTGTGTTGAAATTGGCTTGCAATTCTCATCTTGAACCGTCTCAAAAAGATCCTTTCGTATAAATTCGTTTGATGCACAAAGTACCTTGTGGTGTTTGCTTAATTTGCAATCCAAAAAGTACGATAACTCACCCATTTTCATGGGCTCATTCTTCAAAAAAATTTTCTATGGCATAGGTCTCAGGCAAAAAAAAATCTTACAACCCCAAAGCGTTGGACGGTCGAAAAAACAACCAAAGATTGAATATCCATCACATAAATTCTGAACGAAAAGTGATTATCACCATGCTTAAGAACAAAAAGCGTTTGTTACATCTTCCGGGTT
>CM020186.1:8226476-8241720 GCA_009805545.1 Oryza longistaminata | reverse complement strand
TTATCCCCCACTAACTCCTTAAGCTTAACATACAAAGATGATACATCATCATCCACTAAAAAGATGCCATATCATCATCCACTAACAAGATGCCACATCATCATTCACTAATTAACAAGATGCCACATCATCATCCACTAAGAATCATCACATTTAAACATCATGCAAACATACTATATCTTTATAGTTTTTATAATTTAAGAGCTTTTCAAATACAAACATGTTAAATTATCATCCAACATAATTCACATAATGTTTCAACGTATATCGTTATTATGTTTTATGATATCCTATATATATACTTGTATAGTTCATCCTCACTTAGTTAGTGCTTAAATGATTAATCTATGGTCGAAATTATCCTTCTCCTTTTTTCCTCTAATTAAGTCATATCACATTAATTGTTTTTAGCCTTTAGATGATTAATCTACGGTCCAAACTATCTCCCTACTTTTCTTCTTTCATAAAATCATACTACGTTACTTTTTACGTTTCAATCACCATTCTACATACTATTTAAATTTAAATTATCATAAACCACATTAATTTACTTAATCTGATATTATCTAGCTATTTTACACGTTATTTTTTTATTATTATCATACTAAATTTCCGCAGCAATACGCGGGGTTTCACCTAGTATTGCTATAATCTACACCGGTCACAGTCGATTGTGCATCCCTTCATCGTTTTCTCTAACTCGTATATAGTTTCAGCCTAGACCATTTGACATGTACTATATCTTTTCAATATTGTCTTAATAATATATTGTGCGCAGATAAATTCAACCATAGTATGTCATTGATGAATAAATCGGTTTTACTAAAAATAAGGCGTCATATTTTTTTACTTGATTTCAGTCAATTATTTTCCTACGTGGTTGCTTTAGCTATCTCCTATATATACGTATGCTACTATATCTTCTATCTCCTCTTCCAAGTAGATACAATAAATTACTTTTAATCCTAATTATTTGATATGTTGTGTATTAGAAAAAAAACTATTTAATATCAAAACTTACAATCTAAATTTCAGTGAAAGTTTTGAAATTTTCAATATAATTACAATGCAGGTAATTATAATTTATAATGTAAAAACTGTTTGACTTTTAAAAAAAAAAAAAGAATATGACGTCATAAATATATATAGCTACTGCCTTTTATGCAGCACGTATGAAACGTTCTTCTTTACAATGTCTATACATGCAAGCAAGCAGGATCTACACTCATTGACCAATTTACAGCCACTGAATATTACGTGCTCATCTTTGCGTGCTATGTCTATCCACACTGGCATTCCAGCAGTCACTGTCCTTGTGTACATTGTACGTACACAACATAGTATATATACTGCACATATTAGCTAAGTACAAAAATGTGCTTAACACTAGCAAGCTAAGCAAAGCTAACAAAACTGATTAACTGATCAGTGACTAAAACATCTTAATTAATTTTGTTTAAAAGCATATAAACCACTATATATATATAAGCTGGCTAGCATCTGTATCTGTATAATATGTGTGTCAGGTTCAGCTTGATGCTTAATTGCTGGAGTAGTAGATACTAATTAAGAAGCATCTTTGTCGCGAGCTTAATTATGGACTGTCACATGTAGGCTAATTATGCTGTTAGCGATCGATGGATGCTGGTAGTAGTACAGTTGTTGATTTGGAATGACGATATGATCCACACATCAAGCCCCCATATCCCGGTGGTCAAAACGTGGATCATCTGCGGCCAAGCCTTTCCCGCCATGAGTGGATGATGATATCTATGGACTCGAATTTCCATTCACGCCTTTTAGGAACATTCAAGACAGCGACCCAAATTAAAAGTAGTAGCGCAATTTCAACTACATATCGACAATTCTTAGAGACTTATATATATGCTTACTTCCTCTATTTCAAAATATAGTTATATATATATATATATATGATTAAATTTTATCTTAAAATATAACCATCTATCCAGCTGCTTACTTTAAAAAAGAGTAGATTTGGAGGGGAAAACATCCCTCCAAATATTCTTAAAGAAGAATTTATGAGAATATTAGGGATCAAACATGAGATTTTAGGGTTGAAACTATACATCACTTGCCACTGCACTATCAAGTGCATCTTCTCCATCTACCTACTTAATCTCAACCAATCATAATTTTCTTTTAGCATATTCAATTTCTTCATATTTTTTTCTTTATCTCAACCGATCATAAATCATTTCTATTCCAAACCTTAACTTATTTTAAAAAATACATAAGTAGTTGTGTATTTTGAGATGAATGGATTGATTTTCTTCATTTATCCGGCTTTTCTTAAAACATATATCAAATATTGTTTGATGTGAACTCTTTTACCGAATCGATCGTCCAAATCACTAGCCGGGCGATGTCCCAGCCAATAATCGTCTGGTCACATGCACCTATTTAATTGACATTGCAGAGCAGACCTGCAATCGAAATCACTGCGATTCGCGCGCAAAATCGGTATGCTAGCTAATAACCACCACACAAGCTTACTTTACACTTTCAACAGTGTCAAGCACCACCATCCGTTCAAATAAATAAAGGTACAAGTGTAAATGCTACGAAGAAACGAAGAAAAAAAACATGAAAGAATAGTTCTTCCATCGTTTGATCTTCAATTTATCAGCTTCAACCATAAAAAAATCAATAGTTTATTTAATGTTTTTCATCGCAGTTTATTTTCGAGCATCAACTTTTATATCGCTAAAAGCACATATATATAAAAGTTTAACACACAAATTATTATTTAGTCGCTTGTAAACACTATGGCTTATATAATTAGCTATAGATGAAAGAACATAGGAGCAGGACAACGGCCATAGGGTTCACAAACTAAGTATAAAAGTTTAGTCACTAATAAACTTATGGCTTATAATCAGCGGCAAACGAAAGAACCCACCTGAATTCAAGACATATATAGAATTGACACGTGTGCTTGCATTAACGGCTAATTATCTTTTTTAGTGCTAGATAACACGCGTATCCGTCGATAGCGAGATACCCGTGATGACTTTATCAATCTCAAGATATATCGGTCTAGTCTTCGCTTATAGGGGTAGGGGTTCATGCAGATGAGAGCAAGTATAATAGTAGGCTATAAGACGGCTAAATGTTGAGATGGAGGAGAGAAGAGAGGAGAGAGAGGAGAAACAGACTGTAAACTTAGAGCAAGTTTAATAGTGTAGCCCACTACTAGCCCCAATTCGTCTATAGCCAATCTAATAGCCAATTCATACAATAGATGCTTACTATACTATTAATATATGGTCACACCTGTCATACACACACTGTGTTTTAAAGTTCGTGCTGCGCTGCTCTTCTTTCTCATCTTTTATCTCATTAAAATATATTTGTAGCTGGTTTATAGTGTAGGATCGTAAAGGGCCTTTCCCACCCCAAAAGCTAGCCATTGAGGTGAGGGGCTCCCCCACTTATATCTTAGGTCATTTGCCCTTCCACAACCAATGTGGGACTATTCAACAATCTCCCCCTTCACACATTGGTGTCCCTCAGCCCTTCACCGCCCCTTCAACGTATCCGGGCCCCCACCGGCCCACGGTCCATCAGGTATACGGGCCCCGCAGGCACCCACGGTCCATCAGGCCAGAGATGTTAACCTAGCCAGGCTCTGATACCAATTGGAAGATCTGTACACCATAATGTTTCGCAGTTCATGTAGTGCTTGTTGGTGGGAAAGAAGCAGCAACACCCTTTTGCTTTATTACATTATTGTAATAATTATTATGTTCCTCCCTATATTAAGTGCAAAATTATAAGAAAATCTTAAATGATTTGTTCCACTACTTTGAAAGAATTGGATCACCTACAAACAATTGTTGGTACCATAAAAGGGCCCATGTCTTAATCTTGTGAATTTCGAATGGAATGGTGGCATTATGATAATGATGCTACCAACTTGCTTATCCTGAATATGCTCAATTCAGATTATATTTTGTACCTTCAACTGCCATTCTTAATTGGTTTTGTTTACGCCTACAGGGGGAAAGGAGATCTCTGTGGTGCAGAACTGGAAGGTGGATCCGAGGTGCCCAAATGCGTCCAACCCATTCCATATATGCGCCCAATACTGCTTTGATCATTTGAACGAAACGGGTCAGAAAGATACAAGCAAACCAGGTACATCTAGTTAACCCAATGAGTTATCATGGCATGTGTATATATACGAGAGCTTTGGCAGCCATTTTAATGCCTACTATCTCTCTGTTTACAGACTCAAGGAAGGGCAAAGCTGTTGTGAAAGCAGAGCAAACAGGAGAAATCAATCCTGATTGTGTGAATGCGTCCAATCCCTACCACAAGTGTGGGGAACATTGTAAGAGAAAGGGTGACAGGTAGATAAGGTAATGAAAATTCTCTTTTATGTTCGGTTATCCTTGCGCATTGAAGTTATCTGTACTTCATTGGTTTGATGTGTATATTAACTGAACATATTTCACTTAACATGGGTGGCATGTTATCAAGCCATGATTTGGTACTTGTAAAGTTCATCTAGCTAAGCTTTTTGGACCAAGTAACCCTTCATGAAAGATACTAGTTCAATAACATTGTCATTTAGTAGTTATATATTGTCAACTAGTCAGATTCGTTTTTCTTGAGTCACATGCATCATCTAGTAAAAATCTGTCATCTTTCAACAAGTTTCTAGATTTCATTGTGCACAACTAGTAACTCAGCTGTCATGACCTAGCTATGGGCACATCAACTTACATGATCCCAAGAAAACCATTGAAGCTCTGTAACTACTTATATGTATTTTTTAGGTGCTGATTACAAACATGTAAGGTAAGACATATGACGGAAAAAAAGTTTTTCGTATTAGTTTTCTTTGGTCAAGCTTTGAAAAATCTTATGAGCTGTAAGCATCTGGTCAACATATGTTTTCTTTCCCCTAGCCAGCTAATCCAGTGTGTTGTAGATCTGCAATGATTTTGAGGGGAAAAAAAGATATTAGTTGGATACAAAAAAATTAACTTGATGAACATAAGCAGCAGATTTTCTTTAATCATACAAGTGATTTCTTTTTTTATTATTTTAGTTGACAGTATCTCCTTTTGTGGTCCTAGGCTGGCGATACAAGGTTTCCTCTCCAGATGATGATGGTGAAAAAAAAGTATATCCCGACAATAGTCCTGTAGGTTTCAATAGAAGCTGTGTTTCCATCGGCTCCGCTTTTTATTGTGGCTGCAGCATCACAATCTTTGCTGTATTAGCATGTACTTTCTACACACTTTCTTACCGCCATTCACTCCTATAAATGAGTCCCATATTCTAGATCTAGTAGTATAATTTATTCCGTGAAGATTGTAAAAATAGAAGCGTGTTGTTTCTTTTTTTTCCCCTTCTTTTTGTAAGATAATTGCCTGCTTATATAAGTTATAATTTTGTCACCAACCAAGTGGTCCACAAACCAGTTTTTTCATTCATTTTCTTTCCATCACTGTCCATATTTGTTATATAAAAAGATATAGGCGGATCGATGTTTGTTATAGCAGGGAGGTTCTTCTGAACCAAGATATGTGGCCATTAATTTCCCTTTTGTTTTATCATCAATGAACAAGGAAAACCCATCATTGATATCAACTCTTTGACAAGTATGGCTGCTCTTTCTGGTTGGCAGGGTCTGGTTGTGAATCTTCTAGAATGGAGATGGAGCCATTTGGTCAGAATAATACAGCATCATCAGTATTCAGTACTACTGTACACGTCATGTTACTTGTTGATGAGGAATGCCTTGGGGGCTTGGAATTTTCAGACTCGTCAGTTGTTTGGTTTGAGACGTCCAATTCGTGCCTGAAAATGTCTTTTGACCTGAAAAAAAAGGAGAATTTTCCAGCGTTTGCAGCATAGCTGATGTGCGTGATGATGTGATCGACATTCAACAAAACGGGTGGTTGCACGTTCTGATTATATTTATGGTTCACACGTAGGCGACATAAGGACGAAAATGAGGTCGCTACTCAAAACCTTCGTGAAGAAAGTAGGCGTCAGAAGTGAAAAACTGCACCGAACCATACGACCAATCAAAGAACCTGGGAAACAAAAACAGAACAATTGCAAGTTCATGTGTCTGTTCCAAGAGAATTGGGATCCGGGAGACAGGTGATGAAATTCTACTCATACAGAATTTGACGTAAATATGCAAGATTGTGGAGCGGAACTTGCCAACTTGGTAGAATTCTTCTGGAGGTTGGTTCATGAGTTGAAACTTTTTTAGTTGAATTGTTGAACACTTTAAAATAGAAGTAAACCGTCCTTTTTTCATCAGTTTAAACGTCTCAAGTTCAAATCTTGACTAGCACACAATTATCAAATAAAAATTTGCAGCCTAATTCTATTCCACGCTTAAGATTTAGAGCGTTTCGCGTGAGAGAATGAGTGTTGCAACATTAGTGAATTACCCGTCTCTACTCATCAACTTAAGCTTTCGGGTTAATTTGGTTATTACATACTCCCTCCGTTTCTAAATATTTGGCGCCGTTGACTTTTTTAAATATCTTTGACCGTTCATCTTATTAAAAAATTTAAGTATTATTAATTCTTTTCCTATATTTTTTTTCAAAATGTCAAATTTTGAAGTAATTTTTTGTTGATATTTCTGTCAAATTATCATATTGATAAAAGTTTATCAAAATTGCAAGGTTCGTGTGCTATATGTGGGCAAATTCTCAATCATGAACAAAAATAAGGGAAGTGTGCAACATGAGTAAGGGTATTGAATGCCTTCTCGCCAAAAATTTAACATCGTTAATCCTGTTAATTCTCTTTTAATCCCTAACCAAAGTATGTATCATTACTTCTTTAATCCTCAAGATCTGATGATAGGAGGAAGCAATAGCTGCCTGAACTTTGCCAGCCGTATGGCGGCAACGCGAGAAATCAAGCCAGTTTGGACTGTTGTGTTTCGCAAGAACAAAACAATGAGATTTTATTGGATGCTTGGTTTCCTGTGATTTTGCTCCAAAACACAGGAATGGGAACCTTTTCTGCACTTTTCATTTCCTCAATTACTCCAATCCAAACGCTGATACAGTGAATTTTCCTATAGGTTTTGAATCCTTTGAGTTTTCCTCCGTTTTTCACTCAATCCAAATAAGGCTTAAGGTCCAAACATTTGGACCGTGGAAACCGATTGCTGGAAATCCAATGGAAAGTCATTTGAATACAGATTTCACATGAAAAGTACATAAAAAATCCATCCATCTTAAGCTCTTTTTTTTTCCTTCCTGCATACAAGTCCTATGTAATCAACTTCATGTAATCCAAATGTCCCATCCATCTCAATCTCTCTTTTTTTCTTTCCTACATACAAGTCCTATGCAATCAACTTCCTATAATCCGAGTGCCCTCAACTTTCTTATTATTTTTTTTATGATTTCTCTCTATTACACTAAATTCCATTCATATTTCGGTACCTTTTCTATCATATGCTTTTCCTATTCAGCAATCCGAACAAGCCCTAAAAATAGTTGGGATGAATAGCCTCCATTTTTTTTATTATGCCTAAGCTTATGTCAAATTTTGCATTTTGAAAAATAATTTTAAAGTTGATTTTGTGCTTTTTTTTTTCATCGAAGTTTATTTTATAGCATTTGCCTTTGAATACCTAAGAGCATGCATATAAAAGTTTTATCTATAAATTATTTTTTATATTAGTTATTTTTGACGTTTTTTAATTAGTGACAAGCGGTTGAGTATATACATTATCGGAAAGATAGTGCCAGAAATGGCAGTTCGTAATGGTCTCAGCGCACTCTCCGCCAACCTTTCTTTTTTTTCTAGTTCATTCATGCATCGATCGATCAGCATGCATCCGGTATTTGCATGCTACATGCATAATGTAAAACCAGATCACTATAGAATCACCTAGTGTGTTCTTTTGCCATCACATAGCCCGCTGAGCCATGACCCATGGACCTCTCGATCGATAGAAACTTCTGGACGCCCGTTGCACCTTGCACGCACGCACACGAGCGTTGCACGATCGCTACACGCGCGCAAGCAGAATTGAGCCGTGTTCCGCGAAACCAGTGTTGCCACGTGGCACAATTCTTCTTTCGATATTTTGCATGGAATTTGTATTATAAGATAGAGTAATACAAATTACTGTTATAATACTTTTATTTTGTACATGTATCATATCATTTTCTTCAAATTAAGTTAACAGATCACCAGTATAAAAATGATTTCCCTGTACAATCACCTCAATAGGTTGTAGGTGGACCATAAGTATCAGCGTCTATAAAAATTGACCCACCTTTCACACATGGCTTGTAAAGAGGAGCGCACGCAAAAAATTAGTTTTTTACAGACGAAACTCTTAAGAGACCGCATGAAAAAGCAAATTTATTTTCGCAAAGGCCCCATGCAGCAGCCCCTTAAGTGGTCCATATGCAAAAATAACCCTTCTTTTTTCCCTCCTCTGTCTTTCCCTCCTCACCCATTTCAATTTTTTTCACCATTCTCCTCTCTCTCTCCCTTTATATTTTTCTCTCATTTCTCTCCTCTCCTTCTCTCCCCTCTCTCTCCTCTCCTCCGACGAATAGGAGGTGGCCCTCACCAAAGAGGAGGCGGCCCTCGGGTGCGGTGGCGGGCGGACAGCGAGGGAGGGCGGCAACGGCTGACGACGACGGCAAAGGATCTGACCCTCGGGTGTGGCTATAGCCTTCGCCACGGTGGGTGGCGAGGGCGGCCAGATCCGGCGGCCGCTCCGCCCCCTACGCACGCCGACAGATTTGGCGCGGGAGGTGCGGTGGAGGATCTGGCACCGGCGATGGCCAGCGCCCGCGAAGGAGTGGGTGGCAGTGGGAGGCTAGGGTTTGGGGTTTTTTTTTTGAAAATTTTTTTTCGTGACTTTTTATACTTTTATATTTTTGAAAATCCATTTTTCGTACCCGATTTTTGTATGCGGGTGTATCACCCGTATGGAAAAATCGCTATTTTTACATATCTTTTAGTGCAGTCGATTGGCTCAATCACATGGAAAAATTGATTTTGACCGTTTGGGAAAATATCTTTTTTAGCAGTGGATATTACAAGATCATGTCTACACCAAAGATGACCATGTCTACACCAAGATGATAAGTTACTAGTAGCCTCATTGATTTTGACCGTTTGCGACATGTTTTTACTACTAGCCAACAGGGCTTGTAGACATGGTCATCTTGGTTTCGATTCATGGAACCGCTTGCGCCAATAGCTCAGCATTCCTTAGATGTGTGCCCTATCGATTCGCTTGTCTATTTGCTTTCTTGCGACCTTGTCACCATAAGGTTACACATTTAAAGACAGTTGCAAGTTGTGCTGGTCATTGCCGATTGAAGTTGGGCTATGACTGAAAGATACTCCCTCTGGACCGATAATACTTATCGTTTTAGATAAGGGTGTGGTCAAACTTTAGAATTTTTTATTATGAATCATTTTTAAAATATTTTTCTTTCAAATATGATGACTACATGTATATATTAGTCTTAAAAAGTACTTTAATAAGATCATATATTTGTTAACATTTTTATACATATTATAATAAAAAATAATGGTCAAAGTTGTTTTTTAAAACTGTGTCCTTATCCAAAACGACAAGTATTATCAACCCGAAGGGAGCATATGGTGACATCAGCTAGGATTGAGAGAATAGTACACTGGGGACTTCGATTAGTTAGGTGGTGCTCATTGATTACCGGTTCTTCCACTCTAAATCGCTAGGTCTTGTCTTAGCTAGTTGTATCTGACAATGACATTTGTCTAAAGTTCAAAGGATTTATACTCCCTAAAATGAAAACCTACAAATCTAGTCTTTAATTTGCTGATTTGATCATGGCAACGGTGGGAGTGTAAGTATCATTTTCTTTTTGAAGGTGTTGCTTTGGAGTCGAGGGCTTTTATTGTGGAACAAGCTAGTATTGCTACCGTGGAGTATAAGGATGAAGATCACTTATGGTTGTACTAAAAGTTTATCAAAACTGCAAGGTTCGTGTGCTATATGTGGGCAAATTCTCAATCATGAACAAAAATAAGGGAAGTGTGCAACATGAGAAAGGGTATTGAATGCCTTCTCGCCAAAAATTTAACATCGTTAATCCTGTTAATTCTCTTTTAATCCCTAACCAAAGTATGTATCATTACTTCTTTAATCCTCAAGATCTGATGATAGGAGGAAGCAATAGCTGCCTGAACTTTGCCAGCCGTATGGCGGCAACGCGAGAAATCAAGCCAGTTTGGACTGTTGTGTTTCGCAAGAACAAAACAATGAGATTTTATTGGATGCTTGGTTTCCTGTGATTTTGCTCCAAAACACAGGAATGGGAACCTTTTCTGCACTTTTCATTTCCTCAATTACTCCAATCCAAACGCTGATACAGTGAATTTTCCTATAGGTTTTGAATCCTTTGAGTTTTCCTCCGTTTTTCACTCAATCCAAACAAGGCTTAAGGTCCAAACATTTGGACCGTGGAAACCGATTGCTGGAAATCCAATGGAAAGTCATTTGAATACAGATTTCACATGAAAAGTACATAAAAAATCCATCCATCTTAAGCTCTTTTTTTTTCCTTCCTGCATACAAGTCCTATGTAATCAACTTCATGTAATCCAAATGCCCCATCCATCTCAAGCTCTCTTTTTTTCTTTCCTACATACAAGTCCTATGCAATCAACTTCCTATAATCCGAGTGCCCTCAACTTTCTTATTATTTTTTTATGATTTCTCTCTATTACACTGAATTCCATTCATATTTCGGTACCTTTTCTATCCTATGCTTTTCCTATTCAGCAATCCGAACAAGCCCTAAAAATAGTTGGGATGAATAGCCTCCATTTTTTTTATTATGCCTAAGCTTATGTCAAATTTTGCATTTTGAAAATTAATTTTAAAGTTGATTTTGTGCTTTTTTTTTCATCGAAGTTTATTTTATAGCATTTGCCTTTGAATACCTAAAAGCATGCATATAAAAGTTTTATCTATAAATTATTTTTTATATTAGTTATTTTTGACGTTTTTTAATTAGTGACAAGCGGTTGAGTATATACATTATTGGAAAGATAGTGCCAGAAATGGCAGTTCGTAATGGTCTCAGCGCACTCTCCGACAACCTTTCTTTTTTTTCTAGTTCATTCATGCATCGATCGATCAGCATGCATCCGGTATTTGCATGCTACATGCATAATTTAAAACCAGATCACTATAGAATCACCTAGTGTGTTCTTTTGCCATCACATAGCCCGCTGAGCCATGACCCATGGACCGCTCGATCGATAGAAACTTCTGGACACCCGTTGCACCTTGCACGCACGCACACGAGCGTTGCACGATCGCTACACGCGCGCAAGCAGAATTGAGCCGTGTTCCACGAAACCAGTGTTGCCACGTGGCACAATTCTTCTTTCGATATTTTGCATGGAATTAGTATTATAAGATATAGAGATTTAAAATGTATAAGATAACTAGATTATAAATCCAGAACAAAATTAAGATGGTTTTCAATTTAAAAACGGAAGAGTTTTCTGAGTGACGCCTTTTAACTGGAGTACAACTTATAATTAAATACCACCGTTACCCTGTTTTCAACCTCTTTTACGGTTTTACCCATCTCCAGTTCATTGCGTAGAGAAAACCCTACAAGGGTACAATGGTAAACCGAACCAATTTTAAGTGGGGTGAGCTGGATTTTTCTTTTTTTTTTCTAAACGTGAGCTGGATGGATAACTACCATTGGAAGCGATCCAAATTGGATGGGCCTAATAGGCATCCCGTCCGATTGAGAAGAAGCCCAAACTTTAGTGGGCCTACGGTGCTATACTTTCTCTATATTTGGATGGGCCTATATGGGCCAAATCAGTATATGAGCAAGGCTTACTAAGGCCCAATTGTTCTGTTAGCCTGTTTGGATCAGGCCCAGGAAGCAGGAGACGAGTCGGTCGGTCGAACTCGCATTCGGTCGCATCGCACCCACACACCGCGCAGTCGTCGCGCTCGTCGGCGTCGCGCCACCTCGCCGCCGCCCAAACAAAATCCTCGGCGAGGAGGAGAGGCGAGATCGCGATTCCGCGAGCGCTCTGCTCTCCGGGAGGCGATGGCGGCGGCGGCGGCGGAGGAGGCCGGCCTCGGCCACCCGTCGAGGTACGTGCAGCTGACGAGGGACCAGGACGCGCCCGCCGACGAGGACATCCGCCCCGGCGAGCTCAACCAGCCGGCCCCCTTCCCGCAGGTCCCGCGCCATTTCCCTCGCGCGCGATCTCGCGTCGCACTCCCTTCCTTTCCGTGGTGCCCTCGGGTTGTTGTTGTTGGTCCGATCTGACTTGTTCGAGGTGGGGCGCGTAGCTGGAGCAGAGGAGGTGCTGCGAGTGCGGGCAGCAGCTGCCGGAGAGCTACGAGGCGCCGGCGGACGAGCCGTGGACCACCGGCATCTGCGGATGCGCCGAGGACACCGAGAGCTGTACGTCTCGCTGCCATTTTCTCCCTCGCACTTTCCGTTTCCTGTGATTCTTATCCTGGTAGTTTAGTTTTCCCCGTTCCCTGATCATGATTCGTGCGGTCGTGCGGGTTTTAATTTTGAGGAATCGTTGAGAGACAATTCGTTCCTTCAGATTTGTTGATGCTAGAGATGTCAGCCATGTCACCATTTGATATGTGAATAGCGGTGTGGGGATAGGATTTGATTGCAATTTATGGAATCTGGATTCAGAGCTCATATCGTTCATACTTTTATCAGAGGGTTGGTGACTTTCAGATTTAATTAACTCCTGGAAACTGGAATGGGCTTGCTTATGAAGCCTATTTTTCATAGGTTAGTTGCTTCAGATTTATCAGAGGTTAGGTCCAAAACCCCAAATGAACCGCTAATTTCTCGGAAGACTATGCTGAGACCTTAAGAGTCGGGTGGGCATTCAACTTGGTTATGCTAATTGATGGCCATGCATAATCACTTAATCAGGGATCACTACTTCTCTCTAGTTGATTGTCATCTGAAGTGATGGCAAATATGTTCCATAATGAACCTCAATTCTTATGTGAACTTTGCATGGGTGTTCATGATCAGTTGGTCTGCATTGGGCACTTCTGTTGGCGGCTTGCCTGATTCGCCCCTTCCCTGTTGTTTTAACAAGTAGGTGGTTAAGAACCTCTAATACTTTACATTCCTCTAGTTTGTTGGTTTCTATGATCCGTGCAAAATCAGTGCATTTTGCATAGTTGGTGTGGAAAGAAATTGACCACAAGTTTGCCATAAAAGAAAAATGCAAAACTTGCCTGTACCATTGAAAGGATGCGAGTTCAGAGATTACCAATCAAAGTTTGCGGTACGATTTGAATACCATCATTTTTTTTACGCCATGTTTGATGTAATGTAGGTTTGTGATTGATGTTGATGTAATGTAGGTTTGTGATTGATGTTACTTTCATGTTCTCAATATGGAAGATTTTTTCTTAAATATGCATCTGAAATATCTACACTTTCCCTGCATAACAATACATTTGTGATAAATCATTGAGCAGACAGATGACAAAAATGTACAAGGCCAAAAGTATGATTCATATATAATTGTAACCCGTGGTCTTTGGCCCAGTTATTTTCTTTTCGCCGGGCCGGATGTATATTAAGAAGGAGAGAAATCTTTACAAAACATCCTGAGCCGAGATTGGCTTAGGCTACAATCAACCGCCGCAGCAGGAGCCTATAAACACACTAGAGCCACAAAGGGAATTCTCGGCGATCTAACCGCCATCGATCGCGCACAGTAGTCCAGCAGCCTTCCATGTTTCCCAATCGTCAGTGATGGTGACACAGAGATGCACCGCCGATGTGGTTTTTCCATCGAACACCCGCGCATTATGTTCCTTCCAAACTAACCACGTTACCAGGATAACTCCATCATCTCTTCCGATCCGTCTTATGAATCGCCCAGTTATTTTCTTGCACGACTTTCACGGGGTAGTGTTGTGTGCTCTTGATTTTGTCAGTCATATATCTTTCGATGTACTCCCTTTTTTATTGCTCATATTAGACCGTGTTAGAGTAAAAAATGCTTATATTTTAGGGGCGGAGGGAGTACGTTTTACAACAAATCTGGACATACTTTAGCTAAAAGTTATTATATTGAGGTAGTAATATATATGTATGGCTGGTCCTTCCTATATTTTTATCACAATTTTCCTTTGAACTTTGATTTCTACAAACAAGTTAAAGCATGTAACTACTGTTATACTATGTAATATAAGCTTTATTTACCATTAGAGATCATTCTAATATCATACTTTTCAGAATGAAACTGTCAATGCTACTTACACCGTACGACGACCTTGTCGTTTGTGTGAAAAGTCAGAGAGCAACTACACTTTAATTTATCCAATGGTCATTGTTCACAGCTGTGTAACTTTGAAGGCAACTCAAGATGTATTGCGATCAAAACAATTTAACCATTTGATTGCTCCATTTCAAGCTACGCATGACATGCCTTTAAAGAAATTCATTGGAAAAGACGACGAATGCGCTTATCCTGAAAAGTCTTTGTATGCATGATCAATCGGCTAGGGCAGAATTAATTTTCCAAGTCTTCTCATCCACTCCCAAAGTCCCAATGGAATGTCTCTCCTTTTGTTTTATTTTCATCGATCTAATTAAGGATGACACAGAGAGAATGGTCGTCTACAATTGCTTAATTTAGTGATGGTGTAGTAGGTTTTCTCCTTCAACAATGAGTAGCGTATATATATGACCATGACTTTATCTTGTTTCCCACTTCATGTTGAATATGCAGACAAAAAAACAAGGAACAACTTGCCTTGGCTATACATAACATTGTATGCGTCATAGAATATTCTTACAAATTTTCATCATAACATACGTATAGTATTTCCACTTGTCCCAAAATATAAAGTGCGGCGCCGGTTTCTACACTATTTCTGACGCAAAACTATGACTATTAGCTTCTTTCATCATATATTTATCAACATGCACAAAATTAGCACAGTATGAAAATACCTTTCAATCAGAATCTAGTGATATAACTGGTGTAGCACTGAACAAAATGTTAATTTATTATTAGTCAAAGTTAGGAAGGTAGAATTTACACCTTATGTTTCGCGATGGAGGGATCATATTGAATAGTATTCAATATAATAGGTAGGCAAGGACATCTCTTTGAAGAGAATAAGGTTAATTGACTAAGTTTAGCAATAATTACAAAATCGAGTAATCCTTGCCAATCT
>CM020186.1:8161022-8212856 GCA_009805545.1 Oryza longistaminata | reverse complement strand
AATTTGAATTCAAATATTTTTCATATATAGTATTTTTATACATCTAAAGTTTGTACACCTAAAGTTTATAGACCTAAAGTTTATAGACCTAAAGTTTATATACCTGATATCAAATTTGAATTTGAATTAGACCCGATTTCAAATTTAAAATTGAATTATATCTGATTCAAATTTGAATTTGAATTCAAATTTCCGATTTAAATTTGAATTTAAATTCAAATATTTTTTATATATAGTATTTCTATACCTCTAAAGTTTATAGACCTAAAGTATAGATCCAAAGTTGTTTATACACCTAAAGTTTAGACCTAAAGTTTATAGATCCAAAGTTTACGTACCCGATTCAAATTTGAATTTGAATTCAAATTTTTTATACATAAATTTTTCTAACTTTTTGTTTTTTAAAAATTTTTGTGTGGTATACTGTAACAGGAAAAGAAGAGGAGGAGGAAGGGGAGAAAGGAGGGGACGGGACCGATCGCTGGACCGCTCGCTTAGCGAGCGATCGCCCATCAGGCGCCCCCTATGAACACACGTCTGCATTCAACAGAATTATCAATCAGTCATATGGACACTGAATTAATTGATTCGGATTATCAAGCACAAGCAGCTATTCCTAGCTAGCATACTCTCTGATCATATGCATATGCATATGGATTGTCCCCAGCAACGTGATGATGCAATGCATCATGTCCTGATGTCCTTCAATTGTCACTTTCTGGACACTTGGACCGGGTCCTACGTGGTCACCTAATGACTCACCCCCATGCATAGACTTATTGGATTAATCCACCACGTGGCACCGCCAAGTGGCGGGATTAAGAATAATGGATGAAGGAATCAATGTGATCCCCATGGTTATGGGGGGTTGACATGGTGGAGCCTTGCAGGATCCCAAACCTCTCAACACAAGCTACTGGTGGCCCCCACCAAATCAGAAGACAAAAGCAACAATATTAAGTGGCTACATCAATGCAAGCCATATAAAGGTAAAAACAGAGGGGCATATTTCCTGGTGTTTATGTTATACACGAGTTTCCATCTTTTTCAAAACTAAATGTTTCAAATCCTAGATGGGACATGGGACTTCTGGATTTGTTATAGCCTTATAGGTTATTTATGTGGTATATAAAATATACAGACTGATGGCAGTGGTCAAAGTCATACAAAGTTCATTTCCACTCAAGGTCCCTTGGTCAAGACATTGGGGGATTTCTGGCAGATGGTCTACGAAAACCAGTGTCCTGTGATTGTTATGGTCACTAAATTTGATGGTGCTAAGGTGCTAATGTTGTACACTCCTGAATTCTCAGTTTCCAAGTTTTATTTACTTGACTTTACAACATATTATTGGGTTGCTCTTTCCCTGCATTATGTTGAGGCTACCCCAACTCCACTTATCCACCTATGCCCTACATGTTTTAATATTTTTATTATCATTATCATTATCATTGTCATGCTGCAGTCTTAATTTCACATCTCCATGGATCCCCCTCTTTTGCTTTGTTCAAATGGGCATGAATTTTTGTTGACTGTTGCAAATCTGGATGCGGCTGTTACATACTTACATCTATGCATCATCTCAGATGGTTTTGTTATCATCATATATTGATATGTAATCTGGCCATTGGAAGATGAAATAGCTTGCATCTCTATGGAGGGCACATACACATCACCTAGATTGTCTTATGCAATTGAGAACATAAAATGAACAGAAAATTAAGATCTTGAATCTTTATGCCTGCGATTGACACATACAGCTGTCAGGTTCAGAGGTTCTATATGATTCTTAACCCAAATACACTCATGATTGCTTCACATATGCATATTTTGACTTGCTAAAAGCCAATGCAGTATGGTGATCTCAACCATGAGTTGATCCTGCCTGCTCATATTGCAATGCTTTGATTTCTGCCGAAGTGCTTAGTGTAATCTGATTTGGATTTACAATTTACTTTTGGTTGTCTATTTCATGTTTGAAATTGATGTACAGAAAATAACATGGCATGTAAGATGATTGCCGTGTTAACAAATTGTCCTTGTGTAATCGATTCAATATTAAAGCAGAATGAGTACTGTAAATACTTGCACGACAATTACAGTATGATGATTGGATAGTATTTTCTATCTTAGTTTATGTTTTTGATATAATTGTTTTGAGACTATGACTTTGAGAACTATTTGTCTATTACTGGATGATACCAAAAACTGTATTAAGTTCATTGATGTAGACATACAACTTGAATTTCCGACTATTTTCAACTAATTACTTCAATAAAATTTTATTAAATTATTAACTTTGAAAAAATGGCAGTGTGACAGGTATATTCCATTGAACGAAGGAGAAGAAAGGGATTATGGAAAATTCAGTGTTAAGATCACAAAGTTCAAACGCGATGGTGCCTTAGAATTGCGTGGTTTGGAGGTACAGCAGAATGAGGTAAAGATTTTAAAAGGCCATCAGCTATGTTTTCTTGTTGCTGTTAGTGAAGTGTAAGGTAGGTTATACTAGCAAGGCCTATTCCACCCTTATGTTTTGCATCATAGGTTATCCATTTCAAGATTACAGTTGTTCGTAGATGGATATATTTGAGCTCCTCTTTGCGGCATATCTTAAACAAATGAAGAATTACATCTATATGCTTGTATTATAGCTCAGAGATTTCCCCAGGTTATGGCCTGCTTGGAAGTCCGGTTTTTAGCCTAATACGAGCAAAACACTTCAGAAAACTTTTACATTCTGGACTTGAAGTTGAAATAGGTAGGCCCATACAACTGGAAAATGGATGACCTTGGAAGGTCACACAATTTTTCTGAGAAATCTCAGGCTTGCCTCGAGCTCGAGCGTGCTCCACCCTCCTCGCCTCATTGCCACTGCCACTTCTACAGTAACCACCAACATCCTCCTGGCTTGAATGAGCGACGTGGGCCTCCTCCAGCTTGAATCCATGCCACCACCCCCCTCATATTGGTGATCCAAGTTGTCATGTCGTCTGTTCTCGATACAGCCCTCCTGGAAGTAGGCGGCAAATCCATTAGCAGGTGCAGCAGCGGTTACTCTGTTAGTTACTCTAGAGGACGATGCGGGTGACCTCTGCCAGAGCTGAGTGGATTTCCTCTGCCTTTGATAGCGTAGCACACGCCTCATCCTTATCATCTCTATCCTTGGATGTGCATAGCTTTTTCAATGATTCGGTCTGAACTTTATACCAGTGAGTATAAATTATGTTGTGTTGTTGCATGTATAGATTCAGAATTTGCTTTCCTTGATTCTAAAACATTTGTTGTGTACTCACTTCTAAAGCAGTTGGGCAATACACAGTCAAATTTGCTCAAGATCTGTGCTCGATGCATGCAAAGTACTGCTTAGTTCCCAAACAGTATTTTACAAGGTAAACAGTCATGTTGAGGGGGTGTTACTGCATAGGAAATTACAACTGTAATATATTGTCAGGTGTAAATATTTACCAAACTTACAAGCAGGCCCTTAGGATGCTCGTGTTTAAATTTTCTGAGTGAGACGACAAATTATCCATGGCATACAAGTTGTATTTACCTTTAGTTGAATATATTATCAAGCTTCCTACTGCTACGTGTGTTGCATATTCTGTAGCTGGAAACAAGCAACCCATCTTATTTTCTCACTTTTTTTTTCTTCTCATTGCTTCCATGTTTTCTCCTTCTGTACTTCTTCCTCCATGTTTGCTTCCCTCTCTATCTCCTTAAGATATCATCATAAGAAAAGTTCCATTGCTATGCTGAAGAGTTATGACCAGAGTATCTCCTGACTGCTAATTTCTGACATTGCAGTCACCTACAATTCGCCATGTTCTCCACATTCTGTATTCTGACTGGCCTGACCATGGGGTGCCATATAACAGTGCTTCTGTACGACAAATTTTGAAAAGATTATATGACATTCCAAAAGAGCATCCAATAGTCGCACATTGCAGGTTTGATTCAAATTAATGCCATTCTTCCATGTGCACCTACCCCTATACACAAACTCAATACTATTGTTTTTTCTTTATGCAGTGCAGGTATTGGGAGAACTGGTGCTTATATCACCATCCACAACACTATAGAGAGGATTTTACTTGGTGACATGTCTGCTAAGGATCTTTCTGAAACTGTCAAAAAATTTAGATCCCAGCGACCTGGAATGGTCCAAACAGAGGTACGGGTGGCTCTTTATTTCTCTGCCTCTGCTACAAAATCCTCTGAATTTGACAATAGTTTCTGTATAGTGGAGTAATATGTATCATAGAAGAAGTATTATGTTATTTATTTTATGAACTGCAGTTAGTGAACATGTGACTCGTGAAAAGTGACAACTGTACTCTAAATCTGACGCTTAGCCTTTTTTTTTTAAACAAAATATGGTGCTCCATTGATCTTTTGCTTTGTAAGGACAGTATGCAGAAAGCAGCAATCTATGACTTTCTTGTCTTTAAGGCTTAGTTGGGTTTTCTGGATTACAGATGTGCTTTAGTTGGATTGTCAGAATATTATCCATGGAAATAACAGTTCCTGAGACTACCTAAGAGTAGCACAGAACAAGGATCACTGCAGATACTGTCCTAATTCAACATTTTACTCTGCAGGATCAATACAAGTTTTGCTATACCGCAATTGTCGATGAGCTGAACGATCTGCTATCAAATTCAAAACACTGAATCATTTCTATGGTATGTTTCTTGCACGAGGACCTTACTATACGCACTATCCATTACGTGGTATCACAAGCCGTACAAACATATGCTTGTTTGCATCAGTAATCTCGAAATATTGCATGTCTCAATTCTCGTTGCATATCTTCTCCTCTGCAGGAACAATCAGTGCCCCGGGTATTTCTGACAGATTGTCACCCCTCAACTCCCTCAATTCTTTAAGCCTAGTTAACAGCATTCATGTATACTGATGATGTACAGCATGAAGACTGAAAAATTCATGCTTCAGCAGGAAGCTTTCTCTAACTTCTCCACACCAATAACCACGTGTATCCCAGGTTATTATGCTTGTGCCTGGCTCTGTATCCGATGCTGATGATGCTACTACAAGGTTTGGAATTTGCAGTGGTGATTATCCTGCCCACCCACACCTAACTTTGTGATTGTCTGTTAGCAGCAGACGCATCATGCATGTGATGATGAAAATTTTCGGAAGGTTTAAGACTCAGCTTTGTCACTTTCCAAGCTGTAGTGACGCTGCCACCATTTGTTTGTGTGTGTGAGGTCAAATGTCTGGAGAAGATTGAAACGGCTGTTGCTACTGCAAATGCAGCGACTTCTTGATGATGCTCTGTTCTATCTCTATGACTGTCTGTTTCTGGGGGTTGAGGAGTTGAAACTGGTGTTGCCAAGCAGAATGGCATCACACATCTGGAGATGATTTTGTTGTTATCTGGCAGTGGTGTTTTCGAGGGGGAAATGGACGGTAGCGGAATGGGCTAGTGGGGTTCCAGCCCAACGCGAAAAAGAACACGAGTTTTTCAGAGGTGAAAAGAAAAATTTACCATCTAAACGCCGTAATTAGTACTAAAACGTAAGGGGACGACCGAAAAGAAAAACCATTGGATCCTGTGCTTTACGCTAGATTGACATCCCTATTCTAAGTGGTATGGTCATATTGCAATGTAAAATAAAGACATGTTCCTAATTTGTGTATTAAATAATAAAGACATACACACAAAACCATCACCGTGAATGTACTCATCTATGAATATTCCCGACCTTGTCCTGGCTATACGTTTATTGTGAGTGAGGGGATGTATGGTCTATGTGTTAACGAAAGAGAAAAACAAGTTAGATTGGTCTACTAGTTTCTAAGGGATAATGTCAATATGTATCTTAATTAGAAGAATATTTCATTTCAAGAATGATCCCGTTCCACCTGTTCTCTGACCAAATACTTTCATTCAAAACTTAGTCCCCTACCCGACACCGATGTGATGGCTCAGGGCTCATACTAGGCTCGATGGTGAGAATGCTGTTTCTTTTTCCTGTAACAAAAAAGAGGACCAAATCTTGGCAGAGGCCAAACGAACAAACACCAGCATGGGCATTCTCTGCATCCAGATGTGGCGGCCATGTCGCCCTAGACGGCTAGGCTAAACTTTTCTTCATCTCCATATGAAACACTTCACTTCCATCTGAGATTCTGTAATGTTTCACTTCACTTCCTATGCATATGCAAAAAAGAAAGCTAGCAAACTTTCAGCATAGGCAGAAGTAAATTAAATTATAGCTTTACCATTTGCATCAATGATAGAGAATTATTCTCTTACTTAGGCATAATGATCAAAAGGAAATGACGCCGAAAAGGTGTTGTTTTTGCAAAACAAAAGACGCACATGAGCAGAGATACGCGAGCTTTCTTCCATCCCTGCAGAGGGGCACACACACAATAATTACAGTACAGACATGAAACGCAGTTGCACCCCCAACGGTACTTGATTGGTCAAAGTAGGGAGAAAGGGAGGCATGCCCACTGACACCAACACAATGGGCCCATGGGCCTGCCTGCCATGTGGGCCAGCAATTGGGGCTCAGATAAGCCAACCCACTGGCTCAATGATCAATGGCTACCAGACAGCACACTCAGAGGAGCAGCAACTACTAGTAGTCCTGGAGGAGCGACTCTCTTCCTTATGATGATGTGCTTGACCCATCAGAGAGAATTATTGGGCTCTGTTTTGGCTATGCTTTTCTTTGCTTATGATGCTCTTACTAACTGGGATTCACCGGAAGGTTACTACCTCCTCTCTTCCAAAATAATTTTACTTTTCACTCATCCCACATGTAACAATACAAAATAAAAAGGATTAAAGAATACATCTATTTTATTAAATCCCAATACAACTATTCAGCACTTTATCTACTCCCAATAAAAATATTACAATTTTTCATAAACTTCGATGCAATGATTACCTTAAAACTAACTTATTTTGGGACAAATAAAAAAAACTATAAATAACTTATTATGAGACGAAGAAAGTAGTAGAACTGAGAGTTTTTCTTCTACCCGGACAATCGTAGGAGTAATCAGTACTCCTCCCCCTATCTTAAGATATACTTCTTCCAATCTAGATGAGGATGTGATATAATTTACTACAATGAATTTGAACAGAGGATATTCATTTAGATTTATTTTAATATATTGTATCACATTCTTACTCAGGTTAAAATATTTTGGACAGAAAGAGTACTACCTCTGTCCCATAATGATAAGGCTTTTGACTATGCAGCTTTTAATAAACATACAAAATTTATCCTCAAACAACTTTGTCATCAGTCTATATTTTTTTTTTTTGAAGAAAACGACGGTAGGAGATCTACCGGAATTTATAGAAGAGAATTGATCATGTTTATAAGGAAAACCGGGCCTGAAAATCAAACTATATTTCATCTAATTATAATCATCTCTCATTTAATTTTTACACTATTTTCCCCTCAACCCATCTATTATTTACTTTTACCATCTTAAAAACTCCTTAAACCTAGTATTTGAGATGCTTACATTTTAAGAGGGAGGTCTCCAATGCAGCTCGTTTTTGTTTTCTCTTTTCTGCAGCAGAGAGGGGAACAGAGAGATGGGGCTCCACCTCCACACCAGGAGAAGGGAACTAGGGAGGTGGTGACTGACGAAGGCCTCTCTTTCGGCTGTGAGCCTGTGACACTGCAGAGCTCTGCAGGCTGCATGCATGGATTGAGACTTGCAGAGCACTCTTTCGGATCACCCCATGGATCCACTGTAAGCACGGGTACTCCTACAAAGGTTTCTCTCAGTCTTTCCCTGTGTCCTTTGACTACTCCCTCCGTCCCAAAAAAAAGACAAACCCTGGTTTTCGTGTCCAATGATTGACCATCCGTCTTATTTGAAAAAAATTATGAAAAAAATTAAAAAGATAAGTCACGCATAAAGTATTCATCATGTTTTATCATCTAACAACAATGAAAATACTAATTATAAAAAAATTTCATATAAGACGGACAGTCAAACGTTGGCACGCAAACCCGCGGTTTGCCTTTTTTTTTGGGACGGAGGGAGTATGTGCCATGCAATCATTCATACTGAAAATTTGAACTTACTACTCCCATCAATTTATCAATTACTCCATCCATCCTAAAATAAATAAAATTAAAATAAAATATAATGTTTTCTAGTCGGATTCATTCTATTAGATTATATTGAGATGAAGGCCTGTTCACTTTAATGGCATTTTCAACCATACCATTTTCTTTTGGTAAAGTTACCAAAAAAATGTCTACGTTTAGTTTGTTGCCAAATTTGGTCAATACATAATAAATCCTGCCAAAAATTTGGCAATATTGTCATCTTGCCAAAATTTTAGTATTGGCAAAACTTGATAAGGTTTATTTTGGCTACAATTTGAACATGTCCGAACAGGGTAATTTGTAGCGTTTGTCGTTCCTTTAAAAGGTAAGGAATACATGCATGGAAAATGCAGTATGTTTGGGAGTACAGGTAGGTTACAACAAATCTACTCCTACATTCTGTTGGAAATGCAGCTGGTAGTACTTTGTAGGAGAAGTACACGGGGTACGTAGAACGTTTGTACTTTTGTCACCGCATATGATGCGAGCATGCCTCAGTGGCGGATCTAGGATTTAGGTTATGGGTGGTCCGACCTAATTTTTTTTAAAACACTGTAAATCTAACAATGCTAATATATAGATAATATAATAGATTATAAGTGTACCCATGATTTATTAATAAAACAACCTAAAATATCTAAAATTAGCAATTGAGTAAAATTTTAACTTAAAGAAACTTATATGCCGATAAAAGTTTAAAGAAGATTACCATACTACTCTTTATTTTTGTCGGGTCATCGCCCATGAAAATGTTTATTATATCTTCTCATCCACTTCGAAGAATACATCGCTCGCTGCTGCCTCGCTGTCCATGAGGCCCTGGCACCTGACGGCCTGACATTGTGAGGATCAAAGCACACATCAAACTTTCACCTGATACACATACGGTAATAATAAAACTATACAAATAAAACTTTATAGTTGTGACAGACCCCGTCGGTTGGCCGGTTGCTATCGCAGCCGAGGGCCGAGGCGCAGGCGGCCGGCGCTCCAACCTCGTTCGCTGGCTCCGACTGACCGGTTCCTCTGTCCTCGCTCGGAGTCTCGCCGTCTCGGTCTCTCCTCGCGGCGCGGCGACGGACTACGGGACTAGGGCAAGTGGGCAACTCCGTGACTGCCGTCTGCGGGCAACTGGCACTGTTGCGATCTGCGAAGCGAATGCGGACGGCCGGGGCGAATTAACTGCAAAGCGAAAAACGAGGAGTTGATCGAGCAAGTAGGCGCGCGGCGCTTCGGTTTCCATCCAGGTTGCGTTCTGCGTGCGTGCGCCATTAGAATCGGGATTGGTTTTTTTCCTTCTATAAAATCGGATATAAGGTAGTGAGGGTCCGTCGCCAAATTTTTGGGTGGTCCGGGGACCACCCACTGGATCCGCCGTTGGCATGCCTGAATGCATCATGAAGCCCATGGCAACCACTTAGGCCCCCTTTGATTCAAAGGAAATTTATAGGAATTTTAGAGGATTTTATTCTTATAGGAATTTTTCCTACAAAGTCCTTTGAATCAAAGGAATGAACCCTATGGAATCCTATGAAATTCCTATTGAATGCATTTTCCCATACAAGTTTTGAAGGAATTTTAACAAGAGGTAGAACCTCATGGAAGAAATCCTTTGAGTCTTTATCTCTCCTCAAATTCCTGTGTTTTTCCTGTGGTCCAATCAAACGGTCATTACTATGTTTTTCCTGTGTTTTGCAATCCTCTGTTTTACACTTTCATTCCTATCAGAATCCTATGTTTTTCCTATTCCTCCGTTTTTTCATTCCTATGATTCAAAGGGGCCCTTACTCCTACCACGAGGGGAAATAATATTTCTATTGCCATGAATATTCCTGCAAAACCTGAGCAAATGAATAACCAAAACAAACTCCTCACTCATCACTCAACTCACTCACTGATAGCACATGTTTTGTCCCCCAAGGCATGCAAGCTGGGAGTGTCCGTCCAGAGCTGAGAACAGTGAAGGCGAGCTACTACTTCAGCTGAAGGTCCCTTCTCTCCCCTACTCTCTCGTCCCACAAAAAGACAAACCGTGGGTTTCCGTGCCAACGTTTGACTGTCCGTCTTTTATGAATTTTTTTTATAATTAGTATTTTCATTATTGTTAGATGATAAAACATGATTAATACTTTATGCGTGACTTATCTTTTTAATTTTTTTCATAATTTTTTCAAATAAGACGGACGGTCAAACGTTGGGCACGGAAACCAGGGTTTGTCTTTTTTTGGACGGAGGGAGTACTCCACATGATGAGTCAAAGAAGTGGTCAGATTGCCTGGCCTGCCACAGCCTGCACAGCTTATGTAAGGCTTCCCATCTGATTCACAGATGCATGGCATATGTGCAGTGCTGCTCCCTGCTGGAGTGGACAGCTGCCTCTTCTCTCGCTCTGTGTGTGTCATCTCTGATGCGTCTGCAGCAGCAGCATGCAGGGACAGGACACCCCGCTGCATGCATGCTTCGGCAGCAGGCAGGCAGTGTGCTGCTTGTCATGCGTACAGGCAGGCAGGCAGGCGGATGGATGGATGGGCGGAGGGAGGGAGAGGGACTGGCTGTGTTCGGAGATGGGAAGTTGGGAACTAGACTCCCCGCACAGAAAATAGAGCGGTCTATTAGCGTGTGATTAATTAAGTATTTACTAATTTTTTTTTCAAAAATAGATTAATATGATTTTTTAAAGCAACTTTCGTATAGAAATTTTTTGCAAAAAACGCACCGTTTAGTAGTTTGAAAAGCGTGCGCGCAGAAAACGAGGCAGAGGGATTGGGAACATGGGATTGCAAACACAGCCAGTGGCGTCTTCTCGTCAGCGTTCTCCAGCTTTCGCTGCGGCGTCGGCGTTAAATGGGAGATGCCCCGGTAGGTGGCGGTGGTGGTGGTGGCGCGGCTGCATGCGGAGATGCTGCTGCTGCTGCTGCAAAATGGCGTCGATTTGACCCCACCCACATGCACATGCGTGCTCGCGTGCAGCGGCGCCAGAGACGACAGCGTACGTACGTACTGGGAGGAGGATATTGTGGTGTGTAGCTAGCGCGGCAGTTTCACCGGCGACTGGGTGTAGACGTGTAGCTATAGGAATTTGCAAGTTCAGCTTTGCTATTTCAGGCTTGGGGTCTCTCGAGCTGTTGTATTTGTGTTCATGCACCCACTGGAGAAAGGCCGTGTTTAGATCCAAAGTTTAGATCCAAACTTCAGTTCTTTTCCATCACATCAACCTGTCATACACACACAACTTTTCAGTCACATTATCTCCAATTTTAACCAAAATCCAAACTTTGCGCTGAACTAAACACAGCCAAAATACGACAATATGCACTACTGTTTGTATTTGTGTTCATGCTCAAGCACTTTGGGTCAAGAAGATTGAAAAAGTACGTAAAAACTGTGTGATATGATGATTAATGTTTATCACATTTTTCAATAACGAATTTATGTTAAATACACAAATGCTGTTTCTGTTGCAGATTGTGGAGGAACTTGTGTACATTGTGCATTACTTGCCTTCTGAGATCAATTGTGTCTTCTACAAGGAACATGAAGAGGATAGATCTGTGAAGGCTAATGGGAGCCCTCAGCAAACTTTAGGGTCTGCTGATCTCCATCTGAATTACGCAAGGATCGTTATCGCCATACAAGTTTTGGTAAGATTCTTTGACAGTCATTAGGCCATTGTAAATTTGGTCCGCCTATCTTAGACCGGCCCGGCTAAAAAGTCATTAGGCCATTGTTCTAGGATCTTGGTCATTGATCAAGTGTAGTCGTGCATGATGTAAACATATTTCCGGTTTTCAGTTGATTTGGCACACTAACTGAAATGTCGAAACTGATTTTATTTGTTCATAAAGTTTCAATCGCAGGTATCCGTCGCATCATCGGTTCCGCAATGTGCTGTAGATTCATTGTTCCATGCACTGCCTTATAGAATCAGATCAGTTTTGCTACCTAGGATGAGACACGGCGATTTTGACGACCAGGTGACCATTCTTTTCTGTCAATTCCGATTACCTGACAAAAATGTGTATCCTGTATATACTGTTCATCTTCATTTCTTTCTGAACTTTGCATCTTCTTATTGCAGAGGACAGAAACGCAGATCGTCGATGAGATGACCAGGAGACTTGAATGGCTCTACCCAATGGCAGAATTTACAATAAGGTACTGTAATCTCTTGCCAAATACACCAGGTTCATTCAATGAATAATAATCTGATGCTCACGTTGTACATTTCTGAACATCAGGCTGTCTCAGCACACTGGAATGATCAGAGAATGCCTGGTATCAGGGTATATAACTATGACTGTCATGTCTATTTTGTCATGAACAATATGCAAAAGCACAATTGCTGATTTCACTAATAATTCCTCATGAAATTCTTGTAGGAGCCTCAGAGACCATGATCAACGCAAGATGCTCAAGGTTCAGACACTGTACCATGCTGATAAGATGAAGACTGATGGCTGCATTATTGACATGGTGATGGACCTTCATCTTCTCATAAAAGCCGCGAGACTGAGGGCCGATGCGCCGCACCATAGTGGTCCTCTTGATCAACCAGTGAGTACCAGTGGATCATCAACCAGCTCGGCTAGCACAGGCATCAGTGGATCGACCAGCTTCGGTAACATTAGCACCACTTGGTCAGATATCGATGAAGATTTCATTGCCGTGATCGATTAGATTCTAGGTGTAGATTCCCTGCAAATTCTGATTTAGGGAGAGGGATGCCTGAAAATAGAGAGGGTTTTAGCTGAGAACTGAGATAATGCAGAAATTTAGTTTATAGCTCTTTAGATACTAGACAAGGTTGGTTTAATGTTCGCGCAATACTTGAGTTCATGAATCTGTATTTGAGGAGCTCACATGTACATTTTGTGCAAATGGTTGGAAGAGAGAAGAAAACGTGCTGAACATTTTTCCTCCAAATAATCAGAATTTCTTCTCCAATATCATATATACTAGTGTGATCAATAATTAAAGATCATGCTTAAGCAGGGAAGCAGGGATGCTTTTTTGGGCCACTTCACCTTAAGATCATAGTGGGGATGGCAGAAAGGAGCAGTCATGCTTAAAGCAATAGCTAGTGCTCTTTTTTTTTTCTAAAAAATGTCAACATAACCTTGATAAGATTTCTGAACTTTTGTCATGGATGTTGCACGCGTGCAGACTATACGATTACTTGTTTGCAGGTACCATCATTGGCAAATTATTTTTGAGGGTAACACCATTGGCAAATCGATGAGTATTTTTTCCTCAAAATTGACACTTGCATCTTGCAGGGGCTTAAATTAGCATGAACACTTTCTCAATTGAATGGTGATGAACAACATAATGTGTCTACAACACATGTGCTGATGCTTTCTTGTTTACTCTTCTACTCAATGAGATACTAGTATATGATTTCACCATTGTTTAGCAATGAGCTGACTAACCAAAACTGCATCAATGCAGTCTCTGCAGACTGAACTTAGTTTGTGAAGTAAAAATGTGCATCACACATTTTCAGGTAAGGAAATAAATAAATGCATTATGCATCACAAACAAAGCTCCCACTGGTTTAAGAAATCAGGATTATATGACAGAAGTTTGTTAAGCCTGCAACTAAAAGTTGTCTGTGTTCTTCAGTATAGTGTGTTACTGCAACCAAGAAAGTTATTACTGAAAGACTAAACCAAGAAGAACCACCTTTTAATAGAGATTCTAGAACTCCATTTTTTTTTATCAAGATCAACACTGCAGCAACTAAACTCCCCTGTGTTCTTGATTGAATCACTTTCAACAAGGGCCATTATTTTCAGAGAAGGAGAAGGCAAAAACACTCTTGTGAAAAATTCAGAGAAATGCAAACGCTTTGTGTGAAGCATCATCTCCATCTCTTGCTGTGATCAGTGCATGACGTAGACGTTGTACTCGACAATGGCGTCGCCGGTCTTGAGGTCCAGGGTGTGCGTCCTGGCCTGGGCGTAGCCGCGGGCGAAGCGGAAGGCGCCGGTGCCGCCGATCACCGGCATCTCCCGGACGTCGTCCAAGGGGCAGTTGCGGCCGAGCACGGTGACCACGCTGCCGTTGTAGGTGCCGTCGGTGAACACCAGGTTCATTGCCTGGAGGAAGCCCAGCTTGGCCTGGTCCGAGCCCATGTACAGCCCCTGGGCCCGGCCCATGGGCTTGGACTCGGGCTCGGGCCCCTCCGTCAGCGGATCGTCCATGACGTTGATCATCCCAAAGAAGGACCGCGATGACGGGTCCACCGGGTCCACCACCCGCACTGCCGTCGGTGATGGCTTGCTCACCTTGTCGTGGAAGTAGAAGTGCAGGTGAGTCGTCGGTGAGGATGCTGACCCGCGGCGGGCCCTATTCTTATAGAACTCAGAAGGTAGCCCGCGCGATGCGCGGGCTGTATTAGAGATTATGCTTGAAAAAAACTTAAAATGACAGAATGATACTTTTAATTTCGAAAGTACTGTTTATCCATAACTTATCCTCATCAGTGTTGCTTTGATATTTTTTTTCAATCTATTTGTTAGCTTTTAAAAGATATAATATTTAATACATTCATATCTATATATGATCTCTTCATTATGTAGAAAGGAGTTAGATTTAATTTGTTTGGAAACATGTGGTTTTTTTTGTCTTGTTTAATTAAATGTTTAGGGGCTTTCTTTTTTTTAGCAAATCCTAAATAACTATTATTGTTAATGAATATTTGTAGGGGCTTATATATAATAATATCATGAAAGCCAGTAATATCTAAGCACTTAAAAAATGTTATAGAATGGAACATGCAATAGATGTTCCAATTTTAGTGAAAAGTGGGAACCGATATTCCTACTGATATTTTATATTTTATTGTTTAGGCGTTATGGATCTTTAAATTGTTGGTTTAATTATGAGTAAAGCAATTTGGATTAGAAATCATATGTGTGGCTAAAAAATTATGTATGTTTTATATTATTGATTATTTTTTCTTTTAGTTTGAAAGCTATAAAAATATCAAGGAGAGGTAGATGGGAAAGTGCAAGCCAAGGGGTGAGGGGATGTGTAGTGTATTGTTGTGTTTGTGTGCATGTGACGAGGATGGTGAAGTTTGGGGGGGTGGGGAGTTTTTTCTTTCCTATTCTTTTATAAATGAGCCGATGATCTTTTGTTTTGTTCCTAAAATTTCAAATATTTTTTTTTAATTGTTAAGACAAGTAACACCGAGCGGCTTAAGATTTTCTTTAAAAGTAGATCTAATGTTGAAAATAATGGATCTACACATTGAAGTCGTGGTCAAATGTTTTTTTATAAGTTCTAAATTTTTTTTTAAAATGTAAGAATTAACACGGGACAATGTTAGTGCAATATAGAGAATGTACGATGATTTAAGATGATATAGTTATTATTATCTATTTTTTATTTGGTTGACACACATAGTTGTCTACAAATAACGTATTATTTACAGTGAAATATGGGTAATATGAATCTTAAATTATTTATTTATTTATAAATAAAATAAAACAATAGTTTAAACAAACTTAAAAACCAGATGTAATTTAAGATATAGTCATTTAGCTTTCTAGTTGTTGTTTGTTTTTATATTAAGTTTTTAATTACTATTGCTTTATTGTATAAAAATAGAATAAATTCTTTATTGATTGATTAAGATGTATCTATTTTTATTTGTCTTTTCATAAATATATTATATGTATACAATAGATATTAAAAATATGTACACTACAAATGTAATAATATTTTTTTGACTTATTTATAATGTCGAAATGAGAGGAGTACTTTTTGGAACATTACCCAGAGTTAGGTTCATTTAGTTTTTTCATAGTATATCTAATTTAATTATTGTTAAGTTATATACGGTGATAAAATCTGTATCATTATTTTTTCCATAATTTTATAATTATTTGAATTGGACACAAAGTCGAAAAATATAACCAAAAGTTACATTTATATTCCTCAAAGTTGAATTATAGTGAATATGAGCCCTTAAATGTAAAATAGTATAAAGAATGAGGTGCGTGCGTAGGCATGGACGTCTTGTGATTAAAATAACTTATTTTTATGAATTAGGTAACATAGTTGCTTAATTTTTTAGCACAAATTTTGATTTCTAACTTATATTTTGGGAACATTACTTCTGTGTTCTTTGCTTCAAGTTCCCAAGTCATCTCTTTTTACTCCCGGGTGCGCACTTTTCAAACTGTTAAACTGTATGATTTATCAAAAAAAAAAATCTATACAAAAGTTGCTTTTAAATTGTATTAATCCATTATTTTAAAAAGGCTAATATTATATTAATCATGCGCTAATGAGTTGCTTCGTTTTGGCTGCTCGGGAGATTGGTCCAACCCCATGGAACGAACATAGCCGGTTCATTTTACTTTTAGAACTGTAGATCTAATTTAATTATCGTAAAGTTATGTAGAATGATAAATCTATATCTAATTTAATTATCGTAAAGTTACTAGAATGATAAAATCTTATCTAATTTAATTATCGTAAAGTTATGTAGAATGATAAAATCTATATTATTGTTTTTCAGATTTCTTCTAATTGTTTGAAATGCGTGCAAAAGTCAAAAAATATAGCCCAAAAGTAATATATTTCTTTTCAACATTTAATTATAGTGAAATTTGGTCTTTAACCGTGAATTTGGTCGTAAAATCTAAAAGACATCGATATATAAAAAAATAATTATATGATTAGATATTCAAATTTTGGTTTAGTAATTTCCATATGCTTCAAATATACTATGATGCAGGGCTAAATAGTGCGAGATTCTCCGAAGAAAATCTGCAAAGCATGATCGATGAATATTTTTTTAAGAAAGAATTAATAGAAAATAAGAAGAGGGAATGGAAGGAAGGGAGGCGTACGTACGTAACTTATATACGTACGTAATGCTCGGTGGGGCGGTTTAGATGATTTTTTTTAAATCTAATGGTTGTAAATAATGGGACCACCAAATTTAATGAAAATCAACGTTTATTTTAGAGTGCCATGTGGGGCTTAGGAACGTTTATAGGATGCCACATGGCGACTTAGGAGTGTTTGTAGGAAGTTTAATGGACTTTTAGTTATAATAATAGATTATTACTTATATGTGTTTTTCAAGATTTCTTCATTCATTGGGCTTGGTTTATGCAGACAACAGTTCAAAGATTTTGCGGCATCTGTTGCTAGGCTTGGGAACATGTGCAGGGATCCCAATGGCACAATCTTGATGAGCATTTCTCTGGGTAAAATTTAGCTGCCACCACATTACTGTTCTTGTATAATTCATGGCTCAATCATATTTTATTCTTATCTAAGTGTTCATTTGTGTGCCTCTTGTCACTGCGCAGATTGGAGTATAGTCCCATAACTCAGGAGTACTCCCATGAAAAAGCAGCATCCAAGATGGAGGATCTGCGGAACTTGTGACTAAGACAAAGGTGTGTTAGTCACATATTTTCTAATGTCATTACCACTGTTGGTTCAACACATTTTTCTTTTAGGAACCACTGAAATGATGTTGCTGTTCTATTTTCTTCTGTGCAGATACTGTTTGAAGCATTGCGCCGATTGGGAGTCTCCGAGAAGATGTACAGGGAAGCCAAGCAGACAGGTGCTTCCCAAAACCATTTGTGTGATCAGCACAACTAATCAGAAATATGTCTACTTATGTTCTTCACTCAGTTCTTAACATTTTTTTATATGTGCAGGTATGCCACTTGAGACTTTCCAAAATGCGGTGAACATTGAAAAAGAAATCGTGCAAAGCGCAAAGAAGAAAGCACTTTGGGTCAAGAAGATTGAAAAAGTACGTAAAAACGTGTGTGATATGATGATTAATGTTTATCACATTTTTAAATAACGAATTATGTTAAATACACAAATGCTGTTTCTGTTGCAGATTGTGGAGGAACTTGTGTACATTGTGCATTACTTGCCTTCTGAGATCAATTGTGTCTTCTACAAGGAACATGAAGAGGATAGATCTGTGAAGGCTAATGGGAGCCCTCAGCCATTCTTAGGGTCTGCTGATCTCCATCTGAATTACGCAAGGATCGTTATCGCCATACAAGTTTTGGTAAGATTCTTTGACAGTCATTAGGCCATTGTTCTAGGATCTTGGTCATTGATCAAGTGTAGTCGTGCATGATATAAACATATTTCCGGTTTTCAGTTGATTTGGCACACTAACTGAAATGTCGAAACTGATTTTATTTGTTCATAAAGTTTCAGGGGGGGGGGGTGTTGACCATGTCCTGTTCTCTGCCTGATACACCAGCAGTCAACCATTAAACTAATAAGAGAGAAGAACACATATAATAAACCTGGATTTAATTTTTCGAATTCTTTACTGAGTAGACTTTTTTGCCACCACCCTGTTGCTCTACATTAAATCGCCTCTTCAATCGCCTCCTCCTTTTTGCTAGCTGCTCCATTTTTCCTCCTTCGATGTTCATCTCTGAACATATAAACACGTTCTTGGCATTATTATTCCTGGTTCTTGATATAATCGATCCGAGCTGTTTTTATGATCGTTTTGCATGCGTTCCATGGCCAACCTCTCGTGTTCGTCCATGGTCAGATAGGATCTCGTCCGTATCATCACACGGTATAGTTTTTGAGTTCTTTGTGATCAGATCATGAAGATGAGTCGTTTCTGCTCCGTGGTTGGCATCGTTTGCGGCTCCCCGCCGTCTTCAGGCGATGAAGCTTTTGCTTCCCATGGCGAGCAGCAGCAGGCGGCGACGACGACGACGGCGCAGTCTTCTGGGAAGAGCTCGAGCTCGAGGAGGAAGACGGCGCCGGAGGCCTCCGGCGAGCACAAGGCGGGCGGTGAAGCGCCGCCACCGGCGACCAAGAAGACAGCATTGCTCGACAAGGGCAAAGAGAAGGTATGATGGCTATAGGTTACTACTCATGTTCGTCTTCATCTTCTTGTTTGAAGAGCAGATGCTACTCTTTCTTGATGCTTGCTAATTTTGTGGTTAAAAACTGGATTTGATGCAGTGGTTTGATGCATTGATTTGATTTCTTGGGGATGAAAGTTTCAGAAATGGTGGTGTTCCAGGGAGAAGAATATGCTAGGGCATCATCATGCATATGCTGGGTTGAGATAAAAAGAAACATCATAAATGTGGGATTTAGGATCTACGTTTTAAACATATTCACATTTTTTTTTTTTGCGGGGAAGACACATTCACAGTTTTTTAATTTGTGGGGAAGACATATTCAGCTTTGTGTGTGTGTGTGTGGAAGACATATTAATAGATTTTTTTTTATTTGTGGGGAAGACATATTCACAGTTTGGTTATGTTTTTGCGGATCATTCATGAAAATGCACCATTTCCTTTTAAAAGGAACCTATCTATTTCAATATTTGTGATGTGGCTAATCAAGAACAATACATCGTGCATCAATTAGACTAAATCTTTCTTTGATCATTTAGGTATCAGAAATGGACACTTCTGTCAGGAGAACCAGCAAAGGAATATCAGGCAATCCATCAGAGGATTCCAACAAACCAGTGGCTAAATCTCCGACACCGAAGACCGCGATCGGCAGCATAAGGAACTATATTGCTATCAAAAAGGGTAGAAAAATAAGGATCCTGGCCTTTGAGGTAGCCAACACAATTGCCATGGGTTCCAACCTGATGAACTTCCTCTCCGAGGAAAACATAAGGTACCTGAAACGTGTTGTGCTTCAGAACCAAGGCGTCCAAAGTCTGATCTCAGATGATCAGAGCCAGTTGCTTGCTCTTGTTGGGGATGAAATTAGGTAATTAATGACTTTTTCCTATAAATTTCAATGCTTTTATTATTTATATAAATTATTACTTATATGTGTTTTTCAAGATTTCTTACATTCATTGGGCTTGGTTTATGCAGACAACAGTTCAAAGATTTTGCGGCATCTGTTGCTAGGCTTGGGAACATGTGCAGGGATCCCAGATGGCACAATCTTGATGAGCATTTCTCTGGGTAAAAATTTAGCTGCCACCACATTACTGTTCTTGTATAATTCATGGCTCAATCATATTTTATTCTATCTAAGTGTTCATTTGTGTGCCTCTTGTCACTGCGCAGATTGGAGTATAGTCCCATAACTCAGGAGTACTCCCATGAAAAAGCAGCATCCAAGATGGAGGATCTGCTGGCACTTGTGACTAAGACAAAGGTGTGTTAGTCACATATTTTCTAATGTCATTACCACTGTTGGTTCAACACATTTTCTTTTTAGGAACCACTGAAATGATGTTGCTGTTCTATTTTCTTCTGTGCAGATACTGTTTGAAGCATTGCGCCGATTGGGAGTCTCCGAGAAGATGTACAGGGAAGCCAAGCAGACAGGTGCTTCCCAAAACCATTTGTGTGATCAGCACAACTAATCAGAAATATGTCTATTTATGTTCTTCACATCAGTTCATAACATTTTTTTATATGTGCAGGTATGCCACTTGAGACTTTCCAAAATGCGGTGAACATTGAAAAAGAAATCGTGCAAAGCGCAAAGAAGGAAGCACTTTGGGTCAAGAAGATTGAAAAAGTACGTAAAAACTGTGTGATATGATGATTAATGTTTATCACATTTTTCAATAACGAATTTATGTTAAATACACAAATGCTGTTTCTGTTGCAGATTGTGGAGGAACTTGTGTACATTGTGCATTACTTGCCTTCTGAGATCAACTGTGTCTTCTACAAGGAACATGAAGAGGATAGATCTGTGAAGGCTAATGGGAGCCCTCAGCAAACTTTAGGGTCTGCTGATCTCCAGCTGAATTACGCAAGGATCGTTATCGCCATACAAGTTTTGGTAAGATTCTTTGACAGTCATTAGGCCATTGTTCTAGGATCTTGGTCATTGATCAAGTGTAGTCGTGCATGATGTAAACATATTTCCGGTTTTCAGTTGATTTGGCACACTAACTGAAATGTCGAAACTGATTTTATTTGTTCATAAAGTTTCAATCGCAGGTATCCGTCGCATCATCGGTTCCGCAATGTGCTGTAGATTCATTGTTCCATGCACTGCCTTATAGAATCAGATCAGTTTTGCTACCTAGGATGAGACACGGCGATTTTGACGACCAGGTGACCATTCTTTTCTGTCAATTCCGATTACCTGACAAAAATGTGTATCCTGTATATACTGTTCATCTTCATTTCTTTCTGAACTTTGCATCTTCTTATTGCAGAGGACAGAAACGCAGATCGCCGATGAGATGACCAGGAGACTTGAATGGCTCTAGCCAATGGCAGAATTTACAATAAGGTACTGTAATCTCTTGCCAAATACACCAGGTTCATTCAATGAATAATAATCTGATGCTCACGTTGTACATTTCTGAACATCAGGCTGTCTCAGCACACTGGAATGATCAGAGAATGCCTGGTATCAGGGTATATAACTATGACTGTCATGTCTATTTTGTCATGAACAATATGCAAAAGCACAATTGCTGATTTCACTAATAATTCCTCATGAAATTCTTGTAGGAGCCTCAGTGACCATGATCAACGCAAGATGCTCAAGGTTCAGACACTGTACCATGCTGATAAGATGAAGACTGATGGCTGCATTATTGACATGGTGATGGACCTTCATCTTCTCATAAAAGCCGCGAGACTGAGGGCCGATGCGCCGCACCATAGTGGTCCTCTTGATCAACCAGTGAGTATCAGTGGATCATCAACCAGCTCGGCTAGCACAGGCATCAGTGGATCGACCAGCTTCGGTAACATTAGCACCACTTGGTCAGATATCGATGAAGATTTCATATCCAGATTCTTAGAATCTGTAGCTGTGGAATCTGAAAAATGAACTAACCCAGCTTCTCCAGATTCTCATCAGCTACTCAGCTAGTTTCTCAGCAGCTGCTTCTCAGAATCTTAAAGCTCCCCTAAATAGGCTCTTTGTCCTGGCTACAACCAAGCTATATGACAAGATCTTATATATACCCCATGTTTTTTTCCCTTTGAGAAGTCGGATGTGTTCTCGCCTTTCCTCTCTAGTATATCTCCTACAAAACAAGTTCCTCTAAAATTCATGTGTTTTATTTCCTACGAACCATCCAAATTCGCGATCTTTTAATGTGGTTTTTGGATCATAGGGACTAATTTTAGTCACTGTCACATCGGATGTTGGGACACTAATTAAAAGTATTAACCGTAGACTAATGACAAAATCCATTCCATAACCCTGGACTAATCCGCGAGACGAATCTATTGAGCCTATTTAATCCATGATTAGCCTATGTGATGCTACAGTAAACATGTGTTAATCATGGATTAATTAGGCTTAATAGATTCGTCTCGCATTAGCCTCCATCTATGTAATTAGTTTTGTAATTAGTCTATGTTCAATACTCTAAATTAGCGTCCGGTCATCCGACGTGACAGGGATTTAGTCCCTGTATCCAAAGTGCCACTAAATTCCTATGTTTTAAAAATCCTAAAAAAACCCCGATGTGTGAGATATCTTTGTACGTTTTTCCCTTTTCTGTTTCTTACAAGCCGTATGGTGCAAAAGAAGCAGGAGCACAAGAGGACACAACCCGGGGACTGACTGATAATAACTTTGCATGTAGCTTGAAGAGACCAGCGGTTAAGGTATCTTCGTCATCAACGGTGAGTACTGTGAATATGTGCGTGAGATGAATTGAATGAGGTCATATATATAGCACACAACAACGGTGTGAGTGTGTGACATCGCGATCGAATTTGTTAGGTGGCAGGAATTTGGAGCAACTTGGAGAAAAAAAAGGTGAAAGAGGACACAAGGAGAGATATGGTGGCTATTGGTCAGATTCAGATACCCCATATTGTCTTACAATTATCGTCCATGTATTAGCCGGTCTACGGTGTTTTAAAATGACCTGCCCATACGTGATAAAAAAATCATTGTGGCCAGTGGCGGATCGGCCTGGCCCCCTCCAACAAAAATAGTTTCACATATAATCACCTATCTATAATTAGGTTTAACCTAAGTAGTGTATTAATGATTAATTAGGTCCCCTCCAAGACTTTTAGGCTCATCCTATATCAGGGGCGGATCCAGGAACAAAAAAATTGGGGAGCGCTCAATTACACAGTTTTTTCAACCTCCATCCATCTACAGACCTTTAGTTTATTATTCATGGTGAAAAAATTGAAGGGGGTGCTCCGAGAGTATCCATGGGTCCCCCTGCACCCACGTTGGATCCGCCCCTGTCCTATATATAGCCTACGTAGTGTATTAATAATTAATTATCGTCACTGATTGTGGCTCATGAGTTTTCGATGCTGCCCGAAGCATAGAGTGCCGCCGGGCCTGGGCCGCCCATGCATATATTATATATTATAATTGATCGGCCTATGCATATAATTGTGTGAATTAGTGCTATTACTGAACCAGAACGTTTGCCACAATTCAGATATGTTGAGTTGTTGAAAGTATATGCATGTGACAAGTGCATATTCATGATATATATGTACTACTCTTCATGATAAGAGCAATAGTAGTGCGTCCTAAAATTTTACCAGACCTCACATGCCACATAGACCACCATATTAGCTATATACTCCGCAATGCATGTTACTTAGGCTCTTAACTATCTCTCTCCTCACTTTTATCTCTCTCTCTCCTCTCACTTTTCCCACCATTCTCTCTCTCGAGCGGAGGAAGCGAAGCGGCGCCTGTGCCGAGCAGGGCTCCACGCCTCCACCTGATCTCCTCGTCAGGGCCGGAGGCGGCGCGGTGTCATCGTCCGAGCCCAAGCCTCTCCACCGTCTCCTTCGCCGTGAGTCAAAGCCGCCGGAGCCGGAGCCATTGCTCAACCTCCCGCTCCTCCGCGAGTCCATCTCCATCCCCGCCGACGAGCCGGACACCACCAAACACAAGCAGCATCGGCGGTGGCCGCCACCACGGCCACAACGATGGCAGCGCAGAGGAGAGGTGGCGGCGTGGCACAAGCGGCGACGGCGCTGGGCGGGGCTCCACGTCGGGCGGGCGAAAGACACAGACGACGGCACTGCCGAGTTGCGGATCTCGTTCTCGTGAGGCTCGTTTCCCTCACCGTCGCCTCCCTTGCCGGCTCCGGATCGACCTCGGCGGCGCGACCTCTCCCTCTCTGTCGACTCCTCCCACCTCCTATCTTCCTCATTGCTGCTGCCCACGCAGTGGCAGCCTCCCCGAGCTCACGCGGTGGCGGCGGCGACCTCTTCGAGCGCACACGCCGGATTTGGCCAGAGAGGCGGTCCAGGCAGCGGCGTTCCCAAGCCCACGCAGCGGTTGCGAAGAAGTTGGAGGAGAGGAGCTGCAACTTCGAATCCATCATACCCGCTTCCGAAGGCTCGTCTCCCTTGCTTTTTCTGACAAAGCTAGCTGAAGAATGAGTGCCCTTATTTGGACACGTGGGCTTCAGGTGGGTAGCGCCAAAGACGGATATGGTACTGAATCTCCAACGTGTCACACATAGGCTAAATGCAAACAAGGAGCACGGTGAATGGCCTAACTATTCCCCCGTCCTATAATATAATAACCTATTACTTGAATCTGACCATGACTCGGTTGGTATACTATGTAACGGAGGCAGTACCACATGAAGGCAGGAACAGTTATGACTGTTCAGATGGGCCTCTCAAGCTCATTCATTCAAATCCATTTTCTCTGTGGGTTTCCGGACCAGTATATTTCTTTCGTTGGGCTTGCAGGGAAATATCTACTCTCATCTCTATCTCTACTATTATTAAAATTAAAGATGTTTTTACCGGTATTTTGGTACGTTATCTATGTTTGAGTCGGTTTTTAAGTTCGTTCGCTTTTGGAATACAAAAGGAGTCGCATAAGAAATCTCTTTTAAAAAAACTTCGCATGCTAACTTGAGATCAAAGTCGGACTTCTAATTGCAGCTCATAATTATCTTAAAAAAGTATCCAAGCGAATTTCCACAGTAAATTTTACCCTAGCTAAACCGATAACAATAATAAGATTAAAATAGCATTCATCCGTTGCAACGCACGGACATTTTTCTAGTAAGAGAAAAAAAAGAAAGAAGGCCACAGCCCACAGCAACACATCGTATTCCTTCCCTCGTTACACTTGTCGACGTTTGATGTCGCGATTCAGGTATTTGCATAGTATGAGGATCGTTGGTACTAGGATATACACGAGACTGAGGTAAAAGAGACGGGGACGAGGATTTTTATATAGGTTCGGGCCCCTAAATTGTCAGGTAATAACCCTACATCCTATTGGCCGAAGCCGGTATTGCTCTTATTCATCATAATCACACCAGTACAATATTTGGGGTAGCCTATCTAACTGTTGTCGACATGGTGGTCTGAAGGTCTGACTCGTAGTCGACAACAGGGTAGTCTTCCTCCTCGAATCCGCATCCGGCGAGATCAGAGACAACGCTATATCTCTCCTGACAGTATCCGTAGACACCGTACGGGACTAACCGTGCTTATTTCTGAAGTCGATATCCGGCGTCTTGTCTTGGCGCATGTTGGCTTATATGTTGTGGCTTCTGCTGTTCCGTAGATTGTGGTGGGTGTTGATTGTGTCATCTCTCCTCCTAGGGGGCCTTGTATTTATACCCATAGGTGTCCCTTTGTCCAAGTAGAACTAGGGAAACCAATATGGATGCAATCCGAGTAGTCCTTATCGTTTCCATGTAGAACTCGGGTTGTCTTTCCTTATCCGGATCTCCCTCCATATCCGAGGTCAGTTTCCGTATAAAACATGGTATGTTGTGGGTCCTGCCGAGATGTAGTCGACTACTATTAGGTATGTGGTATCTATAACCCTGACAACACTTACACAGGAAGAAAATTTTCTGTTAGTATATAAAATTAATATAAGCCCTCCAAGTCATAAAAGCTAGCTTAATGGATACAAATTTTTTTCTTTTCTTTTTTGCGAAACATGGCAGGTTATATTAAAAAGCAAATACTTTTTCTTTTACTACCAGGAATGCCATTGTTGAGTAAGCCATGTTCAGTTACCCGCCAGCAAAGGAGAGGGATTGCTGAAGCGTACAGTATCAGCCAATGAACCAATTGGGTCGTAGTATATCAATCCATAGATAGAGTAGAATATCAATGCAAGACATAGACATTGTACTCAACAATGGCATCCCTGGTGTTGAAGTCCACAAAATAGGTGTGTGCCTGCACATATCCTCGAGCAAAGCGGAAGGCGCCGGTGCCTCCGACGATCGGCATCTCACGGACATCGTCCACTATATTAAGTTGCATGCACCAGCTTGTTGTACCTAAAAGCCTAAGCTGATAGGGAAAGGCGGGCAATTCACTTTATACACTCCAACACTCCCCCTCACGCGAGACCCCCCTCAAGTCTCAAGCGTGGAATATTGGAGTAGGCTACAATTATTTTATTTAATTGCGCGCCAGCCAAGATTCGAACTCGAGACCTCTGGCTCTGATACCATATTAAGTTGCATGCACCAGCTAGTTGCACCTAAAAGCCTAAGCTGATAAAGAAAGGCGGGCAATTCACTTTATACACTCCAACACACTATGTGGTTGCTACCGAGCACGGTAATCATGCTGCCGTTGTACGGCCCGGTGGTGAGCATGATGTTCGTTGCCATCAGGAGCCCGATCCGGGTTTGGTCTGACGAGACGTACATGCCCTGGGCCCGACCCATGGGCTTGGACCTCGGATCGGGCCCCACGGTTAGTAGGTCGTCGAGGACCACAACCATCCCGAACAAGGTCTTTGACGTGTTGTCCGGCGGGTTCGATCACGCCGATGGGGAAGGGCCACCCCCGATGTGTGAGATATCTTTGTACGTTTTTCCCTTTTCTGTTTCTTACAAGCCGTATGGTGCAAAAGAAGCAGGAGCACAAGAGGACACAACCCGGGGACTGACTGATAATAACTTTGCATGTAGCTTGAAGAGACCAGCGGTTAAGGTATCTTCGTCATCACCGGTGAGTACTGTGAATATGTGCGTGAGATGAATTGAATGAGGTCATATATATAGCACACAACAACGGTGTGAGTGTGTGACATCGCGATCGAATTTGTTAGGTGGCAGGAATTTGGAGCAACTTGGAGAAAAAAAAGGTGAAAGAGGACACAAGGAGAGATATGGTGGCTATTGGTCAGATTCAGATACCCCATATTGTCTTACAATTATCGTCCATGTATTAGCCGGTCTACGGTGTTTTAAAATGACCTGCCCATACGTGATAAAAAAATCATTGTGGCCAGTGGCGGAGCGGCCTGGCCCCCTCCAACAAAAATAGTTTCACATATAATCACCTATCTATAATTAGGTAATTAACCTAAGTAGTGTATTAATGATTAATTAGGTCCCCTCCAAGACTTTTAGGCTCATCCTATATCAGGGGCGGATCCAGGAACAAAAAAATTGGGGAGCGCTCAATTACACAGTTTTTTCAACCTCCATCCATCTACAGACCTTTAGTTTATTATTCATGGTGAAAAAATTGAAGGGGGTGCTCCGAGAGTATCCATGGGTCCCCCTGCACCTACGTTGGATCCGCCCCTGTCCTATATATAGCCTACGTAGTGTATTAATAATTAATTATCGTCACTGATTGTGGCTCATGAGTTTTCGATGCTGCCCGAAGCATAGAGTGCCGCCGGGCCTGGGCCGCCCATGCATATATTATATATTATAATTGATCGGCCTATGCATATAATTGTGTGAATTAGTGCTATTACTGAACCAGAACGTTTGCCACAATTCAGATATGTTGAGTTGTTGAAAGTATATGCATGTGACAAGTGCATATTCATGATATATATGTACTACTCTTCATGATAAGAGCAATAGTAGTGCGTCCTAAAATTTTACCAGACCTCACATGCCACATAGACCACCATATTAGCTATATACTCCGCAATGCATGTTACTTAGGCTCTTAACTATCTCTCTCCTCACTTTTATCTCTCTCTCTCCTCTCACTTTTCCCACCATTCTCTCTCTCGAGCGGAGGAAGCGAAGCGGCGCCTGTGCCGAGCAGGGCTCCACGCCTCCACCTGATCTCCTCGTCAGGGCCGGAGGCGGCGCGGTGTCATCGTCCGAGCCCAAGCCTCTCCACCGTCTCCTTCGCCGTGGGTCAAAGCCGCCGGAGCCGGAGCCATTGCTCAACCTCCCGCTCCTCCGCGAGTCCATCTCCATCCCCGCCGACGAGCCGGACACCACCAAACACAAGCAGCATCGGCGGTGGCCGCCACCACGGCCACAACGATGGCAGCGCAGAGGAGAGGTGGCGGCGTGGCACAAGCGGCGACGGCGCTGGGCGGGGCTCCACGTCGGGCGGGCGAAAGACACAGACGACGGCACTGCCGAGTTGCGGATCTCGTTCTCGTGAGGCTCGTTTCCCTCACCGTCGCCTCCCTTGCCGGCTCCGGATCGACCTCGGCGGCGCGACCTCTCCCTCTCTGTCGACTCCTCCCACCTCCTATCTTTCTCATTGCTGCTGCCCACGCAGTGGCAGCCTCCCCGAGCTCACGCGGTGGCGGCGGCGACCTCCCTGAGCGCACACGCCGGATTTGGCCAGAGAGGCGGTCCAGGCAGCGGCGTTCCCAAGCCCACGCAGCGGTTGCGAAGAAGTTGGAGGAGAGGAGCTGCAACTTCGAATCCATCATACCCGCTTCCGAAGGCTCGTCTCCCTTGCTTTTTTCTTAGCGCCAGAGACAGACAGATGTGGTACCGATTCTCCAACATGTCACACATAGGCTGAACGCAAACAAGGAGCACGTTGAATGGCCTAACTACTCTCTCCGTCTTATAATATAATAACTTAGTATATGATATAACACATTTTAGTACTATAAATTTAGACATCACTCGGTTGGTATACTATGTAAATGAGGTAGTAAAAGCAGTACCACATGAAGGCAGGAACTGTGATGACTGTTCAGATGGGCCTCTCAAGCTCATTCATTCAAATCCATTTTCTCTATGTGTTTCCGGACCAGTATATTTCTTCAGTTGGGCTCGCAGGGAAACCGCTACTCTCAAAAGCCACAGCCACAGCCCACAGCAACACATCGTCTTCTTTTCCCCGTGACCCCGTTACACAGGGAGAAAATTTTCTGTTACAATAAAATTAATAGAAGCCCTCCGAGTCACAAAAGCTAGCTTAATGGATACGACGTTTTTTCTTTTCATTTTGCGAAACATGGCTGGTTATATTAAAAAGCAAATACCTTTTCTTTTACTACCAGGGATGCCATTGTTGAGTAAGCCATGTTCAATCACTACTGCAGCACAGGGTTATAGTAACACGTCTTTGTGCTACTATATCTTCAAAAACGTGTTGGGAATTGCATGCTACTAACTAATTACCCGCCAGCAAAGGAGAGGAATTGCTGAAGCGTACAGTATCAGCAAATGAACCAATTGGGTAGTAGTATATCAATCCATAGATAAAGTAGAATATCAATGCAAGACATAGACATTGTACTCAACAATGGCATCCCTGGTGTTGAAGTCCACAAAATAGGTGTGTGCCTGCACATATCCTCGAGCAAAGCGGAAGGCGCCGGTGCCTCCGACGATCGGCATCTCACGGACATCGTCCACTATGTGGTTGCTGCCGAGCACGGCAATCACGCTGCCGTTGTACGGCCCGGTGGTGAGCATGATGTTCGTTGCCATCAGGAGCCCGATCCGGGTTTGGTCTGACGAGACGTGCATGCCCTGGGCTCGGCCCACGGGCTTGGACCTCGGATCGGGCCCCACGGTTAGTAGGTCGTCGAGGACCACAACCATCCCGAACAAGGTCTTTGACGTGTTGTCTGGCGGGTTCGATCATGCCGATGGGGAAGGGCCACTGACCTTCTCATGGAAGTAGAAGTGTAGGTGCGTCAACTCGGAGCCATGACCTGAGGGACTAGGCCCAGGCCCGCCATGTATGTGGCCCTCACAAGTGGCTCCCAGCACAAGGAAGACCATAAGCATTACTGCTAATCCCTTTGCCATTTTTGATCTCAGAGTGATTGTGCTGAGTGATATAACTCGACCATGAGCTATTTATAGAGGCATGGGGAGCCCTAAGAGCTAGAGGGTTGGACGATGATAGATGGAAGTTTTCTAGTTGACTTGTAACTATTGTACGTAGATCGATCGAGAGTGAGATTTTAATATAAACCTACAATTAGATTGTATATACATGTGGACAGTATTGAGGCACATCGATCCATACAGTGTTGACTATAGGTAAAATACTCCGATACACTTGGTTTGGTTATAGGAGTAATAGTATGCCGTCTGGCTTTTACTAATATTTAACACTGTTGACTTTTATACATATATTTGGACACTCGACCTATTAAAAAAAAGTAATTAATCTTATTCTGTTATGGTTTATTTTATCGTTATTGTACTTTAGGTATGACTTTTACTTTTATATTTTTATATTTGTACAAAATTTTTTAAATAAGACGATTAGGTAGTCAAAAGTAAGTTAAAAAATAAGCGAAGTCAAACATTGAAAACAGGGAGTATTTGTTTTCCTCGTCAAATATTACATGGACATGGAAAGCCTCTAAGCAAGTTGCTAATGAGCTGTTAACCACACCCAAAGTCAAATGTACGCTGAGCCACAGAGAGTCTGAGAGAGTATAAAGGAACTTCCATACATCATACATGCATGTATTAGTTAGAACACAAGATTGATGCACAAGATAAAGCAATTGTCCCAGTACTATGGCCACTTATAAATTCCTCATAATATATATTTTTTCTCAGATTTTTTTTCATTAATGGTTTTTCTTTGCATATATATTTGAACATGAAAAAGAAACAAACACAAGGGTATTACATCAGACACCCTATACTGTCGATCTGTCAAAGACTGAGACCTAAGATTGTAAGAGGGCCGACCTGTAAACTCACTTATAGACTAAATCCAGGGTTACTACTTATTTAAGTGGATTCCTGAGTTGACCCACTTATAACCTAACTAATGAGATAGAAGCTAGTCTAGTAGTACTTCTGTACCATATATGTGGTTCAATTTGAAGCAAAAGTTGTACCAGTCCATAGAAAAGGAACCAAAAGTATATCCTACTATACACATCAAACCTTGGAGAATAGCAATTAAATCCAACCTTGCATGAATTCTCCCTTATTACACAAGATACGTGGTAGAATTAAATAAAGCTTTTCTCTTGACACCATTAGTAATTAACTAAGACAACCTTAAGCGTGCATCAAGATCAATGGAATACATAGACGTTGTACTCCACGATGGCGTCAAGTCCATTTGGGTCAAGAAAGTAGGTGCGGGCTTGGGCGTAGCCACGAGCGAAGCGGAAAGCGCTGGTGCCACCGACAACCGGCATCTCACGGATACTGTCGGATATGTGGTTGCTACCGAGCACGGTTATCACGCTGCCATTGTACGGCCCAGCAGTGAGCACGATGTTCATAGCCTGTAGGAAGCCTATCCGGACTTGGTCTGATGAGAGGTACATGCCCTGGGCTCGACCCACGGGCTTGGACCTTGGGTCAGGCCCCTCGGTCAATGGGTCATCCATGACATACACCGTCCCGAAAGAGGTTGGTGATGTTTTGTTCGGTGGGCTGACCACCTGCACAGCGGATGGCGAGGGGCCGGTAATCTTGTCATGGAAGTAGAAGTGTATGTGTGTCGGCGCTGAACTATTGCATAAGGATCTACACCCAGGCCCATACCCGCTTTGCGTGTCGGCCTTAGTGGCGGCCAACACAAAAAGGAGCACACTCATCACTACTAATTCCTTTGCCATTTTTTGATCTTAGAGATTGTGTTGAGTGAATAACACTCGCCACCTATTTATAGAGGCATGGGAGCTCTAGGGCTCTATATATGAGTTGGAGGAGGGACACGTGGCGAGCAGCGATTGGAGGAATTATGGCTATGTATTAATTGTTGCTCATGACCAATTGGAAGTACATTTTAGTTGACCTGTCCTTGTAGATCGACTGAACAACCGAAAGAGAATAAAAGATTGTAATGCTTACTTTGCATTATATTGTGTATGATTAAGTGTGGTTAACATTGAGGCACATATAAGAAATATATGTGTCACTTTCAGTAAAGTACCCCTAATCTCCGAACTAGTTGGTTAATTAATTTTTAGTTCTCCAAACCGAAGGATGATGCCTTTTAGTTTGCTGAAAGCAAGGGCCCAACCACACCCAAAGTCCACGATGCAATAACACTTGTGAACGACAATATGTGCTCCTAGAGAAAACTAAATTAAACGAAGTCCTAGAAAAAAATTTTCGAATTGCGTGATGTATTAAGCTTTTAAGCGCCAGCATCGGACGCTAGAACAGAATGTACATTTCCGATTTTCTGGAGCATAATATACTGAAGAGCAAGCAATGGTAAGGAGCTAAGCGCAAAAATATCATGCTGTAAAAAAAATGAAGCTCTTGACAATTTTGATGATATTTGCCATAAATAGATACTCCCTCCGGTTTGATGCGGGGAAAGCTAAACTTAACTCTCCCAACATGAAGTAAAAGTGACTAGAGGGAGTAATAACAAATTACGATACACATGCATTAAAACATACCATCGACAGCGAGACATATGTGATGACTTTATCGATTTTAAGATATACCAACCCAGTCTTTAAATGTGCTTACAGAGATAGGATGTGTGTATGTGCATTTATTGAAATGAGCATATGTGCGTGTTATAAGCACCTACATCTATATTGTGTTAAAAGAAAAAAGAAATGGCCCATTTGAGGAGTCTTGAAGGATCTCAAATGCCTCTCAATTGATCTCTTTGCCAGCATTTCTGAAGCAGCAGCCAGCTTGGAGTGGATATCTTTCAGCAACTCAACCAATTTGTTCTAATTCATCTTGTTTTTATGAGAAAGATAGACTAACTAACTTGCACCTCTAAACAGGAAAACAAATAATTAAGTTGGACGCGAAGGAAGGGAACCAAATATATAAAAGATGATTCGGTGAAAGAGGAAGGATGGCATCAATTTTCAAAGACACTGAAACAAATTGTATCAATTCCCTCTTCAAATAATTGTTTTCTTAAAACACATTAGGTGCTCACATACACACACTTAGCCTTATAAAGTCACGTGCACACCCTATCCCTAGAAGGACCTCTGAGAGATTTGACCGGTATATATTGAGATTGATGAAGTCGTCGTAGACATCTCACTCCATCGTCTATCATTCAAATCTAGAACTTGAAAAAAACCAAACCGTCGTCCACTCTGATAACCCAATGAATGTTGCTGGTTGTCTTTATATCTGAAAGGATTAATTAAGGAGATCCTTTGCTTGTGAATGCTCTGTTTTTTTTAAAGAATTCTGAATGCTTTATTAATGTTTTCTTTCGGAGAATCGATGGGGATATGGTATATCGAACGCAAATCATCCGACTTCACAAAACACACGATACGTTCTGAATACTGGATGCTCGTGAATATTTCAAATTTGAAATATTGGAGCTGAAGCTGAGCTAAGAAATACTCCTGCACGATAGTTAAGCATCTCAATTAACCCTATTTAATACAGCAAATTCGTAATCACATGGATCCAATTAACCCTTTTAAAAAAGATTTGTTAGCCTTAATTCGATAGATTTTTGAGAGGAATTTTTGCAGATTCTCTGCTGTCCCATTCGCCTCAAGATTCATGCCGGGGTCTTCTCCTCCGACTCAAGAAATTAGCGACAACCCGACTGGTTTAGGTTTAGGGTTCGAAGTTGGGGTGGGAGGAGGGTGGGGGACAGGGGAAGTTCACAGGGCTTAGCGAGATGGCCGTGGGATTTATTAAACATGATTTCTTAACAAAATAAGTCTACTTTCTTTCTCGATAACTGGATGGATAATTACTCATAGGGATGAATTAAATATTTTGTTGTATAAAACTAACAAATAGCTTATAAAAATTATCAAAGAATATCGTTGAAAAACAATCGTAGAGAAATATTTTTTTGAAATTTGAAGCGTAGCATATACTGTCTGGTTAATATTCCAATCTTATAAGTTTCTTGAACACAACTTACGATACATGCCTGCGCATACGCGCGGGCTACCTTCCTAGTTGTCCATAAAAACCAATATACCCCTGTGAAGCTAAAAGTTACTATAAGAGAACCAATGAAAATGTGATTTATCTTTTAATTTTCAGAAGTTGTATAAAAAAATTGTTGGAAAAAAAATCAATTCGTTTGGAAGGTTTATATGTGTAACTTTGAAATATATTTAGAGAAAAAACATTTTTCACAGCTACATATAAATACCTTATAGCTTCCAATATTTCAAAATTCCTAGTATAAACTATTGTTGGGAAAAAATATTTTTTGAAGTGCTATTGAATGTTGGAACATCTACAAGGCATAATAGCCTTCTTTATTTTTTGCAAACTTAACGGTCAACTAACCTGACTAGGAAGTGATGGCAAAACAAAAGTACACAGTAATGGAAGAGTGGAAAAGAGAGAAAAGTAAATTTTCGATGGCTGAAGAGAGAATACAGCAGTCGAGTCCCCTCCTATTTGCCTAGTGGCCCCAGGAATCGCAGCCATGGCCCACTTGTGAACGAGAGCGACAAAAGATTTTACCCCTCCATGCCGTTCCCTATTGAACCAACTTTTCCATTAATAATTTCTATTACCGTTAATGAAGATGTTAGTATAAATAGATCTAACATTTTCATGTAGAAAAAAAATAACGGTTTAGATGAAGTTTTACTATCAATAGATAGCACAGTAAAGAAAATACATTTCACCAAAGAATCTTAATGAAATCCCTTTTTCTAAGTATATTGCACATATTCCTTATTTAGGAAAAATAGTATAAAATTATAACTTAAGAAATAAAGATCAAATCATGTAGTTTAATGGGTTTCCTTAGAAACAATTTACTGTGAGCTAACTTAAGAATCTAAGGAGAGATGCCACAATTAATTGCTTTGCTTGCTTACGGATGCTACAATCGCTGCAGCTTGGGGCCGACGTGGCTATCCCACAGCAGATGCCACACATTTTGGGCTACGCATGCGGCCCAATCAAATATATTCCACCTTGGCATAAGTTCACATCGACTCCCTCAAATATATTTGTAGTTCCAATCTAATTCTTCTCTCTCAATCGCAATAACAGATACCTTGACCCTCTAACTATTGAAATCGGTGCAAAATGACCCCTTCAATGGTTTTGAGAGCTGTTTTTGCTAGTGTAGCTCATTGACTTAGTTGACTCAAAGTGTGAGACCACGTATCAGTGCATCCTCCTCTTCTTCCTATTTTTTTTTCTCCCTCTCCTCCCTCCTCTTCTCTTCTTGGTCTTCTTGGAGGCAGGGGACGATCGATATTGTACAGGCGCGGGTGGCAGCCGAGCTCAGCGCCTACAGCTAGCGAGGCCGTGTGGTGTGGAAAAATCTAATTGTTGTATTATGATGTTTTCTCATCTATTACATCGACCCTCTCATGGGATATATATAGAAGTACATAGGGGATAGAGACTTTGGAGTACAATACAAGTAAGAGTAGATTTATCTCTAGGAGTCTATCTGTAGGACTCTATCTTATCTCTATGATTCTATCTCTAGGATTTATCTTATCTCTGTATTTAACTCTTATCTCTAACTAACATATTATACTTCTAATATTCCCCCTCAGTCGTAACGGGAGCGAAGCGAACGATTGCGACTGGATTTGAAATCTTCTATTTCTTCATCTTCTTTGACTCACCATCATCGATTGCATCTCTGATGGACGGTCCTCCATCTGGTTCCTGCGTCCCCTTCTGTGTCGTCCCTTGACTCTCCTCTATTCCCTCCCGCAGTCATAGCGGGAGTGTCATGGACGATAGCGATGACACGGACGCTTTGACTGGAGTTTCCGTAAATGATTCTTGTTGTAGACGTTCGTCGATGTTGCCGATCATGTAGTAGCCGTGGTCGTGGTAGTTGGTGTAGCCATAAATAGCCGAAGGCGAAAAAAAATTATGCCATGGTGTGAAAACAAAAAAACTGCAATTGTTAGCATATTGCATTTTGTAGATATCAGAGGATGCCATTGAGGACGTCTTGCATATGTCAGAGGACGTCGTTGGCGATGAGGCCACCACTTTGGTTGGTCCTTCTGCGCCGTGTAGCGGTCATCACAATAGTGATGCCGAGTTGATGCAGTCGTTGTCGTCGTGCATGACGTGATCGATGCCGTTGTCGGTGACGCGGTCGTTCCCGTCGTAGAGGACACGGTCGATGTCGTCGATGAAGCGTCTTGCAGATTAATCTGTCAGAGGACGCGAGGTGTCCATCTATGTGGACGAGTTGGCGGCGGCGCGCTTGTTCCTATGTTGATGAAGACCATCGGCGATGTTGTGTCGGAGAAGACAAATGTATAGCTGATGTAGAGGAGGAAGCAGCTGTGGCTTGCGTCGCGGCCGTTCATAGGAGCTTGGCGAAGATGATCGATGCGGATTGCTTAGTGTCCTGACGCTTGATTCTCCTGTCACCTGTGCACCATGTGCTTCTCTCAATTGAGTAGATGGATGCAACAGTAGATGGCTCGATGACGTCTGGTGTTCCCGTCGCTCGGGCTTCACGGCGACTTGGACGGTGGTGCTGTACGCCACGGCCTCGCCTTCTGCTTGATGATGCTGTTGAGCGACGGCTTGCGACGAAATCGTCGTCGTGTTGGCTCCTGGAGATCGTAGGGTTCGATGTGGCAAAAAAATAAATTGATCTAATTCTAATATTGGTAAAATCTAATCTATGGATAATTTGTGGAGCTAATAGATGCGGCGCCCTAGGGAGATTATAGGATTGATCTCATCTCCCCAGGACGACGCAGGGATCGAACGACGTTGGTCTCTAAGGCTCTGATATCTTGTAGAAAATCTAATTGTTGTATTTTGATGTTTTCTGATCTATTATACCGACCCTCTCATGGGGTATATATAGGAGTACATAGGGGATAGAGACTTGGAGTACAATACAAGTAAGAGTAGATTTATCTCTAGGATTCTATCTCTAGGACTCTATCTTATCTCTAGAATTCTATCTCTAGGATTTATCTTATCTCTATATTTAACTCTTATCTCTGACTAACATATTATACTTCGAACATGTGGGTCCTCGACGCCGAGCATGCAAGAGGCTTGCATGTTGAGCCGGTTGGCACCGGCGGCGCCATGCGCGTGCGGCGTGCGCGCGCGATGTCATCGGTAGCGAGGAGCTAGCCAAGGAGCTCAATCATCACCAGCTCCACGGTGGTGAAGAGCGGAGAGGAGCCGAGGCGCATGGGCCGGCGGTGCTCGAGCTCGGCGCCTATGGCGAGGCCACGCGGGGTCGTTCTCCGCCGCGAGAGCCACGAAAACGGCATATGGCAGCGGTTTCGCTTGACGGCCGTGCGAGACCCCTTTAATCAAGCATTAACTAATTAATTATTAATGATCTTAATTCCCTAATTATTTGATTAATCTGGATTAATTAACTACTAATGATACCAACTAACTTAGCATTAATTAGTTGTTTGAGTGGGTCTCTCTTGACCGACCTGCGACGACATGGCCCTTTAATAATCAGATTAATTAGTTAACTAAGAGGCAGTTTGGATTATGCACTTAAAATTTTAGTCCCTGTCACAGATCGGATGTTTGACACTAATTATAAATATTAAATCTGGACTAATGATAAAGCATATTCATAACTCTGGACTAATTCGTGAGACGAATCTATTGAGTCTAATTAAACCATGATTAGCCTATATGTGATGCTACAGTAAATATGTGCTAATTATGGATTAATTAAGCTTAAAAAATTGTCTCGCGAATTAGCTCTCATTTATACAATTAGTTTTATTATTAATCTACGTTTAATACTTCTAATTAGTGTCCAAACCTCCGATATGGCAGAGACTAAATTTAGTCCCTGGATCCAAACACCACCTAATATGAATGAATTAATTACTAATGATATCAATTTATTTTTCCAGAGCAGATATCAAATTAGGGTGTGTTTGGATAATGGGAAATTGAGGGTGGGATTTGGATTGGAAAATGAATGAAGGATTAGGATTAAATGGAAGAGGGAGAATGAATAGTTAGGATGTAAAGATGCATTTTGGTGAGTGGGAAGTCATTTTCCTATCCCATTAGCTAAACATTACCTTAGTTAATTGATGCAAACCCATCTTCCTTACATGCGGGTGATGTTGCGGGGTGGGGCAGCGAGAGCGGCAGCGATATCCAAGATTGGTTCCGTGAGACCGCGCCCGTATCGTGCGTCACTTTCGCGTCTCAGGGCCGCAGCAACGTCGTCTATTTCGTGCCAACGCACTGTGACACCGCCCATCTCGCGTCCCGCGAGACCGTGGCGCTCTTCGTCAGACTCGTCACGCCGTCGTTATTTTCGTGCAAAGATTTAGCGATATCAATGGTATATTTGTGAAAAAAAAGTACATCCTATTATATTTCCAAATTTAATTCATCCTTCTATACCATATAGACTAATTTGGAACAAGAATTGTATACTATAGAAAAGGGACCAAATTAATGCATATCCTGCCATACACATCAAACTTTGAAGATCAGTAATTAAAGCCAACCTTGCATGAATCAAGTCTCCCTTATTACAGGTACATATGTGGTGGAAATTTAGTACTCCCGACATTCCGTATGGCTTAATTAGGCCATACGGAATGTCGGGAGTGGTACTTTGATAATACAATATTTATACCTTTTTTCGTAAAGATGAGTGGTCCAAGTTTATACATGAATAGTATCTTATATCAAGTAAAAGGGAACGGAGGGAATAATAGCATCAACAATTAAGCCAACCTAGCATGAAGATTAATGGAAGACATAAACATTGTACTCGACAATGGCATCAAGTCCGTTTGGGTCGAGAAAGTAGGTGTGGGCCTGGGCATAGCCACGAGCGAAGCGAAAGTGGCCGGTTCCGCCCAAAACCGGCATCTCACGGATAATGTCGGATATGTGGTTGCTGCCAAACACTGTGATCACTCTTCCATTATACGGCCCAGCAGTGAGCACGATATTCATGGCTTGCAAGAAGCCTATCTGGGCTTGGTCGGACGAGACATACATGCCCTGGGCACGGCCCACGGGCTTTGATGCGGGATCGGGCCCTTCGGTCAATGGGTCATCCAATGACAACCACCATCCCGAAGAAGGTCGGTGATGTGTTGTTTGGTGGGTTTACTACTCTCACCGCTGACGGCGATGGACCGGTCACCTTGTCATGGAAGTAGAAGTGCAGGTGTGTCAGTGCTGAACTGTTGCCTGAGGCGCTGGGCCTAGACCCGCCTTCCATGTCGGCCTTAGTAGTAGCGGCCAACACAAATAAGAGTGCACTCATCACCGCCAATCCTCTTGCCATTTTGATCTTAGAATTGAATTTGCGTTTATTTGTGTTGAGTGGATGATACTCATGAACTATTTATAGAGGCAAGGGATAGGACAAGTGTGAAGCAATGATTGAGGGAATCATGGATATCTATTGTCTCCTCATGAGCAATGGATATTTCATTGACCTGTCCTTGTAGACCGAGTGAACAACCGAAAGAGAATAAGAGATTGTAATGTTTTGCATTTAAATTGTGTATACGTGTGGACAATATTGAGGCACATACGTGAAATGTGTTACTATCACTAAAGTACTCCGAACTAGTTGGCTATTTTTAGTTCTCCAAACTGAAGGATGCATTAAGTTAATTTGGTACATTATACGTACAAGGAAAGGCTGAAAGCAAGGTCCTAACCAGCAGCATCATAGCTAGTCAATCAATGCCCAAAGTCCACACGGTGCAATATCAGTTGTGCACAAAAATATGCTCCTAGAGGGCAAAAAATATATGTTTGAACGAAGTCCTAGAAAAAAAAATGAATTGCGTGATACATTAAGCTTGTAAGCACCAACATTGGAAGCTAGCTAGAACACAATGTACGTAGTATAAATGAACAGGAAGCAATGGTAAAGAATTAAGCACAAAAATACCATGCTATAAAAATTGCAAACATTGAGAATTGTGTGAAGATATTTGAGATAAAATAGATACTCCTTCCGGTTACTTAACTCTCTAGCAGCTATTTATGTGTAGTGTTACATTTCTTATTGTAATGCCCCGAGTTTCGAAATAGTATATTTCGGGGAATATTAGCACAAACGCGCAAAAGTTTAATTTTTAAACCGTTGTTCGAATAGGCGATCAGGAGCCGTGGATGCGTAGAGCTCGCCGAGTAGTGTAAAATAGACTATAAGTTTACAGTAATCGGAGTCTGAACGAAGTCCCGGGGATTAAAACAATATGGGCCGTTAGATCTTTTCAGTCTCTTTATATAACCAACCAAAAGAAAAACGAAAAAAAAAAAGAGAAAAAAAGCAAGGGGGATCGCTCCTGCAGGCCCTAGCCGCCACACCTCCTACGTCGTACCGCCGGCGCCGCCGACGACGGCTGTTCAGCCATCGTCGTCCTTCGTCATCGTCCGTCGTGGCCACTTGTTTCCTCCTGCTCGGCTCGTTCTTGGTGAGTTCCTGCCGCCGACCTTGGTTGCTGCTGGTGGTTGCTGCTGCCGCAAGCAATTGCTGCTGCCGCTGCTAGGGCTGCTGCTGCTGCTGGTGGTGGTGGTGGTAGCTGTTGCAGCGATCAGAGAAGAGAAGGGGAAATTTGATAGAAGGGAAATTTCGGGAATTTGGTGAATATTTTTAAATTCTTTGTTTTTCTTACAAATTAGTACTATTAAGTAACCCGTTTTAGTCCCTAGTTGTTTCTAATTTATATTTAAGACAATCCGTTTCCGGTAGTTCGAATTTATTTTTTATCGAACGCTAGGCTGAAACCGTATTTTCAAATCTGATATTAAATCATCGGGATTCAGATTAGTTGTCCTAAATAAAGTTTGTAGTAATCGTCGATATCTTTCAAACGCCGCTGGTTTCGCTCCATTCCGATAAACGGTTTAGGAGAAACAGCAAAAACAGTGCTACTGACCGGGTCCGGAAATCAGGACAGCAATTTGTTTTCCTTAATCTGGGATTTACAGAGGCATAATCTTATTTTTCGTCCTACATGAAAGTTGTAGAAAATTTTGTCTAGATGTCCAAAGTTGTATTATTTGCTAGATTCCGTTAGACGGTTTGTGAGTTACGCATAAAACAGTAATGAAACAGCTATAGACTATTTAATACAAATCGGTAAAAATTAATATGAACTGGGTTTCGATTTTAGTAAATATCCTTGTAACTATTATTAGTTGGATATAGTGGTTTATGCGTAGTTTTGCTCCACAGGTGTGGAGGGTTCCAATGTTGGAGGAGTTGAGTTGGATTGTTGAAGAAGTTAAGGCAAGTACAAGATGGACTTGTGTGATGGATAAACTGTGTTACTTTGTTTGGTTTCATTTATCCAATTATTATTCGAAGCTTCCTATTATCAATTATGTGGTTTTGGTATTATGCTACGTATTCATATTTCACTTCATGTTCAAGTTCACGACGTTATTCATATTTTATTCTTCCGAAAGTTTGTGTTTACATTATTCAAGTACCATGCGTAGTCATGGGAGTGCAATTTGGATCTTTGAGAAGCGCTGATCACGCTTGCTCGGCTTACTGGTAATGCTAAGAGGATATTCACACCTGCCCGGGAGGGAACTACTACTTTTTGCCTTCTTCGTTTTAAATTAAAGAAAGACAAATGTTTCAATTTTGTTTTTTTATTGCATTAAACCTGTGTATGTTTTACTAGCTCAATATTGTACTTGCTGAGTATTTTTACTCACTCTTGTGTTTAATTTGGTTTTTAGGTACCTAATGATATTGATCGGCATGGGACGGAAGTAGCACCCTTGAACTACACATTATTATTGCACACTATTAAAATTTAGTTTTAGACTATGTTTCTACTTAGCATAGGTTTTGCTTAGAACTTGTAAAGGTCATTTAAAGTTCTGGTCCTTATTTTCACGTGGAATTTGTGGAGCTAGGATGGGTTGGATTGTGTGGTTTATATCGTTATTGAGTTATCTTATAACTGCTTGTCGTGGATGTCCGTATTTTTAGGTGACTCTGTCGAAATTTCTAATAATTTTGGGAGTTAGTGGTTTTTTGAGTGTGTTTTAGTGTGGCACTCTAGGTATGTGGTTACCTGGGGTGTTACACTTATATAATAGTCAGGGGCGAATCTACTGAGGTATCACCGGTGTCAGGCGACACCGATGGCTTCTGGCAAAAGCTATGCTTAAACTGCTCATCCATATATTGTAACACTATATTTAAATATAATTAGCAATGCTATGACACCGATAGACACATTATGCCACCAGCGACCGCCACTGGTAATACTTCTATAAAAATCAAGCAATTTATACTTGCATGTAGGAGTATGTAGAGGAAATAGTTAACATTTGACAACAAACTTCCATGAAATTGCTGTACAAGGACCTTAACGAACTTGTTGCCTCTGGAGAAAAGAACTTGTGTTTACAAACTACATGAGAAAATCACAAAAACTTCTGTTTTATGGCATGGTTGGCATTATCGTTCTAAAAAACAGACAGTTTGTTCACATTCAGGTTTCATAATCGTTTACATATGCAATTTGTGACCCGTTTCTACAACGAGGCTTTGATGAAGTGGCTTAACAAAAGTTTGTTCTAATTTATCTCATTTTCTTGAGAAAGATAAATTAACTTGCACATCTAAGCGGGGAAAAAAATTAGCAGGATGGACACAAATTAACTTGTACATATAAAAGATGATTAAAAAAATATAATTTATCTCGTTTTCTTGAGAAAGATAAATTAACTTGCACATCTAAGCGGGAAAAAAAAAGCAGGATGGACACAAATTAACTTGCACATATAAAAGATGATTAAAAAAAATCAAAAGCTGTTGTATTGTGAAACGGAGGCAGTACCTTAACATTACAACTTAATTAAAATCCAACGGCAACATGATATAGTTTGAGAGGTTCGCTCAAGAAAAGAATTATTGTGAGTTCACTTACGAATCTAAGCACCTATTGCAGCTGGTTGCAATGGCTGCGGCACATCACATGGATCGATCGAGCTTAATTCAGTTGGAAACCACCTGGCCCCGGTGACCGTCTCCAAGAAACTGTGAAGCAACAAAAGAAAATCTCACAAGAAAACAGTTCATCATAAGATGCAAACAAAGTGTTTGCTTGCTTGGATTTTTTTTTGCTTGTATTCATGCCACAGCCACCGACGCTAGTCTTGCTCGTCGGCGAACTAAAGAATCAATCGGCCCATTAAATAGCCCACTCAAATTTGCATGCAGCGATGCAAATAGGCCCATCGAGATATGGGCCGCTTCATCGGTACGTTTTATATTTGATCTTTACCTGACCCATAATTAAGACTCAAATTAACTTAGAGTAAATTTCAACTAACCCCATGTACTATTATGGTCTAAATTGTACAAAACCACCTGGGTTTTGGCACGTAACACATAACCCTGATTATCATGGCCATGAAGTTTTACAAAACCATCATTTTGAATTATAAGCTATTTATTCTTTATATAAGTGTTACATACATGTAAACATACAATTTTGAATTTTGATATAGGAGTATGTCGATTTGGTTAACGCCATCTGGTGACGGACTATGCCCACCTACGATATTTGTAGAGTATGAGAAACGTTGAGATCGTATCTAGCTAGCAGACAAGGGACAAGTGTTTATATTAGTTCGGGGCCTTAAGATGACTAATAACCCTACTTCCATTTATATGTATATCAGGGAAAAAGTAGATTACAATCAATGACTAGGGCTTCGGCTTCCTTCGAATTGTATCTCGATATTGCTCTTGTTATGGCTTGTAATTCAGTATCCTTCCCTTATTGGGACCCTGTATTTATAGGGACGATCATCCTTTTCTCCAAGTAGAAATTAGAGAACCTGAATTAGATACGGTCCAAAAAGACCTTATTTTCTCTGAATATGACTTTGACATCTTCTATCCCTAAGAAAAAATTTCTTTTCGGATCGCCGTATTACCTTAATTGACTATATATTCCTATATATTATTAGGTATGTGGTACTTTCGTATAACACAAACCCAAATATAATAGGTATGTCTTATCCTTAACAGTTAACACTAATAGCGTGGTTTTAGAAAACTTTTGGACCATAATTATGTGTCACATGCTAAAATCTATGGTTTTATGTAAATTGGCTCATGATAAGTGGGGTTTTATAAAATTTAGATATTTTTTTACCTAGCTTTTTTTTTTGAGGAATTACACAGTACAACGCAGACACTCATAACGCACGCGCACTCACCCCTATGAACACACGCACGCAAACCCTACCCCTATGAGCATCTTCGAAGACTGGGCCGGCAAATCCTGGAGAAATTGACGAAGTCACCACAGGCGTCTCGCTGTCGACGGGTACGTCGTCTACCACTGAAAGCACAACGCCGTTAAATCCTGGAAAATTTAGATATTTTTTTACCTAGCTTAATATTACTGTTACAGGAAGATCTGTGATCGAGACAAGAGTTGTTGGCTGGAATAGACACACCACGTAATAATCTCTATTTGGCAAGCATTACAACGGCAGCTTAATTTTAAACCAAACAAAATCTGGATCTTTTTGAAAGAAAACAAACAAAAAAAAAGAAGTAACGACAGCACGTACGATGCATGAGAAGGTGAGTTGTTATAATCAAGCCCTCAGATATATCATATATAGCGGTATACCCCTGCCGATCAATGGAGGCACGTGTAGAAGAGGCATCAAAATTTAAATTACTAAAGCCTGCATTTCCACCAAGTATCTCCATCCATCCTAAAATATAAGACAGAAGATTTTGGTGAATAAAACATATCCTAATACCATGAATATGAACAGAGAGTTGTCCAGATTCATAGGGCCCTGTTTGGGGGAGGTTAAGATTTTAAGGAGCAGCTGCTGAGAAGCTAGCTGGTGAGAATCTGGAGAAGTCTTCTAGTTCATTTTCCAGATTATACAACTACATATTCTCAGAATTTGGATAAAAAGCTGGACTGTTTGGGGGAGCTTCTGGCAAGTGGCAACTGGAGATTCTAGGAGAAGCTACAGCTGTTAGAAGCTCCCCAAACAGGCACATAGTAGCAAAATGTGTCTCATCGAATATTATAGTCCTTTTTATATTTTGGGACGGAGAAAATAAGTGTTAAACAAGATTGAAGAAATCTAAACCAAGCCAGCTGATCTTCACCCACTGCATCTACTACTTCTGTCAGCTTCCTCAGAGTCCATATATATCCCGACTTGCAGCGTGCATGCCATACAAGTATCTAGTATGGAGTACTTCATTACAAATTAACCCATTACCCATTATATGCAAGATCAGTGTAATCATGCATGTAACATAAAGTGAATACTAAACTGATGAACACACACATGATCAGCTGAAATCAATTAACTTAATCCTCCATTGCTAGCTAGATGTATGCATGCCGCATGTGCTTTCAGCCATTTCTCTAGTAGCTAGTTGTCTTCATCTTCGTTTTCGTCTTCGTCTTTGTCTAGAGATTTGTCTAGGGAGTAGAGACGACAATGACGACGACAAAATCATCGAACTAAACGCAACCACCCACCACCATGCCTTGTTAAGAGCAAGGATAATAGTACAGCCAGCTGCTTACTTATAGTCTATCTATCAGCTCACTCATATAGTGGTTAACTCTTATTATAAATATATGGTCCCATATGTCTGTCTCACAGATTTTCTTGGTTCCTGTGCCTAAGCCGGCTGTAAACTTACAGCCCGCTTCTCATCTCTCTCCTCTTTTCTTCCATCCACCTCAACATTTAGCCTTCTTATCACCATGTAGCTTACTTATACCGATAGATTAACCTAGCTAATTAAGCAATGGCAGCCTCGTCGTCCTTCGTGCTCGCGGCACAGGCGGCGGCGATGCTACTCCTCCTCCTGGCCGTGACGGCGGCGGCCGGGCGGCGGAGGCGGCGGGGCAGCAGAAGGAGACGCGGATGCGTGTGTACTGGCACGACGTGGTGACCGGGCCGAACTCGACGGTGGCGAAGGTGGCGGAGGCGCCGACGTCGAGCGCCTCCGCGACGGTGTTCGGCACCGTGTACGTCATCGACGACCCGCTCACCGACGGGCCCAGCCTGACGGCGCCGTCGAGGCTGGTCGGCCGCGCGCAGGGGATGTACGTGAGCGCCGGGAAGGAGGCGATGTCGCTGCTGATGGCGATGAGCTTCGTGTTCGCCGCCGACGGGCCGTACAACGGCAGCAGCGTCGCCATCTTCGGGCCCAACCCGGCGAGGCCGGTGAGGGAGATCCCCGTGGTCGGCGGCACCGGCGTGTTCCGCTTCGCCCGCGGCTACTGCCGCGCCACCACGTACTGGTACAACGCCGCCGGCGACGCCACCGTCCAGTACTATATCCATATCCGCCACGATTAACTGATTCATTATTACTCTCTCCATATCAAAATATAAGAGGAAACGTCTCATCCGATTCTAGATTCTTATATTTTTGGATGGAGGGAGTAACTAGTTAGCCAGCGAGCGATATATTGTGTGTCAATTACTATATCATGTACTACCACTGTCTCTCCCGTAATAAAGTTCATTTTAATTAGCACCTTCTATTTAGCATAAAATAATTTTTTAGAGTAATTATTAAATCAGAATTTATTATAATAAAAATTATTGTTTTGAAATAAAGTAAAAAATAGTTACATTGCGATTTGATAAATTAAGAGTAATTTAGTTTTCTTGGTTTTATATTGGTATATATAAGATGGATGAAAAATAAAATTATTTTAGGATGAGAATAGTATTAGGTACATGGGGAAAATGATTTTATCTCTCGAGGGGATATCCCCTAGTTTCGTGCATACCACCTAAATAGTCATCAAAAAATATGAAAAGAAAATTAGCAACATAGGTTAAATGAAATATATCACTCCACAAACATAAGTAAGTTAAAATTCAACTTTTACAAGTTATAACAAAAATAACAAATATAGTTGCGAATGTGCGATAACTATTTTTAGTTTAATTTGTTATTTTTGTTGCAACTTATAGAAGTTGAATTTGGTTGTTTGTGGAGTGATATATTTCGTATTAATCTATGTTATCAATTTTTCTAAATTTTTTTCTAAATATTTAGATGATATATAAATAACGAAGGGATGTTCCTCGAGGAATGAAAATCCGCATCCTAGCTACATGTTGCATGCGGGCATAGAACCCAAAACAACCATCAACATTTTAACAAAACAAATTAAGATAATATGTTACGTTGTAATAAGTACTCCTTATTAACCTAGGCGTCACGTCAGTCATACTTCGAGCTTGATATTATTTTGAGATTTTATTTAATGAGAAAATATATTATAGCTGATTTTACTGTTGAGTACCATGATTAAAACTCTGGCCTCAAATAAGATACATCAAGCGATATGGGCTGCGTTAGTTTGCAGCAGTTCCTAACTCCCTCTCTCGTTTTTCGCACGTACGTTTTTCAAAGTACAAAACGCTACATTCTGTTTTATGAAAAAAATTATACGAAAGTTGCTTTAAAAAAATCATACTTATCTATTTATCTTAAAAATAGCTAATATTACTTAATTAATTACGTGCTAACGTACCGCTCGTTTTCACCAACGAAAACAGCCCAAGGTGTCTCACGTTTTATGTGGGCCAATTAGGCCCATCAAGTAGCCGTCATGGTCAAAGACTCAAAGTTGACCGCAGCCAGCCGTTAGATCTAATCTGAACGGTTCGCGTTGACTCGGAATCATCGCCTGCATCACACTTGACCTGTGGACCTATGGTGCGCGCGGCGGCTAGCGAAGCCGCCATGGCCGCGCGACGATCGAGCTCCCGCGCTCGCCATCCCTCCGGCTGCTTCTCGTCGCCGCGGCGAGGAAGAATCTCCTTCCCGGCGGCGATCCTCGCGCTCGCCGACTCCATGGGCGCCGGCCGACGTGGGGAGCAACGTTCGATTACACAATCCGAGTAGGAATTGAAGTAAACCTCTTTGTATTTAATTTGCAAGGTAAATTTGCAACCGACTCATCGAGCGATCGATCTCCGAACGAATTCGATGGCTTCCACGTCGAGGAAACGTTCGGCGAGTAGCCTGCAAGAAGATGACGAGACCTCGTCGGCGGCGGAGGCGCCGGCGGCGGTGCGAGAGGACGAGGATGGGGTTGCGGTGGCGGGCATGGAGGCGTGGAGGTTCGGGTTCTCGAGATTCTCCGGGTTTCCCGCGTTCAAGTTCGACCCCACCGACGCCGACATCGTCGCCTCCTACCTCCTCCGCGCGCGCCTCACGGGCCGAACGGCCACCTCGCGCCGCCGTCATCAGGACGACGTGTCGAGGTGCGAGCCGTGGACGCTGGATGCGGAGCACGGCCACGCCGCCAGCGCGCAGGCCTTCTTCGCCACGACCACGGGAACGTCGCGCGGCGGCGGCGGCACGGCGCAAGGTGCAGCGCGCGTCAAGAACGGCCGGCGGCGTGTGGCGGATCCAGAAGGGCGAGGAGGCGACGCCTCACGCATATCTGTCCGCGGCGGCGAGCCGGCGGCGGCGCGGACAGGCGGAGGCGAAGCTCGACGTGGTGTACAAGCGGCCAACCTCACTTCCCACCAGCCGCGGCCGAGAGCTCCTCCTCGCGGTGGGTCATGCCGAGTACGGAGTCACCTCGCCGCGCTCTCCCGCCACCGTGCTCTCTGCGGATGCAGGGCCACCCCAGGGCCAAGGACAAGAAAGCTGTGCCGATCAGGAGAGCCCTCCTGCTCCACCTCCGTCGCCCGGCGACTGGCGAGCGAACCTCGCCCCTAACCCTGACCACACCGGCCCCGGCGTGGCCGGTGTACAGCGCCGCGCAACCACAACAACTCGGAGGCGACGAACAACTATGGCAGCGCGGTGTATCCAATATTATCCAGGACCAGGCCGGCCGAGCCACCATATGGGTACAAGCGAGCAGGTCGCCGGCAATGGCTTTTGTGGCGCGCAACGGTGGCGGTGGCGGCGGCGCGGCGAGCCATTGCACTTGTATGAGGACCGTGACGACAATAACGTTTACGGCTACGGCGGGGAGGTGAAGCCTGAAGCTGATGTCAACGAGTGAGTTGCTTCTTACCAGTTTTGTATTTATGATGAATCCCTTCCGTTCTCACCTACTAGCAAAAATGATTTTCATGAACACCCCCATCTTTGGCTCCTCAGAAAATGATCCGCTTGCAAAAAATATACAAGGGTGTTCTAGTCAAACCTGCTGAAAATCAATTTTCACACCTCGAACGTACTAAGAGATTCGCGCTGGACAAACCTTTATATATAGATCGAGTTTGTTGAAAAAGATAGCCCCATGCCAAATATTGTGAACTCAATCAGCACCCCGATATTATCCAACATCAGTGCTCTCCTCGACTATCCCCTCCCTGACCCCTTCACTTCCCTATCTCCTCGGTTCTCTCTCCCTTCTCTCTCGCAACGGTGTGTGCATGGGCTAGCAAGCAAGGCTCTGGGAGAGACGGAGAAGACAGCTGAGCCCCACACCCAGAGTGCTCAATGCTGACGGGAGAGACGAGCCGCATTTCACTCTTTGATTAGGAAGAGCAGCTGCCGTGAGGCGGACGGAGGAGGAGCTACGACCGCGCGACCGCGGGGAGGGGCGGCAACATGTCGCTGGCCTCGAGAGCGGTCGATCCACCTCCAATGGCCTCAGGAGTGACGGATCCACCGTCGGCGCACAGGAATGGTGGATCCGCCACCGCTAGACTCATACGACGACTTCCATCGCCTCTCTCCCTATCCCTCGGCTTTCCCACGGTTAGCTTTCGGTATGGCAACACGCTTCAGCATCGTTGGATGTGGTGGAGCTCGACGTGGGGGACAATGATGACAGGCTTCATCGCCTCTCCTCATACCTCGCTTTGGCAGCTACGCGCTTAGGCTTCAAGCTTACCCGATTTGACGGTGGCTAGGGATAAATTATCTTGGGAGATTTTATGGCTAAAATTTTTGCAGGAGAACTCTTTCACATGTCCGCTACGAAAATAAGATTTGCATGTGGTTGCGTGCCAGCCCATAACAATCAGTATTTGTATAGATGTTTGGCGTCAATGTGGGCGCTCTCGTTCTGTTTGAAAAGCTGAATATATAGATCGTTGAGAAAAAGCTTTCTGTAGGAGTTGCCTTCTCTTAGAGTGTTGTCTGTTGTAGACATTGGCTTAACGAGCTGTAAATAAGTATTGTACAGTTACAAATTCTGTACGATTTAATTGCAATACTGGACATAGACAAAATATTTTAGGGACTGAACTATTAAACTGATTTGTTTTTCTGTTGGACCCGACTTGACCCGGAATAAGTTTAGCACAACGAGTTAAAACTAGAGGCCTTTGTCAGCAAGAACTTTAAGCGTGCAAAAAAAAAAAAAATCTGGTTGATTTTGAACATTTAACAGAGCAACATAAACTTCGCTAAAATTCTGATATCGGCAATTTGGCAATAGACACGTACAAGACTTCCAAAGACCAAAGGTGAGATTGCGAGCATATTTAATACATCAATAGATTTAAGCTTGGAAAATTAATTAAACCAAGCATGCCTTCATCTCCACCAAAATACCTAAATGACGCGGCTACGCGCTGGCTAATTTCACCTTAAACAAAAGAAAAGAAGAGAAAACCAAGAGTTCGATGCGAGTAGTTCATACGTACCAATTCACGTCAGCACTTCAACCTACTGCATCTGTGCCAGGCTTCTTCAAAAGTCCTTCAACCGACCCAGTCCATCTCCAACCCTCTCACACGCAAAGAATTAAAATAAAATTAGCATATCCACTTGCATGCGATTGCACGCAAGGAATGCCATAAAAATTCTACATGTAGCTAATGCCAAGCATGCAAAGAAATTAATGAAGAATGTAATGTAAATTAATCAAAGTCTAAATTGAACACACGATCAGCTAGAGCTAACCTTAAAAGTGTCAGAGATAATATTTTTTTCATCTTTTAGAGAAGGTATTATTTAGATATCATATTTTTTATGTAAAATTTGGTACATCTTCAACTACTAGATATTCAGGATTATGTGTAAATAATTAGATATCTCAAGATACTATTTGGATGGCTAAACTTCGATTAGTAGTAAAAAACATTTTTTTCCAGATGTGCCAAAAGTGACTTTTGCATGCGGAACTCTGCCGTCTACCGGGAAACGTCTGAAAAAAATCGCCTCTTTATTTTTTTCCGTACGGGATGGCGCACTCGCACACGGAAAATTCACGTGTGCAGGAGCCTTATTATCGTCCGCACTTAAAAAAAAAAATCGCAAAAGGAAAGCCTAGCCACCGCCGGCCGGGCTCCTTCCTCTGCCGGACAGATCCGGGGACGGTGCCCACCCGCTTGCTGGAATCCGTGCCGCGAGAGCCGCGTCGCCTCATTCGACCGTGCGAGAGCCTGCGCTGTGATCGCCGTTGCGTCGCCTTGTTCAACGTGCGAGGAGGCCCGCCGCCGTGTTCGTCACTACCACTTCGCCACCTGCAGATCGGCCGCCGCATCCGCACCCGTTGCGAGGCCGCGAGGGTGATCCGCTTGCCACTTGCCGTCAGCACACAGCCCGCTGCTCGTTGTCAGCGCGCGGCCCGCACGAAAATTATATTTAGAGACCCGCTTGCGAAACGGGCGTCCCCTTGAGAGGTCCACTTGTAAAAGTGGCTTATTTTGGCGTGCGAATCCTTAAGA